>JALGBA010000086.1:1520000-2120000 GCA_023970755.1 Azemiops feae | reverse complement strand
CTTCTGATTATGCAGTAAATCTTTTTTTTTTTTAGTTACTTACAATGCAATGTTCTATCTAGACCACGGGTCGGCAACCCGCGGCTCCGGAGCCGCATGCGGCTCTTTGAGGCCTTACCTGCGGCTCCGGAGCCTCCTCCGCCATTTTGGCGAGCGCATGCGCGCATGCGCGGGCGGGTGCGGGGGGGTGCGCGTGCGCAGGTGCGCATGCGCGAACGGCACGCGCATGCGTGGGTGCGCATGCGCGGGTGCGCGGGGGGGGCGCGCGCATGCGCGAATGGGCCGCGCGCATGCGCGGGTGTGCGCGCATGCGCGAACGCGCGGCTCCCAGCGTTTTTTTTTTTTAAGCTAAATGGGTCCGTGCGGCTCATCCGACGTTTCGGATGGCCGACCCATGATCTAGACATTCAGAAAGAAGCTCCACAATATTGTACAATACTTCTGGGTACATCATGTACTGTAGCCATGTAAAGATTCTTATGAATGTAATGTAGTGTAATGAAGTGTATGACATACATATATGTCATTGGTATACTTGATCTCTAGCAGAGTTCCCAGCTGAATGTGATGTGACAAAAGCTACTCTGTTAAGTCCCATTGAAATAGATTTCTGAATGTTTGAGATTGGACTGGTGAAATCATCAGACCCCTCATATTTACTCATCAGCTACTTATTCATCTTTACTATGGAATAGTATATCAGTGTTGTAGTACAGAACTGGAAGGTTGCAGGGGAAGGCAACCAGTCGTTTGCAAAGGACAAAGCACCTGTTCCTCCTATTTCTGCAGGGAGTACACAATGCTGTGTGAGGCATCAGTCTGTTTTGTGTGCTATCCACAAATCAACCGCATAGCAAGTAGGCACAGAAATGGGCAGCCTCACAAATGTTACTTCTTGATTTGGCATTGTATTACTCATGCTGACATAAAATAACCGTTAACTAGCCATATTGCTAGCGCTAGTGTACCATATGCCTCAGAACTCTTATGGTATTTATGCTTACCTAAATTAAATTAGCACGTTTCATGCATGGAATTCTTATCCATAACAAAGAGAGAAAATGTATTCCCGCAAAGATGACTGTAGTAAATGAGTAATTTGCAAAAGTCGTGTTCCTTCTGTCAGTTGATAGAGCTGTTCATTTCAGCCTAATTAATTGCTCAAAGATTCCCGGTACATTAACCATTGTTGTTGGCTGATTTTTAAATGACCATTATGCAGTACTTTACAGTTGCCTCAAGCAATCTGAAGCCACAGAATGTATTAGAACAAAGTATAAGAATGAGGATCATTTTTGGAACTGCTGTTCCAAATGTTAGTTCCCAAATCTTAAAGTCTAATTTTCTCTTTCTGTCTTTTGGAGACAAATCTTCTTCATAGATTTAAGCAACCCCCACTAAATACAGGAATAAATACCAGGACTTTTATTAATTCAACATTTCCTTTCAACTGTGCAGTTTTCCCTCTTACGATATCTTTCATGTAATTTTTGAATTATTGCCTTGAGATTCCAAATTATTCCTACATGTAGTGAGAGGGGACACAATGACTTTCTTCTGCTTGTGCGCAGGGAGAGATGAAAGATATTGTTTGTTATCCATATCCTTATTTGTATAATTTTTCTAGTGCTAGCTTTCTGAAATGGAGTTTTGCAATAGTCTCTCTCTCTCCTTCTCTCTCTATATATATGTGCAATACACACAGTGGAAGAACAAAAGGATTTTTATTTTTTTTTTAAAAAAGGATTGGCTATAATTCCAGTTCCTTGAAAATGCTATCATAGCTACCAGCACTGATGTTCCCATGCTTCTCATACACATGAGCCAAAAAAAAAAAAAAAAAAAGCAAAGTGATGAGCATAGTTCTCCGGGAAATCTTCCCATCACAATGTATCAACACACAACATTGACTTGATTCCCCCAAGATGTATTACACAGCAATTCCTTTGTGTGTTGTGCTCCAATTCTTAGGTGGAATATAACTTTGCTAGTGCACAGGGCTCTGCATGCTTCAGAAATTATTTAGAAGTGCTTCAGGCCTGCTTTGAGAGCTGTGTTCCCTTTAATGAATCAACTCCTTAAAGCAGTTACACCTTTTCTTTCAGGGTCTCAAAGAAGCAGGGAAAAACAACAATCTCAGTCTACCTTAATGAGTAATAGAATGGGGCTGCACTCAGGTATGCTTAGATGCCTTTCCTCTGAATCAATTTCAAAGCATCAAGAGATTTCTATCCTACAGAGGATGGCTTGCTAAATTAGGAAAGACTTTATAGCTTCAGTTTTCAAAGGAGTCAAAGTTTTTTTTTTTTTTTTTTAAAAGCCACTTTCCTGCATTTTATCATATTCTCTAATAACATTGGGTCTAGGCAGAAAAAGAAAAGAACCATGACACTAAATATCAGCGCTGTTAGTTCTAAAAGATATATTAACATGGATAAATTCTAGAATGACTGATTCTGGGCCAATACGTTAGAAATGGTCCTAAAGTCTTCTATACAATGTAGAGATTACTAATTCATCTTTGTTTGGTCTTTTATAGATTGTTTGCACCAATTATTACAGGGTCATACTGAGGCAATTGTACTTTGTAGGTATTTAGATTTTATCTCCCAGTTCCATTTTATCTTCCTGCTCTTTTGCTCTGCTTGCATTTCTTATTACTAATTTCCCTTGTCTGTTTTTGGACCTTCTTCTCCTAGCACTTTCATTATAATATCCACTGCACCCTATAGAGGCAGAAGAAAAAAAACCTTTTAGAGGTGCAGCGTTGCTTAGCAATGCCATGTATCCTTTTGTGTCACCGTCAGAGCTATGGTAACTTGGTTTGCCTTGTGAAGCTCACTAGAATATCATTTTACTATACGTTCAGGGTTTTCCTAATTCTTATGATAAGCAATGGTATTGCCACTTGCATTGCCAAAAAAAGGTAGCTGAAAGAGGCAAACTCTTCTGCTATTACCTCCTTCGGCTTTTGAGAATTCAATGAATCCTTCCTTTTGTGCTTGAGACTGAATCGGGAATATTGTTTCCATGAATATTCAAAACATTTGGCTTCAAGATGCCTTAATTTGAAGAAAGAGCCAGAGCTATTTTGTCTGGTGCAGGAAAGGTCCCAGGTTCAAAGCTTAGTCTCTTCTAATAAGGCAGAGTAAGTCTGCTATGGAAACCCGGTGACCTGGGGGGAGATTGCACTATGCAAAGTGGATCTGTCTCTAAATTGGGACAAAAACCTCCCTGGATTCATATGTGATCAGAGGCTTATAGATATTGTATTCACATTTTCAGCTGATCTCAATAGGCCCATGCCAATTTGAGGTGTTGTCCAGGTTCTACGAAATCCTAATGTCAAGAGCTCAGCTATTTAGAGTCCAATAATTTTAATTACTATATTTCTACTTATTTACATTCTTTTCCAGCCAGAAAATGCCATCTAGAGTGACTGTGTGTGAGCTAAGCAGCAATATAAACTTGTTTAATAAATAAATACATAAAATGCACCCCTACTACTACCTTCGGACTTAGATTTTGAAGTGTTTCACATAGATGGAAGTTGCTCTTGATATCCAGCCACAATCTACTTCCTTATAATTTGAATCCATTGTCTGTCTTCTAGGGCAATAAAGAATAAGCCACCCCCTCTTTTTATAATAATTGGACAATATTTGAAAATTGCTATTATATCTTCCCTCATTTGCCTTCTCTATAGGTTAAACATATTTGGATTCTTTAATCATTCCTCATGGGGCTTGATTTCCAGATCCTTCACCAACTTTGTAGTCTTCCTCTGAAGTTCCTCCAATTCGTCACTATCCTTTTTGAATTGTAATGCCCCAAACTGGATTCTGTATGCCAAGTGGGGTCCAGTTATGGTAGAACTGAGTCGATTTCTTTCCTAGATCTGGATTCTAACCCCCTTTAATGAAATACAATAAAGTATTTGCCTTTTAATAACTGCGTAATATTGCTGACTCTTGTTTAATGCGTTGTCAACAAGGACACCCAAATCCCTTTTACATGTGCAATTGCCAAATCAAGGTATTGTTGAAAGAAAAATCTTCATCAGGGTCCAGTCCAAGTTGGGAATAAACAGCATGGAGACTGCTTTAGAAAGAAGGCTGTAGTTTATTGAAGAAGAGAATTGGACAGAAGGATGGCTCTGGGAAAAGTGACCACATGTAGCAGGGAGTGGGTTTTTATACCTTCTGGGGCTCTTGAGGTTGTTTCCTGTTCCTGTTTCAGGCTTTGTATTTCCTGTGTCATGTACTTTGACCTGAGTCTGAGTGTGCCCTTCTGGAATTCTGATGGTGGTGGGTTAATCCTATTATGTCCCAAAGGTCATATCCTGCTCCCCTAGGGCTGTGGCTGATGACTGTTGGAATTTTTGGTGTGAGGGATTGTTGATTCTAGGGATCTTTCTTTGTAATCCCAACTTCCTGACTCCAATCTTTCTGACAAGATTATCTGATCTGCATTTCTGCAGACCTGGTTTCTGTTTGGGGCAGAGAGACTTGGGGGGGGGGGGTTGGTTTCTGCCTTTAAAATCCTTTGGGGAAATATATTCTGCCTTTTTAATATTTCCCAAAATATTTCTTTGGATTCTTCCCACAGTATTTATAATAATTCAAACATTGGGGGAATTCTAGATTTTTATGAATATTTTAGAGTTCATGGAAAGAATATGAAGCTCACTCCAATTACAAGTAACATTTACAGGTATTCAAGTTATGTCAGCAATTGAGACCGAGATTGTTGTCACCAATTGATGCTGTGATAAACTGTGATATTACCTGATGGCATCAATTAGCAATGCCAATAGTGGTAATCCCAGTTGTCATCATAACTCCAAGAAACACAGTTCACTAAGCAGAAAGCAGACACAAGAGTTCCAGGTAAGGGATGTGGAAGTGTCACAAGAGCTGGGGGAAACAGAGAGATGCTGGAATAAACCATGTGTGAGCCTGATGGATGCATTTTTATCATTAAAAAAGAAAGATCCAAGAATATTATTTATTTTAAAAAAATTGATGCTCACGTTTCTTTCTCCATTATGAAGATCATGGTACTAGCAAAACTTTCTTCTGTTTAGTGCTACAATTTTGTTATTCCCACTAATAACAAAAAGACTGCAGTAAAATTGAGAAGATGATTTCACAAACCAATAATTTGCATATTCATCATTACAAAAGTAGCCGTGCAGATTTTAGATCTACAGCAAGCTACAATTATCTCTCCTCTGCTGACTATGTTTGCCTACTGTAGTAATATCACTCGAAAGACATAAAGTTAGAGAAGATCACTCAAATCAGTCCACAGTAAACCATGCTACTCTCAGCTGAGTGTGTATCTACAATGAAAAATAAAAATCCATTAGTAGGCTATGTACGTGCAGCAACCATAATTAAAGAACTATGAAAAAATGGGTCAGGAATTTTCTTGTTTAACTGGTTCTTCTTCCTTTCTAATCAATAATATTCCTTTTCTAGGAACACAGGTTATAATCCAGAATATATTTTATATATTTCATAATTGTGTATTTACATCACCAAGACAACCACAAAGTTACAGTGTGGAGCGATGGTAAATCTTAGCCCAACAATTCTCTGTTTCCTTCCAGTTTCTTGTTTCTTGTTTTGTCTTCTGCAACATCGATTTGCAGAACTGAACAATTGTACCGTTTCTCCTACATGACAGCTCATCAGATACCTGAAAATAGCTACTACGTCTCTCTCTAAGTCCATGGAATACAGTCCAGTTTGATGATGACCTTTGTGAAATGCAATGCCTGGAACTAGCTACAATATTCTAGGTGTGTAGTCTGACCAACGAGGATTAAGACAAAATAATGATTTGTCTTAATCATGACACCATACTGTTAAAGATGCAGCCTAGGAATATATTTCCTTTTTTTCTTCTTCTTTCACTTAACATCACACTGTTGGTTCCTCTTTAACTTTTGATCCACTGAGATATCTAGATACTTCTGTAAGTATTATCCAAGTTCTTCTTTTTGTTCGCCATTTGTATATCCCAAACATCAGCTGGTTTGATTTGTATATCCAGTACATCTTTTTTTGAATCCTTTTTGTAAGCTGACATTTTAAAATCTACTTTCAAATAGGTCTCCGTTTTATTCAGTGAAACCTATTTGTCTTCTTTAATGATACAATTTATCTATAAATTGCTGACTCTTCTAAGATTAACTTCTACTTTCATTGTTCGAAAATATCCTTCAGTACATCTAATGATAAGATATTTTGCTCCACTTGTGAAAGTAAGTAAGTGATAGCATTTATTTCCCCTTCTTATCATGGTTTCTTCTAAGAATTCAAAACAACAGCATTTCCCCCTGAGAAGGATTCTTATAGTTAATTTTAAAATCTTTTTTAAAAATCCATTTGGACCCTTAGCCCATTTATAACTTTCTAAAATCAACATTCTAATCACCCCTTTTGAAGTTTAGTCAAGTAAAAGATTTTCTTTTAAGTCCTAAGACTTATATTTAAAACTTCTTTTGCTTAGGTTTAAAATGAACTCACCCCATGCATATTATTAAACTTGTCGATCAGAAGCTTTTTCATAGTCAAAAATGCAGTTAAGAAACGACCTCCAAAAGTGATTAAGAAATTAGGCTTGGCAGAACTTTATGCCCATGCTATAGGCTACATTGCAGTCATACATTTGGTGGAAATCCCTTGACTCCCAGTTACTCAACTCCCAAGCCAACTACAGAATTTCAGTTCCTATAGTTGAATCATCAGAAGCAGCTGTTTGAAATACAGGTGGTGATCTGACAATTTCCCTCATGTTTTCTGGAAATATTTTGCTGACCGGAATTCGCTTCTATTCACCAATCACCGCAATGCCATCTCCATTCCTTTGGAGAGATATTGCCAGTGGTGGGATTCAGCCGGTTCGCACCACTTCGGCAGAACCGGTAGCTAAATATTTGTTGCCCAGGCCCAGAATGGACTTCCAGAAGCAGCATCCGCACAGAGAACCGGTTGTTCACATATTTGAATCCCACCACTGGATATAGTTCACCATGTCCTCACCAGAAGTATCAGAAGTAGACTTACATTTTAGTCTGCCTTGAAAATAGCTTAGAGGCTTAATGAAATAGTTTAATTATTAAAATTTAATTAATTAATCAATACTTGATGGTACCAATGATGATAATAAGCATCCAGCTATAAAACACCAACATTTGGGTATTACTTGAGTAACAGTGCTGCTCACTTTTCCTTCTTCTGTTTCAAACCTGAGGGATATTCCCAAGTATTCTGCAAAATGGCTTTGGAGGGTATGCTTTAAAAAGAAAAACAGAAAGGAAAAGAAAGAAAAGAATGTGGCCATGTTTAGCTTGTAAGGGTCCTTAATGCAACAGGCTGATCATAGTTGGAAACTGTGTTTGATTAGATAAAACCTTTCTCTAGATCTAACAAGGCTCTAATCCTATAGCTATGCATGAATTTTATGCTTGGATTCTTTTGTTTTATGTTCTGTTATAATCAGACAGTATTCTGAGCTTGCTATCTCAGACTGATTTCAGCATGCAAGGTATAAATCTCTCCTCTGATGGATGACAGAAAAAAAAAATAGGATAACAAGAAAATGTGTAGTGTTAACCGTGCCAGTTAAATGAGCCCATCACCATATGTTATCTCCTCCCTTCTTTTCTCCTGCTTGTCTGGTGTAATTACTCTCAGCAGCTTGTCTTCTCAGATTTATTTCATGGACTGTGAAATTATCACTCTGAAATGTTTGGGGTTTTCTATATATTATCATTAAGTGTGCCTGGTCTTCATTAGATCATACAGCTCTGTTTTTGCCTAGTAGTTCAGCACTTCCTTTTCTGCTTTAACTGCAGTGACAAATGGATGTGAATCTCAGTTGTTAGCTGAAGTGAATTTACAATGATTCCACCCATAATTTGTACTAGAGAAAGAGAGATAGTGGGAGGAGGAGGAGGAGGAGCAGGAGGAGGGAGCCAGTGTCTTTGCACCTAGACATCTGCACCTAGGCATGCAACTAAATGTTAAAATGTGAGCACTGACAAGATCTGAGAAGCTGACAATGCTACTAATAAAAAATGTGCAATTGTCATTTTCTAGTTTTCTTGCTGCTGATAATCTTTTCAAGACATTGGCATGTGTTCATATTTTGAGCTCTCTTTCCAATTGCTTGTTTTGATTTGTTTTAATACTTCTTGGTGACATTCTGCACCTTTTGGCATTTGCGTTAATCAAACTGCTTTGATTTAATTATTACTATCACGCTCACTTACCCATCTGAGAGCTGTTTCTGTGATTCCATATTGTGCAGTCAGTTTTATCATACAGCAGCTGCTCTTGACTCAACTAGTAATCAATAATCCAATGCAGCCTAACTGTTGCACCAGCTATGCAAACCCAGCAAGGATAAAATGAATTGTCCTCTTCAAATGACTCAAATTTGTTATCCCTTTTTGCCTCTGGTTGCAAAGGTCAATCATTTATAACATTTATGGGGCATTTAAATATTTAAGGATAATGTTCATATCCAATGGTGGACCATCCAAGCTGCAGTAGTCTCTGATCACAGGAAATTCATTGTCTGGCCATTGTCTAGTCTGTGGCTCTGTCTCCTCTCTCCCAAAGTCATCCAAAGTCATAGATAGGCAAGAAAATGGTAAGTGAGCACCTGTCCAGCCTAGACAAGTTCAAATCACCAGGACCAGCTGGATTACACCCCAAGCTTCTGAAGCAACTGGCAGATGTGATCTCAGAACCACTGAACTATATCTTTCAAACATCCTGGAGCACTAGGGAACTACCGGAGGACTGGAAAAGAGCTGATGTAGTTCTCATCTTCAAAAAAGGGGAAAAAATAGATCCAGGAAATGACAGACCTATCAGCCTGACCTCAATACCTGGGAGGATTCTGGAAAAGATAATCAAACGACAAATCAGCGAACACATAGAGACAAACAAAGTCATTACTAAAAGCCAACATGGGTTTGTCAAAAACAGATCATGCCAGACAAATCTTATTGCATTCTTTGACCAAGTGACAAAATTAGTGGACCAGAGGAATGCTGTGGATATAATTTACTTGGACTTCAGTAAGGCATTTGATAAAGTAGATCACAACCTACTACTTGACAAGATAGAAAAATGTGGGTTAGACAGCATCATCACCAGATGGATTCGTAGCTGGCTGACTGGCCGTACTCAGCGTGTGGTCCTCAATGGAACTGCATCTACATGGAGGGAAGTGTGTAGTGGGGTGCCTCAGGGCTCTGTTCTAGGCCCAGTGCTCTTCAACATCTTCATCAACGATTTGGACAAGGGAATAGATGGGGAACTCATCAAATTTGCAGATGACACCAAGCTGGCAGGAATAGCCAACACTCCAGAAGATAGGCTTAAGATACAGGAGGATCTGAACAAACTGGAACACTGGGCGCTATCTAACAAAATGAAATTCAATGGTGAAAAAAGTAAAGTTCTACATTTAGGCAAGAAAAACCAAATGTACAGGTATAGTATAGGTGGTACCTTGCTCAATAGTAGCAACTGTGAGAGGGATCTCAGAGTCCTAGTGGACAATCACTTAGATATGAGTCAGCAGTGTGCTGCAGCTGCCAAAAAAGCCAACACAGTGTTAGGCTGCATTAACAGAGGGATAGAATCAAGATCACGTGAAGTATTAATACCACTTTACAATGCCTTGGTAAGGCCACATTTGGAATACTGCATCCAGTTTTGGTTACCACGATGTAAAAAAGATGTTGAGACTCTAGAAAGAGTACAGAGAAGAGCATCAAAGATGATTAGAGGTCTGGAGGCTAAAACATATAAGGAACAGTTGCTGGAATTGGGTATGTCTAGTTTAATGAAGAGAAGGACGAGGGGGGATATGATAGCAGTGTTCCAATATCTCAGGAGCTGCCACAAAGAAGAGGGAGTCAAGCTATTCTCCAAAGTGCTGGAAGGCAGGACAAGAAGCAACGGATGGAAACTAATCAAGGAGAGAAGCAACCTAGAACTAAGGAGAAACTTCCTGACAGTTAGAACAATTAACCAGTGGAACAACCTGCCTCCAGAAGCAATGAATGCTCCAACACTGGAAGTTTTTAAGAAGAGACTGGACAGCCATTTGTCCGAAATGGTATAGGGTTTCCTGCCTGAGCAGGGGGTTGGGCTAGATGACCTCCAAGGTCCCTTCCAACTTTATTATTATTATTATTATTATTATTATTATTATTATTATTATTATTATTATTATTATTATTATTATTATTATTATTATTATTATTATTATTATTATTATTACTACTACTACTACTACTACTACTACTACTACTACTACTACTATATATTAGGGGTGTCAAACTCGCAACGTCACGTGATGTGTCGCGACGTATCGTGACTTTTTCCCCATTGGCGGCAATGGGGTGGGCATGGTTTTGGTGTGACGCATCCGGCCTGTGGGCTGGCAGTTTGATACCCCTGCTATATACCATTATAGGTCCCCCACCCTGGAGTAATACCTGGAATCCCTCAATAAAACTCTAGTAATAAACAAATCTGTTTACTTACTTATGCCTTCCAGTTGCCCAAGCTAATCAGAAAAATTCTAAACATGTTTCTAGCAGGTGTGGAAGAAAATGGGAAAATTCCCTCAAACAGCTCTTTGCTTATAATATACTTTGGATCCAACCTATAAATACGAACAGAAATAAAACGTATAAGAAAATAGTAAAGGGCAAAGAGAAAATTTAAAGTAATAAAATATTAAAGATTAACTTTTTAAAGTTAAAAATGATATCAAGTCTGCATCATCTGGTGGTCTTTGTGGAAGTTTTCAACAGCTTAAAGTAGACTTTGTGACTTGTGATCTGCTACTCAGCTGGTCCTTGAGAAACCTCAAAGCAAACAATCCACTTATAGCTTCTAGGGAAATAGGCAAAGTCAGTTTGTGCAGATATCTGTTCAGAAAGGATGTATAGCCATTTGCTGGGTTTACAACCTCTCACAACATTTGAAATGAAACATATATTACAGATTGTAGAACTCATTAAAGATGCAGCCTGCATCCGTAAACTTGGAAATAAGTGGATCAGTACCCACTTATGAAAGCTAAGGAGACTTCTTTTGAAATAGGGATAAAAACTGGGTTAATTTTTTTCAATACTTTTTAATTTTGAAAAAAAAAATCAGTGCCTCAAATAAGCAAGAATTTTATTCCTACAATCAGTGTCTCCATATGGTGGCTGCATAGTGGCTTCCTAATTTCTATACAGGGACTTGATTAGATGTTTTGGCATCCTCAGGACTTTTAGGGCTTTTTATAATATATATAGGCAATTCACATTAAATGGTAAAGAGCTGACTAAGTGGGAGAGGGATTCCATAATCTTAGGACCACAGTAAAAATCCCGTCATCAAAACTGTACTTCTGTACTTCTGAAAATAATAGGACAAATAACAGTGCCATGAAGGATGGGCGCTTTAGACAGACAAGATGACATGAAACAAGTCCTCAGCAATTTTAGTGCTTCAAATATTCTGTGCCAGACCATCAGGATTGCCTTTCAAATATCCTGATCCTACGACATTGAGGTGAGAACTTGGAGTTACACTCAGAAACAAAGTGGACATATAGGTGATATTTGCATGGAAGCAATATGCAACAGAAGAATTTGCTTTGCCTGGAGTCCATAAGCCAGAAAATATTGACATGATTTCCCCCACTCCATAGAGATTCTTTCTATGAAGCAACCCTCAATCAATGGTGTTGGATTTCTGATTAACACAGGAAATCAGAGAGGCTTGGTGAATCACTTCATTGTTTCCAAAAAGAAAAGTTAAAAAATAAAGTAAAGCACATCAAAAATACCTCAAATAAGGGACTGTTGTAGATTCAGTTTCCGATGAGCTTTACTTTCTTCCCTACAAATTGCACCTCTCTCTAAAACCTAGGGAAACATAACTTTATAAAGCAGAAGGATCACAAATATAAATAAGGACAAAAAGACACCAGCAATTTCTTTAAAAGTTAGGAGAAGACTAGTCTGAGGAAAGATATGAATGTGTTCCTTCAAAAGATGCAATCAACACTTGAGAATGTGCTCTTAGAAAGATGCACACTATTTTGAAAGGGGAAATGTGGATGTCACAAAGTGTGAGCTGAGAACATGATGTTATTGTCTAACAAATTACATGATATATAGACAGGAAACAACAGCAGACCAAGTCTTGATTTGTCCTTTTCGCTGTAGCAGAACTCAGAGGTGTCTGACTGTGCATGATCATTTACCTACTTTTTTAAAATTTAAAAATCCTAGATCAGGGTTTAAAATAATGCAAAAGATAAAAACTCCACCCAATCAAAATGAAGAGCTAGTGAAGATGTTAGAATTCCAAAGTCATAAATACAATTCTGCTAATTTAATCCAAAGTAACCTATTTAAAACACAAACACTTGTATCTTACTCTTTATGCTATGAACCCTCACCTTCTTTCTGCAAATCCCTATACACTCTTCCCCAGCATTTTTAATTAAATGGCACAGGAACCAAATTCAAATTATTAAACTATTGGAAATAATTTAACAGTTTGCTGTTGTACATTTGGAGAGTTCCATGTTAAAACGTCTTTAAATTGCTATTTTAAGTCTGTTAATTCTTAACAACAACAACAAATCTGTAACAACAAAACAAATTTCAAAAAAATGTGGTCAAAGAAAGAAAGAGAAGTTATTGGTAACAATTCTGCTTGCCAGTAAAAATGTACTTTTTATGTGTTTATTTGAAAGGGTGTGCTATTGTTTGAAATGTAGTGATTAAATAAAAATTTCAAGTGACAAAAAGAATCACAACCAAAGTATGGAACACAACAAAAAGCAGAGGGGGGGGGGAAGCCTCCTTTACTATTTTTAGAAACTATGCATAAGGGTGCAATATTATATGCACTTTTCTCCTGAATAAACCCAGGGAAATTCAGCAGAGTTTGCTTTCAAGGAGATACTACTGTACCTAATTTTGCATTTCGTTCATTTGTAATTTGACTATAACTAAGTGAAGAAATTGGACATTCTCAAGGGGCAAACGTATTACACTAGCTGTGAGTTAAACCACAAGAAGTCAGGGAGATGTAACTGGTAAGAGTTTTCTGAGCTTTATATGTTGAAATGGGAATGTCACGTAAGGCTATAATATCACATACTAGTGACATACTATCCAAACACTTATTGCAGATAGATGTTGGGGTTTAGTATGGCCCAAATGGTTTACCAATTTCTTCTCAAAGCTTTCAACAACTGTAAGGAAGAAAGACCAGTATTTATTAATTTATAGATGAAGAATGGCATTTCCGTGGGCAAAGCTACAGATAGAAATATTTTTTTATTGTATGCAGTTGAGTCTTACCCACAATATTATATCAGCCTTCTCTCTCTCTCTCTCTCTCTCTCTCTCTCTCTCTCTCTCTCTCTCTCTCTCTCTCTCTCTCTCTCTCTTATCCCTTTTTTTATCTATGCTGTTGTTTATACAGACCACTTCTACATTGAAGCTTAAGCAAGGATTGGTTTTTAAAATCTTTAGGTAGCTTTGGGTATATTTTTCCTTCCAAAATGTCAACTTTGTATTCATTCCCACAACTGTAATAGACATGTAAAGCTGTCCTGCATCTTGATGTGTGTATGTGTGAGTTTGTGTGTGTGTGTGTGGCACAGATAATGTCATTGAGTCAGGCTGGAACTCTATACTGAAATCTATGTAAAAACAGATATTCATCCAGCACTAAAGCAGAGTATTCACATCATCTATATTATTTGCCTTTGATTTTTGATTACTTGTGTGCCAAGTCTAAAAAAAAAAGGATGAAAACCAACATCAAGAATGGACCAAATAAATACATTTCATTTATTGATTCTGTAATCTCTGCTAACAGAGGAAAGCAAGCTTCCCTTTTCTCTCTGGTATAAGATTTTTCAATTTAAAATTACAGCCAGAGGCTTTTGAACATGGAGTTATTATTTTTAAGCATAGGATAACATCTGGGAAGTGAAGGCTGGAGGGTTTTCAAGAGGCTGTCACAGAAGAAGAGATCTCAGTTGTAAATACCACTGAGTAGCGTGCAGCCCTTCCACCGGAAAAAAAAACAAGAAGGGAGAAGAAAGGTTCATGCCATGTTTTCCCCCTCCCTCCTCTTCATCAGCTTGATAGATATAAACAGCCCCAAGGCATCTTGTCAGTGACCTCAGTCCTTTTTCATAGGACCAAAGGGATGCAGGCAGGAAGCCAAAGCTTGCCTTTAGTCAGTGATCTGTGAATAACCCTCGGTCCCACAATGACGTGAGAGAAGCCTCTGAAGGGAAGCTGTGAGTCAGATCCAAAGAAGCAAGGAGATTGCTTGAACAACCGTCAGCACGTCACTGGTAATCCCAGTGACACCTTTTGTATCCGCCTGGTATTTGTCTCAGTGCATTCTCCTGAAGAGTGATACGCCGCTGATTGGGGGGCCTTTTCACCGGCTGCGGCAGATCTATGTGCCTTGCCGTCTGCTGTGTGGTGGATGTGTGTGCTCCACTGAAGCTTGACAGCTTGCTTGTTATGGGAACGGCTGTTACCTTTGGGGGGGGGGTGTCTGGTGAAGAAGGAGGGGTTGTCAGAGAAGAAACCCTTGTTATGATTTGATTGCACAGTGTTCAGTTTGCAGAGCATGTGCATTCCAATAAAACCAATCAAAACCCCAAGGATGGATTTGATTTACTGGATTACTATGTAAACTCACTTTGTTTAATCAAGAATAATGAAACATAAATCTATATGGGCTGATTTGCTATTCTAAAATAGCAGTAGATTTGCAGCCTGTAGCTTTGCAAAAAGGGATTCTGAGCAGCTCTGAAGCTGAACGTGTCATAGGCAGAAGACGTCACTCATGAATCGGCAGATTTGCTTCTCTACTTTGATTAAACATAATATTATAAACATATTTTTAAACTATACCAAGCCTCTAGAGTAATTACTTAAACAAATAAAAGGTAGTGTTAGGTCAATTTTAACTACAGAAAACACACCAAGGTGCTACGTGTATCTTCCCTCCAGGTAAAATAGCTCTAATGTGCAGTGCAGGGCGGTCGCTAAAAATGGTTCAGAAGTTTTGGCAGCTTCCCGGTTGCTTATAGGAGGTAGGCCAGGGAAGAAAGCATGCCAGCACCTTACTGGCATGATGGGTAGTGGTCAATACAAATAACTTGGATTGGTTGTTGAGAGAAATACCTGCCCCTCCCCCATACATTTTGTTTGTTTATTTGTTTGTGTCTTCAAGTCAGTTTTTTACTCCTATCTGGATTAGACCCTGCCATTTTCTTGGCAAGGTTTTTAGGGAGTAGCTTTTCATTGCTTCCTTCCTAGGGCTGAGAGAGTGTGACTGGCCACACCGGGTCACCTAACTCATCATAGCCAACTCGCTGCGGCCACCTCGCCACGGCCAACTTTCCACGGCCAACTCACTGTGGCCAACTCACCATAGCCAACTCGCTGGGGGACAATTTGCCACAGCCAACTCGCCATAGGACAACTCACATCAGGTCAATTTAACAATTCAATTTAATTATTTAAAATAAATTTTAAAAAATATTTTAATTTTTGTCATTCACATTTCAGTTTTTCTCTCCTTCTGCATCTGTTCTTTAATTATTCTATTCCACCATTTCTTTGATATTAGGATATTTCTTGTCCCGCGGCGAGTTGACTATGGCAAGTTGTCCTGCAGCAAGTTGGCTGAAGCAAGTTGGCCATGGAGATTTGGCTGTGGCGAGTTGGCTGTGGCAAATTGTCATAGACCCCACCTAGCTGGCTTCATGTCAAAGGCAGGACTAGAACTCACAGACTCCTGGTTTCTAGCCTGGTTCTTTAACCACCACAAAAAACTGGCTCTCATGTAAACCTACTTGGCAATGAAAGTCAATTTTGTTTTGTTTTGCCTCTTTTCCAGGGTACCTTTTCCAACTGTACAGGAAATATTTTAAGAATCAAAATTAATATGCAAAGCGATAGTTGATCCACATAACCAGAATTTCATGTTTATTTCACTTATATATTTATTTATTCACTCTTTTCACCAAAAGTGAAGATAATATATATACTATAGTTCTCCTTCCTCCATTGTTTCCCACAACAACAACAACAACTCTGGGGAAAAATTAAGCTGAGAAAGAACAATTGGTCCAAAGTCACCCACTGAATTTCTGTGGTCAAGGGTGAGTTGAACCTTGGTGTCACCCCTGGTCTGACACTATATTCATTTGATTACATTCTTTTTTAAAAAAATAAACAGGTCCAAAAATGTTACCAAACTCCAAAAGGAGAACTACAACATATATATTAGGAGAACATATGAAAAGGTGAACTATAGCCTATCTTTGAATTGATCTGAGTTTTTATTGTTAATTATTTTCAAAGGGGAAAAAGGAGGGATTTTAAGAAGGACTATAGACATCCACACAAGCTGACAGACAAATAGTCTAAGAAAGCCCTGAAGCTGTGTGTTGTATCAAGCATTGTTATAAAGACCAAGAAACTAACTAGGAGAAGAAAAAAACACTTGGGTATCTTTTGTAAACCGCAGTGGAGTTCAGCTAATGAATTATGTACAGTTGATATTCAGTAGCAGTGAGGACAGAAGGAGTTAAGAGTGATGATCATTGTTTGGGGGGGGGATGGGGGTTATCATTTTCCAAGTGTCAATGGGGGATCTTGTAGAAGGAGTTGTCTGAAATTTCTGTTGTTACTTGTATGTAGTAGAGAGTAGGGAGTTTATCATTATTTAAAAACAAAAACCCTTTGAACAATTATTGTATGAACTGGAACATTTTGAGAAGTATTCTGTATATTACATAGGAAGTAGAAGCAGCTATGGAGTAGATGATGTGAACATAAGCAGTTGTATGTCCATGCACACAGACAGTAAGACAGATGCATTGAGTTTAAGACACAGAAAACCCATAGTTCAACAAACCAAAAATTCTACCAACCAACTAACCAAATGATATTAATCAATAATCCTATTCTAGAAATGGAGCTAACCCTTACTGACAGCTGATTTCCCTAATGACATTCTCAGTAGTGATGTGAGACCACCCACAGAAGAGTGGGATAATTTCAATGTAAGAAACTTCCAGCTTTCCAATTTAGCATCCAGCTTCCAGTCCAACTCTTAATAGTTTTTTTTTAAGAAAGAAAGAAAGAAACTCCAGCTCTCACAGCTAATTTCTATCATGCCTAGATTGATCATATTCCCCTGATCTAATATGAACCAAATTTGTGGCATGAAATCTATTTCTATTTGAAATCTATTTGAAATCTATTTCAGATACCAATTTTTTGGTCAATAAATTATGGAATTGACATGATGTTGAATACAAAAGTCAGATCTCATATATAGAAATAATACTCTTTGAGCCAGCAGTGTGCAACAGCAGCCAAAAAAGCTAATACAATCCTGGGTTGTATAAACAGAGGCAGAGAATCAAGATCACATGAAGTATTAGTACCACTTTATAAAACCCTAGTACAGTAAGACCACACCTGGAATATTGCAACCAATTTTGGTCACCATATTACAAAAAAGATGTTGAGACTTTGGAAAAAGTACAGAGAAGAGCAACTAAGATGATCAAAGGCCTGGAGACTAAAACATATGAAGAACAGCTGCAGGACTTGGGTTTGGCTAGTCTAAAGAAAAGAAGAAATAGGGGTGACATGATAGCAGTATTTCAGTATTTGGGGGGCTGCCACAAAGAAGAGGGCATCAAACTATTCTCCAAAGCACCAGAGGGCAGGACAAGAAACAATGGTTGGAAACTGATCAAAGAGAGAAGCAACCTGGAATTAAGGAGAAACTTCCTAACAGTGAGGACAATTAACTAGTGGAACAGCTTGCCTCCAGAAATCATGGGCGCTCCATCCCTGGAGGTTTTTAAGAAGAAACTGGACAAGTCATTTTTCTGAAATGGTATAGGTTCTCCTGCTTGAGGAGGAGGCTGGACTAGAAGACCTTCAAGGTCACTTCCAGCTCTATTCTATTCCGTTCCGTTCCATTCCATTCCATTCCATTCCATTCCATTCAATTCCATTCCATTCCATTCTATTCTATTCTATTCTATTATTTGTTGGACATGTAAAAATGCCAGAACATTTTAGATTCAATTATATACAATAATACAGAAGAGTTTATTGAAACTAGAGACTTTTCTTTTGGGACTGATGGATAAACAGCTGGAAAAAAGTTATGAAACTTTGTTTTTTTACATATGGTGACTGCAGTAAGATTATTATATACGCAAATGTGGAAGGATTTGATTTTATCTGGATTGACATTGGGTGAATGTTGGGGTGTTGGTCCCAAAGATGCTTTTTCACGAGTCAACTGGGCTTTCTTGTTTTCCTTTGAAGACATTTCAGTTCTCATCCAAGAAGCTTCTTCAGTTCTAACTGGATGGTGGGAAATGTAAAGATTTATATTCCTTGCAGACAGCTGGTTATTTGCATTCTTTTAGAGAGTCGTTGAGGCCACTTGGAGGTTTATCTGTGTCCTTAAGGTCACCTGAGTAGTGCAAATGGGTATGGAGCCTTCTTGGAACTGCTGAAAGGACTGTAATGTAGACTGGAGATATATGATGTTGTATTCCTCCCCCTCTGTTGAGAGAGGGCTGTTCAATTTCCATTCCCCACCATCCAGTCAGAGCTGAAGAAGCTTCTTGGATGAGAAGCAAAACGTCTGCAAAGGACAACAAGAAAGTCCAGTTGACTCATGAAAAAGCATCTTTGGGACAACCATGACCTCGATGACTGAGAATCTCCATAGACAATTGGGGTATTGGGAATACACTTCCCATTTTCTCATGACATATGACTGACCATATTCATGATTGGCTGAATAATGCTCTCAGTGTTATTCCAATGTTCTTATGTATTATATACTAATTTTTTGAGTAAAGGTTCGCCCTATAGCTCTTTGCTTTGTTGCTGGAAAAGGACCAGGTCTTAATAGGTGAGCCATTACAAACATCATGGTTTTAGCAGGAACAAGAAGTAGTTTTATGGTACAACTCAATATTTAAATAATTATTTTTTAAAAATTAAACATTTATTATGCTATTATGCTATGATTTTGTCATACAGATTATTTAAATAAAACAATGTGTTTGTTAAGAATAGATATGAACAAATTTAATTGTTTGATTTCTCATTCTTCCTAGCCTTCAGTTTTTTTCATGTTGACATTAGTTCATAAATTTCATTTATATGTTACATGAAAACATGTATGCATTTTCATGCAGAGCTCACCTAGAGTGTACACTTGAGTATGTAATATTTTAGCAGGCAATTTTCATAATACAATTTTTGTAAACTCTTACCTGTAATGCTATATTCTTCTTTCCCGTCATTTCCATCCATCTTTTAATGCACATATATTTTTATATTAATTATTATAATAATAATTTATAATAATGTTATTATGGTGTTTTACTGTGAGATGTGGCAAAAACCTAGTTTTATATAGTGCTCATTTTCTTCTAATAAAGTTTTATTATTCTTAACATTTTTTATCACAAGCACTAGCACTATTTTTTTAAAAAAAATAGGCAATTATTTTATTCAATTCAGGAAATGTAAATGTCATAGAATAATTGATTTTCACTTTGTAAGTTGATTCAGGAAATGCTCATGGAGCATCAATTATAGTTGGCTCTACATAACATTTTTTTGCAATAACTGTAGCTAACAGCAAGGCTTCTCATTTCATAGAGAAAAAGGGAGGCAATGGTTGTATAAGCCTACAGACTATTCCAGTAATTTAAACAGATTCCATTACATTCACAGCCAGGTTTATATAGAACAGGTGCAAGATAGGAGTGGGAGAAAAGAGGAAGAAGGGAAGATACTTTTCCAGGGTGGGGGGTTTTTTTGGTACAAATTTTAAAATATAGGAGAAAAAAAAATCTGCAAAATGGTCACCTTTGCCCATTTGCATTGGGCTTATTTGATCTTTTTTCTGTCTTAATAAGGAAGGAGAGAGCAATTAAGCCAGGTCCCTGTTTTCAGAGCCATCGGGGCTTTAGAACTGTTGCTCCTCCCCCTCCAGTACTTTTTGGAATGCATGTAGGAGTAGGTGGGACATTCTCATTTGAAAGAAAGAAGAAAGGAAGTCTTTTCTTAAACACCTCATTTACTGAATAAAATTAATCTTAAACTCCAATATGCCCTATTCTTAAAGGAGATTGAACACTTGCTTGCCTCTAGTCCAAAAGATCTACTGGAAGTGAAATGCCTTTGCTCCCAATAGAATCTGTGCTGGAATTTGTTTCAGTTCAGGATGACACTCTATGACAATCCTAAGAAGTGTAGCTGAAGAACCAAGGATTCAACCAAACTGTCAACGCTGTAAACATTGGATGTTTGCAGTTGTCTGCTCTGACAACTGATGAAAATCGCAGCCATTTTCTCTTTTTGCTTTTAACATGCCTTTTCTTCTATTTAGAGATTAGGTGCAGAAGGGGGGTTGGGATGAATGCTGAGCTCAGCTAGCCATAATAATAAACGCTGCTTTGTGGGAACCCAAGGATGAATTGATAACGTTTTGGCGGGCCGAGGAGCTGGGGAGAAAGCCCGCATTTCAGGCTAATTGGAGAACGTGATTTATGACTGCTTGTTGGGGGTGGGAGTTGCAATTTGTTACTTTGTATCTGGGGGAAGGGAAATTAGTTTTGGGTTCAACTATGTAGTGCCGATACTTTGTTTCCTGAATAAAATGTTCTTTAAGGAAGAATTCTTGCCTTGAAGTTCTTTTGATGGGTTTCATCTATCAGAACCATGACACAAACATTTGGAAAATGTGAAGCATCTGTTCTGTATGTATCTAAAATATTGAAGGTGTTTGGTTTTTTCTTTCCATATTTTATTCTGGGCCACTGCTTCGGCCTGTTTGGTTTGCAGAGAGTAACTGTGGTGTGACTGAGTGGGAGGTGATGCAAGTTTAAGCTGTATGTGAGCATGAGGTGGGAGGTGAGTTGGACAAATTAGCTGGTGGAATACATATGTTTATGGATATTTTGAGAAAAAATATAGAAAATGAAAAGATTAGCCTAAGAAGGAAAAAACATCCTTTTGAGGTATATATGCAAAGGTGCAATGATGTAAAACATATTTAGAGGAATAAGAATTGCCTTGGAGGGAAATATAGAAATTAACTTCCAAATTCTACCTGTTCTCTGAAAACCAAAATCACAAACGCAATCCATAAATATCTATGAGTGCTCAACTTTCAGTTTTAGAACTGAGAAGTGATTTGGAAACAAAATTGGCTTACAGTTTCAACTTTTGGAAAATAATAATAATTTAAAAAAAAATAGGAGAGAAAGGGAAAATAAGTAGGAGTTATAAAGTATTCCTTTAGTAGATCTCTTAGGAATGGCAAAGATGTGCTGAATTAGTTCACTCAGAGGCTAAAAGTCTGGCCACTAGACTGTGTGTAAAGAATGGCCACCAGACAAATTGGTGAAGGAGATGTAGCCATCTGTGAGCTAAGGCAGAGGTCCTCAACCTTTTGGGCATCAGGGACCAGTTCCGTTGAGAGAGGTTTTTCCGTGGACCGGAGGGTGAGTGGTTTTGTGTGCTGCCTGCATTCTGTGGATGGGGCTTTGCTTGTTTGTGCGGACCGGTTGCTGGCATGCTGCAGCCTGATACTGGTCCACGGACCAGGGATTGGGAACCCATGAACTAAGGTATAACGTCAACCAACTTGAGAGCAGAACCAGGTTTCCTGCCACATTTTAAAGAACACTTTACAAATTCAGTTGAGTCAAGACCTGTTTTTTAAAACTTCTTAACACTTCCTCTATTGTCATTTTCCATTTCTTTTCTATTAGTAACAAAAGTCATTTCTTCATCAATTGAACAGAATATAATTCTTTGCACTCACATGGATAATGTATCCAAGCCAAAGGAACTTTTACTTTAGAAACATTTATAGAAGAAATTGTTAAGAGCTATCAAAACTCTGGTTCCCTCCAGTTCTACAAGGTCTTCCTTTCATTAAACAAATTTCCTATATTTTTCTCTAAGAAAAAGAATACTTGTTTAATTTATAGGCCATTTGACTTCCAAATGACTCTATGAATCTTAATGACTCTGCTGTGGCCACACCCATGGACTAAACCAACAATATATGAAGTCCAAGAAATAAAATTCAAATTTCTACATAGCAAGTTATAAGCCAAGAATTTCAGATATTTTCTTGAATATCATCAGGTCCACATCCAGGGACATCTAGACAAATCTAGCTAATTATTCCTAAACTATAGATAAAATGGAATTGGGAATAGCAGGAGTTTGATGACATCAAGAGGACAATTGATTGCATAAGGACATATTTTTCAGTAGTCAAAGTCCTAGAGATCCAAATCATATTCTTGAAAAAAGAATAGTTTAGTAGTATTTAAGGTGCTGGCCCAGAAACCAAGAGACTGATAGTTCTAGTCCCATTTTAGGCATTAAAGATGGATGGGTGATCTTGGGTCAATCACTCTATCTCAGCCCAACCTACCTGATAGGGTTATTGTTGTGAGAAAAATAGGAAGAAGAAAGAGTATTAAGTATGTTCTCTGCCTTCAGTTACTTATAAAGTAATAAAGACAGAATAAAATGTAATAAATAAATATATTGATCTATGCCAGTGGTGGCAAACCTATGGCACGGGTGCCAGAGGCGGCACTCAGAGCCCTCTCTGTGGGCATGCGTGCCGTCACCCCAGTCCTAGGCCTTCAGCTGGGTTTTATAAAACCTTTTCGCTTTAGGCCTCCGCCGCTGTGTGCAAAAAAAAAAAGTTCAATCCATCAGTCAATTTCAACTTCTTGCGGGAAAAAAAAAGATCTTGCAAAGTTGGAATTGATTGATTGAACTTTTTAATCCCACCCAGTCTGCCGTTACCACCGCAGCCATGCCCACCGAATGGGCCCCACCCTCCCAATGGGCCACATCCACCCAATGGGCCACACCCACCCAATGGGCCAAGCCCACCCGGCACCCGACGATACGTAGGTAGGTTTTGGGTTGCAGTTTGGGCACTCGGTCTCTAAAAAGTTCGCCATCACTGATCTATGCCTTTCAGAAAAATAAGTATATTTTTGAATCACCATCAGCAAGCTCCAAACTGTCTATTAATTTGAAGAAAACCTTTGGTAGTTTGACTTGTGTATTTTAATATTTTTCTCAGAAGTTCTACTTTTTGTATAGTGTAGTGCAGGGGTAGGCAACCTTGGCTGTTTTATGACTCGTGGACTTCAACTCCCAGAATTCCTGAGCCAGCCATGCTGGCTCAGGAATTCTGGGAGTTGAAGTCCACGAGTCATAAAACAGCCAAGGTTGCCTACCCCTGGTGTAGTGGAATGGGAAAACCACCCATTCCAACCTTCCAGAAGACACCCATTTTCATATAGAAAGTCCCTTAGTTCATTCTTAGGTCTTTTATAAAATGCTTTTATCTTCATTTGAGACTCAGATTCTCAATATCAAAAACTAGATTAACATCCACCCCAAGATGTCTGCCATATGATCAGTCAATATAAGTTTTGGATATGGTTGAGAATGTACATACAAAACAACTCCATTTCTCTTTTCCATTCCTGTTGAAATAAATTATTCACCCACATTTTTGTAACTCAAATATTTTATATTCTTTTTTTTCCTGATATGCGTTTCTGCCAAGCAAATCACATGTAGTTTTAACTTTTTTTTTTAAAAAAGATTTTTTTTCTTTTTTGAGGACCAATCAAAATTCTGTCCTAATTTTTGCTGTTTAAAAGCAAATATCACCCCTTCCAACTTATCCCATCTCAATGACATCTTTTTCTGTTTGCTAAAGGAATTAATATTTAAAGATCTAATTGGCATGATGCAAATGTAGCACCAATATTACATGGGAGGGCCACATCTGTGTCAGGCTTCAAAACTGCTTCCAAATTAGTTTAATCAGATTTAAAGATTATACAGCTGCCCTTAGGTAAGTGCTCTTGTACACTGAGCTCCCCATGACTCAGATTAAAAACTGTTTTAGTGAATTCAGTGCTTTGTGAATCACTGCTACTTCAAATCTGCCTTATTTTTTACATCCTTAGTTACACTATTGAGGGTATGATTACTATAAACATAGAATCATTTTATGTATTCTTCAATTTAGATATATTTTATGCAAACAATGAGGGGAGGATTATTTTTCAGTGGATATTTATTTCAATTGTATATTTGTTTGTTTGATTGGTGTGCTTCTTTTCTGTTCAAAGGACCAATCATGGTAGCTTAGAACAGGGCTTTTCAACCTTTTCACCAATTGTACCACTTTTAGGATATGGCAATATTCGAGTACCACCTAGCAAGGTGTCAAAAACTTGATGACCAAAAAAAAAACCCTGTTCAAAGTTGCAATTGCACTGAAATGACTTATGACCATTTCCACACTTATGACCATTACAGCATGCCCAGGGTCATGTGATTTATATTTGGATGCTTGGCAACTGATTCATATTTATGATGGTCACAGTGTCCCAGGGTCATGTGATCCCCTTTTGCAACCTTTTGACAAGTAAAGTCAATGGCAGGGCTGCTGGTGGCCAAGTGCTAAGGCGGGACTTCCCTCCCTCCCTCTTTCTCATGCCCACCTCCTTCTGAAGGAAGAATTTGAACCCCCCCCCCATATTTTTTCTCTTCCATATATTCATCAAACAAGGAAAAGCCTCCAGAAACAGAAAAGACAAACTGCTGAGTGAACTAGCTTAAAAAGGCACATTTCCCTTTAAGAATTAGCTACTGGCTAGAAAGGAAAGTAAGGAAGAAAAAAAAATGTAGTAAGTATTGGCTGCCGGCTAAGGCAGCCTCCCCAAATGGCTCCATTCATAAGTAAAGAAATCTACAGGCAAAATACATTCAGGAGAAAAATACTTCAAAATCCCTTGCAGCAAAACTTACAGCTAACAATAGCAGAGCAATAGAAGCTAACACGAGACATCAGTCATCAGCCAAATAGAAATTGCCAAACACTCCTTAAGAACACAAAGCCCACATTGCACAAATCCCAGAACTTCAAAGTCACAAAAGCACATAAGAATCCTTCCACTCTCCATCTCCCTCCCTCCCTCCTCTGTGCCTCACCTCCAGCCATTGCTACCTTTTTTCATTCCTCTTGGAGGGCGACCCCTCCCCCACTGCATTTCTTGCCTGTTTGCTGCTGCCAGCACAGGTGGCTGCCACAGCAGTTGCAAATCAGCTCATGGCCGGCCTGCTTAATTTGATCTCCTCTCCTCTCCCCCCACCCTCCTCCTTCAGTGCAGCTAGAGCTGACTCGGCCTCCTCCCAAGGCTGCTTCTTTTTTTCTCTCTCCCTCTCCCACCCAAACTGCCTCCTTTTATAGCCTCTGTCTCCGTCCCTCTCCTCCTCCTTTCTCATGGGGGAGGGTGAGCCAGAAGTGAGCCTGGGGCGTTTGTCTCTCCCCACCCACTGCAGCTCCAGAGGACTCTCTCACTGTAAGTCCTTGCCTGTGCTGGCTCATTCCCTCCCCCACTACACTTGGCTAGGCAGGGCTGCGTACCACCTGCCACTTGTTAATGTACCACAAGTGGTACGCGTAGCACAGGTTGAAAAGCCCTGGCTTAGAAAACACACACACACACACACACACACACACAAACCCACTAATAATCAGCCTTCACATTTTAGGTGTCCTCCCCCCCCCACTTGCCAGGTATGTTGGTATTGTGTTTGGGTGTAATAAAGATTTTTTCCTCGAAAAAATCTGTATGTATATGTTCTAGGTCTAAAATATGCACCCTTGGTATAACTCCATCAGAATTGGGAATATTAGAGTGTGAGGCTGAAGGTTCGTTCTTTGAGCTTGTGGGTTGGTTTCCGAACATTTCGTTAACCAACCCACAAGCTCAGAAAACAAACCTTCACCATCATCCTACACCCGAGCTACAGATTCGTCGCTATTGCATATCAAAGAATATCAAAAAGACAACAAATGCAGAATTTACTCCTGTGTTGTATATGTCTAGTTTGTCTTCTATTCCAAGGGAACACCAGTTCAGTCACGATGGTTGATTACATACAGGAGACCATATTTTTGAGGAACTTAATTAGCAGCATCTTTGTAGCTTCTTTTCTGATAAAAATATAAAACATTACGTTTTGTGTTTCCAATTCTTGCTGCATATTCTTGTGGGTTACAATCTGGTATTAAGTGCCCTCCATTGAGAGACTAGGAACTATTTATTTGAGAACTTTGTTTCTGCCATGTAGAAAAGTAATAAACTTTTCATCTGTAGCTCTTCAGGAAGCAAACAGAGAATCACTGAGGTCCTAGGTTTGCTGTTCTGTTATCATATTGTCCTCAAGAGAAATGACACAGCAAAACGAACACTGCTTTTCTCAATGAAACATCCTGATGAAAGATCATAGAGAGCTGCCATTAGAGTAATTGTTAACAGCATCCTATATTAACAAAATAGAATTGATTAGCATTTCTGAAATGAGACTATGCTGTCTCTGTTTAAGACTCAAAAGAAGAACCAATGAAGCTTTCATTTTATTCATGAGGAGGCTGTTTCTCAGACTGGCATTATATCCAAGCCTGCACATTCATGCTGTTGTGACAAGGAAACTCACCAGGCTTAGACTCATACTGTGATTTCAAAAGTCATATTCAAGACTCAGCCTAGCCTGTGATCTGGCCAAGCAGCCTTTATACATGTAATAAATTTGGATTGGTCAATGTCATCCATCAAAGATCGCAATATTCAAGGATCTATCATTGCAATCAAAGGGTATGGCAGCTAATATGATTGTGGAATATGTAGCATTATCTCTTGTTTCTAAAGATTGTTTGCTTGACCTGTGAAATATATTTTTGTGTTTAAAAGGAAATAACCTATAGAAACTGACCTTTAGAGGTTCTCCCCTCCCCCTCCCCAAAGTCAAAAAGCCATTTTTAAGTTTAATTGGTCAAAATACCAATGAAGAATCCGTTTGGGGCAATAGCAGATAAAGTCTTCATGAAACTATTTAAATCACCAATCTTACTCAGTAGCCTGTTTGAAATAAACAATGGACACACACAGTCAAGGATACAAAGTTCCTTCTCTTCCCACCATGTTAATAAAGGGAGCTTACATATAGAGGTCTTTTCAAAGAAGGGGATACAAGCCTTTTGCCAACTATTGTGGGTGAGAGAAAGTTTAATTAACAAGTCCTTCCCGAAGAGACATTTTGTAGGAAGAATGACTCATAGGATAATAATATAACTTTGCCAATCATCAGGCAAGGAAGGAAAAATCATAAAGGAAAAAAAATCCATTTAACAATGTAGAAGTAGTTATGATATCTTCAGGAAGTCTTAAAATTATCTTTGTTACCTGCTTACTTGTGTCTTTGTTCTAAACTCTGGGAAATTTAAAAAGAAGACTTTTTATTTTCTCTATGATCTTATGGCAAGGGCAATGTTCAAACAGTCTTTCCCAAATAATAAGTTTTGGAAAATTAGAAGCTAGCTAATTTTGAGAATTGAAGCCAGAAGATGTTATCCCCACCACTACCACCTCTTCTTCAAAATACCTCCTGCAGAATTTCAGATATTCAATGTTTAGAAGGAAGCGGTCTCCAGGATAGTTCTGCTTAAGAAACAAGAATTAGAATAAATCTGTCAACTTTAATGAATATTTCCTATCCTTGAAATCAATGGTGGCATTCATTTTTATAGTAAGTTCTCTCATCTTAGCTCATCACTCCTACAAACAGTGCATGCCTCAGATAATAAGTTTCAAACATGGAATTTATTTTATCAATGGTTGGAAAAAAGGGGTAGAGACTAAGAATGTAACTTGTATTATTAAGCAAACAAATTAACCCAGACAACACAATGTTTATCAAGCACTAATCAAATGTAATAATAGAAAATTAATTGAAAAAATTGAAAAAAAATAACATTTTGTTAAAAACCTGGGAAATATGTGTCTTCAGCTGGCAATACTGTTGAAGCCAGAACAATCTTCCCAGGATAAGAATTTTACAAACACAAAAATGAAATCCATTTTTGGCTTACACTGTACCAGTAGCCACTATTCTGTATCTATGTCAGAGATCAATTATATTTGTTCTTCTATCTCCTAATTAAACGATTAAAGAATCAGGTGGAATAATTATACCATGTAAGTTGTTTAATTCTTGTAATAATCTCATTAAAATGTTTCTACTATCTATAGATTGAGAAATACTGGTATGCTAATATTTGAACTAAGATTTTGATGAGCAATAGGATTATTGTCAGAAAAAACCGACAATTTTCCTTCATGCTAATCTTAATTGAAATAGAAGTTATTTAAATACAAATTGATGGCTCATTTAAAGAAAGAAATAATGCCAAATAGATTCTGCTGCCGTTGCTTTAACCATTTATTTAATCACTATTTGATGTTAAATCCAGTTGAAAACTCCATGCACAGCATTTGATAATGCTTTCATCTTTATAAGTCTTTTACTAAGGACATATTTCATTGTTCCAGATATCATTGTAACATGGATATAACCTCTTAAAGTCAGAGTATTGAAGGAAGTTTCTTCTGGTATATATTCCTTGATATCCAAAACTCTTGAATTTTTCAATCCAAACTCATCTATGTTTTCTGCATAATGTGATTTATAGCATAACCTGATGCAGATTTTGGCAGAATAGAATAGTGTTTTAGGCACAGAATTTAACTTCATAGTGTGTGTGTGTGTGTGCATGTAATTTTAAAAAATGCTGACTTGCCATTTCTAATCTATTTGAAATATTTGCAATGAAATTATTTCAGGACTTATCTGATACCTCTAAAAATAATACAAAAGTATTTTGATAAGACACATCTGCTCTCCATTAACTTATTTTATTCACATACATCCTCATAATTTCTTTCTCATTTTGGAAATATCCCAGTTGCAAAAATACTCACAAAATTCAAAACCACCTTTACAAACACACACACATTGACATACAAGCACACACAAAACACAAACAAAACTTGCTTTTGCTGCTGTTCTAAAAATTAAGAAATCAATAAGAAAGAAGATATTATCATCATTGGTAGTAGTATAGTAACAGTAGTAGTAATTTCTATTGATTAAAATGAGCTTTATAAGTGATGAGATCTGTTCCCCCTAGTGGTGCCGCTGAATATTGCCTGCCCGCCAGGGCGGTCCTGAGCTGAACGCAGACCAAACCAACATTAGGCCCAGGTGACAGACCAGTTTGTCAGGTTTTTTGGGTCGCAAAATGCAGACATGACCCAGATGCTATATTTGATCATGTAAAATGGCATTCATTGATCCAAAAAGCAGACCCTGCACCTATGGGAATAATGCTCAGAAGAGAACAAGAGTAATGATGATGACAATGAACTTTATAGAGTCTTCTAAAACATAAATATTACTCAGTTCTACTGGGTTTACACCTAGAAATGTGGACAGAGCTTTGGAGTTTTATTCTCAAATGACTGTAGATAGGACAATATTCAGAACATAGGGATATGATGAAACTAGTAATATATAATCTGGTAATCCTTGAGATTTTGGCATGCAAGCCCCATTACCCAAGAATCATGATATGCTCTATTACCAATCATGGTTGTCTTGAAATCTGGAAGCTATATATTTTCAGTACTGTCTGATTCAGATTGAAAATTCCTCTGGTCCAGCATCTTGTGAGACCTAGGAAGATGTTTCTGTATGTTAATGGTACTGTGGAAGATAATATTTTAAATCAGAATTACATGAAAAAACTGATCTAGCATGCCTACTTTATCTGAAAAAATGAGTGTACAGTTTGTGTCAATTTACCATATGTAATTGAATGTATAATCAAGGACAACAGACCCAGTGCCAACGTGAAGTAGAAAACTAGGGTCAGATTCCCAAAAATGGAAGGTTGTGTCTTCCCTCAATAAATTACTATATTTGGTTGCACAGTCAGCCAGATGTTTACACTGGATTTGGCATTTTTATCTATCTAGTCTAAGGACCAGGGATAAGCACATAGCATGTTTTCACCAAAGACATGGTTAATAAAGATAGTTTTACCTACCATATTTTTTGCATTTTTTCATAAGGAAGAAAACTTTCTTTAATTCCTGTCAAATTATTTTCACTTGCTTTTTTATTTATATCAACTTAGCACCTTTGACTTTTTTCAACTTCATTATGATTACTGGTATTTGATGTCACAACTAATTGAATGACTATACTGCAGACTACATTTCTGTCCTCTTCTGTTCGATATGTGGTCAAAAGGGATATATTAAAGCTGATTCCTTTATGCAATCTATACACTTACTTTGAAGTTAATATTATTCATTGTCAGCCAGCTACTCATCTTGAAATGATTCTTATGTATTTACGGTTAGGTACTATCATTTTAAAGCGTCTATCATTTTTTGAGTGAAAAGAGTCAGCATTTATCTAAAAAGTGAAGTGTATATTGAAGTTACTGAAAAGAAGATCCTATGACAACAAAAAAACACTACAGGACTAAAGGTAAAAGACCATAAACAAAATACGTTATACTATTTATTATACAAGTTGCTGGTGGGTATTTTCTTTTCTTTCTTTTCTTTTTTGGTAACTCAGAGAAAGCTACTAATGAGCTATTAAGAACCTTTCTTCCCTTTCTACAGAAAGAGATTTTCACTTCTGGTGATTTCTCAACCATTTCCCAATCTCTCCCCATCTCAAATCCTCATATATTTAACAATTGTAGTCATAATAACTGGAATGTGGAATTAGTTGCAATGGACAACTTTCCTTCTTTCCCTAAGTGTCAGTCTAATGAGGCAGTCCAGACAGAAAACACACCCAGAAATGAAATAATTCTAGGGTACTATAAGGCTGCATCGCAGTAGGATTATTTCTCTTGCAAGTCTGAAAGTATATTTTCCCCTCATTTGCTTTATAGTCCACAAAACCAGGGCGGATGCATTCAGAGATGTTTGCCATGTCCCCATTCCCTGCTGTGGGCAAAGCTGCATCTTACGTGACTGTTCCTCTGGCTGCAGGTTCCTCCCCCTGTCTCACCAAATCATTCCCAGATACCATTACACTGGGTCACTAGATCCAGTCCAGTAATATAGAAATGAGGTGACCATGTCCACATAATATTAACACAGTTAACGCATTCAAGGTTAATACAGTTGGTTAACATCTCCAGTTTTACCAAGTTGCACTGAAAGAGAAAAAATATGAAATGACCATCTGTAGTTAGATCAGGATAACCAAAACAGGAATACAAATGGGCTCTAATCTAAACAGCAAACTTTCCCTCTCTGCTTTTTGGTTTTCTAGCCCTCCAGGGAGCAAAAGGATTTTTCTAGGCTCTTCTATACGATATTATATTTAGACAACATTAAAAAAAAAAAAGACAAAAGGCAGAGGCACCAATTATACCTGCCTGAAAAATTTTCAGAAATGTCAGGAAAGCAGGTGGACCAATCACTTTTATTAGCAGACTGTATTAATATACCTTTCTCTGCTACAAAGTCCAATAATTGTTACTAGGCAATTGAGGTGTTTGAGAGCAAAAGCAATTCAACTGTGGCAGCACCTGGACACTGTTTCTCAATGATGGCAACTTTAAGATATGTTGGCTGGGGAATTCTGGGAGTTGAAGTCCATATGTCCCAAGGTTGAGAAACACTGCAATAGACCATTCTCTCATTGCTCTTAGATTTGATTTACATATATGTAGTTAAAAGTCTTAGAAATAAAGAACTGTGAAATGCATGTAGAATCTAGAGGGCTCCGATCAAATGGGAGTTTAGGTTGAGAGTGAAAATAAAGTGATTTTATTGTACTGCAGTTGTGTTGAAAAAAAAATGTCACATCAAGCTCCTTGCAATGGACTGGCAAACTATTTCCCATGATTATGAACAGCAGTGAGAGAGAGAGGTATAACAGAAGAACGTGATGATTTGCCCAAAAGAAATCTGTTTGCAGAGAAATGGTTAAAAAAAATCTTTCACTATTAATCTTCCTCTCCCCACTCCCCCCCAAAATATGTACATGGTTACAAATGTTCATTTTGTAATTATTACTTTAATATATTTCTTGATGAAGAATTTTATTCTGTTTTGGCGCACATTAAATCACAGGAAAGAATGGAAAATAAGTAATTACCCTAAGTGAATGTACAACTGAGACAGTACTGCCACTTTGCCTACTGTAATGTTTTCTTTCAGAACAAAATCTAAGATAACAATTTTTTAATAGGTTTTGTTTTGTTCACTTTTCACTAGCCAGACAAGTATCCTATCTTCAAATAAAGAAGAAATATTGACAGATCTTTCCTTAGGTATCACATTGAAACCATTAAAAGAAAGTTCACTGGAAAACCTTTTAGATTAAACTTCATAGAAAATGTGAGATTTTTTGCTGAAAAGTTATGGAAGATCATTTTTTGTTGTTCAGTTGCTATGTGTGTCTGATTCTTCATGGCCCTAATTGAAGGTCATGCTACCACTTAATTTATATATTTGTGAGAGTGGATTTTATCACACACCATTAACAAAAACAAATATCAAACTAATCTGAATGTTATGGCAATTTCAAGATTTTCTTTAAAAAAAATTTCATTCCAAATATTGACAAAATATGCTATCATATGAAAAATATGATTAAAACATATTGTTCAATCTTCCACTGATCTTTTTTTTTTAAAAAAAAAATTGAAACAATCACTAGTGTTTAGTAAAAATAGCAAAAAAGGCTATTATGATCTATTGCAGAAACACAAAAACCTCATATGCTGGGTTTGAGCTGAAACCAGTGGGGAAATTGTACAAAGCTAAATCTGTCTTAAGACGTTGCAGATACATACTATATATTCCTGTGACTTGCAAAGACAAGTGATAAAAGAAAAATTTTGATTTTAGTTGCCAAACTGTATAGTCATATAAAGAAATTAAAACAATACTTCTCAGTTGTTTAAATGTGAGACTTAGATTGATTACTTTATTTGAAGTTATCAGTAAATGCTCTTGCTGAATCAGAGACAACTCAGTAATGGTTCATCTCAATATATTTTTGTAATACTTAGCACAATATATTGAAAACATCTTGTTTTGTGCAACTAAAATATGTTTCCTTTTCACTTAGGAAGATTGTCCGTCACCAAACAAGCCACTGCCAATAGACTTTTCAAAATAGGCTGCCATTGTTACATAACTACTGTGACAACTACTGTGACTTCTTTCTCCCTACAGTTTCCAATGCCGTTTTGTTGCTGAAAAGACCAGAATTCCTTCCACAGCAGCTAAAATGTATTTTGCAAGATCCAATCTGGGTAGATCACTGGGATCAGAGGTTTAGTCTCATGCTGGAGCCCATCCTCAGGAAACTTCTCTCCCTCCCCCCCCCCAAATGTGTGCTTAACCGGCCATCAACACCCCAATTAACAACTAAAAAGCCACACACAACTAAGCACTACATAAATACTATGCATAGAATAGCCCAAAGCACATATTCTGGTGAGAGAGAGGTTTCCTGAGGATAGGCTCCAGCACAAGTCCAAAAGTTCAGAAATCTAAACTTCTGGTCCAGATGACCAATTGATCCTGCAACATTATCCTGGGACATGCATATTTGCCTTCATTCATGGAAAAGTATTTTGCAGCTTAAAGAGTGGCAGAGGAAGGAAGGGTGCCCTACAAAAAAATCCAGTTCATTCTTCCTTCATTATTTGCTGAATCGCCAGTTTTTCTGGGGATATGTTTTGAATCCAGACAAACATATATTTAGAATTGACTTACTTAAATCTCTGGAACAAAAGTTACTTCTATTCAGATTAACTATAATGGCACTGATTTCATATGTTTATTGAACCTGGACTGTTTTCCCAAAATGAGCAGGAATGTTTTCCAGGAATGAGCAGATATCACATGGAACTGGCCCAGGCTTAGAACTTTCCAGATGGATAGACTTGAACTCCCAGAATTCTCAGCAATGGCCTGCTGGCTGGGTAATTTGGGAGTTGAACTTCATATAACTGGATGTTTCTGGTTTTGGAAACATTCAACTAGGCTTTATATTATCCATACTGAAGACAAGAAATTGAAGACAGTTCAGACAATAATCTTTTCAGTCATCCCTAGAGATATTGGGAAATTAACTTGCTGCAATATCACTGATCTGCAAACCTTCCCTGTGGCATAATTATTATACTTATTTATTTATTATTTTCATCCTTCAAAGGTCCTGTGTAAAATAGATTAGGTGAAATAATTTAGTGGCTGGTTCATGACTGGATGGAAATGTAAACCCTGCCCTAATCTGACACTATATCAGATTCACTGTCATATGAGTAAAATAAATCTTTAAAATATGACTAATAAGTCAGTGATGCTCTTTTCCCTGTATCTTCCTGGCTGGCCTTGGTAAGTCAAACAAAAATAAGTTCTTAATAGAATTTTTATAACGTCTATATTGTCAGCACTTACATTTATATTCTTGATTTTTCTTTGCTTCTTGTCATTTTTAAATGTTTATATATTACAATGTTTAAGCTACAAGCTAGCCAATATGAAACAAACTGAAATTTCTTTCTTCTTTCTTTTGTTAAAATGTATGTCATTTAAAGTTCTTCAGTTGGCACATTTATTATAAATGACCCCCATATTTTCTTAGAGTAATAATTTTACAAAGTTCTTATTATAGTAACCATGCATGATTTATAAATTAGTGATCTACTTGATTGAAAGGTGAGGTAACACATATGTTTTGAATCCAGACAAACATATATTTAGAACTGATTTACTTAAATCTCTGGAAAAAAGTTATTTCTATTCAGATTAACTATAATGGCACTGATTTCATATGTTTATTGAAAAAGTGATCAGATTTAGATCCAATACAAAGAGAGACAGAGTAGGAGCATAATGCTAGCTTCATATATTCAGTTTTTAATACCTGGTATTAGAATGGAATTCTTGAAATGCATCCCACTTAAAGGTAAAAGACTCCTTTGAATTGGGATGATCGATGGATGATTTATTGTGTTGTGCCACCCTCTGGAGTCTGTCTGCAATTTCAGCAACTAGCAGCTTGAATTATTTTTGCACGTAGTTCTGTGCTTTGACAGATGCTGTGATGTGTTTTTCATGTTTTCTTGATGATTCTTATGACAAGATTTCCTGATGATGCTGAAGACAAATTGCGTTGTTACACACTGTACAGTGGAAGGAATTAAACAAATTTAAATAGCACATGTTCAAATCATTATTTTCAACTGAAATTAAAACCCATTTTTTTTTCTGTATGTTCCATATGTTTTCACTCATCACTTGGCTGAAATGTTGGCTATGACTAATGTGGCACTGATGATCTAAAACGAACAGTCAATGCAAATTCTTTGTCAGACTTTTTTTTTATAAGAAAGCTTTGTATATATAGTATAGTTAAATACACATTTTCAGGAGATGAATTATTCCATCTGTATTATAATAAAATTCTAAAATCTGATATATCAAGATCTATCTATGGATATTTTCTGTAACTTTGAGCTGGTGGTTTAGAATAGGGAAGATCTGAATCTCAATATTTCAAGATAGCAGAGCATGGCAATTCTTTTAGCACAGTGCTCTTAGCAACTGCATTTCCAAATTAGAAGGATTGTATTGCAGAATTTTGTCCAAGAGCTCCACCTAGTCCAGTAATAGCCAATCAATGCCTACAGAATCTCAAGGCAGGTTATAATAGTCAGCACCTGTTATTAGTCTGAGCATCTAGAACTGGAGGTATGCCAAGTTCATTCAATCACCGAAGCTCCATTTGTCTTGACAGCATCCTCTGTGTGCCACCTTTTCTATGAAGCCATTTTATCCATTTCCAGGAGAAATATTACCTTCCTCAAATATTTTGATAATATATTTTGATAAATTTATGAATTAATTATACATGGCATAACAAGTATGTGTCAAATTTATCTCACATTAGCATTGTCCAACTATTTGAGGACAGTTTACAGAATGTCTGTTGGTGTTAATAAACTGTACATACAGTATATTTTAAACCAACAAAAAGAGAACCCCTTAGCCAATAAGACAAAATTCAAAAAGGCAAGAAGTAAATTATAAAACTAATAAGCTCCTGCTAATGGGACTTAATTTTAGGAAATGATGTTCAGTCTAGAATCTCCATTCTTCATTAGATCCTACTGTATATTTTCCATTTGATTCTCCATGTCCATTAGTATCTGAAATAAATTATAGTACTAAGAAGACATCAATTGCACCTGCCTTTATTGAAACCTTCTTAAAGCCTCTTCCTTCTGCTTGGAAAGTAATCTCACAGCTATATAGTAAATGAATGCCCACATTAAAATCATTTCCACTCCAGAAATTTATAGTATGTTCTAGAGATGTCCAATCATCTTTGTGCCAAAATATTAGTAATAAGGATAGGTGATATATCACCTCAGTGTATGACATTAAGTGTTCCTGAGGGTAGAAATGCCCTATGGCCCCATTCATCCAATGAGAGGTTCACATGTGTAGAAAGTTTCAAAAAAATTGCAAATCTAACCCTGTCATTAGGCAAAGCAGTCACTTTTTTAGGTGAAAAGCAGGTGTAAAAGCATGGCGGTGAATGCTAACCTCCTGCCGGTATTAAGGTTCCTCTGGCATAAAATAGAAGAACAGTGCAATTTTACCTTTTGCCTTGATTTCCAAGCATCTTAGACTAACCATAGGAGTTAGGGGTAACCTTCAAAATCTTGAAATATTTGGATTTGTGCCTAAACTGAATGCCATTGTTCAGACATTATCCTTATTTTTTTTCTTCCTTGGGAAAACTCTTTATCTTGATTTTAGAGGCAGATTCTGGATCCTGTACCTGGCTCAGATTAAGCCCTGACAACAGTTTTATGTGTGTTCTACTTTGGTTTTCAAGTCATAGATTTTGTTTGATGATTTTCAAACTATGTATTTAATAGTAGTAGTAGTAGTAGTAGTAGTAGTAGTAGTTGTTGTTGTTAGTTGCGAAGTCATGTCCGACCCATCGCGACCCCACGGACAATGTTCCTCCAGGTCTTCCTGTCCTCTATCATCTTCTGGAGTCCATTTAAGCTCACTCCTACTGCTTCAGTGACTCCATCCAGCCACCTCATTCTCTGTCGTCCCCTTCTTTTATTGCCCTCAATCTTTCCCAGCATTAGGCTCTTCTCCAGTGATGATGATGATGATGATGATGATGATGATGATGATGATGATGATAATGATAATGATGATGATGATGATGATGATGATGATGATGATGATGATGATGATGATGATAATAATAATAATAATAATAATAATAATAATAATAATAATAATAATAATAATAATAATAATAATAATAATAATAATAATAATAATAATAATAATAATAATAATAGAGTTGGAAGGGACCTTGGAGGTCTTCTAGTCCAACCCCTGGCTCAGGCAAGAAACCTTATACCATTTCAGACAAATGGTTGTCCAGTCTCTTCTTAAAAACTTCCAAAAGACATAGAAGTAGAAGAAAAGTAAAAGTAAAAAAGACATAGAAGAAGATGATAATTCAGACATCTGGATTTTTTTTCTTTAATAAAACATCTGCAGCTCAAAGAATATATATGATTCTTCCATAAAAATAATAAATAAAATGCTGTTTTTGCTCCTTGAACACCAGAGTTTGTACATATGTGGCCTTATGTGGAGAGATAATTAGGAAGGAAGATGATAAGTATACAAATGTACATTGTACAGACACACCTGAATCACAGCAGACAGGTTTAACTGAAAACAAAATGTTGAGTTCCTCTTTGGATGAATGATATTGCAGGATGATAACAGACTGAATTTTAATTGTAGACTGGAGAGGTAGTCTGTAACACAGCACCATTGTCTGAAAAGGGCACACGCTTTGTTGCAATACCTTTACATCTATGTAATATGAGAGATTTTGCATCAGAGTCTAATGTTTCTGGTGATTAAATATTTACCAGCCACCTATTGACCATATGTCACAGAGTTGCATGGTGACAGATTTGGTCTTCATCGACATTTCGTGCTAGTCCTATTAAATCCTCTGCATGTTCTGCAAGAGCACAACATCATTTCAATGGCAAAGATATTTACCCTCCTCCTTCCTCTTTTTAAGATCATCTGTTTGAAACTGATGACAACATTACATTTATGTTCTACCCGAAAGTTTGGCCAGAACAATCCTATCAGGTTTTCCATGTTTATTTTTTTTCTCCTTTGTGGACATCTCCCAAACAACTCCAACAACTTTCCATCTCCAAGTACTATTTATTTAGCAGCATTTATTTTGTTTTATGATTTATTTCAGTGCAGAGATATTTTCCACAGAGAAAGGACAAACCTAGGCTATCACAAGACTAAACAAAGTGGTTTCTTGAGGTCTTAGCCTAGCATTTTCTCTGAAAGCAAAACTGCACAAACATTTTTGGAATGGCAAAGATATTTACCGTACCCTGTATTTGCTCATTTTTCAGTGAACAAACAGAGAAGCAACAAAAACATAGCCAGCTCTCCCGCTGTGATGCAATTGGCCCTTCTAAAAGTTCTGTAAAACTCATATCTCTGCCTCTACACAGCAATTCCTGTCCCAAGGTTGCAATTATTTTTCAATCAGGTGGCCATTTCCAGTTAAAAGTAAATGAGGATGTGAATTTTTTTAACTTTTTTGTATCATGGCTTTATTATTTTTATAAATAACTCAAGGCAGTGAACATACCTAATACTTCTTCCTCCTATTTTCCCCATAACAACAAACCTGTGAGGTGGGTTAAACGAGAGTGACTGGCCCAAAGTCATCCAGTTGGCTTTCATGCCTAAGGTGGGACTAGAACTCACAGTCTCCTGGTTTCTAATATAGCACCTTAACCACTAAACGAAACTGAAATGGCTTAAGATTTCCTAAGGGTACTAATTTTTCTTATATGTATATGGGCTAAGAGTGCACAGGCACCTGACTAGGAATATAGAACAATTGTATGCACCTTGCACATTCCTGCACACTGATTCTGACTACAAGACAGTTGTTCAACGTGCATTGAAGGCAAGGCATTTAAATTTAAGGCTTGTTTTTAACTCATCTGCATATTTAGGGGTAACAAATGTTACAACTACAAGCTATCTATGGAGATTCTCAATCATCCAGGTAACGGTTGTCCCAAAGGTGCTTTTCCAAAAGAAAACTGGATTTTCTTGGGTTTGTTTTTCAATGAAAACATTTCGCTTCTCATCCAAAAAGCTTCTACTGTTCAGAATTTTTTGATGAGAAGCAAAATGTTCTCAAGGAAAAAAAAAACCCAAAGAAAGTCCAGTTGCCTTTGGGAAAGTACCTTTGGGATAAGTGTGGGTAGCCAAATCCAAAAGGTTTTAGAATAGATGACTGCAAAGTGTTCTAGCCTTCTTGTCTTATGCTAACCTTTCATAACATATTTGCTTTATATTTTCACTCTATACTTTGTTGCTGGTACCTTACCATGCCCATGAAGATGAGAGAGGTTTCTTAGACATAGTGTAGTATATAGTAATATTTTTTGAATAAAGTCTTGGAGTTGGTCAATATTAATCTCCTCCTCTGAACTCGCATCTGGAAAGGGGCCCGGGGGTGGATCCATGACATTTCCCTTTTGGGAAGAGTAGCCAAGCAAAGTAGGAATAGAAAAATTTGGTCCTTCCTCCATCACCTGTTACAGCTCTACCATCTTCTCCCAGCAGCAGGCCACCCTTTCCTTTTTCTTCCTTTCACCACTGACTTGATATTTTGCACCCAGAGTCATGCATATCAATACCTGGTATGAATTATATAATGTCTTTGTATAAGACTGCTTTTGCAAGAAGGCAACAGGGATAAAAATCTATATAGATATCCTAAGATTCATACTTCAGCCAGCATGAATTCTATTTCTTTCCCTCTGGCTTCTGCCGACATGTCTTTTGCTTTTATTCTTTGCAGCTATAAAGGCCAGGCACTTGTTTTTTTCTGAAAAAGTGGAAGTTGAAGAATTAGGGCTCCAGAAATGTTCACAAATATTAAACTGGCTAGGCCTGATAATACATGGAGTACATATATCTTGAATAAATGCAACTGGGTTTTTGTTGTTGTTGTTGTTGTTGTTGTTGTTGTACTTGTGCCTTTAAACTTTTTACATATCAATAGCACTGAATTCATTATCTGCATTCAAATTAACCTTTACATCAGAGGTTTCTTAAACCTCATTGCAATTAGCATCAATACATTGCTTAGCATAACTTCTTTGTGACTGGAAGAGCTGGAAAAATAGAAACAAAACAGATGGATACAAAAAAGTACAAAGTTATGTACAATTATGTGTCCTCAGTTTTGTATTCCAAACAGGGAATCATATTTTGCTTCTGGGCCAATCAAGTAGAAGAACCTTGTAGAGTGAATCCATTTTTATTCTTGCTTGTCACTTTGTCTTATGAAAGTGAAATCCTGTGCAGTTTCATGTTGTATATACAACTGAAAATATTGGATTTTCCCCTGAATAATTAGATAGCTTGATGTACCAATAGAAGAGAATACATGTAGCTCAGGGTAGAAAAAAAGCTTTGTGCTCTCTGAGCTTGGTAATTTACTTGCAGATATTTTATTACCCAAGTAACATCTTCAGTGCTAATAAGGAGCGGGGTTTGCTCTCTGTTTATATACAGTAACTTGCCCTGTCAGTGCTAGTTGGGTGTTATTTTTCCCCATGGTAGTTCCTTGATTAGGCTATTGTTTATTGCTTAGTTGGTTGTGTGGGGTTAATTCTTGCTTATAAGGGTATTGATTGCTGGTGAGGAGGTGTTCTGATCTTTTTGCTTTCTTTTCACCTTTTTTATTTTCTCTTTTGAATGATATGTAAATGTTGTTTGGTAGTTAATTGGTGTTTGTGGATACATGGTTAGTCTTCGGCCTGTTTGTCCTTCTGCTATTACAGTCCTCACTAGATCAGCCAAAGATCGGGCTGCACGGTTTCCATCTTTTCACCAAATTATTAGATTATTAGATTCAAGGAATGAAGGAGGATTCTGGAAAGCCCAGTGAAGCTTCTGCAGAGTGAATGGATTGATTTTTGCAAACCTAAGATTCTTCTCTGAAGAGGAATCTTAACCACTTCAGACAGAACTTCCAAATTACTGTTGAAAATTTTATGTGCATGAAAATTTTGATGAATGGATTAAGAATGTAAATATTATGCACATGAAAGTTTTGATGAACAAAATTTTCATGTGCATAATACTTACATTCTTAATGATTATTGCCCCCTGGGTCTTTCAGTTCTGTTTTGCAGCAAGAAGGTGGGGCAGTGTCAGATGACTCACCTCCTTCAGATGAAGAAAAATGTTAGATATATTTGTTTCATTAGTTAAATAATTCACCTGCCTTTCCCTCAAATACATTCTTCACTTGTGTTCTTACATCACAGCAGATAAGTCAGTGGTGGGATTCAGCTGGTTCGCACCGGTTCAGTAGAACCGGTAGCTACATTTTGTTGAGTTTGGAGAACCGGCTGAACCCATGCTGCTTCTGAAAGTCTGTTCTAGGCCTCGGAGGCCTGGAGGAGGTCTCGCCTAGAACCACCCACCGGAAGTGCATGGATGTCACTTCCGGAAGTCCGTTCTAGGACTTGTAGGCCTGGAGGAGGCCTCCCAGGCCTAGAACCGCCCACCGGAAGTGCATGGATATCACTTCTGGAAATCCAATCTAGGCCTTGGAGGCCTGGAGGAGGCTTCCCAGGCCTAGAACAGCCCACAGGAAGTGCGTGGATGTCACTTCCAGAAGTCCATTCTAGGCCTCGGAGCCCAGGCCTGCATCCACACAGAGAACCGGATGTTCAGGTATTTGAATCCCACCACTGAGATAAGTATGTACAGTATATATGTTTATATATTCCTGCTGATGGTACAGAATAATATAAAGAATAGAATTTCTTTATTGAATGTTGACTTCAATGAAGATTTCAACTTGCAAGTATTCTTTTGGTGCTTACAAAAAAGTAACTTACGAATGGTCTTTGCACTTATGATTGTTACAGCATCCCCATGGCCATGTGTTCAAAATTTGGGGGCTTGGCAACTGGCATGTAATTATGATGGTTGTAGTGTCCCCCAACTGCAGTGATTCTCTTAGTAACCAGGGGAAAAAGTCATAAAAACAAGTGCAATTCACTTAACCACCTTCTTGCTTAGCAATAGAAATTCAAGCAATTGTGGCTGTAAGTCAAGGACTGTCTGTATAGGATATTCACCATTATATTAGCCAAGTGTGTGAGAAATGAATATTTGAAATTATATGTATTGTCCAGATAGGTTACATCCAAACAGGAAAATGATAAATAAAATGGATTAGAAAATAATAATAAGAAAACAATAGCAGCAATAATATTTTTAGATATTGAAAAAAAACTTTCAAAAACTTGGAACTGACTTTTCTATTAGACAATAGAATTGTCTAATTCTAGACAATTTCTAGACAAAAAGAATCCCCAAAAAGAATTCAAAACTTGTATGGAGAGCATATACCAATGGTAAATAGCAAAGATCATAGTAAATATCGAGATCCTCAATATGTAAATGAACAAAGCAGGCATGCTCTTTCTCCTTCATTATTTGCAATAGCTTTTGAAGTCCTGGCAGGCAAGATCAGAAAAAAAAAGTAATTCAAGAAGCAGAATAAGCTGAAATTCTATGCAGATAGAATTTTTGCATAAAGATGGCGGCGCCTTGCTTGGCTGCGGCTGCTTCAGCTCTCAAAGGTGTGGGGGTTAGGGAGGGAAATGTACAATCGGAAATAGGGACAACTAAGCTGAGTTGGGCTGCTAAACTTTCATACGAACGTCAGTCCATATTGGAGATGAAGAGATTCAGCGTGGAAGGAAAGGTGGAGAAAACTGTTCAGGAGAGACTGCATGGCTTCGGATTACTGCGAAGGAGGAGGAGAAAACCAGGGACGGAGTTGCCGGCAGCTGACATGGAGGGTGAGAGATCAGCTGAAATATCTGGAGGAGCTGGGAGGAAGAAAAGGAATTGCTGGAGGGGGAAACAGCATCGTGCTCCGTGTTTTGAGCAGCAAAAGCAGCAAAGGCAGCGTTTCGGGCCGCAGGGGCAGAGTGGAGAAGCAGCCATTGCAGCTGGGAAGTTTCCCTCCGCTGCTGTTTATCTCCAGAAGAAAAGGAGGAGGTGCGACCGGAAGAGGAAGCGTGGCAAACGTGGAGGCCTAACATCTAGGCTGAAAGCTAGACCTTACAGAGTGTCTCTTCCATCTATTTTGTTTGCAAATGCTCGCTCCTTAGAACCAAAAATGGATTACTTAAGGCTGGATTTAACAACAAATCAGGAGGTGAGAAATTGCTGTGTTATTATTGCAACAGAGACTTGGTTAAAGCCCTCTGTTCCAGATAGTGCTGTTAGCTTGATGGGATTTTCAACATTTCGGTTGGACAGGAGTTCTACTCTTAGTGGAAAATCCAGGGGAGGGGGTGTCTGTTTTTATATAAATGACAGATGGTGTAATAATGCCAAGGTGGTTTCAAGTCTGTGCTCCCCGAATGTGGAGCTTCTGACCATCAAATGCAGACCCTTCTATCTGCCTAGAGAATTCTCTGTTACCATTATCACAGCTGTGTATATCCCCCCTGATGCAAACAGAGAAGAGGCCCTGAAGGTTCTCCACCATACCATCAGTGACTTACAAACTACTCACCCAGAAGGTGCATTTATTGCTGTGGGAGACTTTAACCAAGTGGATTTGAAAGCTACCCTGCCACATTTCCATCAATATGTGGACTTTGCAACCAGAGGGGACAATACACTGGATCTTGCTTATTCCAACATCAAGAAGGCTTTCAAAGCTATCCCCCGCCCTCACCTGGGCTCCTCTGACCATCTCTCAGTGCTGCTTATTCCAGCATATAAACCTTTATTAGTCAGAGTGAAACCTACAGTAAAGCAGGTGAGGATTTGGACAGAGGGAGCTATAGAAGCATTACAAGACTGCTTTGAATGTACAGATTGGGGCATGTTTAAGGAAGCAGCTACTGATAACCAACATACAAATGTTGAGGAGTATGCCACCACGGTGTCTGCATATATCCAAAAGTGCATAGAAGATGTCTGTGTCCTGAAAAGCTTTGTTGTGAGGGCGAATGAAAAACCGTGGCTGACTTATGAGGTCCGCAAGATGCTGAAAGCACGGAATGTGGCTTTTAAATCTGGGGACATGCTGGCACTTAGAACAGCCAGAGCAAATCTGAAAAGTGCCGTAAAAGGTGCAAAGCAAGCCCATTGCCAGAAAATTCAGAACTTTTTTCAGGACCAAACAAACACCAGGCAAATGTGGCAAGGGATCCAGGCCATTACGGATTACAAGGTGGCTCCATCGAGATGTAAGGATGACACAGACTTCCTAAACAAACTGAATGCATTCTTTGGTAGATTTGAGGCATCAAATAGTACTCCTGCTAGGAAAGCTGTGCCCCATCCTGATGAGCAAGTGCCTAGCTTTGATGTCACCTCTGTCCGGAAAACACTGCAGACAGTTAACATTCGGAAAGCAGCAGGCCCAGATAACATCCCTGGACGTGTCCTCAGGGAATGCGCAGAGGAGCTGGCTTGTGTTCTCACTGATATTTTCAACCTCTCATTGCAGCAGGCAGTGGTCCCATCGTGTTTTAAGATGGCCATCATCTTGCCAGTGCCAAAAAAGTCCACAATTACAGGCCTCAATGATTACCGTCCGGTTGCACTGACATCCACCATCATGAAATGCTTTGAGAAGCTGATAAAAGACACTATTGTATCTAGCCTCCCGCCAGCATTTGACCCGCTTCAGTTTGCCTACCGACCAAATCGCTCTACGGAGGATGCTATTTCTTCCGTTCTCCATCTGAGCCTGAAGCACTTGGAGGAAAGAAATACTCATGTGCGTTTGCTGTTTGTCGACTTCAGTTCGGCGTTTAACACAATCATTCCCCAGCATCTAGTAGACAAACTGGGCCTTTTAGGCTTAAACACTCCTTTGTGCAACTGGATTCTGGATTTTCTTACCAACAGGCCCCAATATGTGCGAGTTGGAACAAATACCTCAAATACCATTTTCTTGAGCACAGGTTCTCCTCAGGGCTGCGTCTTAAGTCCGCTGCTGTTCACCCTGTTGACCCATGACTGCTGTGCTAGGTTTGCCACCAACCATATTGTGAAGTTCGCAGATGATACAACAGTAGTGGGCCTTATTCAGGATGACAAGGTGGAAGCTTACTGCAAGGAGGTTGAGGGGTTGGTGAACTGGTGCAAGGAAAACAGCCTAGTTTTAAATACAAGAAAAACCAAAGAGATCATTGTTGATTTCAGAAAAGGCAGGCACAGCCACACTTCTCTGTGCATTAATGATTCACCTGTGGAGATGGTTACCAGCATCAAATTCCTGGGTGTGCAGCTAACGAGTAGGCTGACTTGGTCGCTAAACAGTGAGAAACTGGTGAAGCGGGCACAGCAGCGCCTGCATTTTCTGCGCCGCATGAGAAAAGCACATCTTCCTTCCCCTGTCCTGACACTTTTCTACAGGGGGACAATCGAGAGCATCCTGCATACAGCATCACAGTCTGGTTTGGAGGCATCACTGCTTCAGACAGGAAGGCGGTGCAGAGAGTGGTAGGATGGCCGAAAAGATCATTGGCAGTTCCCTCCCTACCATCCAGGACATAGCACAGAAGCGTTGCTTGAGCAGGGCCCGCAAGATTTTCTGGGACACTACACATCCTCTTACAACCTGTTTTCCTTGTTACCTTCTGGGAGGAGGCTTCGTGGTATCCGTAGCAGAACATCCAGATTCAGCCATAGTTTCATTCCATACAGCATTAACCTTGCGAACTCTCAAACTTCCTCCTTGCGTTATATATTCAAGATGGACAGTATTTAATATTTATTTGCTATGTATATGTAGGGATGTGGGTCTATATATATGTTGTACATAGTATGTTTAGGTGTGTGTCATGTATATGTTTCACTTTGAGAGCGGGCAACTAAATTTCATTTTTTATGTGTGCCATTGTGCCCACAATATAAAAATGACAATAAAGGTTATTTATCTTTATCTTTATTTAGATGATATTGATTGATCAATTGCGTGTCATCAATTTGGTTCTGACTCAGTGACTATGTAGATTTTCTCCAGGATGATCGGTTCCTAACCTGGTCTTTCAAGTGTTCTAACAGTGCACACATCATCACTGTTTCTGGTCATCCACCTTGTTTCTGGCTATCCTCTTCTTTTTCCTTCCACTTTTACAAGCATTACTGCCTTCTTTAGAAAGCTAGGTCTTTATATCATTTACATAATTTAAGTCTGGTCATTTGTGTCTTGAGTGAAAAATCTGGGTTGATTTGTTTGATGATCCATTTGTTTGTTTTCTGGGTTGTCTGAGGTATTGTCAGTAGTCTTCTACAACACTAAAGTTTAAAAGCATCGATACTCTCTTCCTGTTCTGTTTCATCAAAGCCTAACCTTCATTCCAAAGAGTATCATACTGTGTAACTATGCCTTGTGCACTATTTTGATCTTTGTAGATATAGAAGATATTCATGGTTTCTGAATATAATTTCCAAGGCCTTCATGGCTGGTCTTCAGCACATTTCTTGACTGTTTGTTTCCTTACTCATCCTAAAAAGGCAGAAGCTATCTACCACTTTAATATCTTCATTATCAGTTCTAAGGCTTGTTATTTAATTTGGTCTTCTTTGTATTTAATTTTAATCCCATTTTGTTCATTTGACCTTTATTAATAGACCTTGAAGATCCTTTGCATTTTCAGCTATTAGAGCATTGTTATTAACGTAGCACAGGTTATTGAATACTTTTCCTCCAGTTTTAAAAACATGCTTATCTCTTTTTCCAATCCAGCTTCCCTTAATATATATTTAGCTTATAGATAAAAAAATAAGGGGAGAGTATACAGTGTTGTCTCACTCCTTTGCCAACCTGGAGCCAACCTGTTTTGCCATGTTCTCTCTGTATTATCGCTTCCTGTATGTCTCAGTGTTTCATGAAGACAATGAGATCTTAGAAGTTTCCCATTTTTCTAAACACATTCTACAACCTGACATGGTTAACAAAACCAAAAGCCTTTCTATAATCATTGAAGCAGATATTAAACATTGAAGCATATACTTCAGATAGTACAATACTAACAATTATGCAACCATAACTTTCCTTATGATATTTCAAAACAATCAAAGATTTTAGCAGCCTCATTGATATAAAAGCAATAAAACTAAAACTAAAATAATAACAAGAAATTCAACTTCTGAAGAAAAAGACTTTGTGAAAAAAAGAAAAAAAACAGACTGTGAAATAATAGAAGATCAGTGAAATATATAGGATTGCATTTATCAGGATGCAATAAAGATATATTTCAAAACAATTACAACCATTTATGGAAAGAAATAAAACAAGACCTTGAAAGGAGGAAATGTTTAAAACTTTCTTGGCTAGGACTTCTTGAGACAATAAAAATGAATATATTATCCAAGATGAATTTCTTATACCAAATGGCGGCAATTCCAGTTTCAAACAAAAATTTGCAACACTGGCAAAGAAGAATTAATAGATTTACTGTAGATGGAGTAGAGGGAAAAACAAGAATATGATTTACATCTTGCAGTTTCAAAATGAAGTGATAGGCTAGCATTTTCTAACCTTAGACTTTATTATGGAGCAAGTTATGAATAACAGAATGGATAAGATGTCAAAATAGTAGAACATCACTTATAAAAGAAGGGGGGTATTTATGGGACAGGGATACAAAAGATTAAAAGAATCTGAAGGAGCATGTTATAATATAAAGTTTGTTAAAAATATGGAATTTTTTGAAAGCAAGGATAAATATCAATCTCACCATTAGCATCATTGTGAAATATTTTTAACAACTACGGCAAGAGGATTTAATTGCATGTGCCAGTATGATATTTTCAGTTTTAGGAAACAGATTAAAGACACAACAAGAATTGTTCCATAAAGAGCAAAGGATCTTTAGAATGAACACTAAAGATAATACTCCAGAACCAAAAATTGAACCTCAAATCTTGACTGATCGACTTATAGACCAAGGAATAACAGAGGAGGAACAGATCAACTCCAAAGAGGCCTGTATGCAACAACATACACAATTTAATGAGATGGAGGAATCTTATCCACAATCTACCTGTAAACTTATACTGGAAAAAATTTACGAAGCTACTGAGCAAGTGAATGCTAGAATAAAAGCTTTTACCCTAAAACTTCAAATTGACTTCCAGATTTCAACTGACTACCCCATAACTCAAATAACAATAGAAGAGGAACAAATGAACATTGAAGAGGACATCATACAATCCCACATACAACTCACTGAGAACTTTGATTTCAATTAAAACATCTGCAATGCCAAAAGCAACAGGAACTGATTTGCAAATACGAGGCATTGAAAACTGTGACAACATGGATAACCAACGAGTAATTACCACATGGAACAAAATTGATTATACTACTCAGATAGTACTGGAAGAAAGAGAAGAGAAATATGAGCAGACTGAATTGTTGATAAATATGTATAACCAAACACTGAAATTTGATGATATAGAGGCTCTTTTATGGAAACCTGCCTGGCACAAAAAGAAAGCTAGAATTAGATTTAAAAATGAGATTTAAAATTTTACTTGATGGGTTAAAAAGGCTTTTAGAGATTTTGACTGAGTTAATACCACTGAGATGAAAATTATTGATTTGATTATGGTTTGGAATTGTAATATGGAAAAGGCTGTAAACAAGGAGTTATTAGAATAAGGAATAGGATATTGATGTGAAATGCAGTAAGAAGGTATCTTCTGGAATAATATGTTTGTTTTTAGGTATGATAATTACTTTGACGGGATTTAAATTTTACTTAATGAGTTAAAAAGGCTTTTTAGAGATATGGATTGATTTATAAAATATATATTTGAAATAGAGTAAGAAGGTATTTTTTGGAGTAATATTTTTGTTTTAGGTGTGATAACTATTATGCAATGGAAGGAGAACAAGAAAATGGATTGTGATAAAAGAAGATATGGTATTTATAAATGAGTTACCAGAATAAGAAATAGAATATAGTTGGGAAGTGTAAAAATATAATGGTTGGAATAATATGTTTATTTTAGATATAATTATTATCCTATGAAATAAGGAAAATGTGTTTATTTAAGGCTAAATTGGAACATGGTAATTGTAAGTTAGTAAAGCTTAAAAACAGGATTTGGACTGATATAGGTGAAATATTATTGATATTTTTTTGATTGATTGAACCCTATTTAGAAATGTATTAATTTGACTATGTTATATCAATTGAGGGAAATAGAGAGGGAATCTTTAAAGAATTAACCTGAACTATACATGTACGATTGTGTTTTTTTGATGATTGATTACCCCATCTCCACATTGTTTCCCAAGCACTCTGATGTAAAAACTAAAAAACCAATAAAACTTGTTTGTTTGTTTTTTTAAAAAAGAATTGCTCCATAAAGGAAGAAATCTATTATAGTTAATGTATTTGCAAATAACTGGAGACTGTGACTTCTGTTCCTGCCTTAGGCACTAAGCCAACTGAGTGACCTTGGACCAGTCCTTTTCTCTTAACCCTAAGAAGAATGCAAGATCAAATCAATTCTGAAAGTTTTGCCAAAAAAAACTTCAGGGGCTTGTCATGACTCACATGAGGGCACATGCATACATAGACATGAAGATAATATCAACAGAAAAATATCGTAAGTAAACATGAATAAAGAGCCAGCATGTCTGTCTAATCATCTGCTGCATTGGGTTACAATTTAGAATCCTGATCTTCCACCCAGAGTTTGTATTTGCATGAGGGACCAATTGAGCAAAGGACGTAATCTGGTGCCTAAGCACAGGGTAGTCATTATAAAAGCAAGTATAAATAGGCTATCTTAAGAGGAATATGAGAAGTAGGTCTGCTCTGCTTTAAAGTCTGAGAAGATTCTCAGTCATCCAGGTCACTGCTTTTTCCTTGAGGAAGCTGCTGCTTCTTCTTCTTCTTCTTCTTCTTCTTCTTCTTCTTCTTCTTCTTCTTCTTCTTCTTCTTCTTCTTCTTCTTCTTCTTCTTCTTCTTCTTCTTCTTCTTCTTCTTCTTTTCTTCTTCTTCTTCTTCCTTCTTCCTTCTTCCTTCTTCTTCCTTCTTCTTCCTTCTTCTTCCTTCTCCTTCTTCTTCTTTCTTCTTCTTCCTTCTTCCTTCTTCTTCTTCTTCTTCTTCTCCTTCTTCCTTCTCCTTCTTCTTCTTCTCCTTCTTCTTCTCCTTCTTCTTCTTCTCCTTCTCCTTCTCCTTCTCCTTCTCCTCTCCTCCTCCTTCTCCTCCTCCTCCTCCTCCTCCTCCTCCTCCTCCTCCTTCTCCTTCTCCTCCTCCTCCTGCTGCTGCTGAAAAAAAAAATCCATTTGCCTTTTGAAAAAGCACCTTTGAGATTCTACTTTAAAGTATCTTAATCTGGACCAGATCTGATACAAAAAAAAATCAGATTGTTTTTCCATCTATGTCTTGAACTAAAATGGAACTGTTGGGTTTAGCTGTAGACCAATTTGGGCTTACCAAGCCACCTCTTCATTAGAAATGTGTCTCTGCTTATGCTCATAGTATCCTTTTTAGCATTTTTAAGCACTTTATGTTTTGTGCTTAAAGTACACTTTATGTACTTCTATTATTTTATCACACTATTCAACATTAAGTTCCATGTAAAAGTTACTCCTGGCCAGTTTCATCCTTGACCTGTAAGCAATAACTTTTATTGACAGTTGAGATTTACATTAAAATGGAATTGAATTTTTTAAAAAATACTTAATTGAATCTTATCTAATTCAGTACTATAGTTAAATGCTTTTTTTAAAATGTAGGAGTATTAAGAATTAACATTCATTGAATGAAATATATTTTTAACTAGACTCCAATTCTATTTGGAACTCTGACAGAATATTGCTGGATTTTTATTGTGATATAATGCTTTTGAAAGGAATCAACGTTTCCAGAAAAAACACTGAATTAAGCATTTGCTGGAAAATGGTATAACTTAAGAAGAACCAAGAGGGGAATGAATAGCACAGAAACATCTGTGTAAACAGCTGCCACATAATATTTATATGTTTTTGGTTAACATTCAGAAGAAAGATTATTATAGACATATCCTGGTAAGGGGGGTAAAGGAAAAAAAGAAGAGGTTTTATGCTAAACCACAAATAATGCATTGTGTGACATGTTGAACACTTAGTGGAAATAAAGTTTGGATAGCTGAGTGCATATTTAGTCTGTCTTTATTAATAAAATAACAAGAACAAAAACATTTGTTCCCATAATGGGAATCTAAGAAGTCCTCATGCAGTACAAACTGGCCATAAATAAGGAATACAACATTTGCTACATGATAATTAGAATGAATCATGTCCCTCGTATATAATGCATATAATACGGGCCTCCCTGTCTAGAACTGTGGGTTCGCCACGTGCACGCTTTAAAATAATGGTTCAGAAGTCTCTGATCTCTCTCTGATTTCATGATTTCACAGGAGCTGTCTATTTTAAGAAGAACATTAACAAACTGGAGAGTTTTCCAGATAAACAGCCTGAAAAATCAAGTCCCATGACAAAAAAACTGAAAAGGTTGAGAGAAAAGAATGTGTTTCTTCAAGTCCTTTTCAAATGTACACATGGCTTGCAGAAATTAAAGAGATTATTAGAACTTTCTTGAAAGAGCTGAAGAGTTATTGATAAGTACAGGTCAGGTGGCAAGAATATATCGATGTAGTCAGCAGGAGATGAGCCCAAATCAATGGCACAACTGTGCAAAAGACAGAATAGTTGGTCTACAGAAGGGGGGCATAATTCCAATAGGGAAATAGCAGAAAGAAGACACTTGTAAGAACAGCAAACAAACAAAAGAAATCCAAAACAGATGAACAAACTGCCTGAGAGGGACTTTCTTTATTTGAAAGACGAATTGCACATTAGGACTGTGGATATTTCAAAAAAGGAAGGAAGGAAGGAAAGAAGGAAGGGAGGGAGGGAGGGAGGGAGGAAGATGCTCTGACTTCTTTACATTATAACAATAATAATAATACAGTTGGAAGGGACCTTGGAGGTCATCTAGTCCTACCCACTGGTCAGGCAGGAAACCCTATACCATTTCGGACAAATGGCTGTCCAGTCTCTTCTTAAAAACTTCCAGTGTTGGAGCATTCACCGCTTCTGGAGGCAGGTTGTTCCACTGGTTAATTGTTCTAACTGTCAGGAAGTTTCTCCTTAGTTCTAGGTTGCTTCTCTCCTTGATTAGTTTCCATCCGTTGCTTCTTGTCCTGCCTTCAGGCGCTTTGGAGAATAGCTTGACTCCCTCTTCTTTGTGGCAGCCCCTGAGATATTGGAACACTGCTATCACACCCCTCGTCCTTCTCTTCATTAACTAGACATACCCAATTCCAGCAACCATTCCTTATATGTTTTAGCCTCCAGTCCCCTAATCATCTTTGTTGCTCTTCTCTGTACTCTTTCTAGAGTCTCAACGTCTTTTTTACATCGTGGTGACCAAAACTGGATGCAGTATTCCAAGTGTGGCCTTACCAAGGCATTGTAAAGTGGTATTAATACTTCACGTGATCTTGATTCTATCCCTCTGTTAATGCAGCCTAGCACTGTGTTGTCTTTTTTGGCAGCTGCGGCACACTGCTGGCTCTTATTTAAGTGATTGTCCACTAGGACTCCGAGATCCCTCTCACAGTTACTACTATTGAGCAAGGTACCCCCTATACTATACCTGTACATTTGGTTTTTCTTGCTTAAATGTAGAACCTTACTTTTTTCACCATTGAATTTCATTTTGTTAGATACCGCCCAGTGTTCAAGTCTATCCAGATCCTCCTGTATCTTAAGCCTGCCTTCTGGAGTGTTGGCTTTCCTGCCAGCTTGGTGTCGTCTGCAAATTAGATGAGTTCCCCATCTATCCCCTCGTCCAAATCGTTGATGAAGATGTTGAAGAGCACTGGGCCCAGAACAGAGCCCTGGGGCAATAAACTACTGTATGTGTGTGGTTTCATACTTGCCTATTATAAAGATTCTAATCTAGCCAAGTCATGCCTGAGAGTCTTCTGCCAAGTCATATAAAGGAGTTAAGTGTCTGGAGACTTGAGATTTTCTGTTGAGTCCTGCTGGGAAGCTGGCAGCAGGAGCAACCAAGCAAACAAAACAGCTTAATTCAAGGATTTGGGAGAAACATGCAAATAATGTCATGGTTCCTGAATTGAGTTCAGGAGGGGATAGAACAAATTAATGACATGGCTTTATTTTATTCTTTGGCTGAATCTCAAAGAGACACATACAACCATCTTGCTGTGACAACTTTTTTTTTTTATAGAAACAATAGACAACCAGCTTCTTAAAAACAATAGAGTATTTGCCACAGACTTGTATGTACCTCTTCTTCAAAACTCCGCAAATGGATATATTCAACTTCAAAAATATAATATGGTTTGAATTGGGACATCCATTCCTTTCAAACCAGCTCCAGATTGGATAATAATTTATGCCTGCCATAACAATAATTATTCCTCATTAGTGAAACATTCAACTTTAATACCGATTTCTAGTATTGTCCTGCTAATGAAATGAATGTCTTTATGTTAAGTACATTTATCTCAGTTTGTTTTTCTAAAGATATCGGCTGCTCCGTGCTCTTAAACCCCATCTGGATATTTTTATTTTGGAAAGGAGCTAAAAAAATGAATTAATATGGAAGAATTCTGCAATTGAACCGTTGAAATATTATTACTGAATTTCATGAAGTTGCACAACCGATCTCCTTCCATTCCAAGCTGAAAGCATAGGAAAAACAAGAAACAGAGAAAAGATGATTTCCATTTGTTCAATTAGTCTTTTCTTCCACTGGGCTTCTCTCCAGCTCTTCTACTCAGTATGGGATATGATCAGGTCAAAGCATTTATTAAACAATATATAACAGATTTAGAGCACCAGTTGGACCTAACCAGACTTTCTTGCCAGTGAATCCGTCAGGTACTCTGTGTCCCCAATAGCATATCTATCAGATCCCTAAGCACAGAAGGAACTTCAATTTGGCAGCGTCTTGTCGTCTTCTCAGCTTACTTTGAGCAGCCACGCCCTTGTGACTCTCAACATGCAGAAAAGACACGGCACATGTTTTTCCAGTGCTCACACTACAGAGACAATCACTCTAGACACTTCTTACCACTACTACATAAATATCCAGGTTGCACAGGGCAATTTTATGCCTCCCTTTGCTTTCTGACACTAACTCTACCAAAGTGGCCTTCAAAATTAGTGAAATTATGATTTTTAGCATCTCAGACTCAGCATTAAAAACTAGAGCTTTATATGTTCCCTTAAACCCTTCCAATGTCCCCTTCCTTCCTTCCTTCCTTCCTTCCTTCCTTCCTTCCTTCCTTCCTTCCTTCCTTCTAGACTCTTACTTTTTATTCTATTTCTTGTGTCTTCTATATTTTTTCAGTTTTAATTTTTTATATGCATTTCCTTTTAGATTCTCACTTTTTAATAACTCAGACACAGTATATCTCTCTCTCATATATAGATATATCTATATAGATGATAGAGATATAGATGATATAGCTATAGCTATAGATAGATAGATATAATCTTTTTAATACCTTCTATCAAATAAAATATTTTTTACTTTATACCATTTATAATGACTGTACCCCATCCTTTTCTGTTAATTTATGACCGTAACAAAGATTGATTTGATTTTATTCTTCCATTGTAAATGGGAGGACAGATGTTAAGTAGAAGGAGGAGGATCTTCTTTGGAGAGGGATAATTTTCTTTGTTTCTTGATCCCTCTTTACCACTATAAATCCTTATACTAGCCTTCCTCATACTAGTGCCTGCAAAAGGATTCTACTGGCCATTACCCAAACATAGATGAAGAACGTAAGATTGGAAACTTGTCTTATAGGTTTTGTTTGTAATGTTCTTCTTAATCTAAAGCAGAATAGTGCAGTTTTCTGTCAGCTTTTTTCTTTTCTCTTTCCTAAAAAAAAAAAATTAATTAAAAAGCATTATAGAGGGAGTGATAGCTTCAGGGCTGAGGTTGAAAATTTTGAAACATTGTCTTGACTATGGACTCTAAATAATTTTGAGGCTTAAACTAGTTTTTGATGCACAATTTGAGCTTGCATGATTGCGAAGTTTTTCACATAACAGGTGTGATGGAATGCAGTAAACATGCAAGTTTGATTTTGACAGTAGCATAAATGTAGAGAGCTAGATTTAGCAGTTTGTCTCTTCCATTCAGACTCTACTCCCACCTCAGAGTTAGTCACAATAGAAATAATAATAATAATTAAAATCACATAAGATAATAAATGCCTTAGCTTTCCAAAGTATTTTTCCAGGGAAAATCCTAACTAAATCAAAATGATAATGAATCCCTTTATCGCTTTATAGCAATGTTTCCATCTCTAAAGCTTTTAACTATCATTTAAACAACAGTTCTATAATCAGTACTGTTGACTGTCCTTTGAAACCAGTCCACTGAGGATTGCAAGCAACTGTGCAGGAGTTCATCCTCCTTCAAGTCCTTGGTCTTAGCGTTCACTCCATCTTTCCTCTGTCATGTTCATTTTTTTATATGCCTCCAGGACTTGGAGGAAGAGAGGAGAATGGTCCAGTAAATCCTCTTTATCCAAGAATTCCTTTGTGATAGCACCATTTGCTCAAGACTTGTCCATCCTCTTCAGATAAGAGACAGTTTGTCTAGACTCTGTGGAGTCTTGTCAGGTGAACATGACAATTACTGTATATTGGGTAATATTTCAATTTCACTGGTAACTCTCTTCACTGATGTTTGGGGCCTAGTTGATTGGAAATTCCTTGTTTAAAAAAACACAGACTTTCTATTTCTAAAAACATAGAATGTTTGGATTGGACTTCACTATGATATTGCTGCAGTCCAAAAGGACTGGTGCCTAATGACTTCACTTTGATTTCCTTCCTCCCCTTTGTAAGGGAATTTTATTAGGATGAAGTATTGCTCTGAAGTTAGAATCAAATGAAGATGTGGTATATCTTTGGGTCACCCAACTGTCAACATTCACTAGAAATATTTTTTTCTCATCTCTTTCCCATCTCTACTTGGATGTAGCAGAGATTATTGGCAATCCAAAAATTTAGCATACAAAATGATGTTGCAGTAGCGACTGCTGCCTGTGGATGGCCCTAGATTGGGCTGATACAGGCATAAGATTTCCTCTTCTCATATTTGGGCTGACAGGTGTATCAAAAAACACTCAAGATATATATATATATATATATATGTTTATATGTTATCACTTGAGTGGAACCTTCTGATAGGACATATTGACTTATCACATGCCTTCTTATTTGGTAGATTGTCGTTCTCATTCTTGCATACTTACCTTCTCTCCTAATCTTCTCAAAATAGGGGCAGTATGAAAGAGGAAAAATAGCAGGCAGAACTAAGTCCAAAGGCCACTTTGAAACTGTTTACATTCAAAAGTCTTCTACAATAATAGGTTACTGGGAGTTTTGTTCCATTTATTTTTGTTTGGGGACTTTTAGCAGAAGGCTGCCACTAGTAAAATAAATAAAAAGGCAGACCATAAATAGACATGTCTGTGATCAGAGCCTCATTCCAGTTGCAAGTTTTATTTTTCCTGACTCATTTACAAGGTGGGAAACAATGTAATCCCCAGAATTCTCATTTACCATGTAGAACACAAACATGCTCAAAAATCTCCATCAATAATACAGACAGAATGAAGTGAGAGAACCCAGATTTTGCAAGTTATTTTAGCTGTTGTTTTGTCTTCATTCCAGGACCAAGAGTAGAAGAAACTGGAAAATAAAGCACCTGGGCCTTTTCTAATTTTGCAATGTTCTTGGAGATAGGCTTTCTCTGGAAATGCTACAGAATGAGCATGATCTATTTTTTTTACTAAAATCTTAAAATCTTCAGTAAACCAAATTCCATCCATCTCTTAACAATATGGCCAACAAGTCAAAAATTATAAATTAATGCCTTCCTGGTGTCTCAATAGTTTGGTTACAAATATTGATATGGATGGAATGTCCTTGGATCATCAAGATTTTGATTGCTCCCCAAGGACTATGCTGATTTCTGACAGCTCCTGAAACATTCTTGGACAGCAGTAAAGGTATAGATTGCATCCAAAAAGGTTAACAGGAGAGTAAGAAGTCTCATGATTAAGGCTAGTATGTATCCCTGCCCTGTACTCCTTGATAAAAACAGATTACTTCTGCTGAATATTTCATGGTCTTTGTTTCTTAAGTACAACCAAATAAACTCTGACATTGCACTTTTGATACATTAATCTAACAATCTTTTAACATTAATTCTATCACTGCAATCGATCATTTAAATTTGTTATTTCTGCAGTTTTGCTGTTTTGAGATTATTACTGTTCACATATTTCAGTTGCTGTTTTCATTTTTTTTTTTTTTAAAAAAAATGATTTTATACACTTAGTAACCAGCCTTTTCAAAAATTAGTTTTGAAGGGATACATGTCTATCTATCTCTATATTATCACTCATATATTATCACTATGAGGGAAGAATAATTTTCATAGATCATAATAAAATTTGTATTTCTATCTCAGAGTAGAAATAAGATCTTCATTATGACCTATGAAAACTGAGTTTGTGTATATGTATCCCTTTATCTATCTATGTCTGTGTCTGTGTCTGTGTCTGTGTCTGTATCTATATCTATATCTATATCTATATCTATATATCTATATCTATATCTATATCTATATCTATATCTATATATCTACATCTATCATCACCCCCTCCATCTATTTTGCAATAAAGATAGTTGATAAATATAAGATAATATATGATACTTATAATATCATGGTATTTATTAGGATCTATAAAAATTGTTCTTCCCTCATAGTATTATAGTTTCTGTGAATTCCAAGTACAAAGCACATTCAAACTGCTTTGCCCCTCTTGAAACTGAAAACACATATTTAAAAGAAGGGAAAACCACAGTCCCTAAAAAGAAAATTAGAGCTCAGAGTCAGAGAGAAAGAATCCCAGAATGCTTCTCTGTGGGACTTAAGAGTGCCCCTTCTTATCATTCCTTACCCCATAGAGCTGTCATGCTCTTAAAACACCAAAGTTTAGCTCATATTTGGATCCCCAAATATTTAGGTTACAGTGCTATTGCATGTAACACATACACAAGTTGCTCACCACTGATGAGGACCCTTGTCAAAAAGGTTGTGGTATTTTCAACTCCCTGTTCAGCAAGTGGCAGGGAGTTCAGCAACAGCAGTATACAGTAACCTAAATATTTTTTTTTGGGGGGGGGGCATTTCTGCAAAGCTTCTGTTGCTATTCTTTTCCTAAAATTTTAAATCAGCAGTTCATCCATCTCTCTGTATTATTCCTTCCTTTCCCAATTATCATTACAAACACAACACCCCACCTGTGGAAGCTGCAACACATGCTGGTGAACCCTTTAATCTTACACAGGGTACTATTAATTGTTGATAGATTACCTCTTTACTTGGAGATTAAAAGCCATGGCAAGGCATCCTTGAAACAGAATAGGGCCTTTGAAAGAATAATGATTCAAAGAGAAGCAGCAGGAGACCCAGTTGGGCCATTTGTAAATGACGGAGTGACTCTCAGCATCTCGAATCGAAAATAAATTGCATGTTAGGGTAAGGGGAAATCTCAGCTTAGTGGCCCAACTGTCATCTCCAAATATTTTGTTGCTGTATATTGGAAATATTTACACTGTGCTGCTGCATTTGCCTTATATCAGAGTAACAGAGAACATTAAACAATTCTACTTACAGATAGTCCTCCACTTACAACCATAATTTGAATCAGAATTCCCATAGCTAAGCAACGCATTTATTAAGTGAATCATCTGGTTGTTAAGCAAATCTGGCTTCCCCCCATTGACTTTGGTAGTCAGAAGCTGGTTGGGAAGGTTGCAGATGGTGATCATGTGACCCTGGGATGCTGCAACAACAAAAATACATGCTGTTGCCAACAGCTCAAATGTTGGTCATGTGACTATGGGAATTCTGCAACAGTCATGTAAGAATCCATTATAAGTCACTTTTTTCTGTGCTGCTATAATTTTGAATGCTCACTAAAGAAATGGTAAGACAAGGACTATCTGTATAAATGTTCAAAGTCTTATGTCAAACAACGACTCAATCAGGATAACTAGAAATGGGCAATATATTACTCTGGGTTCACTGAAAGATGGGTTTACAGTGTAGCATAAGGAACTATTACATTATTAAAGTGGTTATCTTTTAATTCAACAGTCAGAGTAGCGCAATCAATCTGTTGTGCCACCTTATGAATCTTGAATGTTTTGCTGTCTCTGCTGTTTCTATTTGCAGTTTTCAAGAAGGAAATGGGACACATGTATATACATTTGTGTGTTCAGATAGATGTCTTAAGGACAGTTCCAGTTGAGGCAACAGAGACTTTATTTCCAGCCTTTCAGATGAAAATTAAGTTTGTCTTCTTATCTTGCAAAGGTTTCATTTTCTTTTCATTTTCAGAATGCAATTTGTGTTATTCCATTAAAAAGCCTCTTTACCTTCCTGATAGATTTATAAACCAGAGCTGTACAACTGTACTTACTTTTTGATGTTGTGGTATGCTGTTTATTGGGAAAAGGTGAAAATATCCTCACACTGATGCCCTCATTTTGCTTGGCATTTTTTCAAGGCCTTGAGGATGAAAGAGAATCTCTATCACCTTATGTTCAAATTTGTTATTTTCCCTTCCTAAGTTCATTGTGCATGACAAATCCCACACCAAAAAGCTACAGTATTTTAAAATGTCTTAATATAGCTTGCAGCCAAATGATATAACCCTTAGGAAATAACCTGTTTTGTTACATCTATTTCAAACCCCAGCCCAAATTTAGCTTACTACAAATATCCCTCACTATATTCCTCTATGAATAATATACAATCATTTAAGTTATGAGAGTGGGAAGAGGTGCCAAATCATGTGGGTAATTTCCAATTTAGTTTGCACCCAGCACACCCTAAACTTAAGCAAGCACACATGCCAGATAGTGAAATACATGGCTTGATGTCTATGGTCCTGGTGGCACAGTGATTAAAGTGCAGTACTGCAGGCTAACTCTGCCCACAGCCTGGAGTTCAGTCCTGAACAGCTTAAGGTTGACTCAGCCTTCCATCTTTCTGAGGTCAATAAAATGAGGATCCAGATTGTTGGGGGCAAATAATGCTGACATTGTAAACCTCCTAGAGAGCACTGTAAAATGCTATAGGACAGTGTATAAGTATATACTGTAGATATGAAAGCCTAAATGCTATTGCTATTGTATTATACAACAACAAACACCAAAACAGCTAATTGGATAACTGAGAGTAAAAGCAGTTAGTGCAGGGAGAGAGAGTCATGAACTTCAGGCAAAATACTTACATTTAGACTCAGGGAACAATATATTGTGGGTAATTATCATGGGCCATTCCAAAGGGAGTGGTCTTGGTTGCTCTAGCTTTAACACTCTTACTATATAACATAGAGCAGTATTTATCAACCTTGGCAACTAGAAGATGAGTGAACTTCAACTCCCAGAATTCCCCAGCCAATATGGTGGCTGCCACACATCTTCAAGTTGCCAAGGTTGAGAAGCACCGACATAGAGGAATAAAAATGGAAAATAGGACAACAAGTGATCCTTTCTCTGTTCTGCACCAAAGATAGTTTGGTGACATGGATGATCTATTCAATAATTAGGAATCTTGTGGATTATAGCCCTTATAAGCATCTAGCCATACTGGCTTGACAGAATAGATGTCGCAATGTAGTAGTTATGTTGATTTGTTGTTGTTTTGTTTTTCATCGCAGGTCCCAATTATATTTGTATTGTTTCTATTATTATGCATTTTATCATGTTTTAAACTCATGAATTTGAGAGGGGCAGGCATAAGAAAGAAAGAAAGAAAGAAAGAAAGAAAGAAAGAAAGAAAGAAAGAAAGAAAGAAAGAAAGAAAGAGAAAGAAAGAAAGGAGGGAGGGAAGGAAGGAAGGAAGGAAGGAAGGAAGGAAGGAAGGAAGGAATATGTTATAATTGAAATGCTGATATAAAACAGGAACCCAATCAAAGAAAAGGAAATAAATATATCTAGCTTCCAGTGTTTTTCATTTTCTGACTACTTCTAACTGCCCATTTACACATTTGGTCAGTCACAAGGATGCAGTTTTTAAACTTAATTCATAAAACAAAAAGAAAGATGGTGATGATCTATATGTTACTATAGTGTTTCAGAAAATGATGCCATGATTTCTGCATTGGGGAAAAAAATCTGAAAACGTTCTTGAGTTTAAGAGAAATCACCATCAAGATAATTCTGTTTTACTTGTTTTGGAAGGAAATATGTATTTTCTCTTTAAAAATTGTCTTTTTCTAAACTACAGTGAATGGGAAATGATGGACAATAAGCATGTTAACTAAATACCTAACATTACACTTATAATTTTTTTGTGATATTTATAAATTCCGTTCCATGCAGAACCATGAGATCTCAGAACCATTCCCAAGAATCAGACTTTCCTTTCTACAGCCTGTTTTTCTTTCTAAATTATAAATTCATCATGTAATACTGCAGCTTTTTCTGAGGTCTATTTGCACTAATAATATCTCTAGAGCCTGATTTAATTATACCTTTCCATGTTTTATTATTTTTGTTGTCTTTGCTTCCAAAGATGTAATCCAAATTGCTGCGGTTCACAGACCAGTCATATTATGATCATTTTAAGTTTTGGTTATTATGGGTCATCGCACAGTCAACCAGATGTTTAGACTAGATTCGGGATTTTAATGCATCCATTGAGGTGTTTCTAAGGACCTGCAATAGGGAGATGTTGTTATCATTATTATTGTCTTTAAGTCAGTCTTGACTTCTGGTGACTGGCTGCAGTTTTCTTGGCAAGATTTTCAGAAGTGATTTGCCATTGTCCCCTCTTCCTAGGGACGAGAAAGAGAGTGACTGGCCCAAGATCATCCAGCTGGCTTTGAGCCTAAGGAGGGACAAGATTTTTAGCTTGGTGCCTTACACTGGCTTTCATGATCATAAAATTATCATCATCCAAACACAGATATCTTTAATTCAGCAATTCACAGCTGCAAAGTGCATTGTAACTTGTGAAGTATTTTGCAAACTCCATTACCTTCCCAATACTTTTGGAGCTGTACAATGTCATAGCATCATTTATATACTGTATATGGAGAAGAAGGGGGAGTTGTGTGATAGGTTCTCTGATATTAAAATTAATTGCTGACCAATAAATACTATCACCTCATTAAATTGCCTGACTCTTAGAACTCTTTTGGGTGGCAAGATTGATAGTACTTGGGGTATAATTCTTAGCTAGTTTGACCTATCCAGGGAGAAGCCCTAACATTGCTCATTCTTCTGCTAATGGGATTATGGACATTTGTTCTTTTCTTGCCAAAACAACTGAGAGTTCATTAGCACTTAAGGCTAAGTAGGAATTTTGGGGTCAAAATGTTTGCATGATTGAAGTCAGTTTTAGTCTCTCAACTATGAATGAATGAATGAATGCCAAGGTAACACAGGTGTTTCCATATGTATTTTTTTCTTATAAAAAGGGGGTGGAAAAGTTGATGTCTCTCTCCTCCTCCTCCTCCTCCTCCTCCTCGAGATATAAGTGACATTAAGTGTTGTGCCATCAAGATACAAATTCCACTGCTTTGTATATGGGTGGCATCACATGCATGTACAAAAGAAATGCATCAACACATAATCAATCAGAGATCATCATAAAGAGTGATCAATGCTGTCTCAGTACTATGTTCTGGCCTGAAACTCAACTGAAAAGAGTCTAGATAATTATCTGAGCTAGAATGCTCTGTTCTTCAGCCCAACCACCATTTTCTCCACAACTTTCTTCAAGCTGTCTAAATTGCAAAATAGATAAATAAAATTGTCCAGGACAATGAGAATGGGGCATTCCAGTGTTTTTTTCAAGGAAGATGGAACCGTCCCTTCCCACAAATTGGCCTATAGCATTGCATGGGCCTAATTGTTGCCTCCTGGGTGGCCTTCAGAAGTCAGGAGGGACAAGGATCTAATAAATAAGTGGTGAAGCTAATAGTTCCAAGGATCCTGTTCAGTTTTTCAGGTGCTCCAGGATAAAACTCCTCCTAGATAATCAAACCAGACTGTGACTCTACCACCTTATCTGAACTGCCCAGTCAGAATTAAATTCTGATAAGAAAAAAGTTATGAGTGTTTTGAAAAATACTGGGCATGTTTAATTTGGAAAAGATAAGACTGCAGAGAGGCATTCTGGCTATCAGATATGTAAAAGGATATCAGGTAGGAGATAGGGCAGAATTTGAACGTGTTTCAGAAGACACAGTAAAAGCATGGGTTTTGATTATAGGGAAGTGGATTGTTGTTGTTAGTTGTGACCCATTGTTGTTGTTAGTGTCCGACCCATCGCGACCCCATGGACAACGTTCCTCCAGGCCTTCCTGTCCTCTACCATCTTCTGGAGTCCATTTAAGCTCACGCCTACTGCTTCAGTGACTCCATCCAGCTACCTCATTCTCTGTCGTCCCCTTCTTCTTTTGCCCTCAATCTTTCCCAGAGGGAAGTAGATAAAAACCTCCTAATTATGAGAACATAGAACGCTATGGAACTGATTGCATAAACTCCACCAGAAATTTTAAAAAGAGGCTGGATAACCAACTGGTGGATATGCTGTAATACTGGATTGCTGCATTGGACAGGGGTTGGATTAAATGTTTCCCAAGATTCCTTTTAACTCTGAGATTTTACAACTATTTTTGGCTGTGTGTACTCAAATCTAACACCCATTTTCAGTAAAAGCTAGGAAAACCCATTCATTAGAGTTACCGGAGATCATTTCTGATTTTGTTTTTAAATGTTCCCGTAATATTAATAAAGGGTGGAGGAATCCTACCAACATCAAATGGACTTTAATCATATCGATCAATTATTAAGTGCTCTAGTACATTTCTTAAGTGAAATTTATAATGGAGTGTAGTTGCCTCGATTGAGCTGGTATCACTGCTGCTCTATTTATAGCAGTTATCTTTGGATATGGAAATGTCTTTTCATATTGATATCAAAGTAGTTATTCTCTTCGGATGAAGGCTTCTAAATTTCAAAGATAAAAAACCCCTTCTGGATTAAAGAAAACGTACCAAACACATGTATGCTAAACTATGGTTATGAAAAATGGAACACATCACTAAACAAATTAATTATAGCTGCCACTGAATTTCAAGAGAAAAGAATGCATTTTTTTAAAAAAAGACAAATAAGATTTCTCAGGATATTTCTACACGCTTTGTCTTAGAGCCCAGACAGTAACATTAATAAAGGTAGTTTGATGATATTGATAGATATATCAGTCTATATGTTCCCTTCACTTTCTGAAAGTATTTTTTTTAATGCAAATGAAAATCCCTTCTTAAGCATCCATTCAATTATACATCCTCATCAGCCATTTCCCCCACTTACGTGGTTATTCATGTTATTATCCTGCATTTGTTAACATACTCAAGGTGGCTCACTTTGGGGTTGCATTTGGCTACTCTGAATAGGAACACCGACTCTGTGGAAGGTATTTCACCAGTTTAATAATATTATTGGTAGCTTCCGTAACACATCTTGCCTCGATGTTTGCAGATTTACAGTATCCATTTGCCTGAAGGAGAGAAGACGGAGATAATGGAAAAGGGCCAGTATAGGAAACAAACAGTAAGACAAAGTGAGATAAAAGTTTTTCTTCTCATCCCAAAGAGGGGGAAAAAGTAGGAAATTGCTTTGTACTGGGCAGCTGGAATAGAGATACAAGCAGCAGAGAAAGAAAGGACTCCTTCATCCTCTGCCACAGTGGCAACAAAAATTACTGTTCCAACCATTGTATGAGGACAGAACCTCGATGGCCTCATTTCTTGAAGCATGGCAAAAGGACTGTGGTAAGGGCACAAGTGTTCAACTTGGTACCCATTGGGAGCCCTTTGTAGCTGTAGAGATGAGCCTTTAATCTCTCCTTCTCTTTCTGCTTTCTATCCCATCTGCCCCTTTCTCCAATACATTTGTTTGATTTCCTGGACGTAAAAAAAAGGATGCCACTTTGGGAATTCACACTTCAGAAATACCAACTCTTTCTCTCGCTAAGAATCTTATTACTGGATTCAAATGCCTTTTCAGTTTGCTATTTTTCCGTGTCCCCTAGTACAAACCGAAAGTAACTTTTGCTGCATTTTTCTAATATTCCTTTCATTCACATTCTAAAGCTCTGCAAAATTCTGAACTGGAAGAAAAGGGAATGAAGAATGATTCACCAAAGATTCTCCAGTCACATTTGCTTTTAGGTGGAACAGTTGGGCCTTATATGATACGTTTATCTGCAAATGTATCTACTTTTGTCCAAAAACCAAAGACAATTAAAAGGAATGTAGATCTAGAATTCCTATGTCTGTTTTTCCTGTGAGTGGACAGGTCCTTCCAAATGATACTTCTACAAAATATGCAATTTTTGTAAACACTGCTCAGCTAAGAGTAGGATCATTAATTAATTTTGCTTCTGCAAAATCTGCAATTCCCATTGGTATAATTCATCCAAATGTTTGAGTTTGGATGAGTTTGATAGCCCTTAGTAAATGTAATGCTGTCCCAAAATATCAGTGCAGACCTTCAATAGTACTGGAGGAAAGTCTTATTCTGAGAACCACTTTGGTGCAGCAGTTAAAGCGTCAGGCTAGAAACTGGGATACTGTGATTTCTAGTCCTGCTTTAGTCACGAAGCCAGTTGAGTGACCTTGGGCCAATTACTTTTTTTCAGTCCTAGAAAGAAGATGGCAATGGCAAATCATTTCTGAGAAACCTTGTCAGGAAAACTGTCCAGGCAGTCTCTGAGAAATGGACACAACTGAATTGAAGGGGGAAATAAAGTCTGATACTATTACTGTTTTCATAGATTTTACTGTAACTGTTTTGCAAAAGATAAACACTGAGTGAAGGAGGTAGCTTGATGCATAATCTTAGAAACAGGTATATTACATACGATTTGATTAATTTATTCTTCAATTATAAGGAGTCTATATTATGCGATTAAAAAAAATGTGATTTATTGAGTCAAAATAATTAACGTTTTTACTCTAGGGATGATACTATTTTGTTGCAATTGTTTTATTGAGAGGCTACCAATCTTTCACCTCACTCCCAATATCTTTGCTTTATATAATTCAGTGAATATTCTATTTCAAGGGCACAGAGGAATTAAGTTCCTATTAAGCATTCATAAAAGCTTTATATATAATTTGGTGCACATCATCTTGCATACGTACGTCTTCTATGAGTTTCTTTGAGATTGCTCAGAAACCAAGTAATCAAAGTTTATTGTCATTTTCTTTATGACAGCCAATTAAACCTTTTAAAAAGTAAACTCTTAGAAAAATACAAGACAAATGTGACAGAATATTCTTTGTACGTTTTAGACTGGTTCCCTGAAGTTAGATCTTTGTCAGAAGCATACAATTATGTGATGTTTTTATGCAGAAGTTGAAGTTCATCAGTACCAGAACAGAGTAATCTGGAAAAAAATTCAAAACCTTCCTAACCTTAGGAAAGGAATTTCATGAAGTAATAGTGTAATATCAAGCCTTAAAAATGTACTGGGTGGCAAGGTTAACTGCTTTACTGAACTCATGCATTCCATTGTTTAGGACTGGTGTATACAGAAGACAGAGTCATCCTGAAGGCATTTATATAATGCATTCTTTTAGTTTTTCTAATTTTTTAAGCAATTATCATATGTTAATGAAATGCTACTTTTAGCAACTTTCTAAAACATTCGGTACTGTCCAAAGACCATATTTAGACCTCTTTGCAAATATTTTCGTACCAGACTGATCTTCTTTAGATGAGGCAATACATCTGATTAAGCTACTACATTCCAGAAACAGAGATGCAACTTCATTTCCTTGCATTGATGCCAAGAAATTGTGTTGAAGTATTTTCCTTAAGATAAGAAAACATACCCATCATGGTTTATTTGCTAAGACTTATTTGAAACAGGAAATATCTCATGAGAAAAATGTAAATATTTGATTTAGATGTCCCAAAGAACGGCTCTCAGTTACCATAATATTGTATTATATTTTGGCTACAGCAAGAAAGAAGCAATAAATTATCTAGTCCAGCCTAATGCATCTCTGACAGACTTCCTGAAAAACTTTAAGAATGTGGATAATTTTTATTAGGGAACTTGGATGACACCTATGTCTATTTTTGAATGTTACATTTCAGGTGTTTGTGTTACAATCTTCTATAATTACTTCACAATGCAAACTAATGCATTGGAAATGTGAATCTCAGCTTTTTGCAAATAGTGAAAAATATTTTCTTACACATTTATTTTTGAATGTGAAATTGGTTTTTAGTCTGACCATTTCAAAGATCCATTCATCTTCATTTCCAATCAAGAAGCTATCTAAATCTTAATCAGATTATTTTAGCATTTTCTTCTACAATTTTGTAAAGGGGGGAGAGGGAGAAAATCTTTCCCTATTGCCTAAATCATGATACACAGCATATATTCAGATAGAATGCCATGAAAATATTGGAAAATTCAGCCTAATTTCCTATGAAATACACTGGCCAGTTATATTCCAAACCAACAGTATGTTAATCATCGATTAATTCAAAAACTGATAATAGAGTCCTTCAGTTCATAGAGGCAGCAAAACATGGTAGCTAAACATGCAAGTAAAACAACAACAATAATTCCTCTCCACTTTCAAGTTTGGTTTGCAATCTGGAAGTCTTCCTGTAGTTGCAGGAATTCCTATTTGAGAAGTAGGTGGCAGCTGTGGCCAGGAATTTCAGTTGTACCTTTTCTTAGATTGGGGGCCCTTCAGAGAGTCACATATACCTAGTCATCTGATGACTTGACTACTACAATGCAATGTACATGGAGCTGCTCTTGAAGACCATTCGGAAGCTTCAACTGGTCCAGAATGTGGCAATACGAGTAATAATGGGCATGTTCAGCAGTGCTGGGCTTCAGGTTTTAGTGACCATGGTATAGACCATCATTCCCCAATCTTTTCACTTTTGGACTGGTGGGGGGGGGGAGAGGGGATTGTTCTGCGTGAGTGGCATGCAGGTGCACCATGTGTGCAGCTCCATTTGTGCAAGCAGTGACCAGGTGTGCTGGCGGCTCATACACTTGCCCGCTGCTTCCATGGCCCGGTTCCAAACAGGCCATGACCCGGTACTGGGTTATAGCTGAGGGAGTGAGGACCCTGGTATAGACAACAGATTTCCTGATGTTTTGCCAGCAAATGTGGCTGGCATCTTCAGAAACAAGGCAGTCTGTTATGCAGACACAGAGAACTGAGCAGAGAATGAATGGGCTTGTATGGTCATATGCTACTCTGTGAGTTGTGCTGGTTAACAGATTGCTTGTGGGTGTAATTCAAGGTCTAGTTGTTACCCATAGCCCTACATAGCATAGGGTCTGGTTATTTGAGGGACCGCCTATCTCCAATGGCATCTGCCCAGGTAGTTAGATCCCACAGGATTGGTATTCTCAGGGTTTCTTTGAACCTTGTGGTTCAATGATATGATATAATCTGTGGGGATCCCAGAGAACCAGCAGCAATACCTGCTCTCTGAAATGAGATTTTACACATGATCAAGATGGGCCCCGCTGCTTAGAAAAACCATGGAAATCTGGCGAAGGAGAGTGAGACTCCTCACTTAATCACACTTATCATGTGTGATTGATTTGTATTTAGTATTTTTTACTTTTATTCGTTATGGCAAAAATAAAATAAAAGCCTGCTTCTAAGACATCCTCTTGACCCTGCAAATGTGACAAGGATCAGTCCCAGCCCCCTATTTACATAATGATGTCAAGGCCTAAAGCAGAGGTGGGGAACTATGGCTCCCTTATGACTTGTGGACTTCAACTCCCAGAATTCCTGAGAATTCCTGAGCCACCCCTGGCCTAAAGGAACTATTCCTGTGCCCAAACAAAGCCCTCTTAATCTTTTCTGGCCAAAAAGAAAATAATGTTATTTATCTCAGGATAAGCGGGATGAAACTGACAAAAGGCAATGGAGACTCAGCCCATGGGAGGGACTGAGGCAGACCTAATTAGGGGAAAGATAACAATGTGACATGGTAAAATGTTCCATACAAATTAAGGATATGAACTTAATCCAACCCAACCAGATGCTCATTAATGGAGGGTCAATGGCTATTTGTAGCATTGCTGCTGCTTCTCTCAAACAATATAACAGCTCTGTTTACATATAAACAAAGAATAATCTGGTTTCCCAAATTCCTAAAAGCAAAACAGAACCCCAGAATTTTCTACTCCACATTTCAAAATTGCTATTTTTCTGTTGTGTTTTGTTCCAATGAGGCAGATAGGACTGAGAGAGAGCTTCTGGTTCAAGGTGATCAAAAAGTTCCAATGACCAAGGATAGAATCTCCCTATTCTTATTCTTATTCTTAATCACTCTATCACATAGGTTCTCATGCCACCCAAGGTGTTCCCCCCAAAAAAAAATATTTTAAAAGGAAAGACACAGGTATCCAAACTGAGTTCATATATGGGGTGCAGATTTTTTTTTTCAGAAGTGGTTTGCCATTGCCTCTTTCCTAGAGCTGAGAGAGAGTGACTGGCTTAAGGTCACCTAGCTAGCTTTCTGCCTAAAGGGGGACTGAAATAATATTTTCCAGGTTTCTAGCCTGATACCTTAACCACCACCCCAAATTGGCTGTTCCTCATCATATAGGAGGAATTGTACATTATGTTACAGTAGCACTTTATCTCTCCCCTTCCTATCCAAATATTCTGCCATATTGCAGCAAAAGTAATTTTTAAAAACCCCTAGAATCATTTGCATCAGAAGCATATTGGGAGAATGCAAGTATCCTAGAAGTTTCATATCATCGGTATTGTTAACATTGCATGAGATATTGATTGCAGAATTATCTAGTATTAGAGCTATGACACAAAATTATTTGAAGCTAAACAAATATAGATTTTAGTATATTTTGAAAGATAGTAATCTGTAAGCTTACCGTATGGCTCTGTCACAACAACACATTATCACAGAGGAATGGCAGAGAAGATGTAAAGGCCAGGGGTGAAAAGAAAGACAAGAATATAAATATCCATTTTAAAAGGATGGTTAGAGCATCTATTTTTATGTCTAGTGTTTCCTGAGCATTAAACTGCCAAAAGCTTCAAATAGATAATGGGAAAACAGGTACTCTGCTGTGTGTTGCTATAAATCCTCCAGAACCTAAGTCTAATCACTGATGGATTACAAATAGTCAAACACAACAGAGCTGTTACAGAGCCACAGATATATTATTTTAACTTGAAAGAAAGATTAATACAAAGAAAAATACTATCTAGGATCAGCTAGTACTCTGACACCATCATTTATGTAAGTTTATGTTTTACCTTTTTCCCCATTTTGAACATTTCATCTGAATGTTTAATGATTGTGCTGACTTTTTCTTTTCTTCCAGTGTAGTTCTAGAGCCAAGATATGGCAATCTCTAGACTAAAAATGGGACCTGGACCTCTCATGAATCTTTTATAAAATCACCAACTCTGATACCATTGTAAAGAACAGATTTTTGTGTACAGAAATGTGTTAACCACACTACAGCAATTTTCACACAAATTATTTTTAGGATGGTATGGATATAATATCATTAAAATATAAGACATTGCTCAGTTTTTCAGTCTACTTGACATAACCAAATTAACTCTCTGTCAAAAAATAAGAAACCTATAACACTCTCCCTGTCTAGTAATTGTAGTGTTTTGGATTATATTTTTCATAATCACATTTTAAATGTGCATGGAAATCCCACCATATTAACTTGGGTTGCAAAGAAGACAGGGATAATGTCCTAGAAAAAAATAAATAGGGTTTTTTTTTTCTTTATGAAACCAAGACTTTAATCAAAGTCAGAAGGAAATAGCAATCTCAAAATTCAGGCAACTGGACTGCTCCATCACTGGAGCTTTTAAGAAGAGACTGGACGTCCATTTGTCTGAAATGATATAAGGTCTTCTGCTTGAGAAGGAGGTTGGACTAAAAGACCTCCAAGGTCCCTTCCAACTATGATGATGATGGTGGTGGTGGTGATGGTGGTGGACTTGATTTCAACAACAGATCCAAAACAAAAATGAAATAGGAAAGCAAGGTAGAAGTTTATGGGAGGACAGTTATCATGTTTGCCAGCTTTTGGGCTCAATTAAATCATTCTATTTCAAGAAGGTTACTTGTCAAAGATTTGCACAAAACCTTGCCTGTAGAACAGGAAGAAGCCAAGACTTAGTGTGATGGAAATAGACCAGCATTGCTACTGACTTTTTGGAAAGGTGCTCAGTTTGCTTCCTATACATATCTGGAGACACATTTGGCAGGATCTTCCAATCTGATTCATCAAATCCAACTACTTTCCAAAGCACTAAATTATCAGAACCAAAACTATGTCAATGCACATTTCTAATTTTAATGTCTTGTCATTCACTCTAGGAATCCTGATGGACTGAGTTTTTGCACATTAATAATCATAGCAAATGGAGTAATGATGATAATATGGCACTGAAGGAATGGCAGAAAGAAAAACTAGTGGTTATATATGTAACAGAACCAGGTGTATACAATAATAAGAAATGTGTTTGTGTTGTACAGTAGTTGTTCCAAAAGCATTTTTTTCCCCTTGAAATCACCTCCTTTGCCTCTGCTGGTAATTCAAAATACAAATACATCAAGTACATCACTAGAATTAGTAGGCAGGGAGACATTTTGAACAAGATTATGGAGTTCTGCTTGAAATAGGGAAAGAGTAAATAAGAACTAAATACATCTGTTTAGGCAGGTGTGAAAAGCTCCAAGGAAATATCTAAAGCTAGCTCAAGGAAATCATGATTCATTGCATTAACCTTGTGTAGAACTTCAGTTTAATTATTGTCAGTTGCTAAATAATTAATATGTCTTGAGTAAAAGCCACCTACGTTCTATAAGAAATGACTTACCAGAAGTATGCCCTGAGGAGGTGTACATCTGTTTGATGGAGAGGGATGCTCCTTGCATCTTAGCTTAGTGTAACAGAAAGTACAAAGGTACAGATTGGATGCAGAGGCCACCAAGTGACTCAGGGAAGTGGGGAAAAGTTGTGTGTCAACTTTAAAAATGAATGTGGCTCTAGCCATTTTCCCTATTCATTTTCGGTTGACCCATAGAAAGGGGGGGAGGAGGAATTGCCAGGTGCTTGGTTAGTCAAAATATTCTTTTGTTCTGTGGGAACCAAGGTCATTGGCTGCTCCCAAGACTGCAGGCTGGGCATTTCGTGAAAAGCCCGCCAAGAAGATGTATTGGGGAACGTAGTTGCTTGCATAGCTTTAGAGGTGGGATTTCTTAACTTTGTATTGGGGAATTGTTACATGTATCTTCAGACTTGTTTTCACTTTTGACGTGCCGATACTTTGTAACTAATAAACATGTTCTTTGAGGAATTTCCAAGCCTCGGCTTTATTTGTCTCTGTCTATCAGAACCTTGACCGTGATCTTTCTGTTACTGAGAATGAATTTGTTGTAGTGCATGTTCATTAGAAACCAAAGCATGTAAGCCTCAGACTTTTGATCCAGCAATGGGAACATGCAAGGCCATTCCCAAGGCTTAGTGACTAATGCTTCCAGTGAGATCTCAGCATTCCCTTGATAGATCAGGTGCTAGTGTACACTGACATTCTAACCCACAGCACAGAAAATTAATACCAATGTGGTAAGTCTGAAAAAGTCCATCACCAAGATGTAAATATTTAATAGAAGAAAGCCCACAAATTCTGAAACCTTTTCTAATCATAGGGTTTTGTTTTTGTTTTTAAAGAAATAGATTTCTAGTGCTCAAATATATGAGTTTACAAGATTCTATAAGATTTGGGGTAAGATGTTTATTTCCTGGTAAGGGTACAGGTAAAGATAAAGGGGACTCTAAGGGGAGGTACTCATCTCTGTTTCTTAGCTGAGGGAGCCAGTGTTGTCTGAAGACAATTTCTGTGGTGTTGTGGCCAGCATGGCTATACCCTGAGGCACAGGGAACACTGCTACCTTCCCACAAAAGTGGTACCTATTTCCTCATTCTAGCCATTGTCTATCCATTGCAGGATGAAGGCCTCTTCTGCATGTTTCTAACCAATACAATCTGAGCTTTTCTTTGCCAGTTGGGCCCACAATACTTGCTGATATTGTCACTCCATCTTGTTTAGGTATCTTTGTGGATGCTTTTTATCAAGTGGGATCCATTCCATGATGCCTTAGTCCACCTGCCATTAATTCTTACTATGTGACCAGCCCATTTCCATTTCAATTCTTTTACTCTTTTGATGGCATTGTATATTTTTGTTTGTTCTCTAATCCATGTGCAGGTCTTTCTTTCTTGCCTTGTGATACCGGGCATGTATCTTTCCATGGCTCTTTGCACCACCCGTAGCTTTTGTATTGATTGTGAGGTTAGTGTCCATGTTTTGCTGGCATATGTTAGAGCAGGCATTACACAATGATCGAAATTTTTTCTCTTCAGGCACAGGGAGAGGTTGTTCTTGAAAATTATGCTTAATTTTCAGTACCTATTTATGGTACCTATTTATCTGCATGCTTTTGAACTGCTAGGTGGGCAGGAGCTCACCCCATCACACAGCCCTTGGGTCTCAAATTCGGGCTGTCAGCTTTCCAGCTGAAAAGCTCAGTGTCTTTAATTTCTGAGCTATTGCGTCCCCTGATGTGATTTAATGACAAAATGTAAAAATGGTGCTATAAAAACATTTTTGCAAACTTAAATAGGCATAGATCACCTTGATCCCACTGAAACTGATGTTTGATTTCAGTCATTTTCCTATAAAGCATTAAGTCCAGAGATTCAGAATTAATCCCACCTTCTACTGCAGATCCTTTCAAAATTTGAAGGCTTTGTGATAGCCAGCAGTATTGCTGAAGGGGAAACTAGAAATGATAGTGTAGAAACATTTATATCTCCCCACTCATCTCCGATGTTTTATTTCAATTATGAGAAATGTTAAATATTTAACATTTAAAATATTTAAAACAATTCTCTTTTTTTTTCCAGTTTGGAGGCATACCAGAGATTCAGGATATCTTAGCATCAATCCCATCCTCTCCCCCATACCTCTTTCTTCCTGATTCCAGATATTCCCAACATCAAAAATCCAAAATTTGCTCCTCTTCTCCAAAATAAGAGTGAAAGTACTCTGACCCTGGCCTTCCAAAGTTGGAGCTCTCTTTGGAATGCAGAAATATTGGCCTCTGGATGCAGAAATATTGGCCTCTGAAGTATTCTTGGAAATAAAACATGGCAGACCAAATTTATTAAACTAATATTTCTCTCTACTTTCAATGAAATAGAGAAATATTTCATTTTACTTCTTTATCTACAGGGTTTGAAGTAAATTGTAAACCCTACCTTGTTCTAAGAGTTGCAGATATTTCTTTTTAATATTTAAAATAATGTCTTACATAAATTGCAGGGAGTACAAAACAGCAAAGTTGCTATTTGACTCAAAGATCTGAAAATGGAAGTTGAGATTGGAAGATTTGAACACCACCAGTTTTAATTTGTTCAAAACAACTTTCAGCCACAAGTTCTGATGGGAAATCATCAATTTGTCTACATAAATATGTTTCACATTTTTATCCAAATTGACAATACTATGAAAGTGGTTTGCCATTGGTTTCTTCTCATTTTTTTCCTAATTTCCCAATCTAGAATAGAGGTCTTGGATTTCCTAGAAGTATCCCATCAAAACACTAATCCAGTTCAATTCTGTTTTGCTTTTTAAGATCAACCAAGATCAGTTAGGTACTAGTACCATTTAGCTGGACAGCGGAGAAAAAAAATATCTAAGAATTGGGTGAATGACAATTCTTAAAAAGCCTGTCTTGGGTTGTATAATGTCATTTCCAATCGTAGGTTTCATGCTAACTTTGAAATTCAGTCCAAAACCCTAAGTATGATGGTGGTTATAACTGCTAACCTCATTTTCTTTTTCTACTATGTCTTTAGAATTAATTTTAGGGCTTTTTTAATTGACACCAATTTTCCTCTAAAAGTTAACAGTCCTCTTAACCTCAGAAATCCATCTCAGTCACCTTCTTATATGGACAAAAGGATTAGCTATGTTGCACAAGACAATAATCAGCAGTTAGCAAAGCATTAATGGCCAAGAGTTTATGCTAACTTTTGCTGGTAGTTTTCCTTTTCTTTCCAATATGCAAAGGAAAGAAAATTATAGAGCAATTTTGTTTGTTTATCAACCGATTATGATGTGGTAAATGGATTAATTACTGAAAGTGTGAGGGGATGCAATTAGAGAGACTTCAAATTGCTAATTGGAAGTTAGCATAATTGCTAATTAATGTAATTGCCTTTGGAGCCAAAAAAAAGAAAAACCAAGAGGTTAAAGACTAATTTCAGTATTGTGTCTTACTTCACATGGATGTTTCACCAAGACAAAATGTATAGTAAAGTAACTGATGATGCTGACAAACAGAAAACTGTAGGTTGGACTGAACCAATGTTACTATTAGTTAGATCCATAGGTAGTATAGAGCCATACAAGCAACATCTCATTAGTGGCTCTGAATCACTCTGAAAGGGACTCTAGTGAAGTGAAGATTTATCTGTGTTAAAGAGATTCCTCAGTAATATATTATCAGCTTCCTCCAGATGCATCACACCAGCCAGAATAGCAGAAATGTTTACAGCACTTTAAGAAAGTTAAGATATGTAGGCATAAGTATGATATTTATTAAACTAGATTAAAAATGTTACCTGATCTTGCATTTGGAAGGAATAAAGTCTGAATCCAGAAATGAAACACTATTTTCAGTTTATGCTATTGGGAGAGTAGGACGAGGGTGGGTGGGGTGGAGTGGGGATCATTTGTTTGCTGAATGTCCACATTTCCCACAGCAATAATTGTTCCATTGCAACATAGAGGCCCTGGGGCCTGAAGAGACTTTTCAAGAGGTACAAAACAGATTTAACTAATTGTAATTTCAACACAATGACCAAACAAATTTCCTCTGAAGAGTTTTGGCGCTGCTTCTTTCACTCTATACTTCTTTATTGTGCTATGATGCCTGCATGTCATCTGATGATGTAACTGAAGGACATGTATGCATTTTTTAAAAAATATATATTTCTCTTTCTGATTGCCATTTCTTTTCCTTTGGTTTATTTCTAAAAAATTCTGTATCCTTAATGGATTACGCAAAGCTAAACAAGACAAGTTACCAGACCTCAAAATGAGAAGATTGAGATAGATAGATATATAGCTTGAGTGTGGTAAATGGTTGAAATGTCCTCCTGTAATTAAACTACCTAATCTAAGTGCAATGCCATTGTATTTGTTCTTGTCTGTCTTCTGGGTATTGACACAAACATTCGCAGTACAAAGTTCAAACAAACATTGCTTTCCTTTGCCATTATCGTATTTACAGGAACATTGGAAGGAAAAAGGAAGCATGAATCATCAGCCAATTGGGCTAGCCAAAATATCCCAAGGCGTGGATTGGGCCACTGCTACTGTCCAAGAAGCTGTGTAGGTAGACTTTTTTTAAAGAGATCCACTTGCAGCTTATTAGCAATTGATCACTGGCCCACATATACAACATTTAATTTGTTAAAGAACATTTGGATTTATTTCTTCCCCTGGAAATGGTTGTTTCCATCAGTTATATCTGCCCTTAGTATATACTCTGCCCCCAATATTATGTTGCACCAAAGAAGAAGCACCAAAACCTGACAGCTAAGCATCCGTGCCATGACTGAAAATGGTTTTAACTTTGTCTTTCCCAACAGGGAAAAAAATGGCACCAATCCAGATAACTCTGGCTTTAGCAGAACAATATATTAATTACTATGCTTTTATTCCTTCTCATTAATTCAAAGGCATATTGGAAAAATGGGCCTCTTCTTCCTGAATAATTCCTCCTCAATAATTACGTGAGAGGTGTATCCTCAGCTAACACCACGTTAATAAGTTAATTGCTTTTCTGCTTGAAGTGAACATCCAGAATGTTGCCTGTTCCATATGGCAGTATTTGATTATATATTGGTTAAAGTGCAAAATATAACTTAACATGGACACACATGCAATAAAATGGAAGAAAACATGAGGAAGCAATGAAGGAATAAAAATGAATATTATTCCCAGATTAAATCATATTTTTAAAGGAATTCCAGTCTATATATCTGGAAAATGTTTTCAGAAAATATTTTTTTTTTGTTTAGAAAAATTCTATAGGGTTCTTTGATTTCAAGAATGTGTTTACAGAAAATGCAATTACCAGTTAATGAAGGAGGATTCAGTTTTCCACGTCTGGAGCTATCATCATGCTTACCTACTATATTGTCAAGTGTTAAGTACTGGAAGCCAACAATTGGTGTTAATTTTCTGATTTGGGCAACTTTGGAATATGCATATAAAACACCTTGGGGTAGATGGACAAGATCTGAACATACTAAATATACTTAGTATCTGTGGAATCATTAACACCATTTAGAAAGTTATGGGATAAGAGATAAATATCATCTATCTGATATAACCCAAAGGCAATATTTATTTGTTAACAACATTGTTTGGACCAGCAGCAATTTCACCTTCTAAGGAACCTGATATACTAGAACAACTTGTTAATCCTTTAAACTAAAAAGAACCTACAATTAGTGTTTATAACTATTTCTTTTCAATGAATCAATTTGATATTAAGAAACAAATGGAATAAAGATTAAAGGTTCTTATATTGTCTAGATCACGGGTGTCAAACTCGTTGTGTCATGTGATGTGTTGGGACATATCATGACTTTTTTCGCATTGCCGGAGCTGGGGTGGGCGCGGCCTCCACATGATGCAACCGGCCCATGAGCCGGCAGTTTGACACCCCTGGTCTAGATAATGGGAGAGTGTCTTAAATTCTATAGCAAGAGTATCAATGGATTTAGGATTGTAAACAAATAATAGTAGAACTTATTGGAATCCACTATGTTTGTATAGAAAAGAACAATCAAAAACAGTATTTTGTTGGAGATGCAATAAGGATAATGCATCTTTAAAAGAGGTGTTTCTATAAGGTCTTATACTTACTAAATTTGAAGAGAAAGTAGTGGGTTATACAAATATGATTGTATGACAAAATCTAAAATTTTCAGAGAATAATATTCTTTTCAATCATATACCTAGTACATGGAATTTGACAACCAGACAATGCAAATTGATTCCCTGTGCCTTTACTTGACTAACTTTGGAAAGATATATGTATAATTCCATTTATTCAACTATACATTTTATTGTTTGGGTAAAATATATAAAGTATAGCTAATAAAGATTTGGCTTAAAATATAATATAAATACACTGGAAGATAGCATCACATATCAAGGGACCTTTTTAAAAAAACTAGAAATGTTTCAGATATTTCCAAAATATATAAAGCCATGCCCCAACACTCCAACAAGTCCTTTAGGAGAAAGAGGTGATCCACAGCTGGGAAAAAAAATACAGCAGTAAAGGTCTGTCTGTCTGTCTGTCTGTCTGTCTATCTGTCTGTCTTTCTATCTATCTTCATCATCTATATATCATCATCATCATCACCATCATATCATCATCATCTTTCTCCATGCATGCATGCATGTATGCATCCATGCATCCATTCATTCATCCATCCATCCATCTATCATCTGCCTATCTATCATCTAATGTAATAATTCCTTCATTTTTAATATTCATTTTAAAGATTTCTACATTGCTTTCGAAGTTGGACTTGCAATTAATAGTCTGAAATAATTTCACAGGCTATTTTTAAAGCAACTGCCTTACAATGCAGCATTTTAAATTTTAACCTTTTGAACCAACCACAGATGAAATCCCCTGTTCGCTGCAGGAATCCACATTGAAGAAACCATGTGATCAGGCTACTCAGCATCTGTTTTAACATATCTGATGAAAGGGAATTTACCATCCATCCGAGTAATTGTTTCCACTACTACAGTTAGGTTCTTTTTTCTAATATGTTCAGTGAGAATCTGCCCCTCTATAAATGTTCTATGTCTATCAGTCTAGAATGAAGGAAATGGGTTCTTTGAGGGGTTTGAACAGAGATATTATATCCTCCCTCCCTCATCTTTTCTTAAGGTTAAATGTGCCCAGCTCCTTACCTCTCTTTACATGGGATAGAGAATTCATCTGTACTACTAGGTTGCCAAATTTTAATAAGTTTCGATCCTATGAGCAGGCCTGAATACAGATTATCATGTGCCCACATAATCCGTAACTTTTAGATTTCTCTGTGTTTGCAGTCTGGCCACTTTTTCAACAATCTTTCACAAAAAGAGAAGGTTATTCTGCTGTTCAGCCCCAGTTTCCACTTCTACCCTAAAGTGTCTGGGCTACTACTGCTCGATACCATGTCAGTGTCTTAAATGGTATAGGGTTTCCTGCTAGAGCAGGGGGTTGGACTAGAAGACCTCTAAGGTCCCTTCCAATTCTATTCTGATTGATTGATAAAGTGAGAACTTTATCCATTCAGCTCCTACCTTCCCTGTTACAGATAGCAGAGCAAAAATGCTCTGTTTCACCAAAAGGGAGGGGATCCATTCAGCCCCTGCCTTCCCTGCCAGAGATAGCAATCTCTGCTCAGGAAACAGCAAGGAGCGTATCTCTAAAGGGCGGGGAAATCCACCCTTTGCCTTTCAAATTTTGCCCCTTCCCTGCTTCTTGTTTTGCTTCCTGTTTGCCAGCATGTCTCTGGGTGATTTTTGGTTTGGCGGGGTGCCGGATTGGCTCCACATCCAGTTACCCGTGGCGACTTGTTTAGCGCCCACCTGGCCACACCCACCTGGCATCCCCTAACCCAGGGGTGGGCAACCTTGGCTTTTATGACTCGTGGACTTCAACTCCCAGAATTCCTGAGCCAGCATAACATGACTCACGAGTCATAAAAGAGCCAAGGTTGCCTACCCCTGCCCTAGCCAGCCACACTGATGTGGTTGCTGGCCACGCCCACCCACCTGCCCCGAGTCAGCGACCCCAAGTGGGCTGCTTCACATTGACACAGCCACGCCCACTCACCCATGCCCACCTGGCAGCACTCAGATGGCCATGCCTACCTAGTCACACCCATCTGGCTGCAGTGAATCATCATAGACCTGCACTTAGGCTTACGTACAGCTCCATAGTGCTTTACAGCACTCCATGAGTGGTTTTACAAATGCCAGCTTATTGCCCCCAATAATCTGGGTCCTCATTTTACCGACCTTGGAAGGATGGAAAGCTGAGTCAACCTTGAGCTGGTGGAGATTGAACTCCTGGCAGTGAGCTGAATTAGTCTGCAATACTGCATTTTAACTACTGTGCCACCATGGCTCAGTAAATGTTAGTAAAAGTTAGCTGAAAGTAATCATGTCTATGCAAAAATTACATGCATAATTGAACTAGTCAGTTGTGATTCACATCCTTCTTTTAATTATTGTATATATTCCTGCATATACTAATATTAGATTAAGTGAAGTGAAAGTATAAGCATACATGATTTGCTGCAAGGGAAATTTCCACATCTGTCTATTTTAAGATTTTCCTCAGGTGCATGTTGCCTCCAAAAATGCAGGCTGTGAGGGTTGTGGAATGTCTGGTTCTAAGTTGTGATATGTTTCAAAATCACAGATACAAGATAGGTATTAGTCATCTAGTATCAGTTGTTAACTACTTTAAAAATGAGGTGTGAAGTATTGAGAAATAAATGTTGGCATCATATCATAGCATTTTTATCCTGCAGCTGCATAAATCAACTAATCCTCAGCTGGTCAGTTTCCTTGCTGTAAATGGGTTAATAACTGAGTTGATCCATTCTACAGGAAGGTAGCAAGCCTTGTATATTTTCTTCAAAATATGCAGGTTTTTTCTCATGTGTAACATGCAATCTTTAAAGCCTTGAAATTACTATGGCAATGAACTAGGCTTCTTTGTGAAGAAGACAATTGATATAAAAAGAAGCAAGCAGAAGTAAAGCTACATTCAGTTATGTGTATGCACCTTTTGTTTAAGCATTGATTATTATGGATGATGCATATTATGTTTTAAAAACAATGGTTTTCATAATTCTAAAATGAATGTGCTACATGCGGTATGGTCTTAGTTTAACTTTCAGGATTGACTTTTCCATTAGGCTGAGTGAGATTATTCTCTCTGGCAGCAGATGATGGAAGTGAGAGCTGAGGGCTGTTCATTTGAGACCCTTTACCATCTTCTTTTGCTGGAGAATAGAGTTTGGTTACTAAATAGCCTGTTTTGCTCTCTCTAAGCTAAGCACCAATCCTTAGCCTGCACCTCATGACCTATACTGCACCTTCAAATTCATCTAGCCTTTACACTTAGAACTGTAGCTCAGAATCTTGTTTAAATGCAGCCAAAAGGAAAGTATCAGAATAATTTTTCCCATGAACCTCATGTATTCAGACTTTTACAGTTTTTCCTACAGCAATTCTTATTTTTCTGTTCATTAGAGTGTAATATGCAACTATCACCAACCTGTGGATTCTTGTTTTTTTACAAGCCCCCAGTTGATTCCAATACATACTATGTAACATGATGCTTAGTCCTTTCGTGCACAATTAATTATATGTTTTTACTTTCCAGCATGCATTTGTTAACTCTGCTCCATAAAATCTAGCCACCTTTGCTCAGATCTATTGTATATTTCCCCCTTCTCTTTGTTTCACAGACATATAACATCATGTGATTTCTTTTCTTTTACTAATTCAGGTTCTTTATCATTCACCCTTCTGGCATTCTAAAGTGCAATCTTCCATATGCTATGGATGTCACCAGATGGACCTATAAATATTAACTTCTGCTGTCCATCGTAACTTTGCACAATGGAGACATCTACATAATTGCTTTTAGCAAGATAGAGAGAGGGTAGATTATATCTAAATTTGCAATAGTGGTGAATATCTGTAGCTCGGGTGGAGGATGAGGGTGGAGCTTCTGAGCTTGTGGGTTGGTTTCCGAATGTTTCGGAAGGCCTGGTAACGAAATGTTCAGAAACCCAACCCACAAGCTCAAAGAACAAATCTGCATCCTCATATATCTAAGTTTAGTGCTTGTCTAGATTTTTGCAGTCCAGATCTGGTAGTCCTGTTCACAGTAAGAACTGGACACTTCGTTTCAGAGAGTTGAAGTATGGTGTCTAGCAACTGAAACATTGTTGCAGCTTTCCTGTTGGCATTGTGATCACAGGAACTCAGTTCCAGTTAACAACAATGTTGCAAAATTATGGGGAATTAAACAGATGCAAACTGTTCTGAAGAAACAAAAATAAAAGAGACACAAAAACAGGAACTTGGTACTCATAGGACAATAACAGTAGTGATGGCGATAGCAGAAGAATTATTAAGTATTTTTAACTGAAGTTGAATCGCTGGTAACCTGTGTTTTCCCCCCCTCCTTTTCCTCCGGTCTGCTAGGAGGGTACTTGTATATATACAAATTTCATTTCTATATATGGAAGTCATGGGCATGTGAGACACAGAATAATTGGTTTATGAAATTAAGATACAATTAATATTGCAAATAGCTACCATCTTATGTAAACAATCAATTTGAATTAGTAATCTTTAATTTAATTTTCCTGGCTCTACTGATTTTGAAATATTGTTTCTGGCAGGTACAAATAGTTACACGTACCACATTTATTAAGGATGAGGGACTGGAATTGGCAACTGTACATCAAAAAAAGGTGAGGAAGCTGGACTACATTTGGCAACACATTTCTATCTATTTCTCTTTAGCAGGGATTGTCATAAATTCAGGGTGACCTTGAGCTTCTACTTTTTAGCATAACTTTACTAATCAAGGAACTTGGGAACTTTCCATGAATAATATACCATCACTATAATTACAGTACAAATCATGTTTAACTGTGCAATTAACCAATAATCTGAACTCAAGCCAAGTTCATGAACAGCAGCTACACAGTGTTAAATAAAGAACTCAGTGAATTCAGATTTCTGCTTTCAGTGTAAAAGGAAATTGTCCAAGAGATGAACCACTTCAACATTCATCCAATACTGCTTATGGAGCAGCAAAGAAGACAAGCAGTTGAATGAAAAAAGAAGCCAGAAGTATTGGTCTACAATCAAAATTTGAAGTTAAAGTAGAACTTTGGGTTCATGCTGCTCATTTCATTTCATTTCATTTCATTTCATAAAAATAAATTTAGGAGCTAGAGGTTAAACTAGATGCAACATTTTCCTATCATTGTCTCAAGGTAGAGCTAAATTAGAACAACAAAGATGATCAGGGGACTGGAGGCTAAAACATATAAGGAACGGTTGCTGGAATTGGGAATGTCTAGTTTAATGAAGAGAAGGACGAGGGGGAACATGATAGCAGTGTTTCAATATCTCAGGGGCTGCCACAAAGAAGAGGGAGTCAAGCTATTCTCCAAAGCACCTGAAGGCAGGACAAGAAGCAACAGATGGAAACTAACAAAGAGAGAAGCAACCTAGAACTAAGGAGAAATTTCCTGACAGTTAGAACAATTAATCAGTGGAACAACCTGCCTCCAGAAGCTTGAATGCTCCAACACTGGAAGTTTTTAAGAAGAGACTGGACAGCCATTTGTTTGAAATGGTATAGGGTTTCCTGCCTGAGCAGGGGGTTGGACTAGATGACCTCCAAGGTCCCTTCCAACTTTATTATTATTATTATTAAGGTCCCTTCCAACTCTTATTCTGTTCTATTCTATTCTATTCTATTCTATTCTATTCTATTCTATTCTATTCTATTCTATTCTATTCTATTCTATTCTATTCTATTCTATTCTATTCTATTCTATTCAGAACCAATTTGGTATAGTGGTTAAGGTGCTGGCCTAGAAGCCAGGAGACAGTGACTTCTAGTCCTGACTTAGGCATGAATGCCGGCTGGGTGACTATGTCTCAGCCCACGGATCTCACATAGTCGTGGGGAAATAGGAGATGGAGGGAGTATTAGGTATGTTCACTGCCTTGATTCATTATAAAAATAATAAAAAACCTCTTCAAGATCTCAGCCCTTCCTTCTCCTTTATCATATCAGCTCAATGGCACCTGCAACCCTGGAGAAAAAAAATCATCTGCTCCTGTCCCCATTTTTTAAGATGCCCAAAATCTAGAATAATTGTCTCCTCTAAGATTGGATAGAATGTGCTGGTTTTGGGTAGTGATAAAGGCATTAGGATTGAAACAAGGAGACCATGAATTCCAGTTCTACCTTAGGCACAAAGCCACCTGGGTGACCTTGGACCAGACCAGGAAGGAGGCAATGGCAAACCACTTTGGGAAAAAAAAACTTGTGAAGAAAACTGCAGGAGATGGTCCAGGCCAGGGGTAGGCAACCTGGCCTGGACCAAGCTGGCTCAGGAATTCTGGGAGTTGAAGTCCACGAGTCATAAAAGAGCCAAGGTTGCCTACCCCTGGTCCAGGCAGTTAACAGGAGTCAAAACACTGGACAGTCATAGGTTGATGTAGCAATTATATGAAAGGATAACACAGTTATCCTCGCAAGGACAGATACTGAAGCTGAAGCTCAAATACTTTGGTCACAAAATGAGAAGAGAGGACTCATTGTAAAAGACTCTGATGTTGGGAAAGACTGAAGGCAAAAGGAGAAGGGGATGGCAGTGGATGAGAAGGTTAGATAGTGTTGTGATGAATGAACGTGAAATTTGGGCAAACTCTCAGAGACAGTTGGGGACAGGGAGACCTGGCCTACTATGGTCGATGGGTCATGAAGAGTTGGACCTGACTTAGCGAGTAAACAACAGCATCATAACAAAAAATCTTGCCATTCTCCCCCCCCCCCAAAAAAAAAACCAGTTTGGTATTCTCCAGATAAAATCTGGAGAAGTCTAGGACTGAATTTTAACAGTTTTGACATGGAAGGTACTGTTTCTCTAGTTCTACTTTCCCAAATGTATATCAACATGCATATCATAGATGCTAAATGATCCAAACATTTTCAAAATAAAGAAGAGATTACTGTAGCTGATAGAGGCACCTAAAGTTCACCAAAGCAGTCTTTTTTTCATACTAATGTGTTTCTTTTCTTCTTAAACTCCGATCATTTTGTGAGTTAGGCTCACAACAGTATTATTCTAACTCCTTTCATGCTTTCTCCTCCCCGTCCCCTTCAGCAATCATCAGAAAAGTAGAGAAAGTCATTTTGTTTTCAAAACTCAGGCAATACATCTACTTGGGATAAAGAAATATGAAGATAGTTGTAGGCAGCTAAACCATTTTAAAAGATGGTTAATCCTTTTTTTACCCTAAGGGTTAAAGGCTACAAATAATATCAAATATATTATTCTTTCCACTCACCTGTACAGTATTATATCTTTTTGGGGGTGTGTGTGAAAAGAAATTGTGGTTGCCAGAGAGATGGAGGCGCTTGTCACATTCAATTTACATTGGGATTAGTAGAAATGGACAGTTTGGAGAATAAAAATATTGAAAACTCAGCTGTGAATACTCCGCTAGTATTCAGCAGCCACAGCATTTCAAAAGCAGAAATATGGCGCACAGAGACTGGTAAAGGGGGAAAAAAATGGAAAACAAGATTCAGGCCTCCTGACCAGTCATATCCACTAGGGTTTCCTGTTGTTACTTGGAAAGTTAATTAAAACTGCATAAACACAATTGTACTGACTGGGGCAGAAATTTGCACATGCATGATTCAAGTGAAAAAGTGTTATTCAAACTTCAGATGCTTCTTTCAGAAAACTCTGATTTAATATCGCACTTACTATATAACGTGCTTTAAATATACCAAAATATGTGTGTCTCTCCCAACTCCTTTCCCAGATGCCTAACAATCATTTGATTTAAGGACATGTTTCAAATTGATGTCTAAGAGAGAGACAGAGAGAAAAATAGCAATAGCACTTAGAGTAACATACCGCTTCACAGTGCTTTACAGCCCTCTCTAAGTAGTTTATAGAGTCAGCATATTGACCCCCAACAATCTGGGCCCTCATTTTACTGATCTCAGAAGGATGAGTCAGCCTTGAGCTGGTGAGAATTGAACTCCTGGAAGTCGGCAGAATTAGCCTGCAATGCTGCATTCTAACCATTGTGCCACTACCAAATAGAGAGATAGAGAGTGAGATAGAAAGATAGAGAGAGAGACAGAGAGGTAGAGAGATGGGAGGGGGAATATGCTATCCCTCTGACTGATTAATTGATTCCCTCCCAGATGCATTTCTAAGAACAAATGTTTTTTTGGCACTTGATTCCATTGGCTTTGTTGCCATGCTCCATGATTTGTCCACAGAAAATTAATGTTTACTACTTGCTTTCCCTATGACATGTGTCTGGCTAAATACCAGCAGGAGTATTGTTAAAGTTTGTTCACAGTGACCTACAGTGGTGGAGCAAGATGAAAGTGCTAGTTGTCCATTTCCTGAAAGACAGGGGAGATTTTCTTCCTGAGCGACAATCACCCCCTGGAATCCTGACCCAGTGGCTATAATCTGGCTATACTGGCTACTGACAATATTCATACTGACTAACTATCGGGAAAATGAAGTTAATTCTAGGTAGCAATTTATAATATAGTTGTTGAATGGCCGTTGGAACTTCTACTAGTGTTAATAAATGTGAATATTTATTCCCAAATAAAACACTTTGCAATACGTGTGTCCAGTTGCAAGTTCAATTCATTTCTGTTTCTTGCAGTTTCTTTGCTTCTTTCTTTGGACTATTGTAGCTGCTCTTTCTGTCCGAAACTATCATCCTGTTTTTATAAAAAAATTAATATAAAGATCTTAAGTCATAACTCCTCTCTTTAGAGCTCCAGAAATCATATTCTCCATCAGCCCTTCTTGGTGTTTATCTTGCTCGCTCGTTCGTTTGTTCGTTCATTCATTTATTTATTCATTTATTTATTTGGTATTTTCATGTCAGTATTACTCTGGCAACTGCAAATCTCTGCAATTTTCTTTATGCAATAGGATGGTACTAAAGGCTTCCTTACTTGAACAAGCTTCCAGCATAGCATTCCTTTAAAGTTACCTTGAGAAATGATATGGTCCTCTGCTTCTAAAAATTGATGCCATCATGATGCCATCATGTCCAAAGATCTTTCTTCAAAGGATGAAGAATCTTGTGGATACAAAGGGCAGTACCTTTTCATAGTCTGGTTATATAGCTTGGCCATCTTCCTTTATAGTACTCTAATGGACAAGACTGGATGTTTCTTGCATTCTAACATTCAGAAGCAGGAGATGTTATATGTGCTTGAATGAAAATGTCTGTTACTCTCATCTGATCAAGAACTTGGCAATCTTGGAGAAATAATGATAATGATGATGATGATGTTGATGATGATGATGATGATGATGATGATGATAATGATAATGATAATGATAATGATAATGATAATGATAATGATAATGATAATAATAATAATAATAACAACAACAACAATAACAACAACAACAACAATAATAACAACAACAATAATAAAGTTGGAAGGGACTTTGGAGGTCATCTAGTCCAACCACCTGCTCAGGCAGGAAACCCTATACCAGGGGTCGGCAACCTTAAATACTCAAAGAGCCACTTGGACCCGTTTCTCACAGAAAAGAAAACACTGGGAGCCACAAAACCCCTTTGACATCTAAAATGAAGATAACACTGCATATATCCTTTTTTTACTTTTATGCTATGTATAAAAAAACTATAGTGTTTTGCATTTATGAAATCAATGAACTGCTACAAAGAAAACAAATTTTTATGCAGGAGAAAGAGGAAAAAAAAACCTTTCTCCTTCATCCCAATAGGTGAAAACAATTTTAGCAGCTTATCTACCATCTTTAAATACAGCATAAACGTTATTTACTAAAAGTCCAGTAAGGACAACATATATTCATATTCTCTCTCTCTCTCTCTCTCTCTCTCTCGCTCTCTCTCTCTCTCTCCCTCTCTTTCTCTCTCTCTCTCTCTCTTTCCTCTCCCTCTCTCTTTCTCTCTCTCTCTCTTTCCTCTCCCTCTCTCTCCTCTCCTTCTCTCTCTCTTTCTCTCTTTCTCTCTCTCTTTCCTCTCCCTCTCCCTCTCTCTCTTTCTCCTCTCCCCTCCCCTCCCCTTCTCCTGGGTTTCCCAGAAAACGTTCGGGATAACTCGGGGGGGTTACCTCTCTCGGCGTCCATCGCTCCCCTGAGGCCAGTTCACACCTGCCACAATCCAAATTCCCTGCGGGGGGAGGAAGCAGAACCCAAAGCTCTTTTCTCGCTCTCTCTGGTTGAATCGGGGGCTCCATCCCAGGACACGGCTGGGCTCTGTGGACCCCCTCAGCAGGGTGGGGGTTGAGCCTCCAGCTCTGACCAGTGAGCGGCACAGCCAGCCCCCCTTGGAAGACCCCTAAAGCCACTCAGCCGGGCTCCCTTTGGAGCAAAGACCCAGAGCTAAACAGAATCAGAAAGAGACACCCCGGACGCTTACAGAAGACCCAATTCCCTGCCCTACCCATCTGGAGACCCCACTGCAGCCCTGCCCTACAAAGCAGCCTGCAGGATACTTGGGGGGAAGCCCAGCACCAGGCCGTGGGGGGAGCCGGGCTCCCAGAACCCCCTGCCCCAAGGAGAGGAACCCGCCCAACATGCGCCGATCCTTCCAGGTGGCCCTTCTTCCCTCCGTTTCTGGGACTCCTACAGCACCCGGCTTCCTCCCCCCCCCCAGCCCTGAGCCAGGCTCCCCGGGAAGCTGCGGGACCCCGGCAGGTGTGGTACTCATAACAATTTTGAAATATTAGCCTGATGCCTCAACACACCTTTCTCCACAATCATAAAAGAAAATTCGCTATATTAACACTCTACCTTAATTCAACCACAACTCCAAGTTTGGCATGGATAATCCACTTGCATTGAGCATTTAGTGGATAGCTCTCCAATAAAATCTGATCCTTGGAAGCTTGGAGAACCTGTCCAAGAGGTTCAAACCTGTCCAAGAAGTATACAAAGTATTTTTGGGTTTCTCTTATTTGATCTGCCATAAGCATTGTCTCTTCTTCCACTTTTACTAAGACTACGAAAGAAGCGCCATATGAATATTTTGTCCTGGAACCTTTAAAAGCTTTTTAAAATGACTTAGTCATTCTTGCTAATGATGCAAACACTTATTACAATTCAATATAATATAAAGATAAAGAAGAATGAGCTAAATCTTCTTGATCGTGACCATAACATATACTTATTTCTAATGGAGCAACTTTGCTGCAGGTTGCTTTAAGGAGAACAGTTAGTTTCAGAATCTAAAAGCTGGCATTTTCAAGACATATGATCAAGCCCTCTAGGGAGAGATAAAACAGTATCTATTCATATTGAATACCATTTTTTCATAGCTTTACATTAACAGTTTTAAGACCTAATAAAATATATTATGACAGCCTTGGCACACAATATTTCAAAATCTGTGCATGTATGTGCTTTGACAAATAACTTAGTTCATCTTGAATACAATGTCTCAACTAAAGAAGATGTATTATACATCTGATGAAATAGATTTTAGGTCATGAAAACTTAAATTTAATAAATCTGTTAGTCTGAAGATGTCAAAAGGCTCTTTGTTATTTTTGTTCTGTCATAAATACATTGAAGAATTTCTAGACATGGGCATTCTATAGCGATTCAGGAGACTGATCAGTCAGCAAACATGCTGGGCAAATGAAACAAACTGAAACAAAAACCATTACAAAAATGGTTTTTCAGAGATGACCATGATGGAGGAGCAATATTTTCTGGAGTAAGAAAAAGTTGGTGATTTTAATATCACAAATAATTTCCGAAGGTGTTTTATATCAATAGGAAAATACCTAGCTTAAAACCACGTTTGTTGAAAAGGATAAAAGGTTGTATAATCTGAACTGCTAAACTCTAGACCTTGAAACATAAATAGAGGCAAGATACAAACTAAGCGTTAAAAAAGGAATTTAGGATTGAAAATTTTGCATGCTGAAAATGCCTAAAGTTAACATGCTGGTTTAGTGTAGAAGTTATAGTTGTTCTAAGTAATGATTTTCCTAACAGTGGTTTATTAAGTAAGCCACAGATAGCTGGATTTATATGTGGTCAGTCATAATCCATACTTTACAATGAGATTCCACTAATGCAATTAATCATACAGTAATTTTTTTAAAAATTGAAAACTACATTCAATCTTCTAAAAAACAAAAATTCTTCATTTTTTTTTATAAATGTTTAAAAATGTCTACCAGTATAATTTTCAGATCACAATGTGAACTGCATGTGCCATCAGTTCAGAAAACCTTATTTTGTTATTGGTTTTGTGCTTTGTCCTGGGATGACCTATTAAACTTTTTTCTTGCAGGGTTTGGTGCTTACAGTGTCCTGAAACTTTGCTTATTTAATGAAATGAATGACATTTATTAAGTTCCCCATGAATTGTTCAAAATAAATCAACACAGTTAGAGAAAGTATTAAAAAGAATTAATCTTCAGGTTGTCTTTTGAAAACCATGTAACGTTACCTACTTGGAATTGTCACCTCAGCTACTATGAGTGAAGATTTTCCACTTTGTGATATGTCCAATTAGTAATTTTCCTTTAGACAAGGTAGTCTAATTATTTTTAAGTAAGCAAAAAAGGGACAAATATTGAAAAGTCATATAAATGACATCTATTCCAATTTAAGTCTTTGTGTGTACCTCATGTATGCAATCTTCATAGCCGAATGGTTAAAATTATTTGCAAGTTTCCTAATAAAGCAGTTCATCAATTTAAATAAACACATTTCTATTACAAAACTGACCCCCTTTGGAAAGAGGGAAAAAATGGGCGTTACAATTACTCAGTAGGATACAGAGACAAACTGTTCCATTTTAAGATAAGACTGATGCAAATGCATTGTTTAATAGCCACAGCATAATTTGTTTGTCTAATAAAGACTAAACCTTTCTTTTATGAGATGAGATTTTGGAGCCCTTCAGATGTGGTATATATGGTATTGCTTCCAATTATAAAGTAGGTTATCCAAATTGAATTTTCTGTCACATCTACATCATAGAGACATGTACTACATAGATGGAACATTTTTGCTCACATCAGATGAAATAAATAAATGAGTGAATTATGATACGTTTAATTGATGAAGAAATAAAGATTATGCTATACTATTTAAGAGCATAATAACACATGCTTTGACTAGGTCCTGAGGCCAATCTAACTCAGCATTCAGGACCACAGTACCTAGAGATCTGTTATTCAATCATTTTCTAATTGTTTTATAGCAACAGTTAATAAAGATAAAAAGGTAAAGTTAAAACGTAACAGCCAAGAAATATATTGTCAATAATAAATAGATTTTCATGGAAGAAATAATGACAATTAAAATCCCCATCTTCTGGGAAGGAAGATAAACAGCTTGACAGTGGAGGAAAATCAGATAATTGGGCTGAATCTGGCTTTAGTTACTGATACAAATAAAATGGAAACTGTACCATAATAGCAGCAGCTGTGAAAAGGTTGCAGGTGTTAGTTTATGCCACTTTAAAATTATAGAGCAGGGCTCTTCAAACTTGGCCCTTTTATGACTTGTGGACTTCAGCTCCCAGAATTCCTCAGCCAGGCACACAGCCACATCCTCTGGAACAGACTTGAGAACAAGCTTTGAGGGTGAGAACCAGTGAAGACAAGACTGACTTTTCTCTAGAAATGTACAATAACATGGTAAAAAGGTAAAATCTAAATACAGGAATGAGAAAGGACAAATCATTTCAGGAAATATTTTTGAAATAGTGTCATCTTGGGAAAAATAAAACGTGTTCTGTGTTCTCTAGCCTAAATGTAAATGTGGGAAATTTTCAGAATTTTTTTTTTGTCTGAATAGACAGGAATATTCATTAAAGGCAAAAGGGTGTTGCTTAAAATGAATCATCTTTTTAGCTTATGGAAATTCGGGAGATTAAGCAAATTCTGGAATCATTGAGCTGAGACCCAAGTTAATCAATGCTTTATGAGGTATCTTTAATTAAATGTCAAAAATAAGCAACTCTCTCTCTCTCTCTCTCTCTCTCTCTCTCTCTCTCTCTCTCTCTCATTATATATATATGAAAACCTCAGAAAACATATATATATATATATATATATATATATATATATATATATATATATATATTCTCCTTCTTGGTATTATTGTAGACATAATTATGGGAGTGATACATTTAAAAAATCAAATTAGCATAGAGCTGTGCTGCATTTTATATTCGGAAATTAAGAGAATTGCAAGCATGGACTCCTTTGAGGATTAGAAGTATAAACAATCAAATTTATTTTCCAAAGCAATACTTCATAGCTCTCCTTATTTTCAGTTTATTATTATCTTCTTCTTTTTTGGCATGGCATTAGATTAGAACATTTTCTAGAATGCTGTCCTTCTTTATAGCATACATCCAGTATAAATCTGCTCAGAAGTAATAAGACATGTTAAGTTTGAAAATGCTTGCTCATATAGCAATGGACATAGGATTGCAGTTGTTGGGTTGGTAGAGTGTTTCTGTTCCTTAAACAAAATTCAGTGATAATAAACTTGCTTCAGCTATGTGGCATAAATGCCTACAGTATATCATGCTTGATAGGTTAGTTTTTGTTTAGTGTTATCTGTGAATCAAGCCACTATGGCTTCTTCAGTGAACCGTGGTTCAGAACACGCTAACTTGGCATGATATGCCCATTGAATCTGTGCATATCCAGGTGCTACAGCAGAAAAGATGCATCTTCTAGGGCCTATCAACTGGCATTCCATAGCTGACAGGACCCAGGACCATCAGGATGATCTTGATCCAGTCCCTCTTGCTCAGCCCTATGAAGGAGGTAATGGCAAACACTTCCAAAATATCTTGCCAAGAAACCTATAGGGACTTTTCCGGGCAGTTGTCAGGAGTCTCAAAGCCACCATATATCTAATATATCTAATAATAAAATAAAATAAAAAGTACATCTGGCTGGTTTATAAGGCTGAAACCTACAACAAAATGAATTTGATAAAGAGGGAGTGAATAAGAAAATACCTTCACTGGACCTTTAGCTATTTCTCTGTGCTTAAGTGAAGAAAATCCTGTTGGGACCAAAATGCTTTAAAAATACTCCTTTTGTTAAAGGAGGAAACTGCTTTCCTTCCCATGGATGGATCTTACTAGAGATATACTTTATGTATACACATGGACACACATTCACACATAATATTTATATATCTTAAAGCAGAGGTCCCCAACTTTTTGGGCACCAGGGACCGGTTCCATGGAGAGAGGTTTTTCCACAGACTAGAAGGTGCGTGGTTTTGTGTGTTGCCTGCATCCCATGGATGGGGCTTTGCTTGTTTGTGTGGACCAGTTGCTGACATGCCGCAGCCTGGTACTGGTCCATAGACCAGGGGTTGGGGACCCCTGTCTCAAAGCATAAAATGGCCATACATGTAGACCATACATGCAGGCACAACAACATTTAAAATAAAATGCCTTTGTTACAGCAGAAAAACATACCCAGAGGACATTTTGACAGTGAGTAAAGGATTATTCAGGAACAACACTGCCTATTTTTCCCCTCCAAAAATGGACACTGGCCCAGTGTCATGATGGGATAACTGGGCAATGCAGATAAGCTCTACAAGTCACAAAGAACAACAAAATAGAAGAATGAATGATGAAGAGACAGATAAGCAGGAAGTAGAGCATGAAGGTAATTGAAGCAAAGTGGCAGAGTCTTAAACAGAATGTGAAAAGAAAAAAAAATAGTCAGTTGGGAGGAATCAAAAGTGAAGAAACATGATTGGATCATTTTTGCATGCAAACAAACAATGTGGATGGCAGAATGCAAAATGTAAACAAGATGTTCAAGGTGATCTCAAGGAAATTTATGTAACCATGTGTTACAATCACCTAACAAAATCAAAGTAAAAAGATGGATAGAATCAAAACAGCATAGAAAAAGACCAGGTTTTAGCAATATTTAATACCTGAAAATGATATGATATAGGTAATGACAAAATCTTAAACAAAAAAGGCAAATCCTTCATTTTTTTTACATTGGTTGCTTATTTCTGGGCCAAGATTAAAGCTGACCAAATTCTTGTATGATAACTTCAGTTCCTCTCAAATACATTTTGTTTCCAATATGAGCCAAATGCTTGCTATTTTATAGAACACTCACCTGTTTGAGGTACAACTGTTTTGTGATATCAATGATAGGAAAGACAGAGCTTTTCATGTTGACATCTAGTTTACAAAACTCCCTTTCCCCCCAAACACTCCTTTTCAAAAAAATCTATTTAGACATTGTGGACTTTAAGTCCTTGAGTTTTGACCACTTATTCAGAACTGGAAGAAAAATAAGCCACCAATCACTCTTTTCAGAACCTGAATTAATGTTGCAATCAGATTGAAATATACATGTAATTAGATCTTACATCCCATTCTGTGAGATAGGTTGGAGAGAGAGAGAGAGAGAGAGAGAGAGAGAGAGAGAGAGAGAGAGAGAGAGAGAGAGAGAGAGAGAGAGAGTGGCTCAAAGTTACTCAGCTGGTTTTCATGCCTAAGGGAGGTAGAATTCACTGTCTCCTGGTTTCTAATCCAGTGCCTTAATTACTGCAACAAACTTGCTTATATGTCTGAGATTTTTTTACGGATAAAGGAAAAAAAGACTGCAGAGAAGAGCAACAAAAATGATAAAGGGGGGTCCGGAGACTAAACTGTATGATGAATGGTTAAGGGAACTAGGTATGGCTAGCCTATCGAAGAGAAGGCCTGGGGGGTGACATAATAATTGTCTTCCAGTATTTGAGGGGCTTGCCACAAAGAAGAGGGGGTCAACCTATTCTCCAAAGCACATGAGGACAGGATAAGAAGTAATGGGTAGAAGATAATTAAAGAGAGATCCAATGTAGAATTAAATAGAACTTTCTTGACAGTGAGAACAATTAATCAGTAGAATACTTGTCTCCAGAATTGTTGGTGCTTCATCATTAGAGGTTTTCAAGAAGAGATTGGACAGCCCTTTGCCCGGAATGATCAGAGGATAGGACTAGAAGTCCTCCAAGGTCCTTTCCAACCCTGTTATTCTATGTTCTAAAAAGGGATGAGGAATCTCTTTTCTTCTTAGATACAGAAAAAGAGGCTTTATATCTTTTAATTTTCCCACCACAATACTTCTCAGATAAACTTTGACAACTTATGTTCTAATTCCTTCTGTTCTCCACTGCTTTTCTGATTACTATGAAAGGTACAACTAAAAAGAGGTCACTGACAAAATATTAATGTGTATGTGCACATTGGCCTGTCTAGTTATGCTTAGTGAAGGATCTTATAAAAAAATCCATCTAGAAGAGAATATTGTAGTGTAGGAAAATCAATCAATGTGTGAAAATAAAGTGCATTGGGAGATTTGTGTGATTACCTATTATGTTATAAAGGCCAGCAATTAAGATGATCTGTGATATATTGATCTACTAATGTTTAAATGGCAAAATAGTGTTATCTAAAACAAAAACAACTTTCTAGGCAGAACATTTATTTTTCTCACAGAAATTCTCCCCAACAGTAACAGTTGTAGTTTCTTAGCTTGCCCTTTTTAATTTCATTCCATATCTTAGCATAATTGTTTTGAAATAACATACAATTTCTATACTGTAAGTCATGATGATACCCAAATATTTCATTTTTCTCAATCTTAAAACCAACTTTTTCCATTAGTTTTATTTTATCCACTTTTTCATATTTTTGTTAACAACTTCATCTTCTGATTATTAATCCTAAAACCTGCTAGCATATCAAATTCTTTTAAACTTCTTATTAATGTTTCTATGCCTTTTAAGAGAACTTCTTAAAGCAGTAAATAATGCCTTTAAGTTACTCCCACAATTCTCTCATCTTGTCTTATACCTCTGTTCAATATTTCAAATACTACAACAAACAGGAGCGGAGACAATGGACATCCTTATCATGTCCTTTTTTTGTACTTCACAGAATTTTATTAGTTCTCCATTAACAACTATTTGTGCTTCCTGTGGGGTATAAATCAATATTAACCATTTAATAAAATTCTCAAATAATATTTTTGTTTTATTTTTTGGGATTGTTTGAGATCCGGATCATATTTATTCTTGAACAAATTGTTCAAGAACCAGATCATATCTATCCTTGAAAAAGATTTATGTCTTTCAGAGAAATAAGTATACTCTTTTGAATTGGCACTTTTATGTCTCCATATGTCAACAAGTTCTTAATTATCCATCAGATCCAAGAAAACTTTTGATAATTTACAATATATAATTTTAATATTTTTTTCCTCAGTTCTATCTTCTTGTGAAGAAGCTACTCGAATCAATTCCAATCCCCCGTTGGACACCAATTTTCATAAGGAAAGTTCATTTAGTCTATATGTAAGTCCTTTATAAATATGAGAAATTCCCAACATCATAACAATATCAATATCAAAGTTTTAACCCCATGCAAACCTCCTTCCAACATATCTACAATTTTCATCAATCAGCATACGTTTTGATTGTAGGAAGACCCTTGGGTGATCCCCTTTCTTTAGGTTGCTCTAATGATCCTCTCCCATCATTTTCTGCTTTTGCCAATTTTCTGGTTGTTTCCATGCTAATATTGTAATCCAAAAGTGGAAGTGTCTCATTTACACAGGAAAAATATGGTAGGCTTCCCCACTTTTTTTCTGTTTTGCCTTTCTATGTTCTTAATATTTTAGTCTCATTTGACACTCCATAGTTATACAGACAATTTTATATTACCTTTATTTTAAATCCACCTGTGTCTGCATTGTTAATGTTAAACAAACATTCCCATGAAAGTCCCATCCATTTGTCTATTACAGGGGTAGGCAACCTTGGCTCTTTTATGACTCTTTTATGACATGCTGGCTTAGGAATTCTGGGAGTTGAAATCCACGAGTCATAAAAGAGCCAAGGTTGCCTACCCCTGGTCTATTAAGTTCTAATATTTTCAAAAACACCTTTCACCAAAAATTAATTTTTCAAAATTACTGTCCCTTTTATCAATTTAAACTTTCTTACATCCAATCTTTAAAGGCTTTTTGCTAGTAATTTAAAATTCTTTAAAACATTTTTTAAATTTTCTTTGATCCAGATTAGTTCTCCTTATAAAGAATATAAGATTTCCATTAAATAAGATTTTTTTTATCTTGCCAATTTGAACATTTCTCTTTAGCTATAAAATTATTATACTTAATACATCTAATAGTGATTAAGAAAGAGAGGCTTTTGCAAACCATATGTCCATTACAAGTTCACATTACAGTCATGAACATAATTTAAGTCTTCAACTTCCAGCCACTCAACTCACAAATTGACCATAAAAAACATGGTTTCTGTGATTTCCTAATGAAGAGCAGCTGTTTGGAGTGCAGGTGGATGATCTTACAAACTGTCCTTGTCCAGAAAGACTCCACTGAGCAGAATTTGACATCTGGACTGATCTCTGCCGCAATTTGGTCTCCACTCCTTCATGGATGTTCAGCTCATCCCTAGACCTCACCCATAAGCCCTGAGAAACTCATTTCTGACCATGTTATTCAGCATACAACAGGATCTAAGAGGGGAAGGTTATAGAGAGATGGAGCCAACAAGACCAGTGTCATCTGTTTACCCATTTTTGATACACCCAAATTCTAAGAAAACACATGAAGATAATTTATTTCTAACCTAAAATTAAAGAGTAATTTGCTGCAATTAACTAATAGTTTCTGGATTGCCTGTTACATAGAAATCATCTTCTTCTTCATCATCTTTTAATTAAGTTTAATTGTTTATGTGCTCTCTGACAATAAAGGTATTGCTCCTTGATTTCACCCTTAAAAACATTAAATATCTGTTTTTCTCAAACACCTCAAAATTAATACAAGCCAGTTCTACAAACATGCCCTTATTTTCTTTTCTGGTGCAATTAGAATTTGGACCTACTGATGCTGGAGGTCTACCAACACTGAGTTCTTGCAAATAATTCAATATTTTTTTTTCACTTTCATGTCGATCCATTTTAAGTGAAAATGGAACTACAGGCAAAGCTGGCAGGAATTCATTTGTCATAGAATGTGACTCATCATTATATAAAATCAAAACATGAAACAAATAGGAAAAATACTGGAAATTTACAGTACCATATATTATAACTCCAAATCTAAAAAAGCACCTATTTATAATGATCATCTCTCTCTCTCTCTCTCTCTCTCTCTCTCTCTCTCTCTCTCTCTCTCTCTCTCTCTCTCTCTCTCTCTCTCTCTCTCTCTCTCTCTATCTATCTATCTATCTATCTATCATCTCAAAACTGAGGTATATATTGTCCTTTTGTGTTGCTATACATGGCAAGAATAATTTATTTTTTTCATATATTTTATTGATTTTTTAAAACATAAACCACTTAGTTGGTAAACAGCGTGTTTGCTGGGTTTACATTTGTAAAGAAAAATAATTAACAATTGGTTTCTATAATCCATAATCCACATAGTACATTTAGTTGATTTCCCCTTTTCCCCAAAATGTCTTCTTTGCAAACCTTGAAATAATCCAATTCTTATTATTTTGATAAATAACAGTTACATATATGATTTCCCCCCTATATTCCTAGAAATAATGATCACATCAATATAATATTTCTTTTCTATCTAATCATTCTGGTTGACTCATCTTATATCCTGTTACGGTCCTTATTTAGATTTGTTTCTCCCATAAAGTTCAGAGTATTCTTGCTGGTTAAGATTTTCTCAACAGTTAGTTACATGTAAAGATTTAAATCCATTTTTCCCATATAAACCATCTCAACACTTTTATATTTCTTAAATAATAGGTAAAAACAGTAAACAAAAGGAAAAGAGAGCAAGAGTAAAGAAACATAAAAAATAAAATACTACTTAAAACATATATTCCTCCTAAGCTAATATATATTCATTCCCAAAATTTCGTATTCTTTTTAACCATAATTAATAATAATAATAATAATAATAATAATAATAATAATAATAATAATAATAATAATAATAATAATAATAATAATAATAATAATAATAATAATAATAATAATAATAATAATAATAATATATCATTTGAGACAAATGGCTGTCCAGTCTCTTCTTAAAAACTTCCAGTGTTGGAGCATTCACCGCTTCTGGAGGCAGGTTGTTTAATCTTTAAATATTCCATTTAATGTGTCTAGTCATCTAACCCTTTCACTCTTATTCAAAACCTTTTTTTCTTTTTTATACATTATAATTTCCCTAAATTTAAACACATTTAATTATCTAAAACATTTCCTTCATCCAAGCCATTTCAACAGTATTACATTACTTATATCAAGAAATAAAATAAAAAGGGGGGGGAGCATACAGTATTATTTAAGGAATTCATTCCTCTTAGAATGACATATGTATTCAGAATCTTTTCTATTTCTTTAACCATATTCAAAAAAATGTTTCTTTTTTAAATATTCTCTCTGGTAGATCCCATCATCCATTTTCTTAATTTTCACTTTAATCTTTTCCCTTTAACCAGTATCTTTCTTGATCAATGTGTTTTGCTGAATCAAAAGGTTTTTCCATATATTCATGACTGTTGCTGTAGGTATAAGAAGTAAATCGAATAAAGTTTTTTTATATGAGGCTTTTGCCTTTCCATGTTTTTTGAAAATCCTTTTCTTTTTCTCCTTCTTTGCTTCTCTTATCACTTCCTTTCTCTCTGATGTTTTCAACATCTCTACATCCCATTTTATCCAATCTGTTTTTTTGTCCTCAGATTTATTTTGTATTGTTAAGGGATGAGTTGTTTTTTTCCATTTCTTGTAATTTTTTCCCCACTAGGATTAAATCATGTTTTCTTGCTTTGTTAAGTTCCGTCTTTGAGTCTCTATTTTCAATTTTATGTCCACTTATTTGTTTTGTCTGCTCCTTCTCTGTTGTTGTTTCCTGGAAGTTTTTTGTTGTTGTAGAGTTAACTTAGAAATAGATTGATTTATATTTTCAACGTTATTTTGGATTTCTTTGTGATTTGAACTCAGTGTTATTTGAATTAATTGCAGTATACTATATATCTCCTTCTGAGAGGTATTTCGGTTTTCTTGGTATGTTCTATCTACATGTCTCTGATCCATGATGGCCAAAAGTCGAAGTTTTCCTTCTTATCTGCAAATAGCTTTAGAGTCCCGGTTAAATAGATATTTGTAATCCAAAGAGTTCAAAAAAGATTTTTTTTTCTAAAGTTTATAATTCTCTCTTTGTCTGCAGCCCAGATTGTTGTCTTTTTTTGTCACAGCTGTTCTTTGTTATTAAAGCTTTGAAGGTCACAAACACAGATTAGCTTTTCCCAGGTTTTGGCAAGTTCTCTAAGGAGATCATAACTGTCATAATCTTAATCCATCACTAGGTGTCAGCATCTATTTAGTTTTCAATATGAACAATGGTCTTTAAAATGAGAGTCTTAACCATTCAACAATTTTAAACTTGTCCAAAGTTAAATTTTAGCTTTCAAGTTTATAAATTTATTTCACTACCATATATTTTGATCCTCCATAGAAATTTTAATTCGCCGCTTCCGTTAGTATAAGGGTGGGGCGGAAGTCCCCCTCCTTCACTTTCAGAGGTATTTTGCTTCTTAGGGATCTTTTCCAGGAAATTAAGTGAATAAAAAAGGGAAAATCAGATTCCTCACCCAGTTTCAAGCATGCTGTTTCTGTTGTGCTGGTTAGTTCTTTTGGACTTTGGTTGCAAGTAGCTTGTGCTGATCGGTGAAATACAGCCTTTCTCCTGTTGGTTTAGAAGGTTTTCCCCAAGACGAACGGAGCGATCGCCATCATTACAGAGTCACCAGGGCACCCTTCTTTCTTCACCGACTCTCCGGGGTGGCTTGGACCCATTAGGGTCTCCAGGCAGGACGAAAATTAGCCGCGGGGGTGCAGTAGTTCGCAAGCCCATGACCAGTTGCTACCGCGCAGGACCGGAAGTCCGGCAAGAATAATTTATATATCATAGAATACCCAATGGAAATGAGTGTGAATTTCCAAATAGAAAATTATTTAAATATTGAAGTATATAAGTAAGATTCGATATGTTTTATACAAATGTGTAAGCCATAAATATGTGGCATTAGTTTAATCAAATGACGTAGTAATTTTTTAACTTACATTTTAAATAGTAAAGGCATATGAAGAAAATTTAAAACTGAAATATGTAATTTGTTCAAAATATTCAGTTCATGCTTAAAGGCTTCCATTCATTCAGTGAAGAAGTTTAAATCTACAGGACCAGATCAATTGCCTATAGATCAACACTGTGCTGAGTCCTGAAGAGTTTAGAGGTATCATCAAGCAGCTCCTTTGAATAACCTCTGAGATATCTTGGAATATGGAATGGATAGCTCTAGCGCAATCCATAGATACCATAGTGTGGTTGGTGGAAAGGGTGGATAGAAATGATAGACTGAGAGAATTAAGGCCAATGAGCCACTATCTGACTTCTATCTATTTTTGAAGATCCATCACTGTAGGGTAGTTAAAATGCATCCTTCATTTGTGAAAAGATGTGGTATTAAATGACAAGTTATAAAGGGACAATATAAAGAGAGAATAATTTAGTTCACATAAAAGGAGCCCAAGAAACTTCACTAAATTCATTAAGCTGGAGGCATAACATGATGGACAAAAATAAACTTTTAAAGCACATCAGAAAATCAGTGTTGAAAAGAGAAGGAAGAAAGTCTAATAACTCTTCGAACAAGAAAGATTATTTGGTCTTATCTTAGCCTAGGTCTCATTATTGTTTTATCTGGAAATCCTTTAAAATATATTCATTTTTATTTATTTATTTGTTTGTTTATTATCCACCTTTATTACTTTTTCAGATAACTCAATGCAGTCAACATATCCAATATATCATTTTCTCTCCTATTTTCCCAACAACAACAATCCTGTGAGCTGTGTTGGGCTGAGAGAGAGTAATTGGCCCAAAGTCACCCCGCCTGGTTTGGTAATATGCAACATGACCACCATTATTATGACTGACAGAAACACTATGGATTTTGCAGACAACATTCCGGATTATGAAGGAGGGAATTTTCTTCCTGTTCCTCTTCCACTCTCTCCACACACACAAACACACACACACATTAACTATATATATGAGCTCCAAGATAATTCAGGTATTTTCTCTCTCAAAATTTGCTTATCATTTTAGAAAGTATAATCTTATCTGATCTGTTGTTTTTCTTATCACAAAGGACTTTAGGGTTTAAAATAATGTAATAAAGGTTTAAGATGAAGCTGAAATTGTTGGTGAATCATAGGTCATCAGTGGGTGGCAGGTGACAGGGGAAAAAAAGCCTAGAGCAGTTAAGGATTTAATGAGGCTTCCAGAGCTACTTTTCCATTCAGGGTGTTATTACTTATTTACTTCTTTTCTACTTCCAACCTACAGTTAAGGTTAAAAACCTGGACCTTGTTCAATAGGAAGTTCTCTGTCCAATTTGTATTGAATTGGACAAAAAAAAAAAAACTGTGCAATGCTATTCTGGGGATGTTTCTCTCTTTCTCTGTAGTATTAGACATGTAGTTTGAGTGTCTTCACAGAAAATTTTGAAAAGGAGATTTTGTATAGGTATGACATAAATTATATTTTGGAAACTCCTTTTAGGAGTGGACATCTTATTTGAACTATAAGTGGCTCTGTGGTGGAAAACAGTGGATAACGCCACAGCTGAATGAGAAAAGAAATGTCTGAAATCTCACCGTCAAGTTGGTACCATGCTAGCAGCATCCTAATTTAGAATGTAGCCTTATTGTGCTGATTGAGACTTCCTCCTAGATATACATACAGCCTACAGCATAAATAAAGAGATAGGAATAATTTCTCTCTGGCAAAAGATGAACAATATCTTAAACCAGGGATCAGGAACTGTGACATTTCCAGTGCTGCTGAATTACAGTTCACAACAAGCATCATGAATGAGGAAGAGTGATGGCAACTGTGTCTCAACAACATTTAGATGACTTGAGAATCCTCAGACTTGCTTAAATTTAATTTACTCTGAAGTTTGTAAATACAATATAGTTGGGGAATTTGTGAAAGATTCCGGTCATGCTAGGATTCAGATATGAACTGATTCCTTATTATTATGTGAGCCTAAAATTTAAAACTATGGTTCAAATAACTTGTTAATGCCTGTACACCAGTTCAAAGGCAAAAGCATATGGCTTTCTAGCTTGACCAGAAAAGAAACTTATTATAGGAACTGGAGAATAACATTTCTGGTGCAAAGATCCAACAATGTTTCGTTAGTTGTGGTTGTAACCCAGTCAAATGCTATCTACATTCTCAAGAGGTTCCAAAAGCTAAATTCTTGGCAAAGTTCATGAATCCAACTGTAAATCATTAACTGTTAGACATATCTAAAATGGCCTCCAAGGCTGACTTCTCTCCATGTTCAGAATGAAGAATAAAGTTGTCTGATAGAAAATCCCTTTATATGTACAATAGCAATTATGAGACTGAAGTGGAATGTTGATATTTTTAATTCAAGAAATTACCATCCATTTCCTTATGAGATTTGAACTTTCCTTCCTTGCTGCAAACTAATTAGGATGCAGGCAATCTCTCTCATTAAGGCAATTGCCTTCTGTTTTTATACATTATTATGCCCTCTTGGCTCCAAGAACTTAGGGTGAATTCATCATAATAACAAACTTGTGAAATTGGTTGTAAAAGATGTTGACTATCCCACAGTCCTTCAATGAACTGCAGTGGTTTATATATTGGACTAGAAGACCTGAATTCAAATTAATTCTCAGTCATAGGTGATATTGGACTAGTTATTCTTAGACCAGCATAACTTACTGGGAGGGTAAAACGAAGGAAAATCCCCACAAAAATTAACTTGAGCTTCTGGAGACAAGAAGGGATATAAATAGAAATGTATGTATCTGATCATGATGATGCCAAACAATGAAGTGTTATAATATAATAATAGAAGTTCTTCCCTTTTGCACTTGCATTACAATATTGGATATGAGTACATATAGGGTGCTTTGCAATTTTACAATGTACGTGTTGCCATCCCCCTTACTTGTCACAAATGCCCAAGGATATAAATCTATCAAATAAACATGGATGTTTCCCCATAGTTGAACAGTCTGGTCATGATGTCACAGCAATCAGATATCTCAAAACAAATGCCACCATGACATCCTTTGAAATTCTGCTAAATTCTACTAAATCAAATCCAAGGAAAGACAGAAAATCATTCACATCACAGACTCATCCCATGCTATAGAAATGACAAGGCATGCAGTATGATGACACTTTAATAAACCAGTTTATCTTATTGATTAAGGAAGACACTCATGTTGAAATGAACTATAAAAAGTGACAGTATTAGGCCTGGAATTGTAAAAATGCCTGTCAATCTGAGAAACCTGGATTCCTTGCCTTTCATCCAAAATTGAGGGGTGAAATTGTTAGTTCTGCACTGATTGGGTTTTGAAGATTCTTAGCAATTTGAGGAAAGTTTAAATTAATTGCATTTTAGCTGAAGTATAGCTCAGTGTCATCTGCTTGAATAGTTTTTGGAAAATGCAAAGTGTTTAGATTTTTAAGCATAGAAAAGGAAGGAGAATATGCTGTTTAGTAAACTAGGCATATCAGGTTAATGAAAACAATGTGATTTTAACAAAATAACAATAATTTAAAGACTCCATATCACACTTCACAGGCGTTCGCCTGTTGAGTTTGCAAGATCCAAAATAAGTTTGACAAGCAGAGTCAAAATATCAGAGCAAGGAGAGCCTGTTATCCTTTCAGAACTAACATTCTGCAAGGAAATGTTAATGGCCTTCATATTTTCAAATTGCTATCACCAAACAGCAAGGCTGGTCAATTAATGTGACTTACAAGTCACATTTATCATTGACATCAATTATAATATTTTCGTGATTTAATAAAGGACTTTGAGATAGTGCAATATATTTTGTATTTATCTTTCTACTCTCTCTCTCTCTCTCTCTCTCTCTCTCTCTTATTACAGCTGATTACATCCATGAGCTGGCTTGGTTGCCAATGTGCTTCTCAAGGTGTTAGTTGTCACTTTAAAGTCCTTCATGACTTGGAACCAGGTTACTTCAGGGATTGTCCTAAAGTGGGATTAGAACTAGTTTCCTACTTTCTAGTTGGGTGCCATAACCCCTACAACAAACTGGCTTTCTTATTGATTTGTATCTCCCATTTTTCTAGCCGGTAATTGTGACAGGACTGGTTGCAATGAAAGATGTGGCCCAATATATGTAAGGGAGAACTTGACTGAAGAAGCCTGTTCTATTAGACATTAATGCATTTCTTTTTCTTGATGCTATCTTTGAGCTTTTTAAGAGACACTAATCATTATATTGATTGTTTTCTATCTCTTTATTACTATGATTTTCAATACAGTGTCTTAGTACCTCATTTATTCTTTAACAGGCAGAACCATTTATGACACATATTTTGTCTTAGTACTCTCTCTCTCTTTCTTTCTCTAGCTCTTTTTTTGTCCTTTCCTGAAACTGTTCTGCAAAAGTAGTACAAATAGAAACTTTTCAGAATATCTAGTTATTACTGCTTCCTTCTGGCTTTAGAATAATTGGTTATATCTTACTTCTCAGAGAAGGATTGATACATATTTTGAAACCAATTTTTCAGCTATTAAGATTTGGTCTTTGCTTTGGCCATGTTCAATATAAAAGCATTCTTGATTCAGCCAGTGGTGAGGTCAAGACAGAAGAACTTTACTGATGTAATCCAAATGTTGGTTTCGCCAATGATGAATGTAAATCACAGCCTAGTAATCTCCCACTGAGATTCCTTTAGTTTCCCACAGTTTAAAACAGTACATGTCCTAAGCAATGTCTTTGCAGCAGATTCAGCGATAATTGTGCATCAAATCATTTATGACATTCGCTGCCAAATAACATGAAAAAGTCTCTGGAGGAAATTTCTTCAGGAATGAGATGCCCATTCAATAAATGTCTACTTTCTGAATCATCTTGCTAAGCTCAGAAGAACAGCTACTTCTATACTACGGGGGAGGCAAAAAGAGAGAGAAAGATTCCCCTTGTTTACAAATAACTATAGCTAGAAAATGAGTCTACAGTTGGATTAGAAGAAAAATCTTATGGAAGGGCATCTACAAAGAATAGGGTAAGATTTTGTAACATTTCAATATGTTGTCAATAAATATGAGTGATAAAACTTTCAGACCACAGTGAGTGACAGATGAAAAGCAATTTGCAGTAGGGAATTCCACAATGAAAAAAGAATGTCCTACATTAAAAAGAAAAGTGTTGGCTGCATTCTTTCCTTTGTTATTTTTGTTGCTGTGGAGATTAAAAAAGAAAGAATTGGGGAGAATATAAGTTTTCCTGTTGATCCTAAAATGGTGCAACCCAGAAAAACTCTATTGGACTTGATTTTATTGAATGTATAAACAGCTGTAGGCCTACTCAACAACACAGCAAAGCTCTTGTACTCCAGGTTTGAGTGTTTTTCTTTTGTGTTGTCTTATGTTACTGACATATTGGTTTAAGCATTGCCATCCTTGTAGCTTTATGTTATTTTGCATTTATTATTCTTATTTATATTGCTTTGATTTTACTTACGTAAAAATTAGTGAAAAAATATGAATATGATTGGTTGCAAGTGCAATATTTCTGGCAAAGTAATTTAATTCTGAGGTCCTTTCACTTTGACAACTTTGGCTAACACAACAGAGTTAGCAGCATCAAATTTGGTTAGTACTTAATTTGGAGAGATCACCAAGAAATACTATTCTGTAGGCTAAGCTGGACAGTTGAAAAAGCATTCCAAAAAATAAGCTTCTACATTACTAATTGCATGAGCATGTTGGTAAAAACACCAGGAGGTGAGCTGAACTGAAAGAGGTTTTATTTTAAGCATAATCAAGCAAAGATGATAGCGCTTAAAGATCTACATACCAATGGCAAGAATAACCCAAGTCCTACAGGAGAAAACAATAACAGGGGCATTTACCTTCCACCTACATAAGATTAATTGGCATTTAGCAAAATAGAACACACACAAAAAAGAAAATTCCTTAGCTCAATTAGTAGGAAAAAAATGATTACAAATTGGCATTAGAAAAGTTTTAAAAATAACACTTCTGACCCAATTTTGCTCCCAATCTGGAGTGAAGAGACTAGAATGTCTCTAAAAGTGAATGTAGTGCAGGGTGGAATTAGGATAAGACTGTGGAGACCCTGGATCAGGTCCACCCTCAGCCATGGAAACTCAGACTGACCTATTTTAGTGGGTTGTTACTACAGAGATAAGATTGGAAGAAGGAGGTCAATGCAGATTGTCTTTTGGTCCTAGATAAAAGGAGGGATAGAATCAAATGAACTGTCGATCTAATATGCATGGAACAATTTCCTTATTCTAAAGTCAAGTTTTTAATCCAAAATGTGTGGAGAAAAGCAATAATTTTTGCATGTTAAGAGAAACCACTATGGATTTTCTCAGATATGGTGTTCATTGCTTTTCTTTAACTCTACGTTTAAGCGTCCTGTTCTGAGGGATTATGGACTGACTTTGGAATAGTCATTGATTTACAGTTCCTTAGCTTGATACATGAGGTTTGATTGCCTTTTAATCCATATTCCTCAGTGTGCATGTTTCAGACTGCAAATCTCTCCCGTAATTTCTTGTCCAAGCTGACTGGGAATTTTAAGAGTTGAATTCCAATATTTCAAGAGGTCCATAGATGATTTTGTTTTATACAGTAATGTATGTAATTTATAAATGTTGTAATACAGGCATTGATGACACTTTTTTTTTAATCTAAAACTTTGGATTGTGATACTTTCTAACTGAGTCATTTTAGTCTGGACTATAATGTTGACACAAGCAAATCTCTTTTGTAGCCCTCCCTGTCCATCCACAAAAGTATTCCTGTTTTTAATTCTGAAATAGTGGTTTGAATTTATATGAGAATTTTGGGAATATTTTTTGGGGACAAGCATCTACAAAGATGAGAAATGTGAAATCATGAACTTTTATTTGAAAGGCAAGAACATGACTCATATTTTAGAAACCATTTAGATCTACTGAAACACTTTGCATTGCTCGTGGCAGCAGAACTCTGAAAATGATGGTGCAACTTTTTGTGAGCTAATTATCAGGGATTTTTTCCCCCAACTATGCACATCAATGCAGTATTAATTTGGGAAAGGGGTTAGTGTCAATTTCCTAAAGCACAGATTAACTAAGCAATCCCATAATAGAGAAAAAAATATTAATAGTTTACTGAGGGAAATGAGATTGTTCTTAAGTCAATGCTATCCATTCTTGGATGAATCAGTATTATAAGAAAGAATATTGCAGAAAGCCAAATTAACATTATGCTTGTTTGTGTTAGAATTCTAAAACAGTAGTTAGGGAGTTAATACAGTAGTGAGTCTGCTATTATACAGGACCTTGTCAAAATGTCTACTCCAAGAAATGGCTCACCCTAGGAAAAAAAATCCTTTTTCAAACATATTGCAATCTAGCTCCTTCTTTGATTAAAAAGCCATTCAAAAAGCACAAAAAGAACAAATGAATGTAATCATTTTTTTCTTCTGATTGAAAAACAAGAGCTCTAAGAAACAAGATTGACAGGACAAAAGAGAAATAGCTTTAAAACATTTACATAATAGGCTTGAATCAGAATAGGAATAATGTTTACAGTTCTAGAGTTGTATGTGTTTATGTGCTTGTTTGTATAAGAAAGCAAAAATCTAGGTAAATATAAATGTAATCCACAGATGGTATGAACAGAATAAAGTCGTGCTTGCCTTATGGAACATTCCCCCCATCCTTAAAGATAGGTTAGCTCCATCCCTGTTAATGTTCAGGAAATCCCTCAAGTCCTAGTTATGTATTCTCTTTAGGGTTTGTGTATTTTAATTTTAAATAATATTTTAATTAGTGCATAATATTTTAATGTTTAAATATTCTAATTTTTAAATAATGATTGTCCCTATTTTTAATTATTACTTTTTTATGATAAATGTTTTTATATTGTTGTTTATTTGATTGTTGTATGCTGCCCAGAGTCACTTCTGGTGAGATGGGCAGCTATATAAATTTGATAAATAAATAAAGAATATTAATGAGAACTAATCCCTTACCTTATCTAATGATGAAAAAGGAGACAACAGATTCAGCTGTATGTCCAGTCTATGGATACGTTATTCACATACATATTCACTGCAGAAATATGGAACTATTTATAGTATTTACTTTAAACCAATTGCTATTATTAGTGACACTTAATAATATGGTGAACAATAAAACTGTGAGAAACACTTTGGGTTGATATCTAATCTTAGAGGTGACATCTTCACTGAAGCTACTACTTTGATAAAACATTTCCAAAACTAAGTTTAGAACATAATTGAGAAGAGGCAAAACGAACACACTTGAAATCCCTAAGTTAATGGTAAATTTGCATCTTTTGTGGCTATTTCATATACTTCATAACCTTGTACTCGTTAAGATATACAGGTAGTCCTCGAGTTACGAGTATAATGGAGCCTGCCCATTACACTTGTAACTTGAAAACTCGTAAAGTGAATCTCGTACCTCGAACAAGATTACTCCCTTGCTCGTTAAAATGTACATGGCTTGTTAAGCGCACATGAGGTATCTCAGGGTGGGGAAGGCCATGAAGAGCCTAGTGATGGAACAGACCCCCCAAGGCCTCGTCAACCCACTAAGATACCGCATGCTTCCCCATCCCTTCCTGCCCTGCCGGACTCACCTGGAAAAGATCCGTCTCCTCTCTGCCGTGGTTCCTGCTGCTGCCCAGATCTAAGGCCAGGGAACGCTTCCGTGCTCCTCCCCCGCAGCCCGATCTGGGCTCTGGAGGCCTTTTCCAGGCCGAAGCTGCCCAGATTTGGGGCCAGGGAATGCTTTCATGCCCCCCTGTGGCCCGATCCAGGCTCTAGAGGCCTTTTCCAGGCCACTGCCACTTGGATCTAAGGCTGGGGGAAGCTTCTGCACCCCACCACGGCCTGACCCGGGCTCCGGAGGCCTTTTCTAGGCTGCTGCTGCTCAGATTTGGGGCTGAGGAATGCTTCGCCAGCTTCAAATCTGGGCGGAAGCAGCCTGGAAAAGGCCTTTGGAGCCCCGATCCAGCCTCCGGAGGCATGTGGAAGCATCTCCCAGCTTCAGTTCTGTTCTCTGATGCAGAGAACAGAAGGCCTAAAATACCATGAGATCACACATGATCAGTAGCTTGAGATCTCGCCCCACTGATCTCATGTGATCTTATGTTACTTTAGGCCTCCATTCTCTGTAAACGCACTGAAGGCCTGGAGCAGCCAAGAAAGCGAAGGATCTCAATCGTCGCAGGGTGAGTATTGAAGGCCTGGTGCCTAGGGAGACCCAGAGTGAGGGTTGGGAGGGAGGGAGGGAATAACCAGGGTGAATGCTGAAGAGCCACTGCAGTCATTTGTAAGGGCGAACGACTGCCGTGGGGCTGCAATATTCGTAACTTCGGGACTTGATTCTGTGGCAGAATCAATTCTTTGAAGCGAGAAAATACTTTCCTGTAAAATAATTCATATTAAATAGAGATAATATACTGTATGTCAGCAGAATATTTCAAATTTCCAGGAGAAAATCCTTCGGCTAACAATAAAATGGAAACTTAACCTATTTTACTGCTACTCCATCTTTTCCATATTTTGTACAATATAATAATCAAGCATAAACAAGCAAATCATCCTTTTGGCCTCTTTGTGGCTATTTGTAGTTGGTAATCAACTATCTTATATAGAGAATAAACCCAAGCCTTTTCTTTTTCCTTCCCGGCTCTCATCTGCTAATGTTTGTGAACTTCAGGATGGAAGACAGGAGACACGATGATGGGGCTAGTTTCCTCAAATTAAGATCAATGAAGAAGCAAAGGCCAAGTGATGGACATTTTGGTAGAAGCAGAGACATGGGACAAAAGAAAAATCTTGAAGTCAGATTTCTTAGGTCATATCCAAGCACATTATCTCTAGAGTCCAGCTGTATCAACATTCTACTCATTTAAAACTTCATCTATACTCTGAACTTCTCAAAGGTAATGGATAACTAATATCCCCAGTACTATGGATGCAACCCATCTGGCTCTGAAATTTTGAGTAAATTCAAGGTCAGTAAGTTTTTCCTCTTTATTTTGCCATGAGACCTAAACAAGGAATTCTGCTCTTTCAACAGAATTGGAACACATGTCTTCTTTTCTGAGAACAGTGAGCCAAAATGGGAGCTGAGAAGTTCTGATTTTGTCATCTGTTACCCTTTCTTCACAGGACAGCTGGTATATTGTTAGGTTTTTTTTCTTCCCCATTCTTTTATTTTGAAGATATCTGAGGAAGTCATGATATGTTCAAAGGCCTACTTAATCCAGCTTCTTATTTCCCCAGTAGCCAAGCCGAGTTCCAGAGGGAAATCTTCAAACGAAACACAGGAGCCAGTTCCTCATTAACAAGTATTCAAGAATGGTATGTCTGCTCCTGTAGATAAAATAGTGCCGACCTGGCTAATAGTCAATTTTACATTTGATAGAACATCAGTAAAAAGTTTTCTAATATTATAGTGAGACTGGGCATATGTACTGGTATGGAGGGTACACAATCTATTGTGTCTACTCACAATGTAAGTGGAATGAAGCTTAAGCATGTGATTCATGCATGTACTGTAAATGATCTTACAGAGCAGTTGCTACAGAGCCAGGTTTAAGGCATTTGTAATGTCGTGCAAGTTGACGACCTGGATATTTGACAGACCACCTGCTCCCTCCTCTCTGTCAGCTAAGATATATTCATAATACTTGTTTTAGCTTCCTGCATCTATAGGGAATTCACTATGAGAAGACCCAAGGGAGACCATTCTTGATATAAGTAAACCGCCTTGGGAGTTCCTTCTTTGTTCACTTATCATTCGCACCAAGCCTTTTAAGCTTTTAAGCTTCTGGCACCAGCTGAAGGGACCTGTTCACCTTTGTTTTTAATTAAATCATTACCTCAGTGTCTTTGTGATCTGATCGAGTCTTAACTCAAGCTTTATTTTTTTATAGTTTATTTAAACATTACTAAAATTTTTGGAGCTTATATTGATTTGAGGAGGGAGTTCAATTATTTCTAACTTATGAGAAGTAGTTTGTTTTTAGTGATAAATGAAACTTTGGGTTTTCTTTTTTTCTAATAAGTTTTTAATATTTTTTTAAAATTACCATCTTTAGAACTTAGTAAACAACATGTTGTCTGGGTTCACATATTTAACATTAATTTCTTCAATATAAATCTATTCAGTACTGCACAATCCAGTATTTTTTCTTTAATCTTCCTTTCTTCCCCATATTTTTCCCCTTTCCCCCTCATTAAACAATTACAATTCTTAATACTATTTATGTATATAAAATTAGATATAGACATCTTCATCGTATTTTACTAATATTATAGAAATAATATCAATTCATAAGTCAATATCCTATTTTTCATTTCCCATCAGTATTTAAAGTATCTGTCAATGCTGCTAACATCGGATGTTTTTGCTTTAACAATAGTTAGAGATGCAACCATTTTCTTCTTATGTTTTACTTTTAGAGTTAGATGATGCTGGGGGGGGGGAGGAATGTGCCTGAGAGTTTAGATAGACCTAATAAAACTGGACTTAGTGTGTGAACCAAGGTTAATGAAATAAGAGATGATAAGAATTGGCGGGCTGGAAAACTGGAGGGAGAGCCTGCATTTCAAACTAATTGGAGAATGTGATTTATGAATGTTAATTGGAGGAGGGAATTGTCCTTTGATACTATGTGCTCAGGGGAGGGGAATCCAGTTTTTAGCTTCGACTGTGTTAGGGCTGATGCTATGCTACTCAAATAAAGATTCTTTAAGGTAAACAATGCCTGGACGTTCTTTGAAGAGCTTCATCTGTCGGAACCACGACATTAAGCCAAAAACTCCAACTTTTTCCTAACTATCTAGGGGTCCCGAGCCTCAGTCACTGTCCCTAGAATCGAGGGATAAGCTGACAAAGATTTGGGGAAGATCTCAGCATGGAGAAGGAGAGAATGCCTGAAACCAGCACCCGGTGGCAGCTGCTACCCCAGTGGGGGTAGCCAATGCGCTGGTGGAGGAGCTTTTTCAGGCCTCCCAGCTGGGGGCAAAGCCCAAGCCATGAGGACAGCTGATCTGGTTGTCGGAATGGGCCCAGCCCAGTGGAGACTCCAGACACCTCAAGACAGCCCTGCCACCCTCAAGTGCTTCAAAGGCAGACGAGGTTGAGCTATCACAAAGGGATTCCCGCATGTCACGTTCCCCAGACCGGTGGAGAACTACAAAATCGTCTGCCACTGAGGACTCGGGTGAGTGGAAGTACCTGTCTGCAGCTCATAGTCAGTCAGTGGAAAAGTTGGTGGAAAGGTTCGAGGAGCTAGAGATGAGAAGTGGAGAGCAACCTTCCCATTCCCCACACACCAGCGATCAGGATGATCAATGAGGCAGCCACCAACTCCTGCCAAGGGGATCCCTCAGCCCCTCCTTTGCAGATCAGGCAGCCTTCCCATCCTCAAAGCCCCCTACCAGGGCCTCCAGCCCCACAGGGAGGGACAGCTCCAGCCATTGTCCCTTCCAAAGCCCAGATCGCCATCGAAGATATAAGAGCCTGGGCCGTCGCCAGGACAGCCAATCCCCGGACCAATGTGCTTATCTACCACCCAGCCCTGGCCCCATACAGGAATGGGGAAAACTGCAGCCCCACAGATGGGGGGCCAGAAGTCTCTGCCAGTGCAACAGCAGGGAGGGTGGTTGCAGCCCCTGAGTATGCAGCAGCTGATGGAGGCCTTGCAACAACTTGGGGTGATACAGATGCCAGGAGACCAGCAACCAGTGGGAGGACAGCAGCAGCAAGGGGGTCACCCCCTGAATGTACAGAAACTGCTGAGGGGCCCGCAAATGATGGGGATCCAGCAACAACCCCCTCCCGGACCGCAGGGGGGCCTACAGCAACTAAGGATGCCATAGCTCCCTGCAGGCCAACAGCAAGGGGGATGGCAACAGTCCCCACCCAGGCAGCAACCATTGGGGGGCCTACAGCAACTGAGGATGCCACAGTTCCCTGCAGACCAGCAGCAGGGGAAATGGCAACAGCCCGCACCCAGGCAGCAACCATTGGGAGACCTATAGCAACTCAGGATGCCACAGCCATCGGCAATGCAGCAACAGCAGGGGTGTGTGTGGCAACAGCCCACAAACGTGCAGCTACTGGGGATGCGGCAGCTACCAAGGGGGACCAGCAGCAGCCGGGGGTGCAACAGCCACAGTGGGGAGGCCAGCAACCATTGATTTCACCACCTTTCAGAGCAACCTTCGATGGGGACCCAGAGAAGCTGATTTTTTTCCTCAACCAAGTGCACTCTCATTTGAAGCGCTGTGCCTATCTCTATCTGGACCCAGCCGCTATGGTTGATGTGATTGTGATCAGCTTAGATGGAGAGGCATCCAAATGGCTGAACAATTTATATAACGAGCAAGCCCCCGAATTGGAGGACCCCCATCTCTTCCTCCTAGGACTGAGAGCAAGATTCGAGGACCCATCCATTGCCCTCAAAGCAGAAGAACAAATCCATAAGGTAAAGCAAGCCGACAGGCCTGCACTGGAATACGTATGGGAGTTTTGCAAGATAGCTGGTCGGATAGAGAGGTGGCCTGAGCAATCCCTAGTCCATCACTTCAGAGAGGGATTAGACGACCTCCTCTCTCAGGCCTATATCTATCGAGCAGTACCTGATCAACTGCAAGAATGGTACCAGATAGCAGTAAGACTAGACATTCAGCTCACCCGCTATAAGAAGGCACCCAGACCCCTTGTGGTGGCGGGTTAGACCCACTATGAAGTAAAGCGTATTCTTGATTCTAGAATTTTTAAAGGGAAATTGCAGTACCTAGTACAATGGAAGGGATATTCGCTGTTTGAAGCCACTTGGGTGAAGTCTAGCGATGTGAAAGCTGATAGACTCATTAAAAGGTTCTATAGGAAACACCCTAATAACCGAGAGGCAATCCATAACATGTGCTTTTGTTTACATTATAGGATCTGTCCTTTTTGTAAGGGGGGCCGGATGTCAATGCTGCTAACATCGGATGCTTTTGCTTTGACAACAGTTAGAGACCATTTTCTTATGTTTTACTTTTAGAGTTAGATGATGCTGGGGGGGGGGGAAGAATGTCCATGTGAGTCTAGATAGACATAATAAAACCGGACCTAGTGTGTGAACCAAGGTTAATGAAATAAGAGATGATAAGAATTGGCGGGCTGGAAAACTGGAGGGAGAGCCTGTATTTCAAACTAATTGGGGAATGTGATTTATGAATGTTAATTGGAGGAGGGAATTGTCCTTTGATACTATGTGCTCAGGGGAGGGGAATCCAGTTTTTGGCTTCGACTGTGTTAGTGCCAATGCTATGCTACTCAAATAAAGATTCTTTAAGGTAAACAATGCCTGGAAGTTCTTTGAAGAGTTTCATCTGTTGGAACCACGACATTATCTTTGTCAGTTATGTACTTCCCCTGCCCGCTCTATGTTCCATTTTCTAGAATCTTCTTCCTTGTCATCAGGTGTATTTTGGAGAAAGTAGTAAAGGATCTTTTGTATTTTCATTGTTATGGGTGGGTCTTGCAGTATTTTATTTGTGTATGGCAATCCATATTTCCCTTCTCCTATCTCCTCCATCTCTAGGTCTATTTCTTCTGCTTCACCCTCTGATTTCTGGTTTGTTTGTTCATACTTTGTAGTCATTGTCTGGGAGCTTACCAGTTGTAGCTTCAATTTGGACATTTGGTCCTTTATATCATCTAGGTTATTTTTAGTCTCATTGTAGTTTCTTTTTATGTCCTCTTTATATGCAAGAATTGTTTGATGAATTTGCTGTAGCATAAAGAGTATTTTCTTCTGAAAGGAATTTGTTTTTTCTTGAGGCATCATTCCTAGAAATCCTCTAGTATCACCAGTCTCAGTAAGAGTGGAACAAATTTTCCTCTAATTTTCTGGTCTTTATATATAGCCTTTATAATCCAATCCTAATAGCAATATTTTATAGTAATCCTTTGTCTCAAGTGTCCTGAAAATTATCAGTCAGGCAAGGTTGTAATCCACAATGTTCCCAGTGTTCAAAATGGTCAACCTCCCTGCAGCCAGACATATTCAAAAGTCATTTTTCTCTCTCTCTCTCTCACTAGCTCTTGAGATTAAAAGTTCAAGATCAGTAGATATTTATAGCCCATGAAGGTCAGGATGATAAATACGCCAAAGTATTTTCCTTTATTGCCAGCTGTTTTCCCTCAAGCTGAAAGTCACCAAGCAGCCAAGGAGCTAGTTATAGTGCTGTACTCAAATCTACTACTAGATGTCATTCAAAGTCCATTTTCCACTCTTAAAACAAAGGGTTGATTTCTTATATTTCTTATCTTTCACTTCAATAGTTTTTTTTTCCCAAAGAGAAAATCTTAACAATTATCTCAGTTCTCAGATTTATCAAAACCATATCTTTGTATTACTTTCACTTCAGTATTGTGTATTTCTGTCCCCCATAAAAAATTAAAATGCCACTTCTGTTCACATCCGAAGGATTTAAGCTTCTGGGGAGCCTTTCCCAGGAAATTCAGTTGTAAAATAGTAAAGAAAGGATCAATATTCTCACCCAGTCCAAACATGCTGTTTACGATATGCTAATTAAAGCTTTTGTTCTTCAGTTGTCAGCAGCGAATGGTCGGCCACAGAGGTGTGGCCGGTCTTTCCCGGCTGGTTTAGAGGGCTTTCCTTGGATTGAATGGAGAGACCACCATCTCTCTGTGATCGACAAGGCACCTCTCCTTCATCACCTCTTCGGAGCGACTTTAGGCCCTTTTCAGGGCCCCCAGCAGGGCAAAATCAGGCGCAGAAGGCAGAGCTCTGCCTTCCTGCGTCCCATCTTGCCACGATGCAAAACCAGAAGTCAAAACTTTGTGTTTTCTTTCAGTGATCAGGTGACACTGGTCACTGAAAGGTGATCAGGTGAGATAAAAATAAATAAATTCCAATTTGAGCATCATCCCAGTGACAAGAACATTTTTCCAACTTGCCAAATGACTCATGGAAATAGGGCATAGGAGTTTGGTGACTGCCATAGACTCCCTTTTTCATGTAAACATTGCGCACTCCAACTCACTTGTATGATGGGTTTTTAGAAATATAAATTTCATGCAGGCACATTGGCTACACCGGGATGAGAGTATAATGCATGTACAGAGGATTATAGACAAGAATATGCTAAACCAGTGCCAACTTCTCCATGAAATGCCACAAGTGATAGACTTGTTGATGGTAATGATTTTGGTGAAGAATTCCCATCACAACTGCATTCCTTCAGTCCACCAAACAGCCATTTGGCCAATAGGAAGGACCACAGTTTACTTTAGGAAAACATCATGTTGGAATAGTTATATCCAAATGTCATCTTCCTTAACAAAAAAAATTCTCTCTTCCAGATCTGCCAAACTGCTGCTTTAACCTGTGGGTGATCTTTCTTTGCTAAATTCAGAAATATATATGCTGTTTAGGAATGATGGGAAACACAGGTCAGCAAGATCTGTGGTGCTACATGTTACTGCAAAGTGAAGTTAGGGAAATTCAGGGAAATTTGTACTGCAATATAATTACCTCAGTGATATTTCAAGATAGGTAACATGCTTAAATTTTATGTGGATAGAACAACGAAGAGAGAGTTATATAAGATGCCATTTTTAGCAGCAGCTATATGTCTTTTATTCTACATGGAACATCTTAATATTCTTTATGCTATGGCCAACTTAACTATGTTTAGTTAAAAAAAATGTATTGCCTACTTTTTCTACTGAGATCAACGACACTGAAAGACCTTCTCAAACATTTACCTATAATTTTAGCCAAACGCCATAGCTTCTTTCAATGCATAAATGACATTAAAAGAAAGGGGGGAAAGACCCATGTTCCTATGTATCAAACACTTAACAGGCACATTGTGTGTTCCTTTAGAAAGAAAGTTCTTCATGAGAGTTTAATAAATGAGTCATGCTTGATGCATTTTCATATTCAATCACATCTCAGATGATCCTGTGTATTTCATAACTAGAAACGTTTATGAAATGACCAGCATGGCCTTTCTTTATGGTTTTTAAAACTTTGAGTGTGTTTTTCCAATGATTCCAGGTTCAATAATATATTTATGGCAATTTTTTTTGGTTTCTAAACAATAACCATTGTCATGGTAACAAAATGGTGCTGGAAAACAAAATGGTCTCTTGCACAATATTAATTATGCAAAACCAGATTCTGAAGGCAGGCTGTACAGTTCCAGGGGTTCTTTGCTTTGCATATCAAATCAGAGGCCTAATAACCAAGCATTTACAGACTTGAATTATTGATACTGCAAGGGCCAAGTCTGAATGAAAGAGAATGATGCATCTTAAAACTCCGTGTGCCTGTGACTTGTTTTTGTAATAATACACATTGACATATACAAAAAGCTTTTCCACTTATGAGTGACTAAGTTCCAGAGGCAACATGATAGCAGTATTCCAGTATTTGAGGGGTGCCACAGAAAAGAGGGCATCAAACTAGTCTCCAAAGCACCAGAGGGAAAGACAAGAAACAATGGTTGGAAACCAACCAAAGAGAGAAGCAACCTGGAATTAAGGAGAAACTTCCTAACAGTGAGGACAATTAACCAGTGGAACAGCTTGCCTTCAGAAATCATCTGAAGATTTCACTGGAGATTTTAAAGAAGAGGCTAGACAGTCACTTGTCTGAGATGGTATAGGTTCTCTTGCTCAAGCAGGGGGCTGGACTAGAAGACCTCCAAGGTCCCTTCCAGCTCTATTCTATTCTGTGCTAGTAGGATTTCTTAAAATGTTGATTTTTAATATAGATTTTTATTTTTTAATTTTTTAATTTCTGCCTACAGAATCCAAATAATGAGCTTCTGACAGACCAGAACCTGGTCTTTTTATAATTTTGCAAAATACTTATCTTACTGGAGGTACATGACAAAGAGAAAAATAGAGATTGAAGCATTCTCTTCTCTTCTATTCATTGCCTTTCAAACCTTTCAAAATAATAAAAAAAGGAAGGTAACACACATGGCCATTTATTATCTGTGGAAAATGGAAAAGAGGAAAAACAAGAATGGAAGCATAGTAATCGCAGGTGAGATTTTAAATATAGGGGGTCACTATGGCAACACTTTCAATAAATGAGGGTGTTTTTTTTAATGTTAGGTGTAGGTGACCTTGATGATGGATTAAAACTATCTAATAATTTCATAGATGTTTTGAATCAGGGTAACTCGAGCAAGAACAATTTGTTTTTTAAAAAAAACAGAGTTACCAAAATGATTTAATCTACATTTTTATTTATAAGCATTTTAATGTAGGTTTATTTTTTTTTAAAGTTCCCATTTTTACAACAAATTGTAAAAATGAGGGTGAACCTAGACTAAATAATATTATAGCTCCAAGAACAAAATAAAAACCTGTAACTTCCTGGGCTCATAGGATCTAGACTAGATTTTATTTTTTTCCTTGCTGAATCCATTTGTATTTCAACAGTAGACCCAGAAGTAGTTGTTTTAGAGAAGTGATAATATATCAGGGCTGCCCTTAGCTTGTATTCATTCACTGTGTGATTTCATAAATATTGTTCTGTTGTAGTTCCATTTTTGTCTTATAATTGCTGAATCCAGAATCCAGAAAACCAAACTCAAAAAAAAAAAGCATTGGATTGTATTTTACACTGCCCAGAGCCCCTCTCTAAGGGAGATGAGTGGTTAAGAAATAGGACATATAAATATATAAACTTTGGGAGGGGGGAATCCAAGATCTTTTTCGAAATCTGTAATAATCACTGCATGGTTTATGATCATAAGAAAATAATAACAATAACAATAATAATAACAACAACAACAACAACAATAATAATAATAATAAGTTGGAAGGGACCTTGGAGGTCATCTAGTCCAACCCCCTGCTCAGGCAGGAAACTCTATACCATTTCAGACAAATGGCTGTCCAGTCTCTTCTTAAAAACTTCCAGTGTTGGAGCATTCACCGCTTCTGGAGGCAGGTTGTTCCACTGGTTAATTGTTCTAACTGTCAGGAAGTTTCTCCTTAGTTCTAGGTTGCTTCTCTCCTTGATTAGTTTCCATCCGTTGCTTCTTGTCCTGCCTTCGGGTCCTTTGGAGAATAGCTTGACTCCCTCTTCTTTGTGGCAACCCCTGAGATATTGGAATACTGCTATCATGTCACCCCTACTCCTTCTTTTCATTAAACTAGACATACCCAATTCCAGCAAACATTCCTTATATGTTTTAGCCTCCAGTCCCCTAATCATCTTTGTTGCTCTTCTCTGTACTCTTTCTAGAGTCTCAACATCTTTTTTACATTGTGGTGACAAAAACTGGATGCAGTATTCCAAGTGTGGCCTTACCAAGGCATTGTAAAGTGGTATTAATACTTCACGTGATCTTGATTCTATCCCTCTGTTAATGCAGCTTAGCACTGTTTCGGTTTTTTTGGCAGCTGCAGCACACAGCTGGCTCATATTTAAGTGATTGTCCACTAGGACTCAGAGATCCCTCTTGCAGTTGCTACTATTGAGCAAGGTACCACCTATACTATACCTGTGCATTTGGTTTTTCTTGCCTAAATGTAGAACCTTACTTTTTTCACCATTGAATTTCATTTTGTTAGATAGCGCCCAATGTTCAAGTCTGTCAAGATCCTTCTGTATCTTAAGCCTATCTTCTGGAGTGTTGGCTATTCCTGCCAGCTTGGTGTCGTCTGCAAATTTGATGATTTCCCCATCTATCCCCTCATCCAAATCGTTGATGAAGATGTTGAAGAGCACTGGGCCCAGAACAGAGCCCTGAGGCACCCCACTACACACTTCCCTCCATGTGGTTCCATTGAGGACCACATGCTGAGTACGGCCGGTCAGCCAGCTACGGATCCATCTGGTGGTGATGCTGTCTACCCCACATTTTTCTATCTTATCAAGTAGTAGGTTGTGGTCTACTTTATCAAATGCCTTACTGAAGTCTAAGTAAATTATATCCACAGCATTCCTCTGATCCAATAATTTTGTCACTTGGTCAAAGAATGCAATAAGTTTTGTCTGGCATGATCTGTTTTTGACAAACCCATGTGGCTTTGGTAATGACTTTGTTTGCCTCTAGGTGTTCACTGATCCATTGCTTATCTTTTCCAGAATCTTCCCAGGTATTGAGGTCAGGCTGATAGGTCTGTAGTCTCCTGGATCCATTTTTCCCCTTTTTTTGAAGATGGGAACTGCATCAGCTCTTTTCCAGTCCTCTGGTAGTTTCCCAGTGCTCCAGGATCTTAGAAAGATATAGTTCAGTGGTTCTGAGATCACACCTGCCAGTTTCTTCAGAACCTTGGGGTGGTGTTATTAGCCATCAAACCTCAAATGTACACTTTTCCCAAAAGGTTTCCACAATTTTGGCCACTACTGTAGTCCATCTGGTCCAGTGATTTGAACTCATCTAGGGTGGACATGTGCTCACTTACCATTTTCTTGTCTATCTTAACTTGTGTTTTTAATCTGTTTTTACGGTACTGTTTTTGATAGTTGGACTGTTTTTTCTTTTTGTGTAAATACAGATGCAAAAAACGAGTTGAGTAGTTCTGCTTTCTCCCTGTTGCTTGTCACCTTCTTGCCACTTTCTCCCACTAATGGACCAATCATTTCCTTAACTTTTTTCTTGTTTTTTACATGTTGAAAGAAGCTTTTTTATTATTTTTGACTTTTGTTGCAAGCTTTAGTTCATTTTGAGCCTTAGCTTTCCTCACTTCATCTTTGCAGGCTTGGGCTATTTGCTGATGTTCTACCTTAGTTATGTACCACTCTTTCTACTTTTTATACTTGTCCTTTTTGTCTTTCAATTTATCAGAGTTCTTTATGCAGCCATGCTGGTTTCTTTTGAGAGCTGTTATTTTTCTTCTTCATTGGTATTGTGCTAGACTGGGCTTTTATAATCTCACTTTTCAAAATTTTCCAAGCTTCTTGAGTTGTTTTCTCCTTGAGGATTCTCATCCATGGAATCCTTCCCTAAATTTTTAGTTGTTAGGACTGGTCTTTAATAGCAATTAGCAGTTTAGCTAGTAGTATCCAAAGATAGAAGATGGAGCCCTGGCTGTGCAACTGAAGCTATGCCCCTTTTCTACATACATTAATATCATATGTGTTCAAAGGAGAGCAGCTTTGTCACTTTTGATTCTTCCAGGGGCTCTGCTGATTGACTGGATTTTGAACAAATGCTATTTCTGGATATTTCTGAAAGACAGTTTTAGCTACACTTTACACAACTGTGGTCCAGAGGCCTCAAAACAGGAAACACTTGGTGATAAGTGCTACTTGGTCCTGTTGTGGTGTGAATAATACTTTTAGGAACCATGAACACCTTGCACAGCTTTTTGCTAGCTTTCCCAAACCATCTCTTATTTCATTGTGAAAAAGCAATAATAGGTGGTAGCCCATTATCCATGAAAATTTTCTCACCCTGAGAAAGAGGCTTCATGTTTCTGCACCTCATTCTTGCTTACATTCTTTTATTTTGTTGTTGTTGTTGCTGTTTTATGGCTTCAAATCTTTCCCTTGTTTTGCATCTTCCCTTACTTAAGAGAGCTCTTCCTAAAGTCTTTCCTTGTGGTCTAGTTATGACATCCAAAGCCAGAAAGGCTGCAGACCACTTGAGAATGCTTATACAGTAGTAAATATGCAATAGAAATGTTATGACGATAATTTCACTGAACTGTTTATTTTCCTCTGAAATTGAGGATAATTGGAAATGGAGAAACACAAAAAGCATTTTTCTCTTTACTATTGCTTTGCCAATTGACGTTGTAGAAGTCTCTATGGACCATGATCCAAGTGCTAGCTCTAGCATCCTGGGGAAGTAATAGCTATTTGAGTTTTCTTGTCTATTCACCAACAATTAAAGCTTTGTGCTGATTTCCTTTCTTTTTACCTTTTGGCATTACTCAGGATGGCAGGACTTTAAAACCAGCTAATAACATTAGTTTCCTTTGCTTGGTAATTGAGATGCTCAGATCTCACCAAAAGTTGTGGCATGAGTCACTGCAAACATTTGTCTTGCAGAAAGTTGCAGCATGAGTCACCATGAAGTTATGTTCCTGTAGCATTTATCTTTACGATTGTGCATCTCTGATGAATGATTGATCCGGGAAAGTGATAAATAAGTAATCCACACACACACAAGCACGCTGAAGATTGGATCACTGTTGTTTGCATTGAGCATTGGATTTCTGGAGAATATTGGAGTCCAGAGAAAGGAATAAGGTTAGGGATTTACTCCAGACATCCACATTAATTATTCGATATTCTTAAGAACCCCCCATTTGTTAAGAATGCTGTGGAAACAATCCTGAAGGCTGCAAAATAATTATTTCCCCTGTTCTTGCTTCCAGATCCTATTGAAATCTGCTGACTGTACTTCTGTAATTTTAGTTTAATGTATGAAAACTCTATGATGAAAAATGGAAATAGGGTCTTGTAGAAGACAGTAGAAACATGCAGTACAGATAGTCCTCAACTTAAGATCAAAATTGGGCCTGGAATTTCCATCGCTAAGTGAGTGATCTCCCATTATATGACCTTTTTTGCTGTGGTTGTTAAGAGAACCATGTGGTTGTTAAGCAAACCCAGTTACCCCCATTGACTTTTGTTTGTTGGAAGTATCCTCAGAATGGTGATCATGTGACTCCAAGATACTGCAACCCCCATAAATACATGTCAGTTGCCAAATATCTAAGTTATGGGGCACTGTGATGGTTGTAAGTGTGAGGATCAGTCATAAGTCACTTTTCCCCCCACACTGTTGTACCATTGAATGGTTGTTAAATGAATGGTTGTAAGTTGAGAACTACCTTTATAAATGATACAAACCACTCACAATAGCATTTGAAAATAATGTGGCAAAACCAAAACAATGAGCACAATAGTTCTTCAAAGTACCCTTTCCATCTCATTCATCTTCAGCAAGTACATTCACTTGTTCCCTCCAACTGGCCAGCTGTTTCAATTGCCCAATTCCTTCTGTCCTGAATCTGGGTTCTGAACAACTCGTTGCAGCAAGATATTATGGATAATATGCCATAGTAGCAGAAGGAGCCAATCACAATCTTCACTCTGAAGACCCTGTCAAAACATTGAGGTGGGAAACAACAGAGGCAGGTATGAAGATAGATAGCATGGGGCTCTGTAGTGATCAAGCTTGGCCTGCTATTGATCGGACAGACTTCCTTCTCCAGCATCTGGGGAGCTGCCTCACTCTACCATCAGCAGGAGCTGCTGGTGCCACTGAGGCTTCAAGATATAGAAACCACAGAATCATAGGGCTGGAAGGGACCTCATTCTTGCTTACATTTTTTATTTTGTTGTTCTTCTTGTTGTTTTATGGCTTCAAATCTTTCCCTTGTTTTGTATCTTCCCTTGCTTGGGTCTTCTAGTCCAACCACCTGCACTAACTGCACTGAGAATGAATTATATTTCCCTCATACATAATACTTAGAGAAAGCTTCTTTTTCCTCTAAATGAAAATTTGATAGAGATTCCTCGGCCACTTAAAATGTGGCCAGTTTTAGTTCTTTTATAGAAAATAATATATTAAAAAGAGACTGCTCAGACATGTTAGTAATAGTAATAGATTGTCTGAACTTACAGCCATAGCAAAGATTTATTCAAGACTATTGTTTAAACTCACTGGGTTATCAGTGTTGATATAAAGAGTAAATGTATTATGCCTAAATTAGAGGAGAGTCTGAATTGCAGAAGCTTTAATACTTACTATTACTAATTACTAATTAGAGTGTATAGACTGAGTGAGTATATTTGTGTTTCAAAAAATCTGGACAATCCTGCAATACGTAAGAAGTTTATGTATTTCTTTCCTGCCATTCAGCAGCCATCCAGATTTTTTGCAACCCATATATGACTGCCTAAATTAGGAATATCAGATTCTTGGCTCTTGTTCTCCACCACATTATTGCCCTTTCCAGTTTAAATATTAATTTTATTCTACAGCCTTTGATACATTTTCCCATGTTTTCTTCCTAGAAAATAAGATTAACAAACAAATGCTTCACACTGATTAGCATATAGCCAATTGTTAGGTTAAGCTTAAAGAAAAAGAAGGGGAAAAGATTGATTATTTCTTTGAACTACTAGGAAGCAGTCAACACGATGAAATATACTTAGAAACCTTTGGAAGAAAAATGGCTCAACATCATCCTATAATGTTGCTTTAAAAACTTCTCTGGTTGAAGTTTGTAGTGATGATGTTGGTAAACTGTATTGCAAGTGATCAGGAAAGAATGATGTCAAAGTCAAGGTCAGAACCATCTGTGGACAAGATAACTCAGGTTAGAAGAGAGATTCAAATACTTGCTCAACCCCAAAAACCAAAAAACTGTCTGTTGAACCTTGTTCTGCCTTTGTATTTCCTAATGTGTCATACACAACTTTTTAAAATGTTAAGGACTGCATGGATTCAAAATTGATCTACAGACCATGAACTACATGTATTTATTCCATGGTATTACTGCACACCTACAAGTGCCAGCTGCACCATTGATGTTGGATGGTTTATAATACATGTATCTCCATAGGCAGTGAAATGTGTACTACTTGTCAGGCTTTATTAATAACTCTTGACTGAGTTAAACAGTGAGTTGGCCAAGTTCACAGGACTTTTTTTTTTAAGTGGGTAAATGGTCAAATCAGATGGCAAAATGCAGATCGATTTAAATAAGTGTAAAGTGACATAAATATTGAAGCAACCTCCAGCCCAGATCCCTTTTCACTTATATGCTGCTCAGTCTGAGATATCTGTAAGTAACCAGGGAAAAGTCATTGGGATGGTATTGAATAGCTTATCCAAGATGTCATCCTAATGTTCAGTAGCTCTGAAAAAGGTAAATTCCAAGCTAGGGATCATTAGCAAAAAGGCTGAAAATAAAACTGCCAATGATGATGCTATTATGCAAATCTATGTCATGTCCACAATTAGAATACAGTGTATGGTTATGTTTGCTTCACTTGAAAAGAGATATAATACGGCTAAGGGGAAAACCCCAAATGACAGGTACAGCACCTACGACACATAGAATAGAATAGAATAGAATAGAATAGAATAGAATAGAATAGAATAGAATAGAATAGAATAGAATAGAATAGAATAGAATAGAATAGAATAGGACAGAGTTGGAAGGGACCTTGGAGGTCTTCTAGTCCAATTCCCAGCTTAGGCAGGAAACTCTATACCATTTCAGACAAATGGTTATCCAATCTCTTCTTAAAAACTTCCAGTGTTGGAGCATTCACAACTTCTGGAGTCAAGTTGTTCCACTCTTTATGAGAATACTAAAGAGGCTATTACTCGTGGGGAAAAAAGGTGAATAGGGGTGACTAGTATGAAGTATACATTGTCACATAGAAAAGATGGACAATTTGTCTCGCTCAATCAAAATAAAAGATCCAGAGGTCATTCCATGAATTTGTAACTGGGACAAAGTTTCTAATAGATAAAAGAAATTATATATTCACTCACCATGTAATTAACTTGTGGAATTCATAGCTACAATTGATGGTGATGGCCACTAATTTGAATAGCAATAAAGCAATAGCACTTAGACTTATATACCACTTCATGGTGCTTTATAGCCCTCTCTAACTGATTTACAATGTCAGCATATTGCCCCCAACAATCTGGGTCCTCATTTTACCAACCTCAGAAGGATGGAAGACTGAGTCAACCTTGAGACGGTGAGAATCGAATTGCTGGCAGTTAGCAGAATTAGCCTGCAATACTGTATTCTAATCATTGTATCACCATGGCTTCTCTGAATTTGAATGGCTTTAAACTTATGGCTCTTAGTTTTTACACAACAGGTGGCACCTCCAACACCACCTGCAAAGGAACAAATGTAGGAGAGAGGAATGTCTTGACTTTCTGTTTGTGAGCAACACCAAAACTTCTGGTTGGCTACTCTGAGAAATAAAATGCTGGGCTAAGGCAAGTCTTGGCCTGATCCCTACTTGTATCCTTAAACTTTTTCCAACAGCAGAACGCGCAATCAGATTAGCAACATTTGAAAAATGAAAAGTTTGGAAATATAGAAATGAAAAAAGCTAAAATAAAGCCACATTAAAATATAAACAAATATTAAAAACATTCAAGGTTATCACTTCAAAATCACATTATGAACCTAGCTGCAATTATGTCCAAAGGGAAGTGGCTTTTTTTTCTTGAAAACTATACCCAGTATGCGGGTTATTTTCTTTTCCTGAATGAAATATTGCATGAAATATTTTATTTTTTTTTCAATAGAAAAATATATGTATAGGGGGCGGCATCATCTTGTAGAGAGACAGAATCATTTTGTAGTGACAGTTGATAGCCATCAACAAAAACTATTAATAGAAATGCAGTTCTTTATTAAGTAAATTTAATTAAATTTAAATTTTGAAATATCAATTTGAAAGGAAAATGAACAGAGTACAGGATGAGGAAATGAGGAGAAAACACCCTTTTTTCTTCCATGAACTGATAAGGTATTTTTGCTCAGTGTTATATTTTTAAGGTAGACAGTATCATTACAAACTGTTTACAAACTCTAATAATAATAAAAAAGTAAAAAGAAAATGCTTTGACTTCCTTTGTGAAAGCTATAGGTTTTTTTTAAAATATACCCTTATCAACTATTTATTTGTTTAGTTTCGTTTGTTGTGTCAGTAAAAATGTGCACCTGTTTATTCTGGCACCAGGAACAGTTACATTTCTGTTCTACATAAATATTCCCACCTGTTTTACTTACTAAGTAATAATAAACATCCAATTCACTAGTTGTGGATAATTATCCAACCAGCTTAATCAGAAAGATGTATTTTTTCTCTGAGCATCTGTAAACAAGGCTTTATATTGCCAGCAGATCTTTATCAGGAATGTTGCTGCATTCAAAAGACAACACAAAGATGGAGTGGTGTTTCTCCCTCCTTCTCCCTCTCCCTCTCTGCGTGTGTGTGTGTGTGTGCGTGCGCGCGCATAAAGCATATGAGAAACCATTTGTAATTGATCTACAAAATGAGCTATGGAGCCTTAAGCCATCCTTGGGGACTGCAATGATATCCTGGTAACCATGAGACCAAAGCCCATGTGGGCTGTAATGACAAAAGATGCGTGCATAGCTTAATATGCATTCCTTTCTTCTGTTATATTTTTAAATATACTGAATAACCCATATGACATTTCAAGAAGAATATCAACCCTGTAGACTAAATGATGATGTAAAACATTTATGCTTTGTGAGACACAAAATAGAACAAGCTGCTTCTTTTCTTAGATGCCAGGCACAGGAGTCATTATTTTTCATTCCTAGGAAGTTGGCAGGTTCAGACCATGGACAAATATTAACTTATCACAGATTCCAATAGATAGAGGGAAGTCGGTTTTTGCTTCTCCAATGACTTCTTCTGATAGACAGTTTTTTTTTATTGGTACTACACAAGGAATGCTGAACAATCACTGCAACAGAGTCATCTTAGACCTCCTAGTGTGGACTTCCAGTGCCAAAGACATCAAAGAAAACAAATTCATCTCACCAGAGCAGAAGGAAAGGTCCTTTTCTGTTCCTCCTTCTTCCCTACCAAGAAATATATTTCTTTTTTACGACAACTGCATGGCTGGATAGGCAGTTGGAATATCATTGATGCCTGTGGTTCCAAAGCATTCCATGAATTGCTCATGGCACATTTCAGGGCTGTACCTATTCTCACAGGGAAAAATGGAAGCCTTTGAAGAAAGGCCTTCTGAAGGAGATTCTCACTATCCGATCTCAGAGAAGGAAAATTCAAAAAGATCACATGGTCCTCAAGGACTGCAGTATAAGGTCTGTCTCTCATGTGTATGTTGAGAATAAGTCATCCAGCTGTTGCATGCCATCAGCCTTCTGCCATTTTCCTCAACTCCCTGCTCCTGCCTTGCTTGCCTGTTCACTCACAACCCCACTCTGTACTGCTTGTTTTTTACCTATTGGCAACAATGCTGCTTTCCTTCCTCTGGCTTTTCCTTTACTTCTCACTTGTTTGCTTGGCTCTCCACATTGACTTGTTCTCTGATAGCCTACCAATGTATTTTTGTACAACTTCTGTCAACCCTATTCTTCTATTGCAGGGGTCTTCAAACTTGGCCCTTTTATGACTTGTGCACTTCAACTCCCAGAATTCCTTAGCCAGCGTGCCTGGCTGAGGAATTCTGGGAGTTGAAGTCCACAAGTCATAAAAGGGCCAAGTTTGAAGACCCCTGTTCTATTGCTACAGTCACCTCCATAGCCATTGCATCATTTACTTTTTGGAAATAAAATATTTCTGTAAGTAGAAGGAACAAACAGCAGCCCTAATATGGTGCTTCCTTTCTGAGCATGAAGGAGATTAGGTTTATTGATGCTCCAACACCCTTACTGTTCATCCACAAAGGAAGCATGAATTCAGGTGCCAGCAAATTACGTTTCCATGATTTTTTCCCCTTTTCAAATGGTGTAATCAGCAATAGTTTGATTGTCAAGCACAGAATGATATCATTGTCCCTGGTACCCGAAGGTCTTCCTTAGCTGCAGACCAAGACACTCTCCCCTCTCTGTCTTACTCTGAATTTATCATAACTCTTTCTCCTTGAGCACCTCAGGAGAAATCTGGAAGCCAGCTTTAATAAACATGCCTTATAGTCTTTTGTGGCACTTGTTATTGCTGCTTCCTTAATTCTGCTTTTAGTAAGTCAGAAACTGGAGCTTGTCTTTTGCTATTTAGACTTTTTTATATTTATATTACAAAAAATTCAGAAAGCCAGAAATAAATACATGCATAGCTCCTCCCTCCCTCCCTCCCTCCCTCCCTCCCTTCCTCCCTCCCTTCCTTCCTTCCTTCCTTCCTCCCTTCCTTCCTTCCTTCCTTCCTTCCTTCCTCTGTCTGCTGTAAGGGACTGTCTGCTGTAAGGGACTCATTTGACTAAGGGATTCATTTGTTTCCTGAAGAATTACAATAAATTCAAATCAGATATTCTTGTACCCAGATGGTCTCTACACCAGGATTGGCCTAACATAAAATAGCAAGTAGTTCATCCAAGATAAAAATGGAGGAGGAAAGAGCAAAAAGGAAACAAAATAGAAAAAGAAGGAAATGGGGTGGCAGATTGAAGCCTCCACTGACATCATGAGCATGCAAAAATATGCCACTTCACTCTTGAAGCATTTAGTGAGGCGGATTCAAGGAAATTGCCAAGCAGCTTGTTCTGCAGAGCTTCTCTCAGCAGTTCCATCTGTTAATGAGGAAGAGAAAGGTCTGGCTGCATGAACTCCAAGAACTTGATGACACAGGGACTGTTCAGATGGCATGGAGATGACTTGGAACAAAAGGAAAAGCAACAAGATCAGACCAGGAATATTAGTTGACAAGGGAAAAAAATCTGGAGACCTCATATTAATTTGGACGAATAAGGCAATATGGAAGCAGACATTTTTGTTAAGATATTATGACAAGGCATTATCAATATTGGCTATGGACATGAGGAACCATGTCAACTGAGGGGTGCAGTTAAGTCTTGGTAGGTAGGAACTAAGTAAAACATTTTCATTGATGAAGAACTAGAGGCTGTGCGCTTTGTGCCAGTTTAAAAACTTGTAGATTATATTTACATTAAACAACTTGGTAAATAAGTCTGTGAATAGTTCACCACAGAATCCTGGCCTTTTCACAATGAGAAGAGATGGAGTTTGGGATTATCTTTTCTGCCCATTCAGATAGTATGACCTGGTGTGTTGGTGTGAGTATCATGGCCACTTTCTGTTCCCTGCCAATGTTACTCTAAAGACACCATGTAATTCACACATTGAGAGTAAATGTTTGCAGACATTTGTCTTCCATGTAATATCTGGTTGACACAGACGTTAACACGAATGTAGTTTATGCACATCTGCAGTTCCAACTACTTTTGTCAAAAGGATGAAAGCGGCTTTGTATTGCAACTTCTGCATATACAGAAAGAGATGGCCTTACATATGACATCATGATGGCATAATGTTATTTTTATTGACTAATTAGTTTGACCCTCTCTTATCCCCAAAATATACAGCCACTACCTACAACTGTACATGCATAGTTTTTCTTCCTGAAGACATTCATAAGAAATGTGTGAATGACATTGGGAAACCAGTGACATTTGAGTGAATCAGAGGGGTGGAACTTTTCTAGAGCACCTGTGAAGCAACTATTCCATTTTAGATAAAGCCTGAATGAGGCTTTCCTATTAATTCATTCTGGAAACCTGTGAGTGTGTACATGTATAAAATCTTGCTCTTCTTCACTATGATCTAATAGTAGAAACCATTGCCTATCCTACTGAGAAACAGAAAGTAATTAAGTAATTAGTAAGTCAAATTATCTGTTATGAGGCTATAAAGTTCAAAACATGAGTTTGCAATTGGGGATACAGAAAATATGGCACACTCTGTTCCTAACATGTAAAAGGAACAAGAGAACCAACATTCTTATGCATCCTTCACATTCTTTATCCAACTTGTACATTTTGCATTTGACTATATGCCTTTGTACTTCTCCTCTGAAGGACCTTCAACACAGAGGAAGATGTTAACTGAGGTCCAAAGGTGGGCAAGATTTGCATCCCTGCAGAATTCCCTCTCATATGCTGCCACCACATATCTCTCAGTGCATGCCACTCTATCCTGCTTCCTCCTTCTTTCCATGTGTTTAATCGGAAATTAGAGCAATAAGTAACTTCATCCAAAAATAGGTCAGGGCTGTCAGTATCCCTTTGAAACCTTAGATTATCCCTTAGAGCAGGGGTGTCAAACTGCCGGCCTGTGGGCCAGTCGCATCATATGGAGGCCGCGCCCACCCCAACTCCGCCAATGCAAAAAAGTTGCGATATGTCGCGATACGTCGTGACATGTGACGCGGTGAGTTTGACACCCTTGCCTTAGAGCATCAAAGCCTGTCTGAAGTGCTCAGGGTCAAAACATCAGTTCTTTTAAAGAAATAAAACAAATAAGGTCAGTTTTCCTATTTAGGAAGGCTTAGGGGCAAAAGAGGTTCCCAGTGACTTTGTTATGAGAAGACAGGCTACCTTAAGAGTCAAAGAGCAGAACCAAGAATGAAAGAAATGGAGGGAAGTTTGGGGAAAAGTTTAAAGCTTGGTGGTAGAAAGTACCATTGTCAGAAATTGGAAATTTTAAGATAAGAAGATTCTTAAAGTTAGTTATTACTGGAAGAAATAGATAGATGTGAATTATTTCATTTAATCAGAACTCAACATGCATGGCTACTTGGCATGGCTATAATATACATATATATAGTATACAATTATATTGTTAAAAGTATATTTCACAAATGCATTTCTTTTCTCTTGGGGCCCAAGCAAAATAAATTCTGAATTCCTAACATAGCAGAAAGCTTGAACAGTTATACTATATCTGGAATAATTTTCCTTCTGTAGTACAAACATTCTTTCATGCTACATGTTATTCTGATAATATTTCATGTCTCTTTAATGTAAAGTTATCAAATCATTATGGCTATTCAAGTTCATGTCAAGCATGAAAAAAATCCATCAAAGGTAATTTAAAGTTGCTGTAATAAAACTACTCAATGTAGTCAGTAATCTTTCTCTTCATTAAGCTCTGCCAAGTTCTGTTAGAAGGCATATTGTTACAGTGAATATATACCACTACCATGAAAATTGACAGAAATATTGGATCTTCTTTAAAATGAAAACATATGAGGTTAGTTTGGGTTTGTGTCACTGAGTATGTGTGTGCATGTGTATGTGTTTCAGAACCTCACAGCCTTTTACAATAGATAAACTATATTTGAAAGACAATCTAGACTTTCGAGTTTGATTATGGGGTTGTCATCTTCCTGCAATAGGCAACGGCTGTCTTTATGACTGTTTCCTTGCCGTGTCAATGGTAAGAATGTTTACTGTGGATACTGGAATCAGAGGTTCATGTTGTTTTTATCTTATTTTTGTTTTGTTTGTAATATTAGAGTTTGTTTAGAATTGAACCACATATAAATTGCAGGAATAGTTAATTAGTTAACTTTAAGCTGTCTTCTTTTTCTGTTTAACTCCCCTTTTTGCATCTTTGCCTGCTTAAAAAAAATATCTGCTGTTTCTCATCAAAGTTGCCTATGTATCTATAAGAATAACAAGCAAGGTATTGATGTATCTTCACTCTATTTCATCTTTTGAAACTGTAGCTGTCTGTATCAGAACATTTGTCCAAATCCCCAAGGACATATCTCTTATAATTGTTCCCATGCCCCATAAGTTAGCTTACCTTCTTAGGGATTCTGTAATGCAGTTTTCACTTCCCCTCAAAAAATGATGTGAGGAGTTAGCAAGCAAGCTAGTTTGATCCCAAATAGCCTATAGATACAAGATCCTTCATAATGCATAAATGCAACAGTAAGGGAAGCTCCAAAAAGCAAACTAAAATGATCAAAGACAGGACAGGACAGGGCAGGGCAGGACAGGAGGAAAGGAAAGGAAAGGAAAGGATAGGATAGGAAAGGAAAGGAAAGGAAAGGAAAGGAGAAAAGGTTTTTAATAAAATCAAATTTTATCAAATTGCATGCAATTTGTTCCTATTTGTTTCTCATAGCTGTTAGACAAAATTTGTCTACATTATGAGCAACATGGCCCTATGGTCTGCTAGGTGAAAGGAGATTTATCAGTCGTCATGAACTACCCATCTTTTATAACTACCCTTCTTTTATAAGGGGTTTAACTAACATGGTACATAAATCCCTTTAAAAATTACAATATAGAGGGATATATCCCACATTCTTTGTAGCTTGGGAATCAGACAGGTTTCATGTGGGGAATCTATTGATATCTGCCATCCATGACAGCATTCAGACTTGCTGTGGAAAATGCTCTACAAGTTTGCAATTTTTTCAAGGATTGGCAATGGTCAGCTGGCATTGTAATAAAGACTTACATTGACTTGATCACATACTAATATCTTGTTGCCATCCTATGTTTTAAATTCTTTCCTTCAGTAGTTTTTCTGCTTAATCATATCCCATCCCTTCTAATGTCTCTCAAGAGAAACCATAGAGAGTAATTTTTTCTCTAAGAGGGATCTTCTATGTAGGTAGCAACTATCCTTGATTATCAGAGAAGTCAGCCCTGTTGGGATAAACCGTAATTTCAGACAGTAATTAAAAATAACAATCGTGATTCAGGCCTCTCTCCTTCTAATTCCCAGTTCTAATCTTAAATTTGTTTTGGACATACATTGAGGGACTTACATAATTGCACTTAAAACTCTGTACTTTCTCTGCTGTAACTAAATTATAGTGAAGTCCTAATTGGGCACCATCCAATAGCTGTGCCATTATTTTTTGTCTCTTATAATGACTATCTTTAGAGAAATAAAAAGAGAAAATAGCAAAAGTACTCTGTTGGCTGATTTGGGATAGATAAACCAGATGTGCATCTCTATCCCCAGATACTGGATAGAGATTTCCAATTATTTAAAACATCTGAGTTCTAATTTTTTGCCATTAATAATCCAACTATTAATGCTAGGTTTTTACCAGAATTCATACTTTTTGTTTTTGACAGTTTATCAGCAGTTTTTCATCTTAGCTGATTAGGAATAGAAATTGAGAATTAAAGTAGGGAGGGTTATGGTACAAAGCGGGAAATGTATCACATAGGACTCGCTGGGACTGTTTTATTGGGTTTTTTTAAAGAGGTTTCTTCATATTGCATAGCATTTTGTTTATATTATTTTACTTATATATTGAATTTAGAAATTGCCCATCTCACAGGGTGCCATTTGCACACATTCCTAGATTGGGTGGTGACTCAAGTGACTCAGAGTCACTAGTAACACCACAGATGGATTCGTAGATGGCTGACTGGCCATACTCAGCGTGTGGTCCTCAATGGAATTGCATCTACATGGAGGGAAGTGTGTAGTGGGGTGCCCCAGGGCTCTGTTCTAGACCCAGTGCTCTTCAACATCTTCATCAATGTTTTGGACGAGGGGATAGATGGGGAACTCATCAAATTTGCAGACAACACCAAGCTGGCAGGAATAGCCAACACTCCAGAAGATAGGCGTAAGATACAGGAGGATCTGGACAGACGTGAACACTGGGCGCTATCTAACAAAATGAAATTCAATGGTGAAAAAAGTAAGGTTGTACAAAACCAAATGTACAGGTATAGTATAGGTGGTACCTTGCTCAATAGTAGGAATTGTGAGAGGGATCTTGGAGTCCTAGTGGACAATCACTTACATATGAGCCAGCAGTGTGTTGAAGCTGCCAAAAAAGCCAACACAGTGCTAGGCTGCATTAACAGAGGGATAGAATCAAGATCACATGAAGTATGAATACCACTTTACAATGCTTTGGTAAGGCCACACTTGGAATACTGCATCCAGTTTTGGTCACCACGATGTAAAAAAGATGTTGAGACTCTAGAAAGAGTACAGAGAAGAGCAACAAAGATGATTAGGAGACTGGAGGCTAAAACATATAAGGAATGTTTGCTGGAATTGGGTATGTCTAGTTTAATGAAAAGAAGGAGTAGGGGTGACATGATAGCAGTATTTCAATATCTCAGGGGTTGTCACAAAGAAGAGGGAGTCAAGCTATTCTCCAAAGCCCCTGAAGGCAGGACAAGAAGCAATGGATGGAAACTAATCAAGGAGAGGTTTTACAAACTGTAACTCTTGGGAGACTGCAACAGAAAGGTAGCTGAGGCCCTGATTGGATCTCCATTGTATTTAAACTGCCCAGAGCTGCTGCGAGGTTTTACAAACTGTAACTCTTGGGAGACTGCAACAGAAAGGTAGCTGGGGCCCTGATTGGATCTCCATTGTATTTAAACTGCCCAGAGCTGCTGGGAGGTTTTACAAACTGTAACTCTTGGGAGACTGCAACAGAAAGGTAGCTGGGGCCCTGATTGGATTTCCATTGCATTTAAACTGCCCAGAGCTGCTGGGAGGTTTTACAAACTGTAACTCTTGGGAGACTGCAACAGAAAGGTAGCTGGGGCCCTGATTGGATCTCCATTGTATTTAAACTGCCTAATGGTGCGTGAATTATATAACTAAAAATCAAAAACAGCGGTACATTCAGGGCAAGTGTGTCTGAGATTCCCTGTATCTAAGAATGTCTGGCTTAGTTCAGTGCAACACTTGCTTTGCAGCTGTCTTTCGCAGTACCCTTTTCAAACTTGGAAACTGTCCTATCTGTAAACAAATCACTGGTCTACAAGGACAGATTATTTATCTAGGGTCTGTAATCTGTGCTCTTCAGGCAGAAATTAGGTGTCCAGTTCAGTCCCACTACTCTACTGAGCCTCCACGCTATCAGCCCCCTCTACCACAAAGATCCTGCAGGAGAAGGGCAGTGTGGACAACCGTGGAATCTGGCAGGGTGAGAGCTGTGAACCATAAACACAAAGCTTTTGCTGTGTCCCTGCACAACAGATAAAGTGCCCTTGCTGACCTTAATAGGGACATTAAGGAGACAGGTAAAGGTATTTGTGATGATAACTCAAATAAGCAGGGGATCATGGTCCGAGATGAAGAACTTGTTTTTGACAGGGAGAAGTGCGAATCAGGTATTACACATCAGTCATGAAAGAACAAAAAGGCATCCAAAAAGAGAAGCCACCTTCTGGTAGGTGATTCAATTATAAAGGATGTAAATTTAGGAAAGGACACAGAGGTTTCAAAAGAGGTCAGGTGTCTTCCAGGTGCTACTGCCAGTAGGGACAAGAAGCATATTTCTAAAATAATCAAGAATGCCAGCAAGGACTGTGATGTGGAGGCTATTGTACATCTTGGCACTAACGATCTGTCCCAAAAAGATGTACTCTCTGTGCAGAACGATTTCCAGAGCTTGGGGCAGGAACTTAGCAGAATAGGCTGTAGGCTTACTTTTTCAGAGGTTTTACCACTATATAAGGAGCAAAATAGAAAAGGCCAGCGTATAGCACAATTCAATATGTGGCTAAAGGAGTGGTGTAAAGGGGAAGGCTTTGGATATATTAGTCACGACCATCTGTAGCTGGTCCAATAAACAAATGTACGAAAGAGATGGTTTGCATCCATCAAAGAAAGGGACTGAGTTACTCGGCTATAAATTCACAGATTTTCTGGAGGAATATTTAAACTAAACAGCGGGGACAGTGAGTTAATTGATACAGAACATCCATGTCCCCGGCAATCTAAAAATTATAGGGCTGTCAGTGCATGTAACATAGATGTGTGTGTGGACAAGAATATCAACCTTGCTGTCAAGCAAAATCAAGCTTCTAATAGTGAGTGCCACACAAAGTGCACTAACCAAATAGGTGGTAAGACAATAGGGGAACTCAGGCACCACACAGGTTACGTTGAAAGTAAACACAGGGTCAGTCATAAAGGACTGAAATGTCTATACACCAATGCACAGAGTATGAACAACAAACAGGGTGAACTAGAAATTCAGGTTAATGAGGGCAGATATGATATTGTTGCCATTACAGAAACATGGTGGGATGAAACCCACAAATGGAACACACAGCTAGAGGGATTTAAATTATTTAAAAGAAACAAACCAAATAAAAGAGGAGGCGGAGTTGCTCTATATGTAAGAAATAACTACATCTCTACAGAAATAGAGTACAACAATGATGAAAACTGTCTTGAATGCATTTGGGTCAATATAAAAGCGCCTGAAGGCAGGACAAGAAGCAACGAATGGAAACTAATCAAGGAGAGAAGCAACCTAGAACTAAGGAGAAACTTCCTGACAGTTAGAACAATTAACCAGTGGAACAACCTGCCTCCAGAAGCGGTGAATGCTCTAACACTGGAAGTTTTTAAGAAGAGACTGGACAGCCATTTGTCTGAAATGGTATAGAGTTTCCTGCCTGAGCAGGGGATTGGACTAGATGACCTCCAAGGTCCCTTCCAACTTTTATTATTATTATTATTATTATTATTATTATTATTATTATTATTATTATTATTATTATTATTATTATTATTATTATTATTATTATTATTATTATTATTATTATTATTATTATTATTATTATTTCTCCCCTCCAACTTTAAATTTCTAAGATTGACATATTATTCTTTTTTCTAATGTGCCTCAAAATGGTGGGAAAGTAATAGCAAAAATGTCTGCTTACACTTGTAGTAATTTTTTCCTCTTTCTAGCAGAAATGGCCAGCCACTTGAAAAGTTTACATTATATGGTAATCGACAAAGGGCTACGCATCTTTAGCTTTTAACTCTACTGCATTTATGGCTGTTAAATTGGTGTGTGATCATTAAAATGCTGAATTAGAAACTGGGAGAGTTCTAGTCTTCCTGTTGGCATTTAAACTGGCCATCACTTTGTCTTAGCTCAATCCCACTTACAGTGTGGGAAAAATAGGAGGTGAGAATATTATGCATGCTGTCTTGAGTTGTATAAAATAAAGATGAGATACAAATATCATTATCATCATCATCATCATCATCATCCTTTTTTTGTGGGGAATATTCACCAAATGCTGGTACTTTATAGTCAACCTTAGTTCGAAATCTTTTGTAAATATCGGAAGATCAAATAATTCTAATTTTTTTTCAGCTGCTGACAACAGTGTAGTTATAGCTGTAACAATTTGGGAAAAACATTTGCTGATTTATTCTATAATCTCTGGTTTTCAGTGTCCCAATATTTTACAAACTTTCCAATGTCTTTTGAGCTACTCTGCTATTATTTAGTATTGCCACATCTATAAGTAAAACTTGTTTTTCTTCAACTACAGTACAGGTAGTATGTGGCTTGTGATATTCTAGATGTCAGGTACACCTGAATTTAGAAGTTCCTGAACTCCAGTCATCCTGGACCACTTTTTCAACTTTATGAGAATACCAATATTGTAGGATATCAAACCCAATGTCTACTTTACAAATGAGCATGGCTGCAGCCATTTTTCCTACTCATTTTCGGTTGCCACATAGACGGAGGGAAGGTGGTTGCCCAGGTGCTTCGCTAGTCAAAATAATATTTTCTCCTGTGGGAACCAAGGTCATTGGCTGCTCTAGAGACTGCAGGCTGGGCGTTATGTAAAAAGCCCGCCAAGAAGATGTATTGGGGAACGTAGTTGTTTGCATAGTTTTAGGGGTGGGATTTTTAAACTTTGTATTGGGGAATTGTTATGTGTATCTCCAGACTTGGTTTCACTTTTGATGTGCCAATATTTTGTAACTAATAAACATGTTCTTTGAGGAATTTGCAAGCCTCAGAGTTCTACTTTATTCATCTCTGTCTGTCAGAACCATGACACCCATACCATGTATATACATTTCAATGTATCATTTTGCCACGTGACTTGCCTTATGATCTATCTGGACTGTTTTGCAACAACCCCAAATATTTCTTATTTAGGAAAAGAAAGGCAGCATTCAATTGCTTCCATCACTAAAGTCAGGTGAAAACAATTGTAAAAGAAATACATTAAAATTATGTAATGAAGAAAGCCTTAACAGCAACGAATAGTAAAAATCTACTTTTTTTCTTTTCTACCAAAGCTATTAGCTACTAACTAATAAGTGATGCTAAAGAAATGGTAAGCTAAAGAGCCCATTGTGAGAAGTTTAACATAATATGTCTGATGATGTGCAATTCTAACCCCAATTTATTTTAATACTATTTTTAAGGAATTCTTCAGAAACATATGATTAATCCAGCGGTGGAGAACTATGGTCCTTTTATGACTTGTGGACTTCAACACCCAGAATTCCTGAGCCAGCCATGCTGGCTCAGGAATTCTGGGAGTTGAAGTCCACAAGTCATAAAGAAGCCATAGTTCCCCACCTCTGGATTAACCCTTGGGTTCCATTTTGAGATTATTATTCTACACAATGCAATCATAGGAAGACTGTCTTAGAAGTAAATTCCATTCAATTTAATGGTGCTTAGATCTGTATAAAGTCTTCTAAGAGACAATGTAATTCACTTTGTAAGGCAATATGTTGATCTAATTTTTCTCCATAAGTTGCTTTGAACTTCTCCAACCCTTGAATTCAATCTTCAAATCTCAAGTTGCCAGATGTTATTATTTTCCTCTCTCCTAGAACAGAAATCTCTGTATTTGAAGGATCTATATGAGCACTTGATCTTTATGCATAAAGGGAAGTAAAGGATTTATTTATTACTCCTTGGATGAAGAAGGACTTTTGTCTTGAACTATTTGGCCTAATATAGGCCATGTTTGTTAACCATTATATTTGCTTAGACAATTTGCACTGTAATTTTAATTAAAGAAAATGTTCACAAGTCTCATTTCAATAGGCCCCACTGTACAGAACTTGCTATGCAATTATTTTATACTTATAGACATACTTCATCACAGAACTATGTTATTCCCAAAACTTCATCTCACAACTGCTTAAGACAAAGTTCTCAAACTGATTATCTTCACACAATTATTTTTTTTGCTTATGCCTAAAGTCAGTGGTAATATTCTAGGCATTTGAATAATTGCATCTGTGTCAATGTGTTCTACAATTTCCTTTTTGAAAGAGCAATTATAATTGACAATTTGGCAAAGTATAGTAGGAAATAATGAGTTGTGAGCACAGATTGTAAGGATTTGGACATGGAATTTCATCTCAAAATAAGTTTCTACAGAAAGGGCCAAAAGTTACTTTCAATTCTAAGAGCGCGATTACAAATATATAAGAATGCTTGAACAATTTTCTGTCTTCACGAAATACATGCAGTATTAAATTTGAAATCTGAAGTATTGATCTATGGAGAAATGTAACTGTTCATCAGATTTTACATTTCTCTGAATGTTGCAAGACAGTTTATAGAAGCTAAGATACACACACACGTGCACGCACGCACACACACACAAAATATTCACATAAAATATTTCAGGGGAATATCACACAATGCTTATTTGGAAGCTTTCTTTCCTAAAAAAAAGGGGAAAGCTTGAGATTACTTTGGAAATTGAATTTTTAATAAATATGTATATTTTTATAAATATATGCATATCCACAAAGAGACAGCTTTCCCCCCCTAGAGCATTATGTGCAAGTGGGATAAATAGATTTGTGAATTAAAATCATGGGTCACTGGCAAGGAGTATACTGAATAATGTTGAAAATATAATTCTCAGCCTATCAGCCCTATACAGCTTTTAACTCATTTAACTCACATTTAACATAGTCGGACTTATTCTCTTATTAATGATGTGTATTACTCAGATTTTTTAGTAAGAAGCAGTTTAGTAAGAAGAAGTTGTGAAACCTGCTATTAGATTTATTAGATTTGAGGAAAGAGGGAATGTTTCTCCCAGGAAAGCAGTGGTTTTTTAAAAAAATAAGACTAAGTAATTGGGGTGGGGGAGGTAAAATATCCCAGTGCACTAAATCTGATGCCTGGTGAGTCAGTATTGTTCTTCCTAATATAATAAACTACAATAAACCGTGTTAAAGATGAGACAAAAAGGAAGCTGCAACCCTCATCTTACCTCTAGTCACCTATATGACCATTTAATACTAATGATTTGGAAAGAGTAGAAATGTGTCTTTGACTGTCTCAATAGTAAATACCATGTGCTAGAAGAAAATGTGGCAAGATCAGAAATGACCTTGAGGAGAAAGAAGGGAAAAGGGAAGACAGAAGATAACTGGTGGGGAAAGTCATCTGTGCTTATTCTAATGTATATTTTTACTGTAGCAGTTAGCAATACTAAAACAAAACAGAACAAAAAAACACACACTCAGAATCTCTTTGGGATAATCCTTTACAATGTCAGCACTGTCTCAGCATGAGCGCTAAGTATGTGTGCTTGGTTAGATAACTGTGCCCTGAGAGAATGAATAATATTATTAATAGCTATACTTACCTTAAATAAATTCAACACTAAATGCATGAAGTGTTCTCACTAAAAACAGAATACTGGTGTTAAAAATAAACCCATACTACTTCCTGGCTGCTAAATGATTCAAGAAGGTTTTATTTGTACCACAGCAGTACTTCCATAGAAAGAAACTACCCCACCAGATAAACAGTCTGTAGGAGTCTAAGGATACATAAAGTCATGGCTTACGCAGGCTGCAACAATCACAATGGAAAAACAGAAGAGAAAGTTTACGGCCTAAAGAAGTTTCATCAAAAATGTCAAGAGGCCAAGAGTTAGATATTCAGTTCCTGTAGTTACTGTTGGGTCTGAGGAACTCAGAATAAAATATTTTCTTTTTGTTGGCACACCCACACCCAAAGCTTTGTTTTGTCGATGACATGTTCATTAGCAGGATCACAAACAGATACATAGAAATGCTTTTGTGTCCTCCTGAGTGATTCAGAACTGAGAATCACTGTACCAGCATTCAACCTCTATCTTCTTAAGTAAATAAAAATGTTACTTTAATGCAGTTCCAAATGAACAAATTGCTAGCTTGGATTTGCTCAAAATGCACTACCCAACTTTCTTTGTAAAGTACAATTTGTGAAGATTTTTATTCATTTTGAGATTGTGCTAATGTTATTTTGTTCATGCTTCAGTTTTCTGCCCCTTCATCTTTCCCCTAAGTATTTTACTCATTTGATTTTAAGCATTCTAGTTATTGTGGAGTGAACCTTTGTCTCTATCCCTTTGACATGGACCAGATTTATATCATAGAGGCAATATAATCTAATTTCCTTTAAAAAAATAAAATTTATAGGCACATACTTAGAAATTCATCTGTATTTTGGTAGGATTATTGCCTACTAAACAATATTACATTTCTCTTCACTTGTAAATTGTCCAAATGTGTTCCAATTCTCAAACAAATCAAGCAATTGATTTGATTTTTAAACAAATCAAACAATTGATTTAAACAAATTTAAAGCAGCTTTCTCTTACAGCCAGCAGCCTGTAAAGTAGATCTCAATAATATTATGCACATGGTAACATCCTCCAGCAAATGCCACAATTATATATTTGTACACTAACCTCTAATAGAACTATGTAAATTGTGCCATTTGTGTGATCACATTGTCATGTGTATTTTACCATTTACCACATTCCCCCTGCTGCCAACTTTGTTGACTTTAATTTGCAGAATTATCAACAATGGACAGTAGCTTTACACCTGATCACTGGAGTTTGTGGAGAGCCAGGAGTATAAAAGTATAAAAGCCACTTTGGTGCGGTGGTTAAAGCAGTGGAAAGACGCTGAGTTTGAGTCCCACTTAAGGTACGAAGCTAGCTGGGTAACTGAGCCAGTCATCATTCTCTCTCAGCCCTAGGAAGGTGACAATAGCAAACCACTTCTGAAACCTTGTCAAGATAACTGCAGGGATTAGTTCTGGCAATCACCAGAGGTTCACACTGATTTGAAGGCAGACACAGACAAATGGAAGATGACATAGCTTATTGGAAAACTGGTCCTTCCTGGAATGGACCCCTTCCTCATCGAGCAGAGCATCATAGCCACCATTGGGGCTCTTTGAGTGGAAATCAGCTGTATCAGGATTGTAGCCTGCTTGTAATCCTCTGTATTAGTTAACATAGGCAGCAGAGATAGGGTTCCACAGTGTGATATAATCATACAGAAGTAAGCAAGCTGTGGAGAAAGAGGCTGACGCACAAGCCCCATTATTTGCAACTTTTCTACTTCCCAGTTCTTAAATGCAATAAACCTCAGAATAGGGTCTGAAAGAGTTGGCATGGCATCTAATAATTCATGAGGAGAAATTTAATCATCTAAGATCAAGATTTCTATTTCTAGTGATCCAGGTTTGTGTGCTAGTTCTTGAGTATATATGCAGAGTATATATTGAGTATATATTCAGAGAGCAGAGAGTTGAATTGAACTCACAGTTTTGTTGACAGGGCCAGCAAAAAAGTGATGTATTCTATTAACCCAAGAAAGAGCAAGGACTTGTGGCTGGCCACAATAAAGAAATTGAGGGAGATAAGTGAATAAAATCCACAGTGTTAGACTTCTCCGAAATAGCCCTGATAGGCAGACAGTTTAATGAGGTGATAACTTTCAATTCAGTGTTCGTACCATTTAACCTCCCTAGTCTTTGCAAATATGTAGTGAAACTGAAGCATTGTATATTTTCTATAACAATGGCAGAAACAGGGGAAAGAAGTAATTAAATCTGTACAGTGCTTAAAAAAAACCTTCAGTGCTTTTTTTTTGAAGAACTTTTTTATTTTTTCCAACTCTCTCCCATACATATCAGCAAATATACCGCAATATTTATCACGTGTTAACATACATTCTTTTTACATTCTTATACATCAAATACTCTTAATAAAATAAAGTAAATACATACACATAAATTTGGTGTTGCTCGTCCATTTCCCCTTTCACTGTATCCACACTCCTACTCTTTCTTTTCTATCTTCTTTCTCCCTTTCTTCTCTTTCTTCCCTACTTCCCTCTTCTTCCTCTCCTCTCCTATTTCCTTCACCACTCCCCTCCCATTTCTCCCCACTTCTCCTCCTCTCCTCCTCCAATCTTCCTACTTCCTTTCCCCCTCCTTTACTCTCTTCTCTCTCTCCTCTCCTTTCTTCCCTCTCATCCCTCTTCAGATACAATTCAGGAGTAATGTCCGAGCAATTCCTCTCTCTAAATTTCCCTATCTATATTATATATAATAAGATTGATTTTCTATTACGTTAATACTTCTATTTATCTGACCTTCTATATTTATAGAAGTATATACCTTCAAAGTGCTTTGTAGTCATTTGATTTGATCTATTTCATTGATGTGGATCATATTTAATTCCCAAACCTTCATCGGAATGATTCCATCAGAGATCACTGAATCAAGATACTCTCTGAAACTTTGGAGAGCCTTATTTACTGGACAATTTTCATGGTACACACAATGGGGCAATAACCCTGTGTCCATAAGTTGGACTTAAATGTTTATCAGTATCTAGTGATTGGGGTGGGGTGGGGAAATGAAAATATATTTATGAGACTTACATGAGCACACATCTTATATGCCATAACTTTGGGCAATTCATACCGACAGCAATAAAATTATTACAGAAACAATAAAGATCGACATCCCCCCCCCCAAAATAAACTATTTCCAGAGTTTTAAAAACAGGGCTTTTTTTCTCATAGAACGCTCAGAACGGAGTTCCGGCACCTTTTTTGGATGGAACCTTGTAGGGTAGGCAAAGTGGGTTGTATGAGATGTGTGAGTTCTGGCACCTTTTTTTTTCCCCCAAAAAAGCACTGTTTAAAAATACTTTCCAGTACACAAACAATCACAATCACTGGACTCCAACCCATTCTAACTTATCTTCTGAAGATATTTTCATAGGAACAAAGAAGTTGAATAGAAAAAGAGATAGAAAAAAATGAAATAAACCATGGCCATCATTTCTGGGATGACAAAACCCTGACAGCTCTAAATGACCACAGAGAGTTCACTATTTTTTTTGCTAGCCCAGGTTTTTGTAACTCAGAAATGGTAGTTCCAAATAAAAGTGTTGCAAAAAAACCAACAACCCCTAAATATAATTTTAGCCACCAGATTGCTGAATTTTTTGTTCACACATCATTTTGTTGAACTTACCAGATATAGTACTTGATATTTTGACTATTGTATTTGTAACCTGCACAACAACTGAAGGAATAGTTTGTATGGCAGACATGCCATTTTTGAAATTATTTTCAGTTTGTATGGCAAACATGCCATTTTTGAAATTATTTTCAGTGCATTGCAATAGGCAAATGGGAAATCAAGCATGTGAGTGAGCAAAAATTATTAAATCTAATTAGTTTCAGTGTTTTTAATTAAGGTTTTTAAAACTTCAAAGAAGTTTTTAGACAATTTATTAAGACATCATTCTAAAAAATACGGGGGAAAAGAGGACGTTGTTTTAACCTTGAAAGGGTATGCCCCTTTGTTGAAATTGAAACTGAGCCATAATGTCATTTGTATATATTGTATACATATTTCATTTTCTCAAATATCTTTCAATATACACAGGAACTTAAGTGACTTTCCCAACTGTAATATAAATCATAAATGTTTCCTTACTTGTAAGTCTCTTTTGATCAATCCCAGAATACCTGAGAATCGTGCACCTTGTAAATCAGAACCTTCCAAATCAGAAAGGCATATAGAATTGGCAACATTTATAGCTTTAGGTAAAACTATATTGATATTTTTTTAAAATTCAAATGTAGGTTTTTATTGATATAAAACATTACAAGTAACTGAACAGAGGGTCAGTGACTTAATATGAAAATTAAAAACAACTTTTAAAAGGTTTCATTTTATTACATCTATTACATTAGATTTCATCCTGCTTTTCCTTTGGGAATTCAAAGCAGTGTATATAGCATATCCCCTTTCATTTTATCCGCTTAACAAAAAAAGAAATATAGAAATAAAACAACCTCAAACAAGGAGTGAAAGATGGTAAATGGTTCAACCTCACCACATAATCTCGGTGAATGAATGGGTTCTTGACCCACAGCACCTGATCCATTTTACTATTGGGCTACACAAATAATTGCCAAACAAGTTAAGCTGTTTCCTTAATTATATACTCCAGAGTAGTAAAGATAATACCATTTATCTACACTGCTGTATTTCATCTTTATCAGGAGCATCAGTGCTGCTTTAAAAAAAACCCAACCAATTAATTATGTCCAAGTAAATGTGTTTCTATAACAAATGCAGTTGGGAAGAGAGACTCACAGCAATAGTGGCAAGTAGCTATTTGAAACTGCTATGCATTGTGCAGCACAAAAGAAGTATAATTGGATCCAGGTGACAAGAAGCAGCCTTACACTTTGTAACCTAATTGTAAAAAAGTGATAAATTGCTTTAGATTGGAGTCTCGTGAATTAAGAGGCAATTCAGGGATTTTTCAGAACTGTATATGTAATAGGTAAAGCTAATATGACTTAATTAGCACTTGCTTTCACAAAACTAATGAAGAAAAATTAGAATTAGAAGAAGTTATCTGGATCTCCTTAGTTATATTTGACATCAAAACATACTGTATGAGGCAAGAAAGTAGGAAGGCAGACTGACAGTCGGGGAGGGAAAGAGGAAGGAAGGAAGGAAGGAAGGAAGGAAGGAAGGAAGGAAGGAAGGAAGGAAGGAAGGAAGGAAGGAAGGAAGGAAGGAAGGAAGGAAAATTAAAGTCTAAACAGTGAAGTACTTGCTAATAATAACCAATGTCATTGTGAAATGTTATTCCTTTCTTTATTCCTTGAATTATCTGAAGCAAATATATGCTGGTTCAAACTGTAGGTGGAACTTAAGTATCTGGGGCAAGAACCCATGGCTATTCTCTTGACCACTGGTGTTAAGCTCTTCACAGCTCAGTGTCCCCTCCAAACTAAGATCTTACTAAAGGTTATTCAAAATGGATTTATTAAAAAGAGGGAAATGTTTAGGTTATATAAATCTCAACAATTTAATGCTTTCATTTTTAGGATCCAATTTATATTTGATTTCACTAGGGTGAAACTTTCTTCATCCTTTTGGTAACTATTGCTTTATGAAAAGGAGAGCTAGCTAGCTATCCATTTTCCATATGATGAATACATATGCATTTGTTCTGATGATGCAATACTTTCTAAATACCCCCCCCCATTGAGAAGACCCTGATAATTGCACAATTTGGCTGTGTTTGATGATATAGTCCAATAAAATCCAGTTTGCTCATGTCTTTCTAAGAGAAAAATACTGTTCCATTATTAGTTTGCATTGTCTCTCAAGAGTACTGTAATAGGATTGTCAGCCTCTGAGGTTTATCACAAATGTTATCAAAAACAAAACTAACAAAATAGTTAGTTGCTTCAGGGGAAAGTATAAGAGAATAAAATATTCCTGATCTTACTCCTAAATTGTTGAAAGCAAAATCTTCATCAGGGTCCAGTCCAAGCCGGGAATAAACAAAATGGAGACTGCTTTAGAAAAAAGGTTGTAGTTTATTGAAGAGTAGAACCAGATAGAGGACTCTGGGAAAGCTGACCACATGGAGCAGGGAGTGGTGGGTTTTTATACCTTCTTGGGCTTTTGTGTTTGGAATTGTTCCTGTGGCATGAACTTTGACCTGAGGTTCAGTGTGCCTTTCTGGTATTCTGATGGTGGTGGGTTAATCCTATTATGTCCTAAAGGTCATATTTTTAGAGTTTGGGTGGGGTATGTAGATTTTAGGGGTCTTTGTCTTTCTAATCTCATCAGCTTCTAGCTTCCTGGCTCCCAACCTTCCTGAAAGGATTATTGAATTTGCATTTCTACAGAGCTGACCTCTGCCTGGGTTTCTGGCTGAGGGGGGGGGAGACTTTTTAAGATCCTTTGAGGAAATATAATATTTTGCCTTTTAAATATTTCCTTCTCTGGGGGGGGGCTGACTTCTCCTGTAAGAGGTCTCAATCATATGCTCTTTAATCTTACAAGGTGCATGTTTATTGGAATATATCAGAAGACCTCAATTAATTCCAAGATTTGTAACATAAGTATAGGACATTCTGGGTAACAGATTTTTTTTTATATAAAAAAAAAGTCTTTAGAGACTTTGAAGCCTTATCAATTTTATATGCACAGAAAAGTAACAAATAGTATGAACAGTAGTAATGCTCGTGAAATATTTTTCCCCTGTGGTCTCCTATGTTATCAAAAAATGATAACTTATCATCAAATGATGAGTTTTCTTCTGTAACTTTCATGTATAGAAGCTATTCTATAAGGATGGTAGTAGAAAATCAAATAAAATAAACCCAAGGAAGGCATAAAGTTCATGAATAGTACTAATTAGATAAATATTTGCTTAATGGGAAATACTAACAGGTATATGAAGGGAGAGTCCCAGATTTTGTTTGCCTTGGTTTATTTATTTCATAGTTTGCACCTCCTTCTCTCTCATCATCCACTTTTCATCACACATCACTCTTTTGTGATGCGTATGCTCAGCTAAACTTCATACATATGTATCGCCATATGCTTCACGCATCATATGCTTCCTCATCTACATTTACAAGTTCAACATCAATACCCTATTTCCCTCACAATTATAAACACTTGGTTTGTTCATTTCACACATCTCAACATGCTTGTAGAGATTATGGTACTTTCTTTACAATTCAGAAGAAGATGTTGTATTAGTCTACATCTAGTGGAAGAAAATAAAAAATTGCTACTTACCTTATTAACCAAATCCTCTACCATTCTCGTCACTGATGGCAAAAGTATTAGCTAGCATTGATAGCAATGCCAATAGTAATAAATTGAGATTAAACTGAGAGTAATGCCAATAATAGTAGCTATTGCTACTATTGCCCAAATTCTCTAGCCTATTAGTTAACTTTGTAGCATTGTTTAATATTCTCAAGACGACTGAAAGTCTCCAAAAACTTGAAAAACATCTTAGGTTAATTTTTGTTCAATAGCATTTGGTACTTAATAATGTAGTTATTTTCAAAATATTGGTCTGCATGTGAGCATCTACTAGAGGATATTTGTAAAATATGGAATACTTTTTTTTTTAAAAAAAAAAAAATTTTATTGAAGAGGTTTTTTACAAGGTAAAAAAATAGATTTAAGAAAGAGAAAGTAATATAAAAGCAAAGTAATAAATAAATAGAAAAAATGAAAGAAGGACAAAGAAACAAAAGAAAAAGAAAGACAAGGTATAATTGAACCGAATGTCTTTACAGCAGCGATGCATGCATTTATATTTTATCCTCTCTCTAAGGTTTTAATGGATCTTTTCTCTCCATATGCTATCCTTTCTAATCATCAAACCCATAAATCACAAATTCATTTTTTTCTGTTTTTTAAAAAAAAAAAGTCCATAAAGGGTTCTAGTCATCAACAAATGTAGTTGTTCTCTTTTCTCTAACCACCGAAGTCAATTTTGCCATCTCAGCAAATTCTGTCATCTTCACCAATAATTCTTCCATTATGGGTATTTTAGAGTCTTTCCATCTTTGTGCATATAATAATCTTGCTGCAGTTACCATGTATAAAAATAGTTGGTCATAAGTCTTTTCTAGTTTGTCTATCCATTAATCCATACAAGAAAATTCCTGGTTTAAGTTAAATATTAATCGTTAAAATTCTTTGTATCACCGTGTATATTTGAATCCAAAATTTTCTAGCCTGTTTACTAGTCCAGCAAGTATAATAGAATAGAATAACAGGGTTGGAAGGGACCTTGGAGTTCTTCTAGTCCAACCCTCTGCTCAAACAGGAGACCATTTCAGACAAATGGCTGCCCAATCTTTTCTTAAAAACCTCCAGTGATGGAGCACTCACAACTTATGAAGGCAAGTCATTCCACTGATTGATTGTTCCAACTGTCAGGAAATTTCTCCTCAGTTCTAGGTTGCTTCCCTCTTTTATCAGTTTACAACTGTTATTTCTTGTCCTGCCCTTTGGTGCTTTGTGGCAGCCCCTCAAATATCAGAAACTGCTATCAAGTTATCCCTAGTCCTTGTCTTCATTAGACTAAACATGTTCAGTTCCTGCAACCATTCATTATGTGTTTTGACCTCCAGTCCCCTAATAATCTTTATTACTCTTCTCTGTACTCTTTCTAGAGTCATAACATATTTTTGGATTGTGGTGACCAAAACTGGACATAGTATTGCAAGTGTTAACAAAAGCAGTATAAAGTGGTACCAATGATCTTGATACTAGCCCCTGTTGATGCAACCTAGGACTGCATTGGCCTTTTTGAAAGCTATAGCACATTGCAGGCTAACATTTAAGTGGTTGTCTACAAGGACCCCTAGATCCTTTTCACAGTTACTGCTATTGACCCATGTACCACCTATTTTATACCCGTGCATTGCCTAAGGGTAAAACCTTACTTTTCCCAGAATAAATTTCATTTTGTTAAAATGACACTTCTTTGTTTCACATTTCCAAAACAGTCTGAAGTGCCTTTATACTTTCTAGAAAGTTTTTATGATGTCATATACCAATAGGTAAAAAGTATAGGATACTTTTATATAACCCCTCATCCCCCTCCAAAAAAAAAGCAGGTCAAAATGGGAGTAGGAAAGTGAAATGAAAAGGACTTTATTGACAGATTTCCTTACAGGAACAATATGGTCATTGAAATAAAAATATTTTTAAGCAACTGTCATGTACAACCACCTGGTGGGTGGGGGCACAGTTTTTAAGAGTTATTAGAATGACAACACTCCTAGGAAGGAATAAAACATAGCCAGTACTTATGCATTATGAAAAGCTTATAAGCCCACACACAACGTCATCTTCAGATGTTATGTTTTTGCTCTTTAGCTATTAACCTTTGTTAGAGCAGCACCTCACTTGGACATCATCCTTTCAAACTGCCTGAATATCAAAGGAAAAACCTTGTATTTGCTTTTTTTATTATTGAGGGGGACTCTAACTATACAGTTCTATATTTTCATCTGACATTTATCTGTAACTACATTATGGCTGTTGAGATAAATGTCAAATGAAAGGTTCCTTGTTTGACATTTTTAACAGATTGCCTAATAGTACTGAAGTGGAATAAAGAACTCTAGACGTACATGGTACTTAAGAGAGTTTATCTGCCTATCTGGATAAAATTAGCAGGTAAGAATCTACAGTCAAAGAAACACTATTATTGTTAGAAATACACTCCATGGTACAAGTATCAATCACTGTAGGATAGCAGAAGCTTGAGAGAGAAATTGGGAGAGATGCATAGATTGGAAACTGATTTTTATATAACCTCAACAATGGCCAGATAATGCTAGAAGGCATTTTGAATCATTGCTGGTGAAAATAGCATAACGCAAGACTTGATTTCCTTCAAGACAAGTAAAGGCTTTTATATACATTCCTACTTGTGAAAAAGATGTAGGTAAGCTAAACTGCAATGGCTTTATTTGAAGTTCTGAACTAATTCTGCTGCTATAAAAATTCAATAGTATGCAGTTCAAGATATGGTATTTAATGAAAGCAATGTAACTATAGTTGCATTTGAATTATTATTCCAATCTGCAGTCTTATATAAATTCAAATATCCATACAGACAAATACTTCTTGATTTGTGAAGTGAAGCATTTTCACTACTAATGAGGAGCATAATATAGTAAAACAGAGAGTCTTATATGGTTGTCAAGGCAAAAAAAATTATGTCTACCTTCCTTTAGCTTAAACACTTGTGTCTTTTCAAATAGAAATTAACACTGTATTTGGAAGAAAACCAAAATCCAGAAACAAAGCTGACTTATTTGGAAAAATGGGGGATTAGGGTGAGGAAGATGAATACTAAATATAGTAAATGGAAGTCAAAGCTTAACTATTGATTTAATGATAAATTGCATTTATTTTTGTGCCTTCAAGTCAGTGCTAGCTTCTTCAAGTGCCTGAACATTTCCCTGTAGTTTTCTTGGCAAGATTGGAGAAGTGATTTGCAATTGCCTCCTTCCTAGGAAGAGAGAGTGCCTGGCCCAAGGTCACCCATCTGGCTTTATGTATAAGGAGAGACTAGAATTCATGATCTCCTAGTTTCTAGCCTAATGCCTTAACCATTATACAAAACTAGTTGTTTTTTATTAATAAATAAATAAATTTATCTTCAATCAAGCTCATTTCTTCTTTCTGTATGGACATAAACTCAAGGGTGGGATATGAGAGATAAAATAGCAATAGACCTATATACTTCCCCATTGTGCTTTACAATCTGGGTCTTAATGTTACCAACCTCAGAAGGATGGATGGCTGAGTCAACCTCGAGCCATCAGCATCGAACTGCAGACTGTGGGCAGAGTTAGCCTGCAATACTGCATTCCAACCATAGCACCACTATACCTCCTAGTGAAATGGTGGCCTACAGGTCTGTGTCAAGCTTCAGATAGGTAATTTGATTTGACAAAGTTTTGATCAGATCACCTCACTAAATCAGAATGGTGAATCAAAATCAGGACTTGCTTTAAGGAACAACCTACTCACATGAAGTCAAAATATCTCAAATCCTTCCTAAGTTTTTGCAAATCTGATGGTGATTCAGTGGCCGGCCAATGAGATTTATCATTTCATTGAGCTCTCTGCCCATTGGAGCTATGTAGAGATGGAAAGACTAGCATTACTCCTGGCTTGATTTACTTTCTCAGCTCTCAAATCTTTAATACGGCCAGCCATAAGCTATTACTCAAATGGTAAGTCATATACCTGGTCTTACTTTTAAATTCTGCACAAAAAAAAGAAGGCAAATTTAAGTCTCTTGGTGACAATGAATGGTCTCATATTAATACTTTCAGGGGCTGGTTGAAACCTTTAGAACTGGGATAGGATATAAATATCACTTTCACTGTGACTTGTTCACCTTTATGTAATTCTATCTCATTCTTCCACCCTGTTTCTACTGCCTCATTTAACTAACACCCAAGAATCACCAACAAGCCACAACCTTGACATAATCAATTCCACCAGTAATGAAGAGATCTTTGTAGGGAAAGCCAAGCTTGCCAAGCAATTATGCAAGGCTCCTGACATTCTAGAAAACCCAACAAAACTATATCATCTGCAAAGGGCAAAATATATTTCTTTCTTTCTTTCTTTCTTTCTTTCTTTCTTTCTTTCTTTCTTTCTTTCTTTCTTTCTTTCTTTCTTTCTTTCTTTCTTTCTTTCTTTCTTTCTTTCTTTCTTTCTTTCTCTCTCTCTCTCTCTCTCTCTCTCTCTTTCTTTCTTTCTTTCTTTCTTTCTTTCTTTCTTTCTTTCTTTCTTTCTTTCTTTCTTTCTTTCTTTCTTTCTTTCTTTCTTTTCTTTCTTTTGAGTTACAAACAGAAAAAATCAAGCTGGTGAACATTAACCTGTACCTCATGAATGTCTGATTTAATAGGGTCCTTCTTGAATAGGTCCAAACATTTATGGTACCTCAGAAAACCCAGAGATGAAAGCAAGTAAAGCATAAGATTATGGCATCTCAGAAAAACAAGTAAAAAAAAAAGTGTTTATATTTAGAAGAGTTGAAAACTTTGGAATTTAAGTTGGAATAGATATTATTCAGCCAACTGTTCTGTAATTATTTTTTTCCAGACATTAGGCAATTTGGAGGCGTCTGTACTGTGGTTTCTATCATGCCCTACAATACATACAGGGGAGTACTTCCATAATTTATTTATTGTTAAAACCCTTGAAAGTATTTGGCTAAAACCTAGCAGTATTAATATCCTCTAAAATATTTACCAACCCTGTTTCTTTTTCATTCCTTTCTGCCAGAAGAATGAAGCAGCATCTTGAAGCTTCCTCATTAAGGCCTATGGACAAAACGTGTTTGATCTGAATCTTGAATCTGCTCAAAATAGACTAGGATGTCATCAAATCCTGAATGATCATTGAATCATGTCATTTTTCATGTCAGTAAATTCATATGCTGAAGCTAATTTGTGCAGGGTTAGTAGCATGGTGGTGCAGTGGTTAGAATGCAGTATTGCAGGCAAACTCTGCTCATAGTCTGGAGTTTGATCCTCATGGACTCAAGTTGACTCAGCCTTCCATCCTTCTGAGGTTGGTAAAATAAGGACCCAGATTGTTCGGGGCAATATGCTGACACTGTAAACCACTCAGAGAATGCTGTAAAGCACTATGGGGCAGTATATAAGTCTAAGTGCTATTGCTATTGCTATATTCTTTGTTTACTAAAAACTTTCATCCCTGTGTTTTGGAAAAGGAACATTAATATATTGGAGGGACTATTCCAATACTTAAAACTCATCACTATTTATCTCAGGAACAGCTAAAAAAGACTTAGTAAAGTTTGTGGTATCACAGCAACTATGACTCTGAATGCTTATTTAGAAATGCTGTTATTATAGATACCAAAAATAATTCTCTCTCTGTTGCTAGATGTTCCACATTATATGTTTTATGTCTGCCGTTTGCTCTTCTCTCAGTCTTCTGACACTGGTGCCAACTGAGCAAAGAAAGATATGGAGACTCATTCATTCATCATGCGACATGAAATACCATAAGGTTTTTCCCCCTATGAATATGTTTGTGATATACACAGAAGTTGCACTTTGAAAAGTAGTACCTAAATAATGGGGGGGGGAATCTTCTTCTTTTCCCCAAAAGCTGAAATTTGATCTTACTCCTGAACATTTGCAGATTTCTTATTAGATGTACCTCTGTGTTTTATGTTATTTTTATAATAATCTGTCCGAGCTGTCACAGCTGCAAAATGACAATAGTTGTACAACAACTTTAGAATATAAAGCCCAAGCAAATATACTCTGACTGGAGACTTATGATCTAAAATTAGCTACATCTATTGGAGCTTGCAGATCAAGATTCAAGACAATATTGATTTATACAAAGCACTTTGAGATTTGTGTCAAAGGATTCCCTGTAGACGCTTACTTTTTTGACAGAGTTAGATTAAAAGAGAAGTGAGCGTAACTTTTTAGAAGACATGAACCCTGCCCAGTTTCAACTGGATACTGTCAAAGATTGAAGCATAACACACATTTTAATGTATTGTGTACCTGTTCCTTTTAAAAGCTGAAATAACTAAAATGAAGAAAAGAATGCAGAGCAGTCTCAAGTAAAAATCTAAGTTGAAGCAATACAAAGCAATATAAAGATGAATATTTTCAAAACCTGTTTAAAAATTAAGCACTTGTCTTTTCTGAGATGTTGGGGTGATGTGGCATCAAAGAATGGCCACTGAAATGCCTTTATTTTGTGTTGTTTTGCTCCTATTAATTGAATACAAAAGAACAAATAAAAAAAGGAAAAAATATCCAATATGCATCATTTTAAAGGAAGAAAAAGAGGGGAGAAAATAAATCTAAAAAATTCAAAGGTATGAAAACATACGGGTGATATATTCATGGATATTTATAATAGTTCTACAGAAGTATAGTAGCCATATTTCATTATAATAAACATGGCAAATCTATATCAATTAGTCATTCTTTTGTAAGTAGTTTATCTTTGTAGGCAACCACATGGTTGAAATCATATATTTACCTATTCATTGTTGAAGAGTAAGTTTTTTAGCTACAGTTACATAGGTGATAGAGAATCCACTTTTCTTGACAGCGGTCAATTTCCATCCAATAGGAATATTTTTCAAAAGAATATGAACACCTAAGCATATTAAATCTTGCCTGAAAGTTAATAGATATCATAACATTCTCTCCAAAGGAACAACCATAAGCTACTGTACAAACAAATGAAATATCAATTCTCATTGCCATTTCTCACAACGTGACGTGACCATTTAGTCAACCCTTTTGTATATAAACTTACTGAGTTACATTGAAAGATGTGCTTTGTCGTTTCAAAATCACCAGAACTTTGGTATAGCTGGTTAAGTCTCTCTCTCTCTCTCTCTCTCTCTCTCTCTCTGCCCGCCCTCCTTCTAACTCACTAAATTCAATAGGATGCCAGGCTGGGCATGGCACATTGACAAAACTTTCCTGAGCAATTCGAGAGAATGATTTACCCATTCATTTGGGTAAATTGATTGACCCTTCTGAGATGGTATAGCCCTACTGCTTTTCTTCATTAGGTTTTATAGAAGACAGGAGGACTGGAGTTTGCAAAAGACATTTAAACTTTACTAAGAGATTGAGAGTCACTTGATTTGATTTGCCACTTCAAAGTAAGTCTTTCTTAGATTCACAAATTGGTCTTAATGGGGTGATTTGCTCAAAGCCTTGCTCTTCTGATGCACTCTTTCAAAGCTTTGCACACCCAATAAATTAGATCAGGTGTAGTTCATTCATAGAAACATACAAATATAAAGCAGGGGAGAATACAGTATGAGGATAGCAATGGTAGGAAAAATAGACAGGACCTACTTAATATTCTAAGCTTTCAGCTAAAATGTATATATGTATGTATGCATGTGTGGGGGAGTATGGATGTGCATGTATGGGTGCGTGTATATACACACACACACACTTCCTCACACACAAACACTGCAGTTTTGAAAACAAACATGACAGAGCTGATTGAAGCATTATATTTTGCAAGCAATTCATTGAAGATTCTTTCTCTTGAAATAATCATCCTAAAGCTGAATCACACAACATCTTGAGATAGGCTAAACTCCTGCTGCTGACATTTGTAGATGGTTCATGAGCAAGAGTTTCACCCATCACGAATCTTCAGTTATATTGGCTTATTGTTACCCTATTTCAGCTTGTTGTTAACAAGATATTTAATTCATTAGGGAGTAGTGTGTGCTGTGGGCACAAACTACATCATTATGATATCCGCTTCACCTCAGAGCTGACAGAGCCATTTTGTGCTGAATTATGAACCAATTTAATACCATAAAAAACGTTATCGAATCTGCTTATTGCTCCTGCCAAGACCACAAGGCAAACCAGTTGCACCCTACAGGAGTCTTTTGGCCTTGTGAAAAGAAAAATGATCCATAGCTAATTTCACTGAGGGGATGCTCAGAAGGCCATAATGTAGATCAGCAAATCTGTGAAAGGTTTGCCTGAAATAAATGTGTGAAAGAAAATCTTTTTTTTTTTAAGTCCAAGATGAACAGATTGAAAAGAAGTACTAAGTTGGGGTTATCAATGTTTCCTTATAATATTCAAAACAATCCTCAGAGTCTAAATCTTAGGCAATGAAATTTGAAATGTTTCCTGATTTTTTTGCCGTTACCATTTAAAAGAGTGTAACATATGAACTAATTTTATATTCCTGTATTTATTTTCTTGCCTGCCTAATTTCTGAATTTTGCCTTGGGGAATTAAGCAGCCCTGTCTAAGTCAGTGTAAGTTGTCTTTATTTTGTTTGCTCTGTAAACAAGACTCAATAATGGGCTGAAATTGTGACTGTACAGTTAAATTTGTTTGACATTAGAAATGTTTACCTACTTGGAGTACAAATATTTGAAAATAGGATACCATGCAGTAGGTGATGATATAAATTGCAACCCGTGATTTTTCTGTTCATATTGAAAATGTCATTCCTAGCATTGGCTCTGTCACTAAAATCAACAATGCCTTAGATAACTGATGTAAAGAACAAGTAGGAAATGTTACTCTAACCTAACTTCTGGTTAGTTAGGTTTCAGGGGTAGTGGTAGATACTGTCTTATAACTGATACTAAAATAAGGCACTGTTTAAGCCTTTGTAGACATAAAATATAGAGGAAGCCTAACCTAGGTTTCATACAATACAGTGTTTTAGAAAAGTCACTTTCCTTTTCCATGACTGAGTTTCAGTGTTAAAATCTGCTACCTAAACTGTAGCAAATTATCCGTGGTGACACAGTGATTACAATGCAGTTTTGCAGGCTAATTCTGCCGATTGCCAGAACTTCGATTCTCACCTGCTCAAGGTTGACTCAGCCTTCCATCCTTCTGAAGTCAGTAAAATGAGGACCAAGATTGTTGGGGGCAATATGCTGACTTTGTAAACTGCTTAGAGGGGGCTGTAAAGATTGTGAAGTGGTACATAAGTCTACATGCTATTGCTATTGCTAATTTAGAGGTAGTAAACATCTTTGATTTCTACTACTTCTTCACCTCTCCACAAATTAACAAAAGCTAGATATCAGGTAGCTCTTTTGTCATCCTGTCTGTTTTCTGAATATCGATTTCCCCCCCAATCATTTGAATTGTCCAGATTTTCCTAGACTAAAACTATGTTTATATTAAATCAGGACCCATGAAATCTCTCTTGGATGATTAAATCTTCAGTTATGTGTATAGCCAAGGTCCCTCTATAACAAAACATCTTCCTAAACAACAAGGTGTTGCATTATCTTGATTTTATGTTTCTTTTGAATTATTTACATTTTGAATGGACTATAAAATGAAAAGAAAAAATGCTGACAAATTTCACACTTGCTAGTATTATGTGTAAGATATAAAATATAGAATAATAGTTGTGGAAAGTTATTGTAGCACTAAAGCATCTACTCTGGGGAGTAGCATTGTACTGGAAGCTGAATTTGAATGGTATAAAATATGTACAAGTTCACAATTATGGCTATAATTAGTATGGAAATTGCCCAAGTTTTGCTTTCATAATGCTAGCTGGCCAAGAAAGAATGAGCTGTACTATCTGCTTGATGCATACTATAGGAAGAGGAGGAGCTGTAATCCTCATTAGTGAAATATACTGGCACATTATTTTACACCCACAAACAGAAGTGGCCTCATTACGTAAAAGAAATAAAAGAGCTATCCAACTACTTCTGAATGAAACTGTGATTTAATCTAACCACAGCACTTCTATTTTAGATTACTTTAATTGCAGTTTGTAAAACAAACACAGATGGATGCAGATTATGCTTGCTATTTCATACTATTTCTAAATTAACACTGATTGAATTATAGCACTAATAAAAGTGAGTATTTGGGGATTCATTCATAGGAGTGCTAAAACAATCAGCTCCTTGAAAGGAAGTGTGGAGGAACATTTTAACATGTTGAAGAATAATTAATGTCTTTTAAGTGACTCTTAAAAGAAATTGCACATGGTTTCACACATGTGGAAGTTTGATAAGAGACGCGGATGTTATAATGAACAGAGGAAAGGAGCTTTGCTTATGTATGTGTGAAGTCTGAAGCAATTCTCCTTAATTATTTTCAAAAGATACCCAGTGTTAATAAATTCACATTCTATTTTCCTGTAGTGAGAAAGAGCAGGAAAGCTGAAGAAAGAGACAGAGGGACTAATTCTGACTGCACAAGACCAAGTCTTAAGAACAAAGGCATACAAAGCCAGAATTGAACAGACAGCAAATATCTCCTCTGCAAAGAAGTTGAAAAAAAAGTGGACCACATAGTTAGCTTCTGCAAGAAGTTAGCAGAGACTATTACAAATGACAAAATAGCAACAATGGTGCATTGGAATACCTGCAAGAAATACCATTTGCCTGCAAGCAAGAACTGGTGGGACCACAATACAAAGTTATAGAAAATGAAGAAGCTTAAAGTGTTCTGGGACTTTAGAATTCAAACAGACATGCACCTGCCACAAAACACCCTAGACGTAATAATTTTTAATAAGAAAAACAAAAAAAAAATCTGGAGAGTTGGACATGGCAGTACCTGGACATAACAGAACAGAAGAGAAAGAACTGGAGAAAATAACTAATACAAAGACTTGCAAATAGAAATAGAACAACTATGGCAAAAGCAAGCAAAGAGAGTAGCAATAGTAATAGACACCGTGGGTACAATTTCAAAACAGCTGGAGCCTCACTTGAACACCATTGACACTGATAAAATCTCCATCAGTCAATTGCAAAAGGCAACTTTACTTGGAACAGCTTACAATGTGCAACAATATTTTAACATCAACAAACATCCACATCTGTCTATCCCAGGCCCTTGGGAAGGACTTGATAGGTGGACAAAAATGCCAAATTCAGTCTCAACATCTTTCTCACTGTGTGCCCAACAACAACAACAACAACAACAAACAACAACAACCATTTTATCATGCCTTTCTTTGGCATACTAAACTCTGTAAACATTCTTCTGTATTTGTATTACCTAGGTGAGAAGAACCATTTTTTTCATTCTTCATGAAGTAGAAGAATTTTGTCCAATCTTGGAAGAATAATTTTATATTATTCAATCACCAGGCAAAATTTTATGGATATTATGATACATACCTTACTTTCTTACTGATTTTGAACTCTCAGACTAGAGACCTATAAATTTTAATTTATTTCAGCCTCTTACTAGAAACCTCAAGATATCTTCCCATGTACAGTAGTAACTTTGTGGTACAATGGTTATGTTGACCACTAGAAGGCACTATGTGACTGGTTTCATTCATGTTGGAACTCACTTGGCATAGGTGTTCAATCTTATATATTATGTTTAACAAATTGAACATTCAGTAGTGATACAGTAAATATAACTAGTATAACATTTTTATTTTTCATGGGATTTCAACATGTGATAAAAACCAGGTTTATTTTTTCATCGCCTTTGAGTGCTATTAGATTATTGTGATATCATGGAGCTTCATTAGCTTATTATTTTTTAAAAAAATATTTGCTGCCTTAAGAGTCCTTCTTGAACTGTAATTCAGTAATTCTCAGAATTCATAACTGTTCATGGGCACTTTATCATGTTATAACAGTTGCCCTTAGGACTGTTACTGGAAAGAGTGGTTAAAAATAAATAAATAAATAATAACTAAATAAACATTTTAATTCTCATTAGTTGCCCAATCAAGAAAGCATTAGAAAGCTTGACTAGAGATGAGCCTGAATATCTTTACAATGGTTTAATTCAATTACTGACATTTTATGTTCATTTATCCTGTCTTGATTTAATTTGTGGTTTATGTAACCTGTCATACTGATATTATAATTGAACCTTTGCAAATGACATTCATTAAGAATGGGGCAGAGTTTATCAGTAAGAATTTAGAGAGGCATATTTATCAAGAAAGCCATCAGATGGCTACTCAATAGGGAAGATATTTAAGGCCAAATCAAAAGATATGGGGACAGACCTCGGTAATTTTTGACAGCTGGCAAGTTCTTAGATTTTCAGACTTTGGAATTTACAGCTAGTCTTTGGTTAAGACTGTAATTGGCACTGGATTTTCCTTTGCTAAGCAATACAATTGTAAAGAGCTATGTCAAATGATTGCATTGCTTAGAAGTTCTTGCCATTGTTAAGTGTGGTTCACGAGCCATTAAGTGAGGACCTCCTTGCAATTTCCGGCTAACAATCAAAGTCAGTGAGGAAGCCAGCAGGAAGTTGCAAGTCCCAGGCAGCTTGCAAGCAGGCCAGCTGGCAGCTAAGTGGCTGTTGTTGGGTGGGTAGGATACAGCATGGTGCAAACAGGGGAGGGCCGGGGGTGGCTGCTGCAGAGCAAGGGAGACTGTGTGAAAGTGTGTGAGGGTCTAGCATGGCATAGTGCAAGGGTAGTGGAGGTGGGAGTGGCTACTGCAGGGTACAGGAAGGTGTTTGAGTATGAGCCAGCACAAAGTAGCGCAAGTGTGACAGGGCTTGGAGTGGCAGATAAAGAACACAGGAGGGTGAGCAAGAATCCAGGAAGGTGTGCAAGGGTGCACAAGGGGCCCGTGTGGCATATGCCCAGTGGGGTTGAGGTAGCTTGCAGGATGTGGGAAGTGTGCATGAGGGGACAGTGTAGGACAAATATGGTGAGGTGAGGGTGGTTGCTGGTGGAAGACTTGCCAGAACAACTTGTGACCTTCCCTGCTGGCTTCTCCAGGTACTTTGCAATCACGTGATCATAGTGATCACATGATCATGTGATCCTCAAACTGTTGTAATTGCAAGCTGGTTGCCAAGCACCCTGATTACAACCACATGGCTATTAAGGGATGCTGGGACAGCCAGAAGTTCAAGGACAAGTTATAACCAGCATTTGTTGAGCATCGTCAACTGAATGTGTGGTCATTAACCAATGATTACCTGTTTTTACGTATAACTAGCTGAACTGCTCAATCAGATACACTTAATATGTTTTTGTGAACAATAGTTAAAAATTCAAATGTATCCAATAATTTAGTACTGTAATTTGTAATAATTCTGTTTATCACATTTTCTCCCATACAGCTTGAAAAGAAAAATAGAATTTGGGTGGTTGGAAATAGAGGCATTGTGAAATTTTGAAGAAGTCCATGCATGCCTTCATTCATAAGTTTCCTCACTAACTTTTACTTCCCAAGTAATTGGATAACATCCATTTACATAAAACCAGGCTCACCTCTGCCTCATGCATTCATGCCTCATTTCCTCACTTAATGCCTTTTCATTCCTGTTATTTATTTTCTTTATTATTACATTTCCAGTATACGGCACTGTGAGTCATTCTCATTGCTATCCCTGGCAGCACCTTCCCAGGGCTGTGAAACAGTAAGAAGATTTAAAAAAGCTTTTCCATCTAGTCAGAGGAGCTAACCTTTATTATAATGGCATTTGGTTTGTAACAGGACTTCATTCAATAAAGAATTATTTATAATAAGATTTCAACAAGTATCCTGCTAGTTCAGAGATGAGGAACTGGATGCGGAACATTAATGCTCAGCAGTTACAGCCAGCATGGCCAATAGTCAAAAATACTGGGGGGCTGAAATTCAGCAATCTCTGCAGAGGCAGCCATTGTCTTGATTCTTAATTTCCCAAGAGTCTCTATAAGTACAGTAGTGGCCAAAATTGTGGAAACCTTTTGGGAAAAGTGTATTTTTGAGGTTTGATGGCTAATAACACCACTTTTGTTTTTGGAGTAGTACCATAAAATTATATATCAATGGAAAGATACTTTAATCAAGAATGTAATGCAACAAAGTTTGTTCAATTTTCTGTACTGTGTTCTATGAAAGGTTATAGCCAAATAACCAGAAAAAGGAAGCACAACTTGCTTAGGTTGATGTCAGGTAGCTTTCCTTCATCTGATTGTAGCCAATGAGCATGAGTGTTTAGAGAGCCAATCAGGTGTCATCTTGTTTTGGCAATGAGCCAATCAGATCATAGTAGGATTCAGTTATTGATGTCATGTATTGAAGCTGAGAGGAGGACATTTGTCAGTGTGTTATGTGATCACTATCAAGTTGGTTGGGTTTTTTTGTGTTCTTTCATTTAGTGAGCTTGTAAAACGTAATAAAATTAAAATTATGGTGCAAAGAGTTGACTGGTTGCCCAGAAAGCGATGTAAAATAGAATTATTAAGTGAACAAGGCTACAGTTATAAAGAAATTAGAAGAAAAATTGGTGGAAACTTAACCAAAGGTGGCATTTCTACTGTACACTTTTCCCAAAAGATTTCCACAATTTTGGCCACTTCTATACAACTGAATGTAAAACACAGTCCCATTTGAAATTGCCATGCACAACATGAAAATTGATTTAAAGTTGGAAGCTTGCATAAGGAGAGGCCAAAGGTAATGATTCACCTTCTTAAATGGTTATAGTTAGTTTTGTTATTTTATGTTCTTAATCACTCTCAACTTTGATTATTCGATTTCTGTTCAGATTGTAACAGATCATATATCTGTTAGAAATTAAGAGATTGACTTGTTTAATCTGAGAGCCTTTATATTAATATAGAATGGCCATACTTCCTGTTCCAGCTTAGACATTTCTAAGCTTGCCCATGGGTAGAGCAACACTAACAGCTACAAATATAAAGTGCTACCTAACCTAAGATGTTGCCATCTTATGGAATCTAGGAACCATCCCCTCAGAGTTAAGGACAGCAACTTCCCTCTCTGCAGTTCCAGAAAGCTCTGAAAACCTGGCTTAGTCCCAGGCCTAGAGTTGATGTTTGTTATTAGTTTAGTGGTTCTTGTTTTGATTCATGCATTTTGTTACAAAAGCATGTGTCACAAAGCACTTCTTTCCACTCTTAACTTGACAAAGAAGCTATGGGAAGGGGAGGGGATGGGTAGGATTGGAATGTGTGGAGAGCTGGGAGGGAGAAAAGGAATTTATGTGAGCCGTTTGCAGCCTGAGAAAATCTTGCAATTTCAAAGTCAGACGCTGAAGACTTTCAGAAGGTGCAGACTGTTTTCCCAAAATAAAATGTTTAATCTGGATTGATGGACAGTGGACAGTGGGCAGGGGAAAGAAACAGGGGTTTTACTATTATGCAATTCGTGCCAAAACCTTAGAACTGGCTTTGCTTCTTCTGTGCCTGTATGGATCTGTCAGTAAAGTTATACTTTTGGCAATCAAAAAAAAAAGTCCCAGGAGTTTCTTTTGCGTACATGCCAGAGGGACAGTGGTCATTAAGCCAGTTCACCAAGTAGTAACCTACCTGGATCCCACCCAGAGGTCAACAGCAACCTGAGAATGTTGGCAACCAACAAAGTGTTGGAGAGGGGAAGAAGCCGGGAGAGGTCCCAGCCTGAGAGGCTCCAGTGACTTTACAGGCTAGAGCCTGTATGCAGCTGGTCGGAGCATACTCCAAACAAAAAGCTGAGAGGTCAGAGCAGCTATCGGCCAGTGAGAGAGAGAGAGTGAGAGATGCCCCATACCAGGGACCAAAAACCCAATGAGTGACAAACGTGGGAAAGTGGTGAAGGCTGAAGATCTCTTAGCGCCCTTTGGCATTAATGTAGTCCAAGAGAGCAAGTGGAAGGCGAGGCGGTCAGTCGAGTGGGACAAGCCCAGTGGTGGGACAACAACCGATTATCTGTGTGGATGCCGCTTCTGGAAGTCCATTCTGGGCCTGGGCAACAAAAAATTAGCTACCGGTTCTGCCAAAGTGGTGAGAACCGCTGAATCCCACCACTGGACGAGCCCACTAAGTGGGAGCTCCCAGTTGCAGCCCACAGCCCATCGATAGAGCAGCTGAGGGAGAAGTTTGGCAGTTTGGAGATTTGGACAGTCACATTGCTGGGGACTGTGGCAGCAGTAGGCGGAGTAAACCATTAGCAGCGTCGGCCACCCTGTCTCCCCCTCTTCTGCAGCTGATGACCTCAACCCTAGTGATAGTGGATATTTTCTACCAAACTGTCCTTCGTATGTACTGCAGATTTTATCTTATCTCTACTCTTTTTGGTTGCCTTTGTTTATTTATTTCATTACATTACATTAAAATGTAAATTTTATATGCATTGGTAAATGTTTTTTGTTTCCAAGCTAACTTTTGAAATACTAGAATATAAATACTAATATCTGTTGTTTTGATTGATACTGTATGATGTTTTATAGAAATGAACAAAATAATTCCAGGTAATTGCTATCTTCTCTATAAAGAACGTTTCAACAATATCTCAAAATTCTTGTAGTGTCAAATTAGATATAGAGCAGCTGAATTATTTATTTATGTTATATCAAAAAGTAATTTCTCAATAGAACATAATTTCTCTTTCTCTTATGATTTATAAAAATATTCCTGGCGGCTCAGTTATTACTGTGTGCTAATAATACATATTATTCCCATTTTGCTACTAACTTTGATATAGGAAAGTAAAACATTGTTGATTTCAAGATCAGATCCCTTATACAGTAGCTGAATATTACCTCTGAGATGAGAGATATGATCTGTTCAAACACAGGGAGCAAAAATGAATAGACACGAATAAATATAGAGTAAAACTATGAAATTCAAAATGTAAGAAGAATCTGTTTACAATAGCCTATGCATGGGTCCAACGTGTATTCATTCCTGAATGGATCATTTTATATTCAAAGTATAATTTGGAATTATATTGTGACCAACTTTGCATAAAAGTTTTCGATAGATAGATAGATAGATAGATAGATAGATAGATAGATAGATAGATAGATAGATAGATAGATAGATAGATAGATAGATAGATAGATAGATAGATAGATAGATAGATAGATAGATAGATAGATGGAGATGGAGATGGAGATGGAGATGGAGATGGAGATGGAGATGGCAAAATTGACTGTTTTAATTAAAGAGAAGAATCTATCTAGTTTTATTTCTACTTGGAAACCACTTCTGGACTTTGGGCTTAAAACTAGAATGACTTTGTTGTTATAGAAATGGTTTGAAATAGTTAGAAATGTAAAGCAACAGGTCAGGTTGTAACTTTTTTTGTATTCTACTGCACTGAAACAAGTTAAAAGTGTTTATATTTGCATCTTCTTTAACTTTTCTGACTTTTGTTTAGTTGTGTTTATAATAAACTTTAATAAAACTTGAAAATAGGATGCCTCGTGGAATTCATCCAGGAGGTCCTTTCTTTTATTTTTAATTTGGCAGCAGAACCATTTGTCTGTTTTGTGAGACGAATGAGAGACATTTTGGCTTAAGAGTGGCAAGACATTTAACAAAAAATGTTTACTGTATAGGCTAAAGATGTATTGTGCCTAATTATGTATTTTTTCTACCGAAGTTTATTGATGTTTCACTTCAGTAATTTATTAACTTTTTGTCTTTATTGGAAGAAGTCTTAGACATTTCCTATAGGCTCTAATGTTTCTATGAAATTTGTCATACAGGATTGTCACTTATGTGAATTCCTTTAAATATCTTTGAATAGTTTTTTTCCCTAAGGAAACTGTTTTTTTATTTGTGAATGTAAATACATGAGTTTTTAAATTTCAGGTGAAAATTGAGCTAAATAGAAAATTAAAAATCCCAATCTGTTTATAAGAAAAGATAGCCAGTTTGGTTTACTGATTAAGGTATCAGACCATGAGTTCAAGTTCTGCCTTAGCCATGAAAGCCAGCTGGGTGACTTTGGGCCAGCCACTCTCTCTCAGCCCAACTCACCTCACAAGGTTGTTGTGGGGAAAATAGAAGAAGGAAGGTGTTTTGGATAGGTTTGCCACCTTAAATTATTTGTAAAAATTAATAAAGATGGGCTATACATAAATAAATGCATAAATATATATTCTGTAAATTCTGTAAAGAATAATATACTTTTTATAGGTATTCCTAAGCAAATACTTTAAAAAAATTTAAAGCATCCAAATAGGATGGTAAGATTAGTTATTTAATTATGTGAGAAGGACAACCTCTAGATTTTCTTTATCTAAACTGTGGCTATCATAAGATGTTGGGTTTTTCAATTTTTCTGACTGTTTAGCACTATCCCTGTACATATATTTTGATATAAATGTTTCTATGCAATGTAAATGATAAAATAAACAATTATGCATTATGGACACAGTTAGAAAGTCCTTTCACATCAGGGCAGGAATTTAACTCCATTTTTAGCTGTAGCTCTATTGCGTTTTTTAAAAAGTTGCAAGACATTTTTGGAATATATAATTTTGGGAGTTTAATTTTAATATTACTTATTCAATAATAATTTTTTCACTCTAGGATATTCCAGTCTGAAAATTATGTGTGTGTGTTCATGTGTGTGTGTGTGTGTGTGTGTGTGTGTGTGTGTGTGTGTTCTGTGTTGCTAGTCCTGGACAAATGGTGATAGTAAACCTGTCTTGATTTCACAGTTTGGATCAGATGCATTGGCAGCATCTTTTTTTTTCTTTTATGATCCTTTAATCCCTTTATTCAGGATGGAGTCGGGGTGACTAAATAGAGCTGAACTGGATGCTCTTCCTGGTACCTACATGGAGTTCGCAGCAGTTGTTTTCTCTTTATGCCTTGATAGAGAAACATCTGCTGCTGCCTAGGATTGGACTGTCAACCTTCAAAGTGGGAGGCAAGCATCTTTATCTCTAGACCACCACGGCATCTAGATTAGCAGCATCTAAAGCTCCAAAATTACTATCAGTACTGGAATATCATTTTAGGGGTCCTTGGTGTTCTTTGTGCTTGCTTGTTTTCTTGCATTTTATTTCATTGCCCTAACTAGGTAAAACCATCAGTGCTAGGAAGGAGTGCTGTTTGCTCTCTGTTTATATTCTGGCGTCTTGCCTGTCTGGGTGGGTGGGGGCGGTCTTAGGGATTCATTGGTTGGGCTGTTTACTAATGGCTCTTTGGCAGTTTCTTGATTGGGGGTATTGCTTACTTGATTGTTGGTCTGAAGTTGACCTTGGAGTTAATCTATGCTGATCTGAGTGCTGATTACTGGTGGGGAGGTGCTGGAGTCTTTTTCTCTTTTGGGCTGGTTGATTGTCTCTTTTGCATAGTCTATACAGTAGATGTTGTTAATGTCTATGTGTCCATTGATGGCTGATTTGTCAGAGCTCCAGGCTTCTAGGAATTCCCTGGCATTTTTGGATTTGGCCTGGTCTAGGAATGTCACATTTTCCCAATTGAAACTATGGTTAAATCTGTCTATATGTTGTGAAATTAAATAATTTTCATCATGCCTTTTGACTGCCAGCTGGTGTTCATGGATGCGTTCTGCCAGACTTCTGCCTGTTTGTCCTATAGAAGACTGGCAGAAGACTGGCAGACAAAGATTGCAGGTCTTAAAGAATAATATTTCTTATTATCTTAAAATAAGACCAATTCAATAAAATAATTTTTGTTCGTGTTGGACAATAAACATGAGATTTTTTTAAAAAATGGGGCTGTCAGTATTGAATTGGGAATGTAATATATACAGGTACAAATACCACATCCATACATGCCCACATCCACTTACCCTCCCACATACATATATATAGCTAATTTGGACAATTCATGCTCACTTTTAATTGCTTTGGAGATTTAAGCTCATTCAGAGTAAATAGATATTTTTTTATCTATGGTTCTGTCAGTATTCTGCCTCTTCTTAATGACTTCCATAATTACCTGATGGATGACATACCCTGGGGTTGAGAAATATCAAGTTAAAATAGGAAGTAACATGGGCCTGTAAATATAGCGCAAGAGATACCTGGGGATCCAATTTCATAATTTGAAGGGTCCTTGGTGCTCTCTGAGCTTGGTTATTTTCTTGCAGACATTTCATTACCCAGACTAGGTAACATCTAATAGCTAATAGCACTGAGGATGTTACCTAGTTTGGTATCGAAATGTCTGCAAGAAAACAACCAAGCTCAGTGAGCACCAAGGACCCTTCCTTTCAACCCTGAGCTATAACTATTCCCCTTTATTGGTAACTTCATAACATTTCTGGTTGGAAAACTCTATTCATCATGAGTGCCAAACAAATAAAATGAAAGCATGTACAAGCGAATAAAATAAAGGGAGTGTAGTATTCAGATCTGCAATTGCTTTTGAATTTCATTTCATGGACTGAGCTAAGTTACAGAGATTGCACAAAATATGGGCAAATAGGACTGAAAGAGGATTACAGCTTTTATTCTCTGAAGAGTAAGGCTTTTTGAAAAAGAAGGAGCTGGTGATTTTGTCCCTTAAAAAAAACACACCTCTTTCTTCCTTCTCTTCCTACTAAAACAATTGCTATGTAATAGTAGGAAATGCTGTCTGATTTCTATTTATCTTGGAACAATTCAGTTGTTATAGTTACCATGGAAACTCCTAAAATGGTGTGGTGAAGAACTGTAATACTACATTGTTTATATTTAAGCTACTAAATTTATAGACAAAGCAACGGTATTCTGCTTAAAGGTTTGAGACAGGAAAAAATATATTACCACTAGCACTTTACAAAATGTTCACATCAGACTATTCTGTTTATAGAATTTGATAACTTCAGATACATTCTGAAGTCCATGCATTATATGCACAGAAAAGCCCTCCTTTTCCAAGCATCAAAACTTTTCTTCTGCCTTCCTGGTGCCAGTTTTGTTTTCTTTCTCTTTCTCCCTCTTTCACCTTTCCCCAAACAACAGAAATAATCCAACCTTTGTATGAAGGTTGATCTAACCCTGCAGTGTTTCTCATGAGCATTTCAGCAGAAAAGTATGTAAATCCAGGCATGGCATTAACAAAGTAATTAATGTTGGAAAACTCTGACATTTTAAAAATATTTATATGCAAAGATTTTAAAAAAAAACCCTGTTAAAATAATTTGACACATATCAACAGAACGTAAGTGAAAAGGGTTGATAGCATAGAAAGTTAATAAACTAAGCTATCCATTTTCTGTTGAAACAAAATGGACCAAAAATGATCATGCATAGGAAAGTACAAGGGATGGTGATGGAGGAACTGGGGATGGAGGAGATGTAGATGAAGGTGATGATAATGATACAGAAATTATTTTACATCTTTTTGTTCAAAAAAAGAAAAGTAGAATAATTAAATGTGTGAAATAAATTATGTGAAACAATAAATATTGTGTTTACTTGCTTAAAATATAATCAGATTCTTTTACTTTATATAGGATGGCCATGCTGAAGTCAATTTAGTAACTACATAGGCATGAGCTACTGAAATTAAGGATATATAGTTAATTAAGTATTCTTCTTTATTATCCATATCCACTAGTGGAGTCCAGCAATTTTCTATGGAATTTAAAATAAAATTGGAATACAAGGGTGTAAAACCATTTACATTCCCAGCACATGTTAACAAAGTAAACTTCCTATATTCTTCTCTTAATTTATGAAACTGTGAATTAGTAACTTTTTTTATTGAAATCAGTCTTTTGTTCTTATTATATGAAGCAGAATTTTAAAATATAAATTCCCCGTTCTATGTGGACTCTCTAAATTGCATTCTAAATGCAATTTCCACAAATATCTTTAAAAATACCCATTTGAGATTTTGGATCAGGAAAAGATACTGTGAAATCTTCTCAGGATAGAAACACGCCTATTGGGTAAAGTTAAAAATGAATTGGAAATCCTACTGTGTGGTAGTGATGAACATATCATTGCTAAGGGAATTAGTATTTGGAAACATTTATAAACATTTTCGCTGGAAGTTTTCAAGAAGAGATTGGATAGCCATTTGTCTGGAATGGTATAGGATCTTCTGCTCGAACAGAGGGTTGGAATAGAAGATCTCCAAGATCCCTTCCAACTCTGTTATTCTGTTATTTATTGTATTATGTATAATACATTTCATATATCCCTCTATTTATTTACTACCTAAATTACAAAAAAAGATGAACACTCTTAGACAGAGATTTACATCTATATTGATTAATATCCCTATCTATTATTTCCATAGCATATTGTTGACCACTCTGAGCTGTTTGGAAGTAAAGAAATAATGACCATAACGAACATTTCAAGTATATTTTATTATTATTTTTTATTTATTTGAATTTTCAAATATATACATATTCCATAGAAAAACTTTTAAAAAATCTATCTTCCAATTCAAACTGCTACATTTCAATTTAATTTGGAAGACTCCATTAAAAAAAACTCTGGGAGAATTTAGAAGAATATTAGTAAGGATGCAGGACTTTTGCAAATATTTATGAAGCATTAGTTACAGAAATGCAAAATAGCACTATGAAGAAAGGTCAAATTTGTTCACATAGTTCAAAAGACACCCTAAAACATTTTAATGAAGACTCAGGAGAGAGAAAAGAATCAAATGTGTTTCAACCAGCACCTTGTGCATATTGATTCACTCTCACACCTTTAAGTTTCTTTTTTTTATTACCAGTGATTGATATCCCTTCCCTCAACGCAATCAACTTCAAAGATTGATCAAAGTCATCCTATTTCTCTTAATATTTGCAGACTAGACATGAAAAGGTTAAACTTGTTTCATGGTAGTTTGGATTATAAAACTGGATTCCATGCCTACCATACTATACAGCCAGGGAATTTACAATAATTCTAATAATATTGTTCCCCAAAGTGTGGGTGGCTACAATATAGTCCTCCTGTTTTAGAGGACATGCGATGTATAACATATAGGAACTTTTCTCTTCAATAGTTTGTTTCCAAATGGGAAGAGAAGAGGAAGAGAAGGGAAAGCCTGAATTAAGTATAAAAGTATGCTATGTAATATTAATTTCATACCATGGCACTTAGCTACAAGGTTCAGTGGTAAGCAAAGATGAGACATAAAAACTGACATATAGTAGCATATTGCTGGTTATCCCAAGTGATGTGGTTTTGAGGGAAATAGAGGGAAAAATGAACACAATCTTATGAACTCAATTAATAGCCAGAAATAACCAAAAAGTGAATTTTACAAGCATATGTAAATTCTACAGAGTATCTACAGAATGCACACACTGTGGAAAGAATAGTGAGTATAAGAGACTTTTTAAAGCGTAAGGAAGGCTAAACTGAAGAGATGGCAGCAAACAGGCAGGGGGAGGCAACAGAAGGGGAACAGGGGCAACAGGAGAAAGAATGTATGTATACATGCCAGCTTACAAAATGCTGAGGAGAAGAATAATCCAAATCAGCCAGTCCATAATCCAATGCCACACAAGATCTTGAAAAGTACAGAGGGATTAGCTAGAGAATTGGCCAGGAACATACTGAGAGTGAAATGTAGCAGGAGTTGAACAGAAATTCGATGTTGATGTACAATTACACACTGGGAAATTATGCTTACTGTTGGACAACATCAGAGTGAGTTGCAAGATCAGAATGGCAATGCCTCAACACTTCATCATAAATGACTACTGGAAAGAAACTCTCACTGATTCAGAAGTGGTCACAAGCAATGTGTCCCATTCTACTCAGAGAATAAGAAAAATCACAGCAATGAGAGATTAGCATCCTGATATTTAGATATTTTTTATTTATACACCCTTCTACCCACCCAAGTTAGTTTCAGCCACTCTAGTTAAACTGCCTCCCAAGCATTCATGGCAACCGTGAATCTGTCCAAATTGACTTATTCAGTATAAGAGACCTATGTTTGTTCTTGTTTTCTCCTGAGACAATAGTTCTAAGCTAGATAATAAGAGACTTTCTACAACTTTCATTGTCATGGACAGATCATTGTCCTGGGTTTTGACTTACTGAAATTTATTGAAAACTGGAGTAGGCTGCCCCAGGAAGCTGATGTACTCAGGCAGATTTGTCATTACTATTCAGATTTTTTATGTTATTTAACCAAGCAATTCTGTCAAAGTCCTGATTTATATTTACAATGGGGAAATAGTATGTTTCCTGATCAATCTCTCCTGCTGGTAGTTTAAATGGGCTTCCTGATTTTCATTGCATCTTGTATCAATTAAATGAGAAAGATGATGGTTACTAGTTAATATTGGTTGAAAATGTGAATTTGACTCTGCAGTGCTAAAACCTGTCTGAAGCCCTATGAAAACCTATGAGTCAATGTTAGTAAATTGTTTTAACTGTTCAATGGGCTTTTGTCATGCTATTAGATCCCAGGTTGCACAAAGAAAATATACTTTTAATTCTCTTTAAAGAAAGAAAATCATGTTCATTCCAACTTGAACATTATTGATATGAATAAAATTAACCAGTGGAACAGCTTGCCTTCAGAAATCATGGGCGCTCCATCACTGGAGATTTTTAAGAAGAGACAGACAGGCACTTGTCTGAAATGATGTAGGTTCTCCTGCTTGAGCAGGGGGCTGGACTAGAAGACCTCCAAGGTCCCTTCCAGCTCTATTCTAAAATAGATGTAGCAGCACTGCTACTTGTTCACCTATCATGAATATTATTAAAATACACAATTTGAGTATGTGAACAATACTTTATATATTTACTTACCTAAATGATACTCAACTTTTACATCACCATGCAATTAAAAATAACCTGGTAATGATTTAAATATAAGAACATCAAACAAGATCTTGTGTACTAAAGGAATGTGTGAAAAAATATTGCAGTTTATTATAGCACTCAGTGAAAAATCAGTAAGAGTATTGACTCACAAAGTCCATGAACTTCTTTGTCTACATACTAAAGCTTAAAATACAAGAAATAAATAAGATGAAATTCAATGAATACAAATATCATTTAATAGGTATAATTGTGATTTAGTTGCAGGATTGGAATATTATAATTTAAGAATACAGTATGCTGTTAGGGATGAAAAAAAGAAGTCAGGTTACAAAAAGTATGAACATCCGCACAGAAATCCAAATGAATGAATTTTGAGGTGTGATTCAGAACATCTGTGTTAAAAGAGTAAAGGTAGTACTGGTAGAACTAAAAACAGCACTGTTACCAACCACTCAATCAAAGAGAAAGTGTGAATGATGGTTTCCAAAGATATGGCGTTTGACTTCTGGAGAGGATGATATTTGTTAGGTGGTTTGTTTGGATACTGCCTGTATTATTTTTACAAATAACTGAAGGCAGTGATCATATTCAACACATCTTCTTCCTACTTTCCCCACAACAGCAACCCTATGAGGTGAGTTGGTCTGAGAGACAGTGACTAGCCCAAAGTCGTCCAGCTGGTTTTCATGGCTTAGGCAAGACTAGAATTTATGGTTTCCCACCTTCTAGCTTGGTGCCTTAACAACTAGACCAATTGATAAGTAGCTGATCTGAACTTATATTTCCAAGGTCACTTGCAAAGAGAGAATCATGGGGATTCAAAGGAATCAGACTGAATGCCTACTCAGGGTCATCCCAAATCTTGGAATGATATAACCAGTAGATAGCTGAAGCTGTCTTTTGGTTCAGTTTCCAGTCCTATTCCCCATTGCACTTTCCCAAACGTGCAGCAAGTGCATTACATTATTTTTCTAATATATTCTCTTTCATCTAAGCCAATTATAAGATTTTAAATTGCTAAATATTCACATGCAATTCAGTCCATATCAGTGTCAGAATTGATGTCTTTATCCACTTATCCTTAAACCTTAATTTTCAGGATTTCATGGTGCAGAACATGAAAATCCAATGAAGAGTGGGTGGCTTATTTACTTTTGAGGAGAAGAAAATAAGTAGGGGGAAATTCCTATGAGTCCAATTTCACCTTTATTACAGAACTTTTACACATTACTGGAGCAGGTGTTCAGCTGTTTAATAATACCTTTCAAACATTCATGTTGGAGATTTTCCTCTCTAATGTTCTCAACTTCTCAATTTTATTGCAGCTCAAGAGTGAGAGTGTGGGAGGCATACTAAAAGCTACTGATTGTCAAAAAGAATATTGATCTACAGATGCAAGCAAATTAATTATGGGATTCCATTTATGTATATCAACACAGAGACACACACAGACACAGGGACCCACAGACAGATACACACCATCCAAACTTTCAAGAAGCCTGGAAGAATCCAGAAAAGAAGTGGGTTTGTGATATACAGTTGACAAGACAGGCACCCCAAATAATCCTTCCTTCCTTCCTTCCTTCCTTCCTTCCTTCCTTCCTTCCTTCCTTCCTTCCTTCCTTCCTTCCTTCCTTCCTTCCTTCCTTCCCCCTCCCTCCCTTGGGTTCAGGCTATATTAGACCTAGGCATTTTACAAACTCTTAGTTATCCCTGTGAGGTCAATTGTAAATTAGAAATAAAATATAAATAAATGAATGCCAGGAACACAATTGAGCAAAATTATCTTCAATCTATTGGTTTGGCTCTCTACAACAGTCCCAGTTTCTCATGTCTCCCCTTGGGAAAATTAATTGTCCACCCCTGGTCTATATTATCCCACAGATGGCTATTAAACTTTCCTCAGTTTAATATGCAAGCAAGTGAGATGTATTCACCCTGTTTATTTTGATACAGATAAGTCAGCCACTTTTTATTAAAGAGTATAATTATTTATTGTTCACTTCTATAGGCTAAAGGCCTACTTTCATTGTCCTATGCAATTGTTTGTACTTCTAACATGTAAAGATATCCTTTTGCTGTCTTCTTTTGCCATTGACTTCCTCTGAGGTATTTATGGACTTTTTAGTTTAGTCTACATACACAATATCCCCTATTTCTAAGATAAGATAAACTAAGTTCTCCCAAGAATTGAGAGATGGTTTGCTGAGTGGTTAAAGGCACAGGCTAGAAACAGGAGACTATGAGTTCTAGTCCTGCCTGAGGTATGAAGCCACCTGGATGATTTGGGGCCAGTCCTTTTCTCTCAGTCCTGGGAAGGAAGCAATGGCAAACCACTTCCAAAATCATTGCAAACAAAATTGCAGGGACTTGTCCAAGCAGTCACCAGAGTTTACACTGGCTTGGGGGGGGGGGGAGTTGTCTCAAGTGAAGAGTCCCCATCTATTAGGTATGCACAATCATTGAAAATCTATGGGTGTTATCAAACAAACATAAAATTCCTCTTGCAAGCCAGTTAAAAATAAAGGAATGCATAATAAAGCCAACCTGGAGAATAAAAATAATAAAGCTGGCAGCAGAATCTAACACTGAACTTTTACTTACACACCTAGGGGGGATAGAAAGCTCTTCAACTGATGAATCATAAAACTGAGGCAGTATAGAAGTCATGTTAATAAATGAAGGACAAGGATCCTGACGTTTGAGCTTCTCTAAGGAGAACATTTCACATATAGGGCAGAGCTTATCACTGAAAAACACCCATTTTGTATATATCTATTTCACCTCATTAAATGGAAGTATAAGATATTTCCTCAGGTAACCTGATGCCCTGCTATTACAGCCATTACTCATTACAATGGAGATGGCAAAGTAATAATACCATGGCCAGTCCCAATTAGTCATATTCTGAACTAGCTTCAGAGCCATTTTCAAAGAAAGAATACATTACAATAGGAAGTTATCACAAAAAAATCTCCAGGCTATTTCTGTCCAGGTAGATCAGGGCAAAGCAGCTCACTCTCCATCCCTCCACCCACCCACCCCTACACACACACACACTTCAAAGCAATGGTGTGGAGTGGCTGCCTAACTTTTTTCATTCATAAAAGTGGTTTTTATGCACATTGAGATTTAAGATTGCCTTTCAAGGAGAGTTCCTAACCCATCATGAAGAGGACTATGTTGCCTTTGTTGCACAAAACCTGCAACCAAGGCACAAAGGCAAAGTGCCCCCACTTCACACACAGTAATATAATAGCTTGAATTGATAAAAGGCATGCAAGAAAACTAAAGCCTACCTGTGCCTCTAGTTATAGTGATGGATCCAAAGCATTTGGAAATACCACTTAATTCTGACAACCAGGCCTCGTCTGTACTTAGTCTCAATTAAATGGCTGTCACCTATTTATTTCCTTCTTTAAGCACTAGAATACAAACTGCTTCATCTGTGTTAAATTAAATGACACAGTAAGACAGTTCAGCCCACCTCCATGAAAATTATTTCTCAGTGGTTTCACATAAATGATACAAGGCAAAGAGAAAAGGAGAAAATAAAGTCCTAATGATCCCTTAAGCATACAGTAAATGCCACCCAACAGAACAATAACCCTGCAGTGACACACACTGGAGTTGGCCATCTCAAGCCAGGCTACCAATTCAGAAAGATAACATCCAACATTGCAAAGAGATCCAGTTCAATCAATAAACTGGTACTCATTTCTTAGCAGAAGTCACCCCACCGGCCTGAAAGACTGAATTGGATATAGAAGAAGGCAGAGCTGTGCAAGTTTTCAAAAGGGCACTTTGCTTTCCTTTGAAGTCTCCTTCAACAATTGCAATAGGTTTCTGTTCATAAATTGTGGATGGGCTATTGCAAGTACCTAGTCAGGTTGGGATATGATACAGAACAAAGCACGTTGTCAAAGCAAATGGTATCACCTTTTTGACTTCCTGGAGGGGATCACATTACTGATATAGTGCTACTCAAATTTGGCAACTTTAAGATGTGTGGCCTTCAACTCCCAGAATTCTCCATTCAACATGTTGAAGTCAAGAAACACTAAATTATAAGTTCTTCTACAAGGTGAATCCAAAGTGTTTGGATAGGGCAGTGATGGCAAACCTTTTAGACACCGAATGCCCCAAAACCACCCTGCCCACCCCCGGTCCATCCCGCCCACTCTACCCCTGCTCCAAACACAAGGCCACCTACCGCCTCCATGGCTCGCCGCAGCAGATTGCCCAGGTGGTCCTGCAGCGCCATGGCGGCCACACCTTCTACCCATGCCCCGCAGTACCATCTGCATGCGACGAGGTCTAGGGTGGAGTCTTGTCCCTGCTGCCCAGTTGCCATGTCCTTGGCTGTGCTGCTCCATGCGGGCTGCGCCCGGGGGCAACTCTCCTCCAGGGGGGGCTGCTGGTGAGGAGGGGGCCGCAGGGGGAGGCAGGGCATGCCCACAGAGAGGGTTCTGCGTGCTGCCTCTGGCATGCGTGCCATAGGTTCGCCACCACTGGGATAGGGTAACCCAAGCAAATTAATTTTGTCCAAGTTTATTTGATGTGTGTCAATGACTATTCATTCAAGTATAAGTATTTTACTCAGAGAAGAGATGTTAGGAAATTGCCTATACCTATTTTCATCACCTGAGTCTACATTCAGTTTCTTTAAGAATGATGTAACCAGAGCTAGGGAGAAGCTGCCAAAATAATATTTATAATCTGGTGAACTAAAAGTAACATCTACTGCATAATAGAGGTCATAAGCCAGTAAGATCACTAATAAATATACAAATGGTCAGCCTAAAATGACCAGTTACCAAATTTACATCTCAGTAGGCTTCATGATTGGGATAGGGTAACCCAAGAAAATTAATCATCTAGCACAAGAAGATGGAGTTTTATTGAACACCTCCATTACTGGAGTTGTGATAACTGTGGCATTTAAGTTGGGGTGAATGGTTGGATTTGAAGTATTTTGCAAATGTTCACCTCTTTAGGGGCAACCAGTTCATTCTTTGAATAAGATGAAACATGATCTTCACATCCTGAAAAAAGCAAAACAAAACAAGACTTCTCTGTCATTTACATAAATTAGGTGTAACAACAATTTCTAACCCATAATTAAATGGATTCAATTTTCTTTCATAAGTATTCTACTCATCTGCCCATATGCTTTCTTCTATGGACCTCAGAGAGAGATGCATATAGATATGCACAGATATACATAAGACTCTGAGGATTAGAATATTGTAGAATTATGTCAATTATTTATGACATTCCCATGTTTCATAGACTGAGTTGGATATCAAAAGGAACCTTGGATGTAAAAAAAATAAAAAATCCTCTCAAAATATGCAAATCCACAGGGATCTGCTGACTTTGGGACATGTCTCCTTTTAAGTTCCCTCCCTTGCAGAATGAAAAGACTGCTTAAAGTCTGAATTTCAGTCTGAAATGATGATCTGACTATTAGGGATGAAAAGAGCCTTGCTAAGAGTGTTTTGGGGGAAGGGGGGGAGTTCATTTTAGAGGTTTTTTTTTAAGATAGAACAAATATTTTTGTTAGGTTCTGTTCCATTTTCAGCATTATTATTCAGACGTTATGACTGTTGCAAATGAAGGCAAACACAGTACTTGTGCCAGGGTAATGTTGCAGGACCAATCTCAGCCAGTCACCAGGACCAGAGATTTATTCTTTCAAGATTTAAGCTTTCGGACTCATACTGGAGCTGATCCTCAGGGAATTTCTCTTTGTCCAGTATGTTGACTCCAGAATGTTGACTTTTCTCTCTCCAGTATTATGACTGTTCCTATGTAAGGTCTCGCTTTTTTATAGAATAGAATAGAATAGAATAGAATAGAATAGAATAGAATAGAATAGAATAGAATAGAATAGAATAGAATAGAATAGAATAGAACTGGAAGGGACCTTGGAGGTCTTCTAATCCAGCCCCCTGCTCAAGCAGGAGAACCTATACCATTTCAGACAAGTGACTGTCTAGTCTCTTCTTAAAAACCTCCAGTGATGGAGCGCCCACAATTTCTGAAGACAAGCTGTTCCACTGGTTAATTGTCCTCACTGTTAGGAAGTTTCTTCTTAATTCCAGGTTGCTTCTCTCTTTGGTCAGTTTCCAACCATTGTTTCTTGTCCTGCCCTCTGGTTAGGCTAGGGGGGAAAAGTTTGAGAAAAAGTCTCTATGATGATATTGGTTGATTTGTTGATCTTTAGAAGACATATGTACAGAGCATATGGATGCTCTTTTGTCTTATTGATATTGATACTGATCACCCAGATTTTATTTAAAAATGCAAAACCTCAAATGTTGATATGAGTTGGTTTGCTGAAAATGGAGTGAACTTGCTTTGTGCCATACCCAAAAGTACGTTTTATTTCCAGAGCATATTTTTAAATGTCAATACTATAGGATCTATTTAACATTGTTACAAATTTCTGGTCTTCCTCTTATGAAGCGCTGCTTTTCTTTTTAATTTTTCATGTTCTGCTTAAAAAAGAGGTCTTTCAGAAATGAATAGAAAATAGTAAGTTAAAATAAAATGAGATAATCTTATATAAAATACAGAAAAGGTGATATGATGCCTAGTGTTAGTAATGTAAAAGAAATGCGTAAGCAAATATAAGAAAGTGTGTCTTACAAACGCACATTATCTGTCCGCTTTATAAGAGATGCATAACATTATTTGCTCCACTCACATATTATGCTAGCTGTTGTTGTTTTTGTTGTTGTTGTTTTGAGTTGGAGGATAGTTGCTCAATAGACTGCAATACAGGTGATTCACATAAAACATTAGCACAGTAGAGGTCTCACTTATTTACAATAACCTTGTCAACTTGAATCACAGTGTTAATACTTACTTCTGGCCTCTACACAGAGACAGGAGTCTGGACCATTTTTGAAAAATGATTTTTCTAGGCACTCCTTTTCTCTCTTTCTGTTTTTTTAAATTTTCAGGTCTCTCACAGGTTTAGATATGTGTAGGTGTGAGAGTGGGGTTGGTAAAGTGACTGCAGAAAGAGATGCTAAACCTTTCACTGATATGTAGATGATACTTCAAACCATGATTAGTTTACCACAAATTTATAATTTACTTTTTTCTACTCCTGTCAGGGGAAAAGAAAGTTATACAGCCTCCATAAAGGTAGCTGGAATCCCAGCCAAAACTGCTGTTTTTAATACGACTTTGATAGCTTCATTTAGAGATAAGTATAGTAACAAGGAATAATAATATTCTGAATCAACAATAAAGTCACAATATATTTTATGCATATAGGATAAAAACTGAAGGTATCTTCAATCTACATTATATGATAAGTATTGTTGGAAGAAGCGAGAAATGTACAAATATTTGAGGTTAGAAATGCCCCGGTGAGTGGAAAGGTAGAGATTAAGTTCAGTTTTAAACAAACTAAAACTGAATACAAAGTAGGCATCAGACCCCTGAAATTAAATTACTTTAACAAGATATCTGTAGGCCAAGCAATGCAAAATGAAAACAATACTCACTTTGGACCCCCTAATGAGAAATCAGGACATTTCTGGGGATTTATTTATTTGTTGTTTGTTTCAAACCAATATTGTCATTCTGTGCTAAACTGGAAAAAACCTCATATAGTTTATAGCATTATTGTATAAGATAGCTGTATAAAAAATGGTGTGGGCAGGCCAGCAGGAATATTGATGACAGCAATCGGAAGACATCACTAGGAATGTTGTAGGTTGTGTATCCAAATCAATCAGATCTTGTGTGGTATTTTGCTGGAGGAATGGTCAGGGAAATAGCCCTTTTATAGTAAATGTTGGTCTTCTCCTCTTCTAAGTTTATACTGTGCTTCTAGCCACACAGTGCAAAGTAAATTATAGTAAACAGATTCCACATCCAAGATTTTTTGTTATCATCTGAATATCCCACTAATCAAAGCATGAAGACATCCTACTAACTATGTATATGTTTCCTTGGTTCTACTGAAGCTTGGTGAAGTTTATGAAAGATTATAGCAAGTAGTAGATCAAACTCCAAAGAAGAATTTTCTAATGGCTATTGGTGATTTTATTGCCAAAACTGGAGAAGAATCTCTACTGAAAACTGTTGGAAAATTTGAGCTAGGAAGATACAGTAATGCAGGGCAATAGCTCATAGACCTCTGGATAGAAAGTGGGTTGTGTCTCACTAACAACATTATTTTGGTAACAGAAAAGATGACTCTACACCTATGCATGTACAAATGAATAATATTATAACCAAATAGGTTATATCTCATGTAAAAAAACAGACCAACAAACTCTATATTGAATTGTAAAATGCTGCCAAGTATTGACTGGACCAAACCATAAGATACTAATCGGTTACTACAAAAATGTTCACTAGATTGAAAGAGGTTAGGAAAGATTCAAGCCTATAGATAGATATAGATATAGATATAGATATAGATATAGATATAGATATAGATATAGATATAGATATAGATATAGATATAGATATAGATATAGATATAGATATAGATATAGATATAGATATAGATATAGATATAGATATAGATATAGATAGACCTACTACTTGATAAGATAGAAAAATGTGGGTTAGACACCATCACCACCAGATGGATCCATAGCTGGCTGACCGGCCGTACTCAGCATGTGGTCCTCAATGGAACCGCATCTACATGGAGGGAAGTGTGTAGTGGGGTGCCCTAGGGCTCTGTTCTGGGCCCAGTGCTCTTCAACATCTTCATCAACGATTTGGACGAGGGGATAGATGGGGAAATCATCAAATTTGCAGACGACACCAAGCTGGCAGGAATAGCCAACACTCCAGAAGACAATCTTAAGATACAGGAGGATCTGGACAGACTTGAACACTGGGCACTATCTAACAAAATGAAATTCAATGGTGAAAAAAGCAAGGTTCTACATTTAGGCAAGAAAAACCAAATGTACAGGTATAGTATAGGGGGTACCTTGCTCAATAGCAGTAACTGTGAGAGGGACCTCGGAGTCCTAGTGCAGGGCTTTTCAACCTTTTCACCGATTGTACCACTTTTAGGATATGGCAATATTCGAGTACCACCTAGCAAGGTGTCAAAAACTTGATGACCCCCCAAAAAAACCTGTTCAAAGTTGCAATTGCACTGAAATGACTTATGACCATTTTCACACTTATGACCATTGCAGCATGCCCAGGGTCATGTGATTTATATTTGGATGTTTGGCAACTGATTCATATTTATGATGGTCACAGTGTCCCAGGGTCATGTGATCCCCTTTTGCAACCTTTTGACAAGTAAAGTCAATGGCAGGGCTGCTGGTGGCCAAGTGCTAAGGCAGGACTTCACTCCCTCCCTCCTTCCCTGCCTCCCTCTTTCTCATGCCCACCTCCTTCTGAAGGAAGAATTTGAAAAAAAACAAAACATATTTTTTCTCTTCCATATATTCATCAAACAAGGAAAAGCCTCCAGAAACAGAAAAGACAAACTGCTGAGTGAACTAGCTTAAAAAGGCACATTTCCCTTTAAGAATTAGCTACTGGCTAGAAAGGAAACTAAGAAAGAAAAAAAAATGTAATATTGGCTGCCGGCTAAGGCAGCCTCCCCAAATGGCTCCATTCATAAGTAAAAGAATCTACAGGCAAAATCCATTCAGGAGAAAAATACTTCAAAATCCCTTGCAGCAAAACTTACAGCTAACAATAGCAGAGCAATAGAAGCTAACACGAGATATCAGCCATCAGCCATCAACCAAATAGAAATTGCCAAACACTCCTTAAGAACACAAAGCCCACATTGCCCAAATCCCAGAACTTCAAAGTCACAAAAGCACATAAGAATCCTTCCACTCTCCATCTCCTCCCTCTTTCTAATAGGGGAGGGTGAGCCAGAACTGAGCCTGGGCCCTTTGTCTCTCCCCAGCCACTGCAGCTCCAGAGGACTCTCTCACTGTAAGTCCTTGCCTGCGCTGGCTCTTTCCCTCCCCCACTACACTTGGCTAGGCAGGGCTGCGTACCACCTGCCACTTGTTAATGTACCACAAGTGGTATGCGTACCACAGGTTGAAAAGCCCTGTCCTAGTGGACAATCACTTAAATATGAGCCAGCAGTGTGCTGCAGTTGCCAAAAAGGCCAACACAGTGCTAGGCTGCATTAACAGAGGGATAGAATCAAGATCACGTGAAGTATTAATACCACTTTACAATGCCTTGGTAAGGCCACACTTGGAATACTGCATCCAGTTTTGGTCACCATGATGTAAAAAAGACATTGAGACTCTAGAAAGAGTATAGAGAAGAGCAACAAAGATGATTAGGGGACTAGAGGCTAAAGCATATAAGGAACAGTTGCTGGAATTGGGTATGTCTAGTTTAATGAAGAGAAGGACGAGGGGGGACATGATAGCAGTGTTCCAATATCTCAGGGCTGCCACAAGAAGAGGGAGTCAAGCTATTTTCCAAGGCGCTGAAGGCATGACAAGAAGCAAACGAATGGAAACTAATCAAGGAGAGAAGCAACCTAGAACTAAGGAGAAACTTCCTGACAGTTAGAACAATTAACCAGTGGAAACAACCTGCCTCCAGAAGCGGTGAATGCTCCAACACTGGAAGTTTTTAAGAAGAGACTGGACAGCCATTTGTCTGAAATGGTATAGGGTTTCCTGCCTGAGCAGGGGGTTGGACTAGATGACCTCCGAGAGGTCTCTTCCAACTATTATTATTATTATTATTATTATTATTATTATTATTATTATTATTATTATTATTATTATTATTATTATTATTATTATTATTATTATTATTATTATTATTATTATTATTATTATTATTATTATTATTATTATTATATATGTATATGTACACATACACATACATACATACATACATACATATATATGTATACATACATACATACATATATATATATATCCCAGCCTGAGGAACTGGGGGAAGAAATTAAAATCATTGTCAAAGAGGAAGCCAGAAAGCACGCAGCAAAAACCAAAAAGAACCAGAGAAGACATTGGCTGTCAAACAAAAGTGTAGAAATAGCTAAAGAAAACAGAGATTTTCTTTAGATAGATAACATAATGTACAAATTCCCCTAATATGTGAAAAGAGATTTGGAAGCCAAATGTTGACATACAAAAGGACCCACTAAGAACATTAGAGAAATAACAGGAACATTCTATCCTCATGCCAATGTCATATGAAACTATCATGGAAAAAAGTTAATATTGGAGCATAATATAAAAAATAATGAAGAAAATTTGTACAAGATCAGCTAGATGATATAATAGTCAAGACACAAGTCCATGAAAAAGTACCAATTGTACTTGAAGAAATCAAATGGATTGTAAACCAACTAACAAGTAGGAAAACCCCAAGGGCAAGTGAAATTCTCACAGAGCTCTTAAAGGAGGCTGATGTGAAAACAATAAAGATCACAACAAGCCTCTGTCAACAAATATGCAAAAAGCAATATGGTCCAATGACTGGAAAAAGTCTATTTATATCCAAATCCTTAAAATGGTAAACTTAAAAGATTGTTCGAATTTCAGGTCCATAACTCAGTACTACATATTAACAAGTATTGTTCACAGTTCTGCACAAGAAATTAGAGTTCTATATAGAGAGACAGTGGCAATTGAACAGGGTTCAGAAAAAAATGGGAATACAATATTAGATGGATGATAGAAATAGCAAGAAAATGTTAAAAAGAGCTCTACTTCTGGGATATAGACTACTTCAAAAGTTTTTATGATATTGATCTTTTCAAGATTTTGAAAGTGTCTCAAAGCAATGAATATATGTCAATATCCAATTCTTGTGGTAATAAATCTCTAAAATAATACTAAATAGTTTATAAATGGAAATGTATTCTCTCACCATACCTGCTTAATATATACAGCAAATATACCAATTATGCCATAAGTCTGAAAGAATTGATGTAGAAATTGGTGGAAAGAATGTCAATAACCTGTGCTGTGTTTGATAACACTGCTTTGATTGAAGAAAATGAAAAAGACATAGAAGAAGGAGACCATTCTGAAAGTAAAACAACTCTAAGAAAACAAGATGATATCAGTTGGAAAACTAGAAGAATTTAAGAGAAATAACAAGGCAATAGAAGTAGTTGAGAGTTATAATCTTCTAGATTTCAGAATTGATAAAGATAGTGGATGTGCAAAAGAAATTCAAAGAATAACAATAAGTGAAAAGGAACTGGGAGATCCTGATAATGTTTCATGAAGTGGTTCAATAAACACAAAAGTTAGAATGGCTAACTCGATACTACTCTCTGTGATAATGTACAGATGCAAAGGATGGACTCTGCAAAAGGCAGAGGAAAAGATATCTCTTTTGAACTATGGCACTGGAGAAAGTTGCTTCACATTCTCTGGGCAACCAAGAGAACCAACCATTCAGTCCTGGAGAATTGAAACCACAATATTCATTGGAAGCAAGAATCAAGAAACAGGAACTGTTATGTTCTTCTAAAGAAGACATCGAGACGAGGCTGGTTCACAACAAGGATCTCTTTATTGAAACACGCTCACAGAACAGAAGCAAGAACAACAATGGCCACTGGCCTTTTATATCCCCTTGCAAGGGGATGCACATCCAATCATTGCAGGTTGTTCTCCCGCCTTGCGCATGCACGCAAGGCCGGAGACAGCCTGTCTGGGTCCCGGGCAGACACGTGGTCTGTCCGGGTCTCTGCAGCCTTCCTGCAACCTTCCTGAGCTTTGCTGAATGACTCAGCAAGGCCCAGGACATAACACCCCTCCCCCCTTGGATTAAACAATTATTAAGCATATTGTTTAACACTTTACACACAAACAACATCATAGCAGGCCGGTTGACACATTATACCTTCAACCTTTACTCTTGCAACCCATTATCTTCAGTTCCCTGTTATACACACGGACCTTCACCCTTTGACAATATTAACATCGCAGCACTACAATTGTTTTCCTCAGATGGCGAGGACTAGTAAACCTCCTGTATAGTAAACAGGGACCTTACATATTCCTTTAAATGCTTAGGAGGACCCTTAACCCGCTCTGATCTCTGTGGAGCCAGATTAGGTGCAGGTGTAGTTTTAGGTGTAGAGGTAGGTGTTGAATTAGGAATAGGTGCCTGGAGTGCCTGCTCCCAGTTTGCGCAAAACAACCCAGGAATTTGTCGCCCAGAAGACTCAGGGGTTCCCCCTGACTGCTGACTGGCTGGATCCACCAAACCCAAACCAGAGTTCCTTGGTGGGGTTGAGTTCCCCGAGTCCATTGGTAGGGTGGAGTTCCCAAAACTTCCATTGTACTCCTCTTGGGAGCACTGTCCCTCGAGCCCAAGATCAGCAGCAGGAGTAGCCTGAGTAGTTGATTTACGGCCGTTTGTCCCTAGCCAGGGACCTCTGCCAGAGTCAGGAGCTGCCTCCATGGCAAGACCCCCGGACTCTATGCCAGAGTCAGGAGCCGCCTCCATGGCAAGACCCCCACCAGGAACATGTGGAGGAACATTTGGACAAGCGCCCTCGTGGAGAGACTGCGGTCCACAATCGTAATTGGGGTCCCCCTCCCCCCCGGACACATGGCCAGGAAGCCTCCAGCGCAATTGGTCTATGTGGCGTCTAAGCACACAACCATCCTCCAAGGCCACTTCGTAGGACAGTGGCCCAGAGACCTTGCATACCACAGCAGTGACCCAGAGATGTCCATGCCCATAGTTTCTGGCCCACAGGCTGTGACACCTGTGAAGCCACCCGGTCTGGGTGCAACCTGTCCAGTTTCGTGATGAGTCTGCGACCCCAGCGTAGTTCAACTGGGCTCTTCCCTGTAGCTGTGCAAGGTGTGGTGCGGTGTGCAAGGAGAAAATCGGCTAACCTGTGATGCCAGGGACCTTGAGTGATTCTCTTTAATGCCTCCTTGGTGGTACGCACCATGCGTTCAGCCTGACCGTTGGTGGCAGGGTGAAAAGGAGCAGACGTAGCATGCCAGATCATGTTGGCTTGAAGAAAAGCCTGAAACTCAGAAGAGGTAAATTGGGGACCATTGTCTGAGACAAGGACATCAGGAAGACCATGGGAAGCGAAAATTCCTCTTAGCACCTGGATGGTCCTGGCAGTAGTAGTGGAGGATACAGGAACAACCTCTAGCCACTTGGAATGGCTGTCCACGAGGAGAAGGAAGAATTGCCCCTGAAAGGGCCCAGCATAGTCAATGTGTACGCATGACCATGGAGTGTGTCTCCTCCTACCTATGTACAGGGGCCTGAGGCATCTCAGGCCGGGACTGTTGGCACACTTGGCTCCCCTGAACCTGGGCCTCGATGTCCTTATCAAGTCCAGGCCACCAAAGATGGCTACACGCAAGCGCCTTCATCCTCACAATTCCCGGATGTCCCTCATGCAGAGAGAGCAAGACTCTAGTCCTCAATGAGGCCGGGATGACTACCTTGCTACCCCACAGGATACACCCTTTGAAATTGGAAAACTCATGTTTCCTATGCCAGAAACTTTGGAATTCGGTACCAGGACACGTGTCAGGCCATCCTGACAACACCCATGTCAGCACGTGTGTAAGCATGTGATCAGTGGCAGTTTCAGCAGCCACATCCCTAGCATTGAGGGGGGATTCAGGCAATTCCTGAATGGAGAGAATGTGTACAGCAGGAGCAGGGTCTGCCTCTATTTGCTTCAGAGGTAACCTACTAAGGCCATCAGCATGGCCCATCTCTGTCCCTGGTTTGTGAACCAGGGTGTAGTCATAAGCTGACAAGAAAATTGACCATCTCAGCATTCTGGGGGAGACGATGTGTGGGGTTTGTTTGTTTGTTGTAAACAAACCCAGCAAGGGCTTTTGGTCAGTGTAGACCGTGAAATGGCAGCCATACAAGAAATCATGAAATTTCTTGATGCCTGAGACTATTGCCAAGGCTTCTCTGTCAATCTGTGCATAATTACGCTCTGCAGATGAGAGAGTTCTGGAGTAATAGGCCACAGGGACCTGAGTCCCATCAGCCTTGAGATGACTCAACACTGCTCCTACCCCATAAGGGGAGGCATCACATGCAATGCACACAGGCAATTGCTCATTGAAATGCGCCAGTACCGCATTTGAAGATAGCAAGGCCTTGACTTCTTTGAAAGCCCTTTCATGGACCTTTGTCCATTTCCATGGAGTCTGCTTGTCCAAGAGCTGGTGTAACGGCTCAGCCACTGCAGCCTTGTGGGGGGAGAAATGAATGATAGAAATTTAGCAGGCCCAGAAAAGCCTGGAGTTCAGCTTTTGACTGGGGGCTTGGGGCCAGTTGAATGGCCTGAAATTTAGACTCTGCAGGGTGGATGCCTTCAGCATCAATACAAAAGCCTAGAAATTCAGTGGATGTTACACCAATCTTACATTTGTCTTGCTGTAACTTCAGCCCAGCTTGGCAGAAATGCAGCAAGACAGCTCTCAGCCTTTCAGCCAAGTTCCCAGGTGACTCTCCTGCAATGAGGACGTCATCGAAATAGGGGCAGACCCCATGAATACCACGGAGCGTTCGCTCCATCACCCCTTGGAAAATGCCAGGGGCTACATTGACCCTAAACTGCAGCCTTTTTACCTTAAAAGCCCCTCTGTGAGTAACTATAGTTTGGGCCTCAGCTGTTGCCTCATCAACAGGTAACTGTTGGTAGGCCTGAACTAAATCAAGCTTAGCAAAGACTTTCCCCCCCTTCAGTGAGGCCAGGATGTGGCTCACCACAGTCACTGGATATGCATGCTGCTGCAAGGCTTTGTTTAGTGTGCATTTATAGTCCACACAAATTCGGACTTCACCATTGGCTTTTAATGGTGTCACTATGCTAAATCAAGCTTAGCAAAGACTTTCCCCCCCTTCAGTGAGGCCAGGATGTGGCTCACCACAGTCACTGGATATGCATGCTGCTGCAAGGCTTTGTTTAGTGTGCATTTATAGTCCACACAAATTCGGACTTCACCATTGGCTTTTAATGGTGTCACTATGGGGGTTTCCCATGGACTAGAATCCACAGGTTCTAGAATGCCTTGTTGGAGCAGTTTGTCCAACTCAGCATCTATTTTACTCTTGAGGGCAAAAGGCACCCTCCTTGGTTTAACCCTGATGGGTGTGATGGCTGGATCTAACCTTAAAACAATAGGAGGCCCCTTGTATGAGCCAAGCTCTGGGCTGAACACATCAGCAAACTCCTTACAGACTCCTGCAAGGCTGGCAGTTTGTAGATGGTTAAGCCCAGTCACTTGGATGCCAAGTGCCTCGAACCAATCGAGTCCTATAAGACTCATGCGATCACCCCCAACTACCACCATATCTAACAACCCATCAAATTCCTTACGCTGTACTCTGAGGTGGCCTCCACCTTCACACTGACTTGGGAATTCTGGAAGTCACTGAGGATGAGATTGGAGGGCCTGAGCTTGACTCGTGAGCCACTCCTGGAACAAACCTTTTTAAAAGTGTCAGCAGAAATAATAGAAAGAGTGGACCCTGTGTCCAGCTCCATGGCCAGGGGAACTCCCTGCAACTTTACATCAATGCGAAACTTTTTCTTAAGGGGCCGGTGAACCCCAGTTTTGAATACCCCCCTACGGGACGCGCAGAAACCCACCCTGTGTTGGCTGGGGACCTTGGTATCTTTCAGAGGCAACTCTTTGGGGGACCTGTTTTTCTGGCGACCCAAGCAGGCTGATGCGATGTGGCCTTGCCTGCCACATGCCCGGCAAACAGCAGAACGAAAATGGCAGTCGGCTCTCCTGTGGCGATCCCCACAGCCGAAACACTGAAGGGATGCAGGCGTCTTTCCTCTGCGTTCTGGCAGTCTTCTCTCCGCCGACTGTTGAAGTCTGTCCACCTCTTCTTCCTCGGATTCTTCTTCGGATGCCTCTCGCACGACTTCCCGATGGACGGGAACTGCTGCTGGAGGGTTCTTGGTCGACCGCAAAGCCTTCACCGCGCCGCCGGCTGCTTCTTCAGCTGCACCTTCTCTCAGGGCATCTTGGAAGGAAACATTAGCTCTAGCAAATAACTTTTGTTGCATCTCACGGCTTCGCAATCTGCAAACGAGCCGATCTCGGAGCCTCTCTTCCAAGTCTTGGAACTCACATGGCCTAGCAGCCTGCCTCAGAGCCGTGATGAAGTCCGCAGCTGATTCTCCCGGCCGCTGATTCCGCTGCTTGAATTGGTGCCTCCAAGCTATTACGGAAAGCTTGGGCTCAAAATGCTCGCGCAACATTTTCTTCAAATCTGGATAGGCAATCGACTCCAGTGGTGCTGGGGCTACAAGGTTCTCAGCAATGTCAAAAGTCTCTTGCCCACAGACACACAGTAAGGTAGTAGCTTTCAATTTGTCTTCTTGGACCTTGTTCACCCTGAAGTAATTCTCGATGCGAGCTGCGTAAGAGCTCCATCGTTCTGGGTGCGAAGTATCGAACTTGACAAGACAGCCCAGCTTGGACATCGTTTTGACCAATAGCCTCTTCAACGTCTCTCGCCACAAGGAAGGAGAAGGGGTCCCACGAAGCCAAGCCCACCTCCAGCATCTTCGTACTGGCAGGCGGTTGCTTCTTCTGGACACCGCGCTTCTCTTCGCTTCAGGCCTTCAGGTGAGTTGGCCCTAGCTTCTTATTCTTTGGCTTCCTTTGCGGCGAATCCCACCTCTGTCGCCAATGTTCTGTTCTTCTAAAGAAGACATCAAGACGAGGCTGGTTCACAACAAGGATCTCTTTATTGAAACACGCTCACAGAACAGAAGCAAGAACAACAATGGCCACTGGCCTTTTATATCCCCTTGCAAGGGGATGCACATCCAATCATTGCAGGCCATTCTCCTGCCTTGCGCATGCACACAAGGCCGGAGACAGCCTGTCTGGGTCCCGGGCAGACACGTGGTCTGTCCGGGTCTCTGCAGCCTTCCTGCAGCCTTCCTGAGCCTTGCTGAATGACTCAGCAAGGCCCAGGACATAACAGGAACTATCATGCTTTGGACATACTATGATTGCTGATGCTTCTATGGAAAAAGATGATAATGAAGGAGAAGAAGAGATGGACAGCATATGAGATGGATAGACACTATATTGGGAGTTACAGAATACTTGCAAGACTTGCACAATATAAGAGAAACAGAACAGCTTGAAGACCTTTTATCCATAGATTCATCAGGAACTGGTTATGACTTGATGGAACATAACAACCTAACAAGTCTTCTGGAAGATCACTGGATCTTCTATTAAGCATATATATGTATAATAATCTTTCAAAGACTGGCCAATATATCTGTGAAATATTGTAGAATATTAATGGTAATAGAATCATGCAAGCTTAAATGTGCTTTCCTAGTTTCTTCCTTTATGTTCATGAGAACTAGGGAGGGTCATATGTGAGATATTTCCTCAAATTGCATTTCTGCCTGAGACTCAGTTTTCTATTATCTGACCAATGTCTTGCTTGTGGCTCTCATTCTCAAGGTTATTCCTTCTGCCATTATACTTGTGTTAGTGCCATTATTCCCTTGGAACATTTACCTACTTTGAAAATTTGAGAATGGGGTAAACTTGACAAAGAGGTCTGTCAATTTTTCCTTCTAGTCTACTTGACAGGAAGAAAGTAAATTTGCATATTGGAAGATGGCCAGAAATTCACTCTACATTCTTTTTCAACCCCAAACTTTCACCTGGAGTACTTACAGAAAGAGGTTTACCAGTCTTCCAAAAATTGGTAAACTGGTAGTTAGGCTTACCATTTATCTGGCACCTCAACAGTAGATCTGTGGCTAAAATGATAGATTATACTAAGGCAAATTGAGAGGTATCTAAAACCTCCATGTGCTTAAAATGCAAACCCATATCACCTTATTTTAAGGAGAGCAACTGATGGTCATTTATCCTGACAGCTGCTGTCAATGGCTGGAGGGAGAAAACAAAATCAGGGGAATCTATCAACTGCTCTGCATAAATAGTCCTTCAGAAAAGCTGTACATAGAGGACCATTTTCAATCCTCATTGCATATTATACCAGCATTTGTGTATGTATGGGGGTGCTTACTCAAAAAACAAACAGTGTGTGCATGTGATCTCAACAAAAGAGCATAATTTCCCCACATTTTCCACGTAGTATTTTAGTTGCCTGCATTTACATATATCATTTTCTAGTAACTCTTTCAGAACAATAGCCATGCTGCTGACACTGTCAGTTTTCTCTTTTAATATTTCATATAAAAAGCATTACCTAAAAATATTAATTCATCTTACCTGAACTCAATTCTTGACACCCCACAGAATGTTCTGTCCAATTTCTTAACTTTTCTTTTACTCTAGGGGGGCAATGACAGAGAATCTACCTGTGATCTTTCTAATTCCATTATTTGTAGCAGCTTTTCGAGAATGAGAGCTTCACATCTATCTTTCTGGTTAGCACTTTAGTTTCCGGGCAACAGGATTAAGCCCCTAGCATGCTGGAATAGTGCCAAGTCCTTGAATTGTGTTATATTTCATTGTGTGCTACCTTATTCAAATGCACAAGTCAAGGATCACAAAAGCAATTTCCCTTCCTTCCTGTTCTCGAAATGCTGTGCCTGTGTGTGTTGTGTGTGTGTGTATGCCAGCTGATGTCTTTGTCAGTGAAATTTACCAGTACTTTTTCAAATCCCTCTTGCTTGATGTGTCATCTACCAATGAATCAAACCTGTTATGGAACAGCACTTCATGCAAGAATAGACTATGAGTGGGGAAACTTTTGGGAAAGAATGCTTTGTCATTTCTCATTGATATGCCCATTTGTGAGATATTTTAATATGAGGAATTTTAAACAAGATTGGAAGAAGTTCAGATCCCTAGATTTTAACATAATATCTGTTTTTCTTTCCTAACCTTCTCCCACATATACTGAACACCACAGACATTGATGCTAATGGATTTTAAGCTGTTTTAACCAGAGACTGATCTCCAACACCAGTGTTTTTCAAGCATAATAACTTAAAGATCTGTAGAGTTCAATTCTCAGAGTTCCCACCATTCTGCCTGGGGGCTTCTAGGAGTTGGAATTCACACATTTTCAAGTTGCCAAGCTTGAAGAACACTGTCCTATGCAGATGCCGTACATACTTTTCCATATCTCATACCATGTAAAGGTATGGTTGGAGGAAGGAAAGTGGGAGCCTTTCCATTCTAATTAGGATTACATATGATGGGCTTCATACAAGAAACTGGAGAAGCATAAGGGGAATTCAGTAACCTAAATGGACAGTAGCCAAAGGTCAACACTGGTGACCTTCATCTCTGTCATCCATCTATTCTACGTGAGAGTAGGAAAGGAGGTACTTGAGGTGCAGAAGTCAGATTAGAAAGGAGGAATCATGGCACACAGAAAATAAATAAATATTTTGCTCTGGAGAAAAGTCTAAGCGAATGAAAACAAATATACCTGTCCCAGGATAATGTTGGTAAAGAGAAGTTCCCTGAGAACGGGCCCCAGGACGAGTCCGAAAGCTCGGAAGACTAAATCTCTGGTCCCAGTGACTGACCCAGATTGGATCCTGCACAAGTATAAGTATTATTGATTGCATATGCATATAAAGGTAGGTGTGTGTGTATGCGTGTATGTGTGTATAAGGGAGAGACACAAACACAGAAATACGGAGAATGAGAGTTCAGTGTAGGCTGTTCAAAACAAGGCATCTGGCATATCTGTAGAAGATTCTTATAGCTCATTCTGCCCTCTCTATATGAGTATCCATGCATGCATGCAGACACACATACAAACTAACACATACATACATACTATTTTAGCACTATTATTATAGTTCCCTGTTAAGAATGCTGCTTCTGCTTCTTGCCTACACTACCACTCACCTTTCTTTCCCGGTGAAAACCCCCCCCAAATATTATATTATATTTTAATGTTAATGAGGCTATTTGAATGGCATCAATGGCTATTTAAACCAAAATTCAGATTGACAGACAGAAGTTGACACTGAGAAGATGCATCTATTTTTTTCCAGAGATTTTATTATTATGCAGCTGTGCACCCTGGCAACTGATATGGGGGAGGGCAGGGAATAATTCTGCTGCAATGATGAAAGGGTTAATGATGAGACAATAGAATTGTGTTGCTATGTGCAGCAGCAAGTGCTTAAAAAAAACAACACCACCCCCTTATTAAGCAAAAGGTGGTCTAAGCCAAAACGCACATGCTGACGTCCAACTATCTCCAGAGAATCGATGATGTGTTTGTAAATGTGTGTGTCATGTGTGTGTGTTTGTGTGTGTGTGTATGTCTGTGTGATCAATGTACAATTTCACAGCTAAATTTAGGGACTGTGCATCCTATGAAAATGGCACCTCACAATGACTAATTAGCAATAAAAAAATTCTGTGGTTGCCTGAAGGTTTAATTATTTGTTCTCCAAGGTTTTGATTAAATTAACACTCTTCACCTAAGGACAAAAATATATAGCCGAAATATATCTTGGATGCTGTTTCTTCACAAAGGATTATGTTCCTTTCCCCAGCAAAGCGGGTAAGACCATATCATCTTTGCTGTTAAAGAAATGCAATAAGGGACAGCTTGCAAATAAATCTGTTCTCTTGTGTAGGAATATACTATTTGACTATTACGGAGCCCTCTCCAAGGCTCTCCATATTGGCTATATTTTTTTTTAAAAAAAAAAACCCTTACATATATAGCATAAATGAATTCCATTAAAAAGGAAGTAAAATAGAATGAAGGAAAGGCATGTTAAAATCAGGCTGAATTAACTATTCATGTGCTACTCAGCAGTGGTTTTCATGTGATTGAATTCCCTGCTCTTTGCTAACAAGCTGTGGCTGTGGATGCATACACATTTAGAAGTTGGCCCTATTGAAACAAAGTAGGACTTAGTTCTGAGTAAATCTACTTGGAAGTGTGCTGTCTACCTTATTTTGCTGGATGAGTTGACAAGATCATGGGAAGGAGTTAGGAACAATATGCTCTAAGACAGGGGTGTCAAACTGCAAGCCCACAGGCCGGATGCGTCACATGGAAGCCGCGCCCACCCCATTGCCGGCAATGGCAAAATAGTCCCGATACGTTGCGCAACATCACATGACATCGCGAGTTTGACATGTCTGCTCTAAGACAAAAATAATGGAGACATCATTATGATAGGGTACAGGCTGTAGGAACACAAAATTCTGATATGACAAAAGAGATCTGGGACAAATATCAAAATACAAAGAAGGATATCACAACATCTACATTTTAGTTAAAAAAAGTAAAGAAAGCATTTCATCAGGTGCATCTTCTCTCATTCTGAGTACTAATGTGTATGTATGAAAATATAATAACATTTATGACTAGAATATGCATATGGAGTCTTCCTTTCTTCTGATGGTTAGGGTAATCTATATAACTGTCATACCTGTGTTTCTATTACATATTCACAAAAGAAGGCTGTAGGATATGCCACTATTATCCTCCTTCAGTTGTATTATATGCTTCTTTTTCTCTAAGCAATGAGCAATTTCAAATGATTGGTTCACTTGGAAAGCAGCATCTCTGGAGAACTGATGCTTTGGTAATACATGAATTTATATACAATTAGTGAAGCATAGGAAACCACACACTGAGGCATTTCTTAATACAGTATTTTCAGAATAAGACCTAGCATCCTATGATGCTTCACATTCTTCGATTCCCAACTCAGTCCTTTCTGTCTCTATCTAGATCTGACTCAAACAGTTTTTAATTGGAGAAAAACATGTTTTAATCCCAATAGTTCTCTTCCAAATGTGGTTAAAATGTAATCTAAAAGTTAATAGTCCTGCTCTGTTTCATCCGTAATGTCTCCTACAAAATATAAATCTGACAAGCTCAGTTTCTGATTGTTAATTATCATGGTTTAATTGATCCATCCTATTCAATCATGTTTTGTTCAATCTCTTAGCCTCGCGTTAATATGAAATACACATATTCAGAGTTTACCAAAAGTCAGCCACCATAGACAATATAGTTAGCTTGGTAGTCATTTTCTTCTAAACACTTTCTTACTTGTGTGGCATTTTGATCATTCCTAAATAAATAATATTCTCTCATAATTTACTATCATTGGCCTAAGGGGACTAACTTTAGGTACACTTTGCATAGTTAAGCTCTGGTTCTGTTTCTGGATTTGAATTTGCCTGTGCTACAAATTTCCATTATCCATTTATGAAGGCAAAGAGGATGAGGTCATCTTTGAAGTTCAGGCTGAATTAACTTGGAATGTTCAGTCTGGAGGAAAAAAAGGCAATGTATCATGTTCAGATGCATAAAAGTGCCAAAAGGAAGATAATTGGAAACTATTTTCCATTGCTACAAAAACTAGATCCAAAAACAATGGGCATAAGTTTCAGCCACATAGATTTCATTTAAATATAATAATTTTCCTGATAAAATCCATAAATTATGGACATTGTAGGTTTTCCACCTCTGAAGGTTTTTAAGACAAAGCTGGAAAGTCCCCTCTCAAGAGAGTTTAATTGTTTTCCTGCATGTCACCAAGCATTGGATAGATTGTGTTTTGGTCTCTTTCAACTCCAGAACTTTATGATAAGAGTCTATGATAGATTAGATATGTCAAAAATAGAATATGAATTACAATATTGATGTTGATAGAATATTGATAAAAACATCAACAGATCATCCAGAACAACCCAGAATAATGTCTGGTATTATGAGATAAGTTATCAGCCAGATAATAAGTTAAAAAGTTGTGCTGGAGAAGAAACCTGAAGAGCATACGTGTGCAAAACTATGTCAATGTGTAACATGTTCTAAGTCAAGGTATGAAGGGATAAAAATTCTTGAAAACATTACACTGATAACATCTTTGTATTTGCTATGTTCATGAAACAGTCATGGAACACAATATCTTGGTCAGATGATCAGCTACTAGATTTGATGAACGATCATGGCATGATCTATGATGGTGAAGTAACTCAGCAATCAAGCTGAGGCAATCCATCACTGTTTATAAGAAAAGCACAGAAAAGTATTCTGAAATCATATCATCCAGTCAATCAAAGAACACTGAAAAGGACTCCCAATGCGCCTTTACTACTTGGCTAGCATAAGAAGGGCTTTGTAAGAATTGAATGACTAAGATAGTGAATCTGGTACTTATAAAATAAAGCTTATAAAATCTATTGGTAATCTCTTGTCTTGTTGGATGGTGTTCACTGAGTTTGCTCTGGTGCTGCATAGGAGATTCCTAATTCAAAAGACGAGCACAACCTTTTCCTTTTTGTCATCTGCGTCATGATGTCATCATGCAAGTGGTGTAAATTATGTTATCTGCATTATTTGCACAATGGTGTCATGATGCATGTGATGTCATTTACTAGCTATTGTCCCCTCCCTTCATAGGCAAACATGGATAGCAAGGAAGGAACTCGCTCTTTGTTCCTCTCTTTGTCTTGTTTCTGCTTTTAATGATTGGCACACTGAAAGCCTTGTGCTCTCTTCTTCAATTTTCTTCCTACTGGAAGAATCAAATACTTAATTCTTTTCCTTTCCCGCCATGAGGACAAAAAAACATAGAGGTGCTACTATTTGTGTGTGAGAGAGCATATAGCTTTTGTTAGTAATGTTTCCTTTAATCATAAACTCAGTCTCCAAATACTTTAGAAGAGCTTGATTCTGATCACATTCATATGTTTGGCCAGGCAATTAATGAACTGGAAAATTCCAGTTAGAGTTCTTTCATTTTTTTTTCAGAACAAGAAAAAATAAGCAAACAGTGAATAAGCACTATTTAGAGAAGTGCCACTTTAGCACTGAATTAATGTAATGCCAATTAATCCAATCCAATCCAATACAGAATTATTGTGCCAGCTAATATTTTATTCCAGCTATTAACAATCAGGTGGTTTCCAGCTATGCTGAATAACAGCTCTGACCATCTCTAGTACAGACCATACTGGCTGATTATAATAGGCACTGTATTCCAATACTTCTGGAGAACACCTCACATGGAAAACTAATCTCTTTTGATTTCTTCTTCTTCTTCTTTTGCCATATCCGTTATCGGACATTGGCGATCATGTTGGCGATCCTGTTTTTATCAGCAGCCGCACGAAAAAGTGCTGCTGAGTTTTGTCCAAACCAGTCCCTTAGATTTTGAAGCTATGATGTTCTTCTTCTGCCTGGACCTCGTTTGCCTTCAATCTTTTCTTGGAGGATTAAATGGAGTATGCCGTATTTTTCTGGGTGTCGCATCACATGTCCGAAATATTCTAACTTTCGTTTTTTAATTGTTTTGATGATTTCCCTTGGCTTTCCCAGGCGGCTTAAAACCTCCTCATTTCTGATTTTGTCAACCAAGCTTATACGTAACAGCTGCCTGTAAATCCACATTTCAAATGCTTCTAGTCTCTTCAGGTGGCCTTCTGTCAGAGACCAACTCTCTACTCCATAGAGCAGGATAGAAAAAATATAGCATCTGACAAGCCTGATTTTCAGGCTTAGGCTTATGTCGTGACTGCAGAAGACTTTTTCATTTTGAAGAATGCTGTTCGAGCTTTCTCTATCCTTGTCTTTACTTCAGCAGTCATGTCCCAGCTTTCATGTAAATTAGAACCGAGGTGAGTGATCCTTTCAACTTTTTCTAGTGGTGTTCCTTCTGAATTTACTGGTGGTAAGTTAACGGGTTGTTTGCTGACGACCATGATCTTGGTTTTTGAGGTGTTAAGCTTCAAGCCGTATTTTCCAGATGTTTCTGTGACTCTGTTGATGAGGAGCTGAAGGTCTTCATGCTTACTGGCAAGCAGAACTGTATCGTCAGCATATCTTAAGTTGTTGATCCAAACACCGTTTACTTTGATTTACATTCTGTTATTTTAAAAAGACTGCATCTCCAGATTAAAAGTCACTTTCTGTCCAAAGTAGTGAGTACTATTATTACTATAACTACTACTAGTAGTACTATTACTACTAATAATAATAATACCACCTTACTTGGAACTGCCTATATACTCAGACGTTACCTTAACAGCTCTTAGGTCCTTGGTTAGGACTTGAATTGTTACATTTCTATCAGTCCAAGACTGTGAATCGAATTGAAGATTAAATCAATAATAATAACAACAACAACAACAACAACAACAACAACAACAACAACAACAACAATAATAATAATAATAATAATAATAATGATAATAATAATAATAATAATAATAATAATAATAATAATAATAATAATAATAATAATAATAATAATAATAATAATAATAATAATAATAATAATAATAATAATAATAATAATAATAATAATAATAATAATAATAATAATAATAATAATAATAAAAAACTCAGGCCATGGCTATCAAATATCAAAAACATCTGCCAGACTATCCCACTTCCTTTACATGGACGATCTAAACTATATGGAAAAACTCCATCTGAAATGGAATCACTGCTCAACACTATCTGTATATACAACCAAGATATTGCAATGGAGTTTGGATTGGACAAATGTGCCAGACTCACTATCAAACAAGGAAAAATAGTAAAAACTGAAGGAATCAAGATGCCACATGAAAATAACATTAGGAGTCTGAATGAAGATGATGACTACAAATACTTGGGTATCCTTCAAGCTGACAACATCAAACACACTGAAGTCAAGAAAAAGGTTAGAGATGAATACATCAGGAGAATGAAGAAGTCCAAACTCAATGAAGGAAATACCATCTATGTAATCAACACCTGGGCAATTCCAGTCATTAGATACACAGCTGGAATAGTGGACTGGACTCAAGCAGAACTAAAAGCAATGGATAGGAAGACCAGAAAAAAAAGGACAATAAGTCATGCCCTTCATCCTCCCAGCAATATTAACAGACTCTACCTACCAAGGCAAATAGGTGGGTGTGGAATGTTGTAAGTACATGAAATGCTTGAAAAAGAAAAAAACGGCTTTGTAAAAATAACTGAAGGACAATGAAGAAGATGCACTGAAGTTAGTATACCAGGAAGGCTTACTGACTACTGGAGAGACCAAACTGGCCTACAAGAAAGACCAAATGAAAAACAGAATGGAGGCATGGGAAGACAAAGCACTACGTGGCCAGTACCTTTAAAAAAATAGCTGGTGCATTGGAAGATCTGCAAGAAATATCATTTGCCTGCAAGCAAGAACTGGTGGGAAAGTAATAGAAAATGAAGAAATTAAATTGCTCTTGGACTTTAGAATTCAAACAGACAGGCACCTGCCACATGAAACCCTGGACTTAACAATTGTAGATTAGAAAGACAAAAAAGTCTGAATAGTAGACGTAGCAGCACCTGGAGACAGCAGAACAAAAGAGAAAGAACTGGAGAAAATAACAAAATACAAAGGCCTACAAATAGAAATAGAATGACTGTGGCCAAGGCAAGCAAGGGTAGTACCAATAGCAATAGGTGCCTTGGGCGCAATCCCAAAACAACTGGAGCACCACTTGAACACCATGGGCATTGACAAATTCACCATCAGTCAATTGCAAAATGCAGCTTTACTGGGGACAGCTTCCATCCTGCAACAATATCTGTAACACCATCAAACATCCAGATCTGCCTATCCCAGGTCCATAGTAAGGATTTGATAGGTAGATAAAAATGCCAAACCCAATCTGAACATCTGGCTGACTGTGCAATTATTATTATTATTATTATTATTATTATTATTATTATTATTATTATTATTATTATTATTATTATTATTATTATTATTATTATTATTATTATTATTATTATTATTATTATTATTATTATTATTACAACTGCACACATCTTAATAGTCTTGTCTATTATTGGCCAATATGTTTCACTTATATATTGGCCAATAATTTCTTAATGAAATTAATGGAAGTGGATCTCATTGATATATTCACTGGCTACCGGTCTGCCTCTTAGTGTAGTTCAATGTTTTGGTTATGACCTTTAAAGCCCTTAAAGGCATAGGTCCAGGCTACCTGATGAACCACTTTGTCCCACTAGGACTAGCCCATCCTACTCATGCCACCAGAGAATAATTACTTCAGATCTCATTGGTCAAAATACTCTGATTCTGAGGATCCAGAAGAAGAGCAGCAGTGCAAGCCCTTGAAAACATCCCCCACTCTCCTATTCTTCCTCAAGAGCTCTGCTGGTTGGCCTGGAGAACAAATGAAGGGGTTCCATGCTGAAAGTGGGTGCTTTTGCTAATCATATTGATGTATTCTCGTGTTCTTTTTCATTGTTCATTTTATTGTCATTATTTTATTTCTGTTCTATTTGCCTTGCAAAGGAAGGCAAATATACGTGTCCCAGGATAATGTTGCAGTATCTATTCTGAGTTGGTCACCATGGCCAGAGGTTTGTTCTTCCAAATCAAAAAAATGGTTGCTCTTCTTAATTCTGTAGAACGTGTCCTAGAGATTGAGAAGTGTCCTGGTCGTGGTGACTGATTCAGATTGGATCCTGTTTACGCTCTTTTCATTTCTTCCTATTTATTGTTGTAAGCTGCCTAGAGTAGCTCCATGGCAAGATACACAGCAAATACATTTTACAAATAAATATTCAGTATTTGCCTTGATAGGCCTGTTCTGAAATCTGAGAATTAGAATTGATCTCTCTATGGAGCTCACTTATAATTCAATCTTATTAAAGGTCATTTTTTGAAGGAAGTACCACCATAGATAATTGACCAATATTCCAGTGGCCAAAGTATATTCAAGATTAATATTTTATGCAATAAATGATAATTTATGTCAGTCTAAGGATTCCAAGATTCCCAAAATATTTGTCTAAAGGGAAGAATAAATCAAACCAAGAATTAATATGTAAGTTTTAGAAACTAATTCAATAATTATTATATCAGTAACTTGTATCATTATTTTGTCACCTATCAGTGTTTACCCTGTGGCTATATATTAAGTTTCAAATTTATTATTTAAAAAATATTACCATGATTCTCTCAAGAATCTCAGGGATAGTTTTGAAGATGCCAAATGTATTTTGATGCCAAGAATGTAAAAAGAATAGTGCTAGGTCAGACCAATCATTCATTTTACATCATAGTGTTTCCCATGTTATTTATCCAGATCATACAATTCCAGATCCGAGGCCTTTTAGTTAGAGCTATGATTTAAATATGTATCAAAGACAATATTTCTAAAGCATGAAATCTCATGTCAGTATAACTTGTGACAAGAACATTTCCCCTTAACTGAAACAACTCATCCCCACTATGTTTAATTATTCTGTCGATGCTTTTAGTATAAATGAGCTTGTATTAGATATCTTAGGCCCTAAGGGTGCAAAAATGACTATAATGTATTAGGAAGACCACATCTTTCCCTTCCTCTTTATTCCATCAGTCGAATTGTCATTACTGTTTTGACCAGCATTTCCACAAAGAGTAAAAAGCTAAATAGGTACAAACAGGAACTCCATGTGACCCTGTAAGATCTCTAAATAAAGAATCTATGTGCTATAGCCTGTGACTGGGCACACACAGATTTTCTAAAAAACGAAAAAGAAATCTGTTCTTCTTTAAGACTTGAACATCTCTTATTATCTAATACACCTAATCCCAGGTGTATAATGTTGAAAAAGAAGTGTTCTGATTGCCAAAACATTGTTTTATTCAAATTTATTGCAAGTTAACATAAGTTAATTCAATAGCAATAACTCAGTAATAAGGCATACAGCAATGACAAGGTGCCATGAAAAACAAAAACATTTAATGCCACATACCCATTGTTATTCATTAACAAATACAGCCTTAGGCTAAACTTTCACATGGAAAACTGTCTAATGCTAACTTATTGAGAATTATGTATGACTTAAAAATACTGACCTGGCATTGGGTTCAAAAGTTCATACAGTTGATACTGAGATAAAGTTTATAAAGAATGCTGAATTAGTACTAAAATGATGTCTTCCTAACTCTTATATGAATGGATATAGGAGCGCACATGGACTGTCACCCTTAAAGAATCAAAATACATGAAATACATACATATAAAATACATACAAGCTGGCAGGAATAGCCAACATTCCAGAAGATATCTATGGAGATTCTCAATTGTCCAGGTCAAATTTATCCCAAAGATATTTTTTCACGAGGCAATACAGTGAAGGTTTCTACAGACAAAAACATGGCTGTGCCATGGGCTCACTGTGTCCCCCATTGTGGCCAATCTCTACATGGAAGAGGTAGAAGCCAAAGCCCTAAACTCCTTCACAGGAATTCTACCCATTTACTGGTATAGGTATGTGGACGATACTTCGGTCAAGATCAAAACACAGGAATTGGAAGCATTCACCAAACATATCAACTCGGTGGACAGATACATCAAATTCACACATGAAGATGTTAAGGAAAATAGTCTAGCCTTCATGGACTGTGCTGTATATATATTAAGGAAGACAGAAGCCTTAACATTGAAATTTACAGAAAACCCATTCACACAGATCAATATTTACATTTTGATTCACACCACCCACTGGAGCATAAAATGGGAGTTATCAGAACCCTACACCACAGAGCTAAAGGTCTACCTACCAGCATAGAAGGAAAAGAAAAAGAAATAAAATACATCAAGGAAGCGCTCAGAATGTGTGGCTATCCCAAGAGCTCCTCCATAACAGACAAAGAAAATAATAAACAAAGCGTTGTAGTCATTCCATACGTTTCAGGAATATCGGAAAAGCTCCGGAGGATCTTCAACAAACACAACGTACGTGCACACTTTAAACCTAAGAATACACTAAGGCAGAAGCTTGTCCACCCCAAGTATAAAACACCCAGACACAAACTGAGCAACATGGTATATGCAGTACAATGCAGTGAGCCATGTGCAGATCTGTACATTGGGGAAACAAAACAACAATTTCATAAACGTATTGCACAACATAGGAGAACAAACCCATCAGGACAAGAGTCAGCAGTCTACCTGCATTTTAAAGATAAAAGCCACTCTTTTGAAGACAGCAAAGTCCACATTTTGGACAGAGAGGACTGCTGGTTTGAAAGAGGGGTCAAAGAGACCATCAATGTCAAAATTGAACAGCCTTCTCTCAACAGAGTGGGAGGATCCGATATCATCTATTTCCAGTCTACAACACAGTCCTTTCAACAGTTCCAAGAAGGCTCCACACCCATTTGCACTACTCAGGTGACCCTGAAGACACAGATAAGCCTCCAGGTAGCTTTAACGACTCACTAAAAGAATGCAAATGAACAGCTGTCTGCAGGAGTATAAATCTTTCCATCCCCCACAATCCAGTCAGAGCTGAAGAAGCTTCTTGGATGAGAAGCGAAACATCTTCAAAGAAAAACAAGAATGTCCAGTTGCCTCATGAAAAAGCATCTTTGGAATTCCAGAAGATAGGGCCAAGATAAAGAAGAATCTGACAGACTTGAATACTGGGTCTTGTGGTGGCACAGTGGTTAGAGTGTAGTATTGCAGGCTAACTCTGCCCACTGCCAGGAATTCAATTCTGACCAGCTAAAGGTTGGATGCTAAAACTGATTAAGCACGGATACATTCACACATTCTCACAGTACTGCTAAGGAAAGGCAAGGGGTATTAGAGATGACCAGTGTGGTGGATGTGTTCATGGGTGGTATCTTTTTCTCCTTTTTTAAAATGTTTTTTTATTGAAGAGATCTTTTATAGAATAAAAGCTATACAAATTTAAAGGAAAGTGAAGAAAATTAGGAAGTAAAAAAGTAGGAAATAAAAGAGAAGGGATAGAAAAGAAAGAAAAAGAAAAAAGAGATATAAAGGAATGGCTTCTGATCTTTACAGCAGTTATAAATGCATCTATATTTTATCTTTTCTCTCTTTAGTTATATTGTAACTCCCTTCTTGTATATCCTACCTTTTCTAATACCAAATCCATATATGACATATTCATTTTTTTCTATTTTCAATAAAAAGTCTATAAAGGATTTGCAGTCACTAATTATCTGTGCCTTTTTGTGAAGTATAAATCAGTTTCATCTATGTAATAAAATTTTCTCCAAAGTCCACATAGTCCAAAATTTCAGACAGGAAAGTCCAGTTCTGGTTTTTTCATTATATTGTTCTAGGTATTCTAAAATGTCCAATACACTTCTGATATTATCTCTCAACTGTCTTTTGAGTACAAACCTACATTGATCTTCATAAGTAAAGTTCTGTAAGATCTTTTTCATCGTCTCAGCTAAAATAATCACAAATAACGTATAGGTATTGTTTAGTAATTCTATCAGCCGGTAATTTTTTTTAGTGAAGTCAAATCTTGGCCTTTGTACAGGTAAACTTCAACTTACAACCACAATTGAGCCCAAAATTTCTGCTGCTAAGCGACACAGTTGTTAAATGAGCTTTGCCCCATGTTACAACCTTTCTTGCCACAGTTAAGTGAATCACTGCAGATGTTAAGTTAGTAACAGGGTTGTTAAGTCAATCTGGCTTCCCCATTGACTTTGCTTGTCAGGTTGTAAAAGGTGATCAAATGACCCTGGGACAGTGCAACCGTCATAAACATGAACCAGTTGCCAATATCCGAATTTTGATCATGTGCCACAGCGATGCTGCAACGGTCATAAGTAAGAAAAATGGTCACAAGTCACTTTTTTCAATGGCATTGTAACTTCAAACAGTCACTAAATGATTGATTGTAAGATGTAAGGCTTCCATCTCACTTCCCATCTATCAGTGTCATGAGACTGATTATCTGCAAATAGTGCGTATGTGTGTATTTTGCTCTTTTAATCTCTATTCCAAAACTGTGATTCAGAGATGGCAACTGAATGTGCCTACAGTTCTGTATAAACTGAGGCTGGTCATTCACTGCAATGTTCTACGCAAAGGAGAGTTGGCAGTTTGGATGACAGTTGGAGTAATTAATTTCTCCCCAAGGAAAATCCACTTTGCCAGGGCCATCTCTCTATTGCTGATGGCAAATAAATTAAATGTAAGCCCCAGAAAAGGCGTTATATGGATTTTTAATTCCCATGTCATTGGTGACGATTGGCCATGAATTCTGTGGCAGTTTCTTTATTATCAACCTATATTGTTGCAGCTGGAAGCAGCAGTAGTACAATTACTTCGTTGTGCTTTTACAGACTGCAATATTAAATACTAATACAATAATTATAGTGTTACGTTTGCAAAGTGCGTTCATTAATTTCCTTTCATTTGGCTCTTTGCATTTTTGGCTTCTCACTGTGCAATTGTAAGGATGACATTCCTATTAGATTCTGTGCTTTTTATTAGTCCTTTAAGTATTCTTGAGAAGGGACAAACCAAGGCCTATTGAAAAGGTAAAGGAACAACCCCCTCACTCAAAAATAATTCATTACTGCTAGAACACGCTCACATAACACTGCCTAGATCATTTCACAAGCCCAGAGGGGGCATAGATCTAAAGAACAGATTGTTAAGCTCACAGCCCTGAGAACTCTATCCACTTCCTCAGTCCAACAGGTTGAAACTGTTCCCAGATAATGGGCAAGACCCTGCCCCAGGCATCTCTTCTGGACAAGACTTGTGTCTAACTGGGAGTGAATCCGAGCAATTTTGTCTGACAGATGCTGAGCAAATTCCTCCACACACACCTACAAAAGGATCGCTGGGCCCCCTTTACCTCCTGAGTGACAATCTGGAGACATAATAAGGATGGAGGAGTATTGCCATTTTGCCACCTTTATTACGACAAGGTGGGCCTTAATAGGAGCTCTAACTTCTGTTAAATCAAGTTTATCCTTGGTTGAGTACCAGTGAAGCTCTTGATATCTCTTCTCTCTCATTTTACCCCCCTCATTTCCTCTGTAAACCATGGGGAGTGGCAGGATTCTCAAGAGACAAGAGATTGCCTAGGCATGACCAAATCCAATGGTTCAGCCACCCCGTTGAGCCAAGCACTAACTAAGCCTTGCAATGAGCCAGGCAGCAGAACACATCGGAAACACATCTGAATCCATCAGCTGCCAGGGCCTGAACAATCTAATGGATCCATCTCCCTGCAGGGGATAGTGGCACTAGAGAATCCCATGGAAATTAGGGCATGATCTGACCATGACAAGGAAGATAACTTGATTTCAAATCACATAGCCACTGCTCTGACAGGAACAGCAGATTACTAGCTGAGATATGATAGGCAGGCATGTAAAATTAAGGTTTCTCAAAAGTGATGTCCATATGATTAACCTAGCTGTCTATGAACATGAGCTGCTAACCTAAGGATGTACCTAAAAAAATGTATTGCGTATCTTTCCACTCAAACTGGAAATAATTGGCAAACCTCATGTACTGTTTCTCTCCCAGAGAACTGCCATCTGTACACATAAGCAAAAAAAAATCTAATTTGTCCTCAGTGACGACAGCATTAGGAGAGGTAAAAAAGGAAATATTATTCTTAGCAGAATGTGAAGTTTTTCCTACTATGCTAACAGCTGGTAGGCTCCTGTGGGGTACAGGTTAGCCAGGTAAGAAAAATGACCCTTTGTAGTTCACATTGGTCTATGTGTAGACTGTGGCAATAAAACAACTAATGATAATTTATGGAGATTTAAAATGTTGACTTAAAGGAAAAAAATGCATAGCTGTAGATAGTATACAAGGTCAGGACTTGAAGATTCATGTCCATACCAATTGTCTATTAGCTACCAGCTCCATTTTTTTCATTGTAGTATATCAGTTTTTCATCCAAAGGAATTCCAGCAGGCTCATTATCCACAAAAGTAAATTAGAACTCTTCAGTTCATCACAGATGCTCAATTCTACGATAGAGTTTGGAAATAATTAAGAGAAAGAAAATATCTATACATGAATGGACTACTTTTCTCCTATATAGATCTTTCCATAGAACAGTGGCAAGAAGAAAATTGGGGAGGAGTTATTACCAGCACTTATACTAACTTGCCCTTTTTTAAGATTCAACCCTTTTCTCCCACTATCTGAGATTTGGACTGAAAGAGTGTTACACAGACATATATTTATGCTATCACCACCTATTCTTGAACAAGGAAATTACAGAAAGACATATGCAGGCCTGGCAACCTGCAGTGTGGATGAGAAAGAACAGGAAATCCCCTTTCCTAGAAATAAGCTTTTTCCAAGGTCAATAGACCCCAGCAGTTTTTGAATCAACAGTTAATTTTGCAAGCTTCTAGATCTACTACAGGAACCTGAACCTATCCTATTGAAATGTCATTAGCAGAAATAACTTGGATATTTTTCCCCAGAGGCCAACTCAATGCATTAATCTGTCATAGTTTTAATACCATAGTGTGGTATTCAGCAAAAGGTTCTACTAAATAAAGAAGAAGAAAAGTAATTGAAATAATGAATACAAGCCACAGGGAACCTTGATATTCTTGGCTGATGTGCTAGAGTGGGGAGATGAGAACTCTCAATCACACATATTATGATTCTTGTTGGATGTGTTTTGTTCATGTTTTTATGCCGAGTAGCCAGATTCCCATCTTGTTTATCCATTTTATACATGTTTTTATCTTCTGTTTTGTCATATTTGAAGCCTCTTAGAGTCAGTATGGAATCAGATAGTGCCTAAATAGAATTAAATAAATAAATAATTGAATTATATTTTGCTACTTCCTATTCTTTCCATGTACTCAAAGATATTTTCAGCTTCCCAACTTAATGCTTAAACAAATGTTTCTATCTTCAGTGTCTTTACAGAGCTTGTTGTAATGCTACTTCTTCTCTCTGAAATTTCTTAGCTTTCTATCTGACAGCTTTGTCCTTCTCGATTTTGACTTCCCTTCTGTATAGACATCAAGTTTGGTTGTTTCGTCCTCCTCCTCCTCCTCCTCCTCCTCCTCCTCCTCCTCTTCTTCTTCTTCTTCTTCCATATTAATTCTTATCAACTTCTTTGATTTCATTCCACAATTGTTCTACTTTCCTATTAATAAGCTGCAAAATGATTCCTGATGTTTTCCTTGAAAATGTTCATTATCATATTGTGGAAACTGATTGGCTTTGTTCTTCTTCTTTAGCTTAATTTGGAACTTGCACGTGAGCAGTTTGTAATCTCTTTCACAATCAGCCTCTGAACTTCTTTCCTCTTATAACAAAGTTCTTCTATCTCTTTGTACCTCCAAAAATATAGTTTGTTTCACCTACTGGTATATGTATGGTATTTGGGTTGTTTAAAAACTGTGTTAGCCAAAGTATTGCCTTGACCATGGGTCGGCCACCCGAAACATCGAACGAGCCGCACGGACCCGTTTGGCCTAAAAAAAAAAACCCCTGGGAGCCGCGCCCGTTCGCGCATGCGCGCGCACCCGCACATGCGCATGCGCACCCGTTCGCGCATGCACAACCATTCGCGCATGCGCACCCCCTGCACGCGCACCCCCCACGCACCCGCCCGGGTATGCGCGCATGCGCTCCCCAAAATGGCAGAGGAGGCTCCGGAGCCGCAGGTAATGCCTCAAAGAGCCGCATGCGGCTCCGGAGCCGCAGGTTGCCGACCCGTGGCCTTGACAGAAACCATTAAGTCCTTCTCCTATTTCATTTTTATTTCCTTGGCCATATAGTTCAACTATATTTTCCCTCTCACCATTTGCTTGTTACAATATATATTTGCTCTTTCCCTCTCTCACACCCATCTACATACACTCCTCTCCAGTTACCCATGTTCTTCTAACTAGGCTGCCAGACACTAGCTAGAGCAGTGGTTCCCAACCTTTTCTATACACCGCACCCTTAGAACACTTCTGATATATTCTCGCACCCCTTACAAAAGTTTGAAATAACGGCAACAAATTATGCATACACACTATAATTTTGAAAACCCAAGTTTTTGCACCCCCTGGAATATCGTCTCGTACCCCCTGGTTGGGAACCCCTGAGCTAGAGAGATGAAGGTTCCAAGTCTAAATCCAGGATGACTAAAAGAGTGGGCAAACTTCAGGATCCTTTTTATCTCCAGAGATTCTTGCCTAGTTGATTCACAAGTCTGTTAGTTATTGATGGGATAGGGGGTGGTATTTTAAGCACCCAACCTCCTTTGTCTGCTTCTGGTGACATTTTGTGATTTTATTTTTAATGGCTTGTTTCCTTTTTATTTACTTATTTATTTAGACAAGATTCCTGGCTTTTGTGCTCTCTGCTTAAGTGCTTGCTTCATTTTTAGATTTGGGCAGCTCAGCCTAATGTCACAATACAATGTATAGATTGCTTATCAGGTAGGAGTGATATGGTTAGATTGCAAAATGTAATCCTTTGATTAGAAAAATGAAAAGCCATATATTGTGGTCTAATGTATTGGTCAGAGGATAAAGAGTCTCTACTCTTTACTTACAGCAAATGAAAGACCATTTGACCCCTTCTCTTAGTTCAGAAGGACTGACTGCAAGGACTTTGCTCTTAGAGCATTCTTCTACTAATACTTGCTCTTGGAATAGAGCAGAGAAGGTCAACTCTTTCTAGTCAATTAATTGGCCATGATACTAATGCTATTGGAAATCTGCTCCTCTTGCTTTTCAGGAAGTATGTCCTAACAAAGGAAGATAAACTGGAAGGAATATTTATTGGGAACTTCCTTTGCCCTTCCCTGCCAAATAGTATATGTAGTTCCACTGAAAAATTGCCCTAAAGCAATTGAAGAACACATTCTGCAGGATACAATCTGAGTCAGTCATCAGGATCAGAGATTTAGTAGTCTGAGCTTTCAGACTCATGCTGGAGCCCATCCTCAGGAAATTTCTCTCTAGCAGAATGCGTGCTTTGGGCTATTCTATGTTTAGTATTTATTGGTGCCTGGTTGTATGTGGCTTTTGAGTTGTTGATTGGGTTGTTGATGGCCACTATTAAGTCATTGGCTGTTGTTTCCTTGTGCTGCCAAGCCTTTAGCTCCAATTTTCATTCAACTTTAATTCAAAGCCACATAACCAGGTACTACATAAATACTACACATAGAATAGCCCAAAGCACACATTCTGTTAGAGAAAAATTCCCTGAGGATGGGCTTCAATAGAAGTCCAAAAGCTTGAACAATTAAATCCCTGGTCCCAGGGACCAACCTGGAATGGATCCTGCAACATTATTCTGGGACACGTATATTTGCCTTCATTCCTGAACACATTCTGGATCAATTCATCAGCCAGGACTATTCTGTCACTATCTATTGTCCAGAGGAAGAAGTATCATGGAGTGTTCAAACAAGAACTCCAGGAAGAATGCAGCATGGGCTAAATTATTTATTAAATTTATATAGCTGCCCTTCTCACATTTGTTACTTATCAGTTTTTTTTCTGACCTTAGCCCATACTTCCTCCCTTTCTTTCCTTTCTCTTTTATTTCTATGAGCCAAAATAGGATGAAATGTAATCAATCAGTAAGACAACTACTAAGTAATATGTACTGATTAAATTATGTTTTTAAAGGATGTTACTTTATCAGGACATCAGCATATTATGAATGGATAATGGCATTACAATTCTGCCTTTATAAATCATAAACATGACCTAGTGATTGAATCAGCTGCTTCATACAGGTCATCCATAAAAGTTCTCTTGATCAAACAGGTTTTAGATCATATCCTGTTCACCTTATAAGTAGTGGTCCAGAAAGGAATCAAATCAGAGTTCTGATATCAAATGGGATACTGATATCAGATGGAACTAAATAAATCTAACATCTCATTGTCCACCAACAGGGATGTGTTTGCTTCTTTTCTGCCATTGCATATACTTAATACATTAGTTATAGCAGATTAATAAAACTGTTCCTTCAAGACTTACTTTATCTTCAGAGTTTGAATGACTCTGCATTAAACCAGATGTTTTGATGATCTTAGCCACTTCTTTATTTCAAAACGTTCTGAGATGGCTGTTTCAGAAAATATATGAACATCAATTTTTCCCAAACTTCATAATTTAAACAGCAAAACATTTCTTTGGGATAGAAAGTCAGTACTAAATGAAAATATCTTCTAAACCATGCTGTTTGTTACCTTACATAGCTGAACTAGCAACTCAAGTTTGCAAAGTTGACTGATGCTCTTCTGAGTTTGAGCCAATTCTCCAAGTCCAACTCTACTCTGTTCTTTTTTCTCATGCTTTGTCTCCTCTCCCAATAGTCAGTCAAATTGTCATGCCCACAGAGAATTCATTCCTCACTGAATTGCTTCAGGGTTTTTCTCATTTAAGATTTATTTCTGAAAACTTTGGGAATCCCACCTTCCTGCCAGGTTTTCTCTTACTTACCTCTTTTATAAGAGTGTACAAACAAGGTATGGCACAATACAAATATTTTTATGATCTCCTAACATTATCCTTCGGATTTAATGTCAAAAACTCAATTGCTTTATAAATCCTGAGATCATTCCTTTCTTGGTAAAAATCTTAGACAGCTTCTAGGTAACTTTCACAAACTTCTTCCATTCATAGATGACACAGCTGTGCAGAAATTAGTCTCTAAAAATACTTTCACACAACCTGCTTGTTTTCTAGTCACTGTCTGCTTATGTTATGCTCATTCCATCTGCCAATAGATATGAGTCACACATTCGACCTTTCAGTTTTACTTGCGCACATAAATCTCTTCCAATTTCCTGTGAAACAAACACTTTTAACTCTTTAGAGTTGTGTAATCCAACATGTTAAAAAAAAAAGATTTGGAAGATGTATGTGTGTGTATGTGGGAATGCATGTAGGTAAGTATATTGATAGATAGATAGATAGATAGATAGATAGATAGATAGATAGATAGATAGATAGATAGATAGATAGATAGATAGATAGATAGATAGATAGATAGATAGATAGATAGATAGATAGATAGATAGATAGATAGATAGATAGATAGATAGATAGATAGATAGATAGATATAGATATGGATATGGATATGGATATGGATATGGATATGGATATGAATATGAATATGGATATAGATATGCAGTAGATATATAAGTAGATATAAAACAACCTCTAATGGGCTGACAAGTTGGATCTCCAATTTAGACCCACATCTAATACACTGTTGAAAAGATTTTTTTTTAATTAACGAAATCTAGGATAGTAAAAAAAAACTTTTCTAGAGTCCCTCTCTGAGGGAGATGGGTGATTCATAAATATGAAAAATAAATAAATAAAAATAAATACCAGATATTTTTAAATGATAGAAGTTAACATGATCCTTATATTTTTTTCAATTACTTTTATTTGAAGCAATGGCATAAAAAGGAAGATATCATCATTTTTTCCTTTAATACTATTTCCTTTAATAACCACTATTTCATAATTGATTATTAAATACCATTAATTCAGTTAATGTTATGAGATTGAATTAATACCTAATTCAACCATTTAATACCTAGTTCAACCGTTATAAATGGACTATTTATTTCCTCCCGTTACGTAGAGAGAATTTGACGGCTTCTCTGTCTCCTACAGTCTTGTTTCCCTTCTCTGTTTAGAGTAGACTCTAAAAGTATATCACTAAAAAGCAAATTTTCGTCTGAGATTTGAAATAAAGTTGAACAGATAGGTAGATTAATGGATTTTAATTCAACTTTTAAAATAGAATTTTTAAAATGTCGTCTACTGCTGATAATTGATTCATCATTTCTGAGGATTGTTTGTGAATACTTAATATTACTGATACTGTATGGTATAAGACAGCCCACATCTTAGCATGCTTATCAGTTCATAAATTCTAATATATATGCTTACAGAGTTTTGCAGTCAGTAACAACATTAAAATTAATGATGACCAACGCTTGAGTGTCTGCAGTGCATATTTTAAATGCTAAAGCTCTGTAAACTTTTCTCTTTTCCTTGGGCTGCTTTTCATTTTGGATACAATTTCCTGCCTAGTGAATGAGATTTCCATTACACAAATTTAGTATTATATTTTCTAGTAAAATAGAAAGCTGGAAATGGCCTGTTTATTCTAACCATCGTTGCCTGGAAGTTTGTTTCAGTTACTGCCAACTAGTATGATGCATTTATGATTTATTTAAAATATTTACAAGCTGATTTTCTATAAACATAATTGAGATAGCATACAAAACCCAAACAAACGAACAATTTGAGCAACTAACTGAGCTTGCTAAACTGAACGAATAGCACAGAATAATTTCAATAGCATTATTAGAATCAAATATATACCAAAAATTACAGTACAATCGAAGCACCACTCAGCTACTGTTAAAATGCATTAACGTCAATAAAAGTTAATTTTGTTGAAGGTTGAAACCCTTGGTATATTTGCCTGAGCATTCCTAAGCAATCCTGCATTATAATCTGAACAATGATTAGTAAAGAGGGGTTTATAATGGTAACAGAAAGGAGATTAATTTGCAGAAAATATATTACAGGTGTAGAAAAAGCTTAGCACCTACGGTAGCTAGCTACATCCTACCAGGAGAATAACAATCTCATAAACAAAGACCAGAGAAAATAAATAAATAACAAAGAGATACAGATTACAACCTTAATTCTCTATCTATACTTGTCAGTACTTCAGTTGCATTTGGACCTTCAACACATTTTCTCATTGACTTGTGTGCCAATCCACAACTCCTATAATTTCTCTGTTTTGTTTATATTTCTGAGCAAAGGTTTACCAACATCTCTTCAAATGGTCAGTATTTTGATTCAGTGATTTTTCTCTTCTTGACCATTTCATGCATGGCAATAACTGGTGTCTTTGTGTTTTATTCTGGATATAAGGCTGAATACATCCTTGACTGTCCTCAGTCAGAACTATTGGCTTTGGCTCATCTTCTCAAACTTCATGACATTTTTATTTACTGCCTGCATTGTTGTAAATGCAGATATATGCTCTGGTTTAGTAGATCAGGGGGTCCCCAACCCTTGGTCCATGGACTGGCACCGGTCCGTGGCATGCCAGCAACCACTCCGTGCAAACAAATGAAACCCCATTTGCGGGATGCAGGCAGCATGCAAAACCATGCTCCCTCTGGTCTGCGGAAAAACTTTTCTCCATGGAACCAGTCCCTGGTGCCCAAAAGATTGGGGGTGGGGTGCTGTAGTAGATAGTGGGCAACAACTGAGTACCTTTTGCTTGCCCAAAAGATCACTTCAAATCCAACTATGAAGAGCTGTCTACCTTTGAAGCTAGGATCACTCACGTTCTGCCCAGGCTGTGTCAAGGCAGCTTATCAGTTTGGAATTGCTGCAGGTATACAATCTGAGATCTTAGCATGCAATGGCTTTTAGGTATCTGCCTATCCTCTTGACTCTTTTTCAATTTTTGGGTTAGTGCACTCAGACACCAGCATTCCAGCTACTGCAGTAATGTCTAGGTTTGTCTCAGAGGCTAAGTGAAGGTTTAGATAGAGAAACAAAAGCTGAGGAGTTTGGAGCTCTTTGGACTCTGAATGTGAAGCGTTTTCATTTTGATTTGGATGGCACTGCCTCACTCACATTTGGTGCACAGTTTGGGGCTCCTCCTGAACTTATAGCCCTGGCTTGAAGAACAGGTGGCAGCCATGACCAGGGCCTCTTTGTACTACATGATTGTATGCACCAAATGCACTCCTTCCTGGATCAGAAGGCCCTGCTCATAGTCACTCACACCTGAGTTATCTCCAGGATGGATTATTGTAATACAATATACATGAGCTACACTTGAAGATAAACTGAAAGCTACAATTGATCCAGAATGTAGTGTCATAGATAGTTATGGGCACACTTGACTATGCCCACATGACATCATTACATTGTGAGCTGCCCCAACTTCCCAATTGGCTTCTACATACAATTCAAGGTGCTTTTTTAAATTTCAAAGTAAAATTCAGGAAAAATCAAAACTAAAGAAACAAATCCATAAATGAGTTTCTAATATTATATTGCTATTAATTAAAATATGTTAAATTTTAAAATGTTCCCTGTATGCTATGTATGTTCAGACAACAGTGATATCAATTTCTAGAAAATTAATACAGGTAGTCCTCGACTTACAACAGTTCACTTAGTAATCATTTGAAGTTACAACAGTACTGGAAAAAGTGACCTATGACCATTTTTCACACTTATGACCGTTGCAGCATCTCTATCGTCAAGTGATTTACATTCAGATGCTTGACAACTTGTTCATATTTATGACGGTCGCAGGGTCCCGGGGTCATGTGACTATCTTTTGTGAACTTCTGACAAGCATAGTCAATGGGGAAAGCCAGATTCACTTACCAACCGTGTTACTAATTTCACAACTGCGGTGATTCACTTAACAAACATGGCAAGAAAAGTCGTACAATGGGACAAAACTCACTTAACAAATTTGTCACTTACAACATAAATTCTGGACTCGATCATGGTTGTAAGTCGAGGGCTAACTGTACAGTATTTGGCAATTTTGTAGAGAATGGACATTTTACTGTCACATGACTGAGCTTATGTTATTTTAGCTTCTGTGTATTTTTTTTAAGAAATGCATATTTGTGCAACAGCGATAAAGTCTATTCTTAATTTTTGAAACATCATATTTATTGTTTATTTTTCAATATTTTTATTATTGCCATCCTGCAAGATTAATTACTGACACCACTAATTTACAGCAACACTCATAGAGAGGGCCAAAAATTCAAAATGGCAGTTGCAACAGAAGCTCTGCTCCATTGTACTTAAGTATGAAGTTGATGCATGTACAAAAGAGATGGTTCTACAACTTATTTTTGCAAGCACAGTCTTGACTTTTTGATACCAACCCAATAGATTCCACTGATACAATTCCAGCCCATTAATTTCAGATGTATATTAATTTCAATACACATAAATACATCTATAATTTCTGTGGAAACTCAGAATTATTTTAGAATAAAAACTTCAGTGACACTTCAGTTTACCAACCTTAGCAAAATGAAATTGGCATGTGTGCAATAATCTAAATTTCCACAATGTTGTCTGTGATTAATGACATCATAATACAAATGAAATAAATCACTATAATATTGTCCAATTCAGTGGGCCTTCATAAATAATAGAACCACCTACCCCAGACATGTCAAACTCACAACGTCACATGACTTTGCACAATGTATCGGGACTGTTTTGCCATTGCTGGCAATGGGGTGGGCGCAGCTTCCACGTGACGCGTCTGGCCTGCAGGCCAGCAGTTTGACACCCCTGGCTTACCCCAATTGGTTCATTAAAATTAGTAAAATTGATAAATTGATGAAAGATTACCAATCAAGGGAAGATTATGAATGGGAAACAAGTAAAGAAAGCCACCTTGATTATATGATTCTATGTGGATTCACCTGTTTCTCAGTTTAGAGATGATTCAAATATACGCACCTAACAAATACATTATCTCTGAAAAAAATGCTCTTCCCATTTATAAGGAGATTATTAACTTAATATTTGCGAGAGCTCTAAGAGATAGCAACTGCAGCAGAGAGATATTTCCAGTCATGTACCTCTATAGATGCCATACGTTAAATAAAAATAATAAATAAAAATAATGCACTCAAGCTATGGTGGAGCTTAGTGTTGGTTTTTAGCCGAAAAAATTCTCTGGGAAAATTGTCCCTGAAAGCCGTTCATTTCCTTCATTTGGTACTAATACTCAGCAACAATCCAGAAAGGTAACTATAGTGGTATTCATTTTTCATAACTCTGAATGCACAACTAGTGGTTTCTGTTTTGGCCTCTAAGGTCTGATTGAGTTTTCAGCCAGAGCAATTCTATCCCTGTACTTAAGCAGCTCATCTTTCTCTGTCTTTGAGACTTGTCATGCCCCTAGCTTTGAGTGGTGGCCAATTAATATACAACCAGAGTAAGCAATAATAAATGGTCTCTTGTTATGCCGGCATGACCTGGATGATCCCATGCAATGCTCAACTTGTTATCAGTATGTTTATCCTTTTTTAAAAATATATATATCCCATTTTCTCTCTTTAACGCTGATTCTTATTCATTGTTTTACACAATACACGTCTTTGGATTCCACTGCAGCTGCAGCTGGAATCCAGTTACTCCAATTACATTTTTATTAAACTGGCTGTGCAATTAACAGGGCTTTTTAAATGTCAGGATTCCCTATTTCACTCTCAGTTCCTTCTTATAATTTAATTTTTCTACTTAAATATTCTATTTATACCACCATCTCTAGTCCCCAGTGATGCTAATGAAATAATTTATTCTCTGATCAAAGCACTAATTTGTCCCAGAAGACTAAGGGGGTAGCCAATTTTCAAATGATTTCCTCCCTGCTAACAATGTGGGTAGACGAACAAAGTAAAATCAGCTTCATTTATACTGATGGTTTGTGTCATGAAGAAAACATACATCCTTAGTTTCACTTGCTTCATTAAATTGTTAAAAAATACTCATTCTATCTCCAAATTGCACCCCATTCTTACTGTATAATTATTTGCAATCCATAATACAGGAATATCAAATCCATACACTGAATTTTGCAATGAAGCCATCAACAGAATCTATAGTAAGCATATAGCAATAACAATCTTTCTGCTTAGAATCCATTGTGATGAAGCTTTTCTTGTATCCAATGTCTTGACTTGAGTTGAAAATTCAACAAAGTATTTCAGCATACTGTACATCTGACGGATAGTAACATTTCTGGGCAAGAAGGTGCAAATGTGTATTGTAGATATGTAAATATAGATCTGTATGAATAGTTTATTTTAATTATTTGTGTTTGTGATGAGAGAAAGTACTTTTGAGGATTTTAAAGTTCCCTCCCAAATGGGCTCTCAGGTATGGAAGATAAGAGAGAAACACTAATATCTATTATTAGGCATTAGAAACCTTAGCACTTGTTTTGCAACAAGTTTTAAAAGAATCAGTGAACAAATAAAATTTATTGAAGCATTTATTTGGAAAGAGAAATCCTCTTGGATGTCCAGTATGTCAGGATAGTTAGCTTCTTCTCTCACAGTAACCTTTGGTTCATTTGAGAAAAATAGTTGCCGCAAAGGAAGGATTACACATTAAACGCACTCCAGTGTGATTGCAATACCTAAAGGCATAAAGCAAGTCAAACCCTTTTTCCCTCTTAAGCTTATAATAAACAAGTGTCTCTCCCTGCTTGCAGCAGGTTTCCCAATGTGATTGTGACATCTGCTTTGAAGCTCTTTATATCCATCATAGTCATTATTACAGGGGAAGCAGCTGAATATTATTACTTTGGCATTTTGCAATAAAATGTCTAATTTATCATGGTTTAAGATTAAGCACAAAAATAGTATTTTAAAATTATCATTCTTGTTCTACCCCCCCTCCCCCTTAAAAATGAGGAAAAAAGCACACTCAAATCATCAATTCGCATTTACGCCCACCCACCCCAAAAATGATATTTACAAGTAACACTTTACTATAGGAAAAAGTGAAATACAGCACAAGTCTCCAGTATGCTTGTATGTACTTCTGGAAAACTTCCACCAAAACCCCCCCACTTTTTTAGAAAAGTGACAAGCATAGCTGAAAAACATCTTTCTGCGGGGATCATTTTGTATTAAACCTAGACACTTGCTGAAACATCTAAATTGAACAATGAGTGGGTGAGGGAAAAGACAAAATATTTTCATTGCTGAAATCTCTTTACAGTGCCAATAATTATCTCTAGGGTGCTGCCACCTACAGATCAGACTTGTGAGATCCTGCTGTGTGCGTGCTGTGCCCCCTACTGGGAAAGAAATGTGGGAATGAAAAATACTTTTTTTATTATTTAGCTATCAGACTGACTACTTATAGAAAAAAAATAGTGTAATAAGGATTCATATGTGGGGGTATTTCACACCTAAATGAAGATGCTGACAGAATTCTATTAAGTGAGCAATTCATTTATCACACCGGGCTAGCATATTAGAATGATGGGATAAAGCACAAAAAAATTCAAGTGTTCATCTCCTTTTAAGGAACAAGCAGGTGTATCAAGGTCCATGCCAATTTCTTCTGAGTTCAAAAGAAAGTGAATGTTATTTAGTTGGATAATTAAACCTTTGCAAGAAAACAAAGAAGCTCAAGAGTCCCAAAGAACTCCATGATATTTGTATTTTCCCACTGGTCACCCAAAGGGAGTATACCATGCTATTTCATGCCAGCTCCCAATTTAATAGAATTGAATATAATTATGTACTTGACTTCAAAATGTTTTGGAGAAATTGAGAAATGGAAATGATGCCACTTGGAGATGCCTTCAGCCTTAAGATTTTCTGTCCTCACAGGAAGAAAAATTGTGGTTATCTGTTGTTTCAGTCATGCCACTCTATTTGCTATTATCAAAGTTTAAGCAAGTTTATTGTTGATAAATTAGATTACCCTATATATCTCAAGTAGGGGCACGATGGCTCAGCAGTTAAAGACACTGAGCTTGTCAGCTGGAGAGCTAACAGCCTGAGTTCAAGACCCGAGCTCTGCATAACGGGTGATCTCCTGTTACTTGTCCCAGCTCCTTCCCACCTAGCAGTTCAAAAGCATACAAATTCAAGTAGATTAATAGGTACCACTTTGGTGGGAAGGTAATAGCATTCTGTGAGCCTTTGATGTACAGTCATGCTGGCCACATGACAGTGGAAATAGTCTTTAGACAATGCTGGCTCCCCTGGCCAAGAAAATACCATGCCCTAGAATTGGACAGGGAACTGAGAGGGAAACCTTTACCTTTATATATTTCAAGTATAAGACATAAAATGAGGCACATCCAACATTTGAGTTCACCACTTTAAATGGTGTATACACAAACATTTTGATATACTATGCATAAAGTTAAGATTCTATTACTATTGATTTATTTCTGCATCTACCAAGCAAGTTAATGAAGTCAGTTGCTGTTGTATTGTATAAGACAGTGGTGGCGAACCTTTTAGAGACCAAGTGCCCAAAAATCACGCCCCCGCTCCGCCTCCCATCCTGCCTGCTCCGCCCCTGCCCACCCCCTGTCTCGCCCGCCTGCAGGGCCACGCACCGCCTCCATAGCCTGCCGCAGCAGATCTCCCAGGCAGCCCTGCAGCACCATGGCAGCCATGCCCTCCGCCCACACCCCACAGCATCATCTGCACACTATGGGGCGCGAGGGCGGAGTCTTGTCTCTGCTGCCTGGCTATGTCCTTTGCTGCGCTGCTCCGTGCAGGCCGCGCCCGGAGGCGACTCTCCTCCAGGGGGACTGCTGGTGAGGAGGGGGTCCGCGGGGGGAGGCGGGGCTGGGGTGATGGCGCACGTGCCCACAGAGAGGGCTCTGAGTGCCGCCTCTGGCATGCATGCCATAGGTTCGCCACCACTGGTATAAGACATGATACAAAACTTAGAAAAGGCAATACACATACAATTACTCTTTTTAGCATGTGGATGGTTGTAATATGGTTGTAATAAAGTAGAATTTTATATCCCTGAAAAGGGATAATACAGCAGATTGATGACAATCAAACTAATAAAAACGTGAAGAATCAGCATTAGAATTGATAATGAAGTTATCAAAGTAGTGGATAATGTCTGCCTTTTAGGATTACCGATCATTAGTAAAGGAACAAACAGTCCATATAAGTGCAGACAAGCACTTAGTACACCAGACAAGAAGATCTTGGGAAAAATATTCAGATGCTGTGATATGTTTATATCTACAAATATCAGAATAATACAAGTACTGGTAATAGCATTCCCTTTGACACTCTATGGAAAATAATAATAATAATAATAATAATAATAATAATAATAATAATAATAATAATAATAATAATAATAATAATAATAATAATAATAATAATAATAATAATAATAATAATAATAATAATCTTAAAGTCTAAACTCAATGGAGGAAATACTGTGAAGGCAATAACACCTGGGCAATTCCAGTCATTAGATACACATCTGGAATAGTGGACTGGACTTAAGCAGAACTAAAAGCAATGGATAGGAAGACCAGAAAAATAATGACAATGAATCATGCCCTTCATCCACGCAGTGACATTGACAGACTCTATCTACCAAGGCAAATAGGTGGACGTGGAATGCTGCAAGTACATCAGATGATTGAAGAAGAAAAAATGGCTTTGGAAGAATATCTGAAGAACAATGATGAAGATGCACAGAAATTAGTATATCAGGAAGGCTTACTGACTACTGGAGAGACCAAACTGGCCTACAAGAAAGACCAAATGAAGAACAGAATAGAGGCATGGGAAGACATGGCCAGTACATTAAAAAAAATAGCTGGGAAAGCAGATAATAACAAGACCTGGCAATGACTAAGAGCAGGAAAGTTGAAGAAAGAGACCGAGGGACTAATTCTGGCTGCACAAGACTAAGCCTTAAGGACAAATGCATACAAAGTCAAAATCGAGAAGACAGCAACAGACAGTAAGTGCCGCCTATGCAAAGAAGCTGAAGAAACAGTGGACCACCTGGTAAGCTGCTGCAAGAAGATTGCACAGACTGACTACAAGCAGTGGCGTGACAAAGTAGCAACAATGGTGCATTGGAAGATCTGCAAGAAATATCATTTGCCTGTAAGCAAGAACTGGTGGGATCATAAAATAGAGAAAGTCATAGAAAATGATAAAGTTAAACTGCTCTGGGACTTCAGAATTCAAACAGACAAGCATCTGCAACATAACACCCCGGACTTAACAATTGTCAATAAGAAAGACAAAAAAGTCTGGATAGTGGACGTGGCAGTGCCTGGAGACAGCAGAATAGACGAGAAAGAACTGGAGAAGATAACAAAATACAAAGACCTAGAAATAGAAATAGAAATAGAAATAGAAAGACTGTGGCAAAGGCAAGCAAGGGTAATACCAATAGTAATAGGCACCTTGGGTGCAATCCCAAAACAACTGGAGCACCACTTGAACACCATTGGCACTGACAAATTCGCCATTAGTCAATTGCAAAAGGCGGCCTTACTAGGAACTGCTTGGTAAGGACTCGATAGGTAGACAAAAATGCAAAATCCAGTCTGAACATCTGGCTGACTGTGCGATGATCAATAATAATAATAATAATAATAATAATAATAATAATAATAATAATAATAATAATAATAATAATAATAATAATAATAATAATAATAATAATAATAACAACAACAACAACAACAACAACAACAACAACAACAATGATAATAACAACAACAATAATAATAACAATAATAACGACGACGACGACGATGATGATGATGATGATGTTGGAAGGGACCTTGGAGGTCATCTAGTCCAACCCTCTGCTCAGGCAGGAAACCCTATACCATTTCAGACAAATGACTGTCCAGTCTCTTCTGAAAGTTGGTCTTTGAAGAAGCAATCTAGAAAAAGAATTGACACTTTTAAAGTTTGTTGTTGAAGAAGGGTCCTGAGAATACTATGGACAGCAAGAAAACAAACAAATGGATCATTGAATTAATCGACCCAAATTTTTCACTTGACACAGAAATGGCCATGCTCAAATTATCCTACTTCAGATACATTATGTGCTTTCTAAGAAGGCTCTAATGCTGAAATAGGTGGAAGCAAAGAGAAGAAGAGGATGACCAACAGGTGGGTAGACTCTGTTACAATTAATTGTTCCAATTGGAATACATGAAGGACAAGGTTAGGAACACATTGTCATGCAGAAAATCAATCTGTATGATTGCTAAGAATCGATATTGACATGAGAGCACATAATCAATCAAAAGTGAAAAATTCCAGAATCACAGAAAGAGATATACTGAATAAAAAGGAATATTTTATTATCATTGATCAGGAGCACTGAAGGTAAGGTATTAAACTGAGGCTTCATGAAAATCCTATGCAATTTTTGGCACTGTGATATTTGACAGATAAATAGCTATGATAAAGTTCCTCCTATCCTCTTCGCCTGCAGCTATTTTACATCTTTTTGAAAATCAGAGTCTCAGATTTGTTTCTGATAATCTTTTATTGTCAAAACTCAGAGAAACTGCAAATAGAACTAGCACTTGGGGGAAAAAAGCCCTTTTCTAATTGTATTTATAGTTATGCATCAGAATTAACAAGGTAAATTAATTGGACCAATTGACTAATAATAATAATTAATTAATTATATTAATTTCAAACAGAAATTTAAAATTGTCCATTCAAGCCCAAGGTATAATTTCATCTCTCATGAAAATTTCATCAACTCAAATTTTACTTCCAATATCCATGAAAACTTACCGAAAGGACCTTTTCTTGTAAAACTAGTAACATATGAGTCAGTGTCTTTCAAGTTTCTACTCTGTTTTTATGAAGCAGTGGTGGATAATAGGTTCAATGCTATTATCTTAAACCAAGATTTGTTTTATAGACCATGTACACCCACGTACTTTTTGCCCCTCCTATAAATAATGCATGCAAGAATTCTGGGCCCTTCCATTTTCTGTAGTCTTGTGTGATATTGTATCATAGAAGGTGACACCTTTCTTTGTTTCCAAAGGAGCTTTAGACCAATTCTCACTCTTTCAAATGCTTATGTTGTTCTAACTATTGGCTTAATTAGTTTCGTTCATTTCTCCCTCTTCTTCAAAGTAGGTTAAGGGGGTTTGCAAAGTGTCTGGCTGCTGGGTTCTTTCTGTTTCATGTATATAGATTAGGAAGGGGAGGGAATATTCACATATCACCTTCAGATTGGTTTGGTGAGTGAAATGGATGACTGTGTCAAAGTGTTCTGAGAAGAAGATTTGAAACTCATCCAAAAACTTATAGTTTCTGTATGAACAATAGGAGTTTTTCCTGCTCTCATTTCATTTGTACTGGTCATGTCTACATCCCAAATCTGTTAGAAAAACTCATCCTAGAAATAGGTACAACCCTCAATATTTAAATATAGTTTGGTAATAAATAGATAAAATAGCAATTAGCCTTTAAATTATAATACTATATTCTTTTTTAAAAAAAAATATAATGTGTTAACCCTTCTCTCTTCTATGCTATCCAGGTGTCATGAGGTGAAACCACAAAGAGGTTCTTTAAAATACCTCTAGCGTTCCTTGCTATTTAATCAGAGACTTGTGACATGAAGAAAGCAATAGATGATTAAAATGCATATTGTTCAGTTTCTGAACAAAAGCTTGAAGCCCTTCCCTTACTTATAGAGGTCTTCCTCAACTTACAACCACAACTGGCCCCCAAATTTATGTTGCTAAGTAAGACAGTTAAGTGAATTTTGCCCCATTTTATGACCTTTCTTGCCATAATTGTTAAGTGAATCACTGCAGCTGTTAATTTAGTAACAGAGTTGTTAAGTAACCTGGCTTCCTCATTGACTTTGCTCTTCAGAAGGTTGCAAAAGGTGATCACAGGACCATGGAACCATCATAAATATGAACCAGTTGCCAAATGTCCAAATTTTGATCACATGACCGTGGTGATGCTGCACAGGTCGTAACTGTGAAAAATGGTCATAAATTATTTTTTTCAGTGATGTTGTAACTACAAACAGTCACTAAATGAATTGTTGTAAGTCGAGGACTGCTTGTACACATATCCAGCAGTATTCTGGAACCAGCTTATACCAGCTCATGAGAATTGATGGTTATTTGTCTGGAGGTTTATGAATTTTGAGAGCAGAACTGCCACTATACCTAGTGCACTGATCAGCTCTTTGGTAGCAGCCATGGAGCCAACAGAACTGGTTGTTAAACATTTATCAGTACACAACTGCAAATATATAACTCTACCTGAAGTTTAGCTTTTCAATCTAGGGTCAGGGAAATTTGAGACAGGAAAGCCGCCACTCATGGTGTTCTTGTTCTTTCTGACAGGCTCAAAGTACTACAGTTCCCATCTCCTTTCATAGCTCTCAGCAAGGCTAAAGTGGTAGCTGCCTGATACTGTAACCTTGTAAATTGTTCTTCTCTGCTTTATCCAGTTTGCTTGTTTCACAGTCTTCTTTGAATCTCCAGTCAAATGTTTTTCCTCTCAGAGCATAAGCTGAAAACTATCAGAACAAGCTCTCCAGCCTCTATAGCCTGTTTTGAATGGGTCTCACATACTCCATCTATCATAAATATCCATTTGTTTCTTCAGACACATGGTACAAGGTGCAAGAGATGTAGGAATCAAATGACTACAAATCAATACATGTACCGGTAACAATATGGTGACATTTCTAGGGCCTCATCACACCTCATTAGATTCACTTCCCAGGACCCCACTAACATTTGTGCTTTTCCTTCCCAGCTCTCCATCTCAGTGCCTCGCCTGTCCCTTTACCTGACATTCTAATCTCCTTAGCAACGGTTGCCGGGAGCCATCTATGCAGTCCTGATTCTTGTTTCCACCATTTATTTACATTTATTTAAGTATCGATTCCCCACTTTTCAACACAAATTGCCTTCTCAAAGCAGCTTACAATAGAGCGGTGTTTATGTACGTCAGAAACACTTTATTAAAGTTGTAAAATATAAAATCCTCAAAAAAGAAGAACCATAGGACAGCAGCATATGTTTCACTTCAGGCAAGCAAAGATAAGGCATACATAATACACCACATTTACCTTATGTCAAGGCTCTTCTGCTCCTGTTTTCACAGTGTGGGAGCTAGGAATGACTACATTGATTTTAGTCGCTCTCACATCCATGCTCAACAGTTCAAGTTCTTTTCATTAATTTATGAGAATTGGGAAATTTTGGTAACTTCTTAGTCTAAAAATTAAACCAAATGAAGCATTCAAAGACCTATCCTGACCAAATATCATGAACATATCCATATCTAATAGGAAGAGAGGACTATATCATGCTTGTACCTTCCTACCATGTTTTTAGTCAATTAACTAGTTGATTTATACAGCTTCCTTCTCAAAATGATCCAAGCTGGTATACAATTAAAAAAAAAAAAAAAGCTAACGTAAAATGTAAATACTATAAGACAGGGTGAAAACAAAGTAAGTAAATAAGTTGATGGCAACTCCTATATTCAAAACTTCCAGCTCAGACTCAGAAACCACTTTTACTGTCCAAATACATCCGCTGAAATCTTTTTCCCTTTCATCAAATTTGTTTATTCTCTAATTATTTTTCCTCCCCTTTATGAAGAACTTCACGGGGAAAATAGAGGGAGAGAGCCATAAATGCATAGTCCTCCCACAGAACTTGAACAAACTTCTCACATGTTTCTGTTGGGAAGCCATTCTCCCTTTTGAACTGCCCAGGTATATCAAAAGCCTTTTCTCAGATAGGACAGTGTTTTCTAGTCTCAGTAACCTTAAGCTGTGCAGACTTCAATTTCCAGAATCCCCCAGCCAGCCCTGCCAACCATTCAATGTTACAATGGATTTTTAAAAAGCTACTTAACTACTTGAAATTGTACAGCCTCTCTCTGCTGATCTGCATGATTGCACTGGCTTGGCAACCAGCTGGCATTTATGACCAATTACAGCATTCCAAGTGACCATGATTTACAATGATTTTTTCCCATTTTCTGGCATTTTTTGTCAGTTTCCAGCAGGAAATGTCCACTCAAAAGAATAGGTTTGTTTAATGACCATGTCATTCACCTAACCATATGTTTTCCTTAATGACCATCATGATTCACTTTATGACTATCATAAAAATGGACGTAAAATTGAGTTCAGTCATGTGGTACCTCAACTTATGACTGCAATGACTTACAACCAAAATTTTGGTCCCAATTGTGGTAATAAGTCAAGGACTACTCATACAGGAAGACTCATTCTATAATATGGGTCTTTCTTAGGTCAGCCAGAAAGACTGGAGAAGTGGCAAATCTTCATGAATTCTCAGGATTACTTGAGAATCACCCAACTATGAGGAAAGGAACTGTACTATGTTGTGTATCAGTGTCAGAATGAGCAGCCTGCTATCCTTAAACCTATGTGAAATGGACTGAGCCCCTCAATCCCCTAGGGCAGTGGTGGTGAACCTATGGCACGTGTGCCAGAGGTGGCACTCGGAGCCCTCTCTGTGGGCACACGTGCCGTTGCCCCAGCCTTGTCTCCTCCCACGACCCCCTCCTCACCAGCAGCCCCCCTGGAGGAGAGTCACCCCGAGCGTGGCCCACGCGGAGCAGCGCAGCCAAGGACATGGCAGCCAGGCAGCATAGACAAGACTCTGCCCTCACGCCCCATTGCGCACAGTTGATGCTGCGTGGCGCGGGCAGAGGACGTGGCCGCTATGGCACTGCTGGGCTGCCTGGGCAATCTGCGGCAGGCCCTGGAGGTGGTGAGTGGCCTTGTGGGCAGGCAGGGTGGGGGCGGGGCAGGGGGTGGAGTGGGGGCGGGGCCAGTTTTTGGGTACTCGGTCTCTAAAAGGTTCGCCATCACTGCCCTAGGGCAGCTAGAAATCTGCAGCTGAAAGGCAACTTTCTAGTACAGTACATATTGCAACGAACCTCTACACAGCCATCTATCTTTTGAATTCTTTGCTGATTGTCTGTAATCGCCTGTTGGAAGGTTTTAATTTTTGTATTCATTTTAACGAGATCATTTTTCAAATCTTCATAGTTTTTATCAAGAACCTACAAATTCCTAAAACAAGTCAAGTTTAAGACTTTTTTAGTTAGTATTGGGGGAGGGGCAATTAACAAAAATGATTCTTCGTATTTTTGAGATGAGGATTTGCCTGCATGTCTCATTCAAACATTGCGTATGTTTTTGGGCTTGGCAACAAGACACTAAAAGCTTTCCTTTCTTTGGGAGAATTCCTTTTCAATTTAACAAAATTGTATTAAACAACACTGGGTGTTTGCTATTGATTTTTTCACCCACCAGGAACAATAGTGAAATACCAAAATCAATGTTAGCCTTTGTAAACACCTACTATTCCTGTCTAATTGTTTAATAGTGTCACATTAACAGCAGGGGGAGGAAGTCACCTAAACTTTCCACATTTTTTTTAAGGCAAAAAATAAAATATTGTGGTCCTGCTAGTACTTACATGGATTCCTCAAGCAATTCATCTTACAGCATGTTTCATATGCATAAAATAGTGTGTGCTTAGTATGTTAAAATCTTGTGCCATGTCACTTTCACTTATATCTGTAGGATTTGGGATAGAAGTAATTTTAGCCAAGCAAGATGCAAATGATACCAGAGTTAAAATTATTGATAGGTGAAACTTTCGCTGTTTACATTGAAAACAACATGAGTAAAAATATATTTCCAATGTCTGTTGAGCATTCAGTAATTAACACAGACTCTTTGTGTTCAGAGTGGATTGATTGATCCTGATGAGTAGCAATGATATAATTGTTATTATTTAATATCGAGTGGCCTCAACCTCTAGCACAAAAAGTTTTCCCACAGGTGATAGTGATAAGAGAAAAGGTGCTGGGAAATTGTCAAGATAGCACTTGGGTTCTAGCTTTAGCTACAACTCTCCAGGTCTTTAGAGACACATGGAAAGTATATTTTCAATGATCCCAGGTGTTTCTGGACATTGCTAAAACCTGTTTGGTAGTACACAAGAACAATGGCCTACTTATTTAAGTTTTCATGAAGTTCATCTATGCATCCATTAATTCACACACAACCTATATGTACACAGCTCCCCCACCCACATAACATACAATTTTTCCTTTTATTCCCCCCGCTCTTTTTCTCTTTTATGAGCACCTGTACACATATACAGCTCCATCATTATGTATCCTGAAGTAGAATTTGAGTTGCTAAAGGATCATTTGGGAGATTTTCAACTTTAATTCATTGTTATTTCCCCAGAATGACAAAGAGGTCACTAGGAGTCACAACATCTGTTTGCTGTGTCACTGGAATTGGCTTCTATCATTTTTTTTAAAGAATGTTGAATTATTTTACCATCTGCTTTGTAATCTAACACTTTCAGCATACGAGTTCAAATAATCTGTTCCATTGATATTAAATGGAATCAACATGGAAAATGAAGGAGCAGAAATGGTAAGTACAAAATCAAGCAATTCTGATGGAATACATGTTAAGTTGTTCAGAGCAAGCTTGTAATTTCTTTTGTCTTACAGCTTCCCATAAATGTATCTTGGGAAAGTTAAAAGAAAAAGGCTTTATCAGCTGAGGAGTGAATTCTGAATAAAAATTCTTCATCACTTGTGTAAGTAAATATTATATATCTACTGGTCTTGGGGTATATTTCTGGAGAGATGAAGCAAATGGAGGCATAATTCATGACACTGAGGGAACATTGAGACCTTTGCTTATATTCTCTTGAAGACTCTTGACAACTTTTTGGTAACTTCAGGTATTGTTGAATTCTTCTCTGTTTCCCAGCTATAGACAGAAAAGTTTAGAAAAAGCAATGCAAATCTGTCTTTTAGCCTTAAAACAGCTCTTTGTGTAGTTTCTTGCTATTTGTTTTGTTGCTCTTGTTGTTATTTAAATATCCAGTTACTTCCAACTCTTTGTGGTGTGGTGAATAACAGTGGATCAGGATTGTCTGCCTAATTTTTGCTTCAACATTATATGTCTAAAACACTTAAGCTTAGATTATCCACTCCTACCAGTTTTTACTTCATATGGTATAAAATTATTTTTTATTATTTTTGCTATCCAAAGTATTATCAATAATCAAAGACACCACAACACGAAAGACATCGAGTTTTCCTTGTTCAGCCTTTAGGACCGTCCACTTTTCAGCGCTGTACATTATCACTGAGAAAACCATAGGAATATGTGCATAGTTTTGATGGTAGTCTTCGGATTTAATATTTGTTATAGCTGCATTAAAAATTGTGGACCAAAAGAGAAAAAATATAGGTGTTCTTTGGTGGTAATGATAATTACGTTCAACAAATGTCTCTCTATAGTTACACATAAAGCTCTAAATAACATTTACTTTTGGTCCCAGTGCTCATTAATCTATGTCATACATAATATTACTCCAGCTTCTGTTGCTGCCACTGTAGCTACTGCTGCAAATATTTCCACTTCTCCTCCCCCACTTCTTTCTTCTTGTCTGCAGCTTAAAATTAAATGGAAAAAAATATATAAATGCGAATAGGCCATTTGGGATATTGACATGATTGTTGAGACAGATAACTACAAACTTGGTAACAAATAGGGTATTCTAACTAAATGCAGGTACTCCTCTACTTACAACCACAATTGAGCCCAAAATTTATGTTGGTAAAGTGAGAAATCTGTTAAATGAGTTTTGCCCCATTTTACGAATTTTCCCCCCACATTTGTTAAGTGAATCACTGCAGTTGTTATATTAGTAGCACCACTGTTAAGTGAATCAGGCTTCCCCATTGACTTTGCTTGTCAGAAGATGACAAAAGGTATCACCTGACCCCGGAACACTGCAACTGTCATAAATATGAGCCAATTGCCAAGCATCTGAATTTTGGTCACATGACAATGGGGATGCTGCAATGGTCGTGTGGAAAATGATCACTTTTTTTCAGTGCCGTTGTAACTTTGAACGGTCACTAAATGAACTATTGTAAGTCGAAGACACTATTATTTGGCAATCAAATGAGAGAGGAACTACTTGCTCCTGATGTTTGAAAAGCAAGCTCAGATTTAGGTATTCCTTTCTTATTTTAAGTTAAACTTGTATTCTAATGATAAAATATTTATTTACCAGGAATAGGATTGATCAGATTTATACCAGTGGAAATTTGAAAATGGCTGAAGGAAATATTCAAAAATTTTTCAAATCTTCAGATTTTTCAGTTAAGCAAGAAATGTTACGTACCAATAGTTAATGTGTGATTTTTGGTTGTTGGAAGCAGGGATAGATTGATGGTTTTTATAAATGTTTATGGTCAAACCAGAGATAAACTAGATGTTTTGCATGGCTATTTCGCTAAACCTTTTTTAGTTTGCAGATGGAACTTATGAAGGTGGCTATGGAGCCATTGGATGGGATTTTAATTCAGTATGCGATCTGTCACAGGACAGAAACAAACATTCCAATACAAAGCATTCAAAGTTAGAAAACCTTCCATGTTTATATTAAGGCTTTGCTGATATGTGAAAAGAATGATGTTGTAGCAAAAGAGAATGCACTTTTTTTCAACTTCTCATGGCACATGTTTGGATTATTTGTTAGTATCTTAGTTTATAATTAATTTAACTGAGACTTATTCTATATGTTCTTTTACAATATCTGATCACAGCAGAGTTGTAATATCAATGGATTTTGGATAAGAAATGTTAAGCTGGCAGAAGGTGGTTCTCTACTACTGCATTATTATTTTAATTTACTGATCCCTGTGAGAACTATTTGGGAATGTTTAATTTTGGGACAAGGATTTTCAGAAAGGGTTTGCTATTGTGTGCTTCCTAGAACTGAGAGAAAGTGAGTAACTCAAGGTCACCCATCTGGCTTTGTGCTTAAGGTAGGATTAGAACTCATGATCTTCCAATTTATAATCTAATTTCCATCAATCATTACACGAAAATGGCTCTCTAAAATACACAGACAAGAATGATAAAGAAGCTTTGAATATTCTATAGAAATTATACTTTGAAACTATTCAGTGCCTTACTATTAAACTGCCACTTGATCATTTGTATGATTTAGATATAGAATACTTTTTTGAAATATATCAAGAACACATGCTGAGAACAATGAATTAAAATTGTTAGAATTCCAATTAAAACAATGTAATGTAATACCATCATAGGAAATTATGTGAGATCAATACATAAAGACCCAAATATAATGAATTTTTAATTTTGGGACTTTTTAAGTATGTCTCCATAGTTCAGTGTTGAGATACTTTTTAAGGGATTGATTTTTTTAAAAAAACTGAAATTTCCTAGGATATCTTAGATGAGGGATGTCTATTTTAATTTCACTTAAATATTTTAAATGAATTAATACACTAATGATTAAGTTGTTATGGAAAGGTCAGACTCAAAATCATCTCTTTCAAATGTGTATGGGTATGGAAGCTTTAACTTCCCTGATGTTATATAATTGAATATATTTGTTAACCTGAATTTTGTATTGGAATGAAAATGACATTAAATGCATATTGTTCTGAGCCTAACTGGTGAGCTATTATTTGGCACCTCTAAAATCTTGGCAAGTTCTTGGTTCCCAGTAAAATAGGCACTCTATTGTATTTCCAACATTGAAGGCAGATAGGCATAATGGGATTATATTGAGTAAGAAATTAAAATTTGATCTTTCTTTCCACAAGAAACTGTTCCTTTGGAAAACTTTTTTTCTGTCAAGTACACAATAAAAATGGAATTGTTATCCTTGATCAATTGACTTCCAACACCTTTGAAAAATTACAAAAAGAATATTATTTGCTGAATGGCAGTATATACAGATAAAACATTTGTAATGTTCTTTGTTTGGATCAGATGTGTTGGCTGTCTCAGAGGCTCCTACAGCTTTAAATGTATTAAAGTATTTTTAGGGGCTAAAGTAACTATTCAGTTTTATTGCCAATTTAAAAACTTCTAAAATACGTACAGTTGACAGAAAAATTGGAATAGAAAATTGGTCTCAAGCTTCAAAAATGTAAAATACATTTCTTATGATCTTGAAATGGGAGTGAATTTGTCAAGAAATATTTGGGAAAGGTGTTATGGAACTTCTCAACAGATTTTCCAAACAGTTATTTGTCTCCCTTCTTATGTTAGAGATGCCATAAATTTGAAGATACGATAATACTTATCCTTTGGTCATGCCCTTTGGTTAGGTCGTATTGGTTGAATATTCTTACTGTGGTGAACCAGGATCTTGGAAGGAAGTTAAGATTTAAAATGCTAATAGACTGTTAAACTATATTCCACAAATGAAATCTGTTTATATATAAAAGATGTTAGAACAACTGTGTCCTGGACTGTTGTTAAATATATCCACATGTATTCCTGGAAAGACATTTGGGCACTAGGTGCCAAAGTTTGGCTTAATGAAATATGTCAAAAATGACATTCATTCATTCATTCATTCATTCATTCATTCATTCATTCATTCATTCATTCATTCATTTATTTATTTATTTATTTATTTATTTATTTATTTATTTATTTATTTATTTATTTATTTATTTATTTATTTATTTATTTATTTATTTATTTATATAAATAACTCAAGGCAGAAAACATATCCAAAACACCTTCTATTTTCTCCATAACAACAACCCTTTGAGATAGGTCGAGCTGAGAGAAAGTGACTGGCCCAAGTTATTCAACTGGCTTTCATGAAAAAAGTGGGATCTCATAATCATTTTCAAATTGCTCTTACCTATTGTTGTATTTCAGCTTAGGTTTGTTTGATTTATTTATCTGGTATTTTTATTTGTATTCACACTGTTTTTACTCTGTTTCGTGTTTTATAAAGTAATATCTTGAATAAAGTTAGGAAGAGATACAAAGAAATGTATTCGGTGAAGTTTTTCATGAGATTTTTCTCCAAATTAAGGATTTTTTCCCCATGTATTTTTTTCTCTGTTCTTCTTTATTTTTCTCTTTTCTCTATTTTTCTGTCTGCCTGGAATCACAATACTTTTTTAAAAAGTGGCAATGATCAACCTAAGGAAAAACTGTGAAAGTGCAAAAATTGGTCCAAGTAAGACAAAAGAACTTTCTTCTGATTAGCACATTGTATAGAGAACAAACATATATGTGCCCTTACCACATATAATTCATGCTGTACTTCTATCTTCATAGATTTGACTATTCTTACTTTCAGGCTTGTTGTATAAAAACAGAAATCACATTCCACAAACACAGATCTTTCCAGTCCAGAATTCTAATTTATTTATTATCCTTTCAAAACATAGTCCATATAAGAGCCGTAATGACGCAGTGGTTAGAATGCAGTATTGCAGGCTAACTCTACCCACTGCCAGGAGTTCAATCCTAACCGGCTCAAAATTGACTCAGCCCTCCATCCTTTCGAGGTCAATAAAATGAGGACCCAGATTGTTGGGGGCAATATGCTTACATTGCAAACCACTCAGAGAGTCCTGTAAAACATTATGAAGCAGTATATAAGTCTAAGTGCTATTGTTATTGCTATAAATTTGCTTGGTTGTTTTAAAGGAAATTCTGAAATGTCCATTCTAAAAGACTACTGCCCAGTTGTCAATCATGGATTTTTACATTTTCTGATATAATTAAGTATGTCTGGAGAACTGTTTTGTTTGGCAACAGTTTTCCAGGGCTTCAGATCTTTTTATGATGTCATTTTTGCTTTTAATCAAACCATGGATACTTTAACAGTCATACTGCTTATTCTGTAAACCACTAAGAGTCATTTGACTGAGAAAAGTGTAAGTTTAACAAAAATCCTAATAAATAAAGTCAGTATACTGATATATGGTTTTATTCTATATAGTCTAAGAATTCACTTTTATGATACTATGTCATGTTGTTAGGCAAAGGAGAACCCATATTTATTGTCACTGAATCACTTATTTTTTTCAGCTTCTGCCCCATTCCTGCATCAATAGTGAACACAGTGAACTTTTTGCAACACAACATGTGCCATTTCATTCTCAGTTCTAATGTATGAACTTGGGCGTGCACTTTTCAAGCTATGCCATTATGTAATTTCCCTACGTATGATGATTTTTAATGGGTATTCATTCCACTCTATGTACCTTTCTTTTGTGTATTTTCCCTTATGCACACATGTTTAATTGTGAGCAGCCTTACAGAATTTGTAAAATGCATAGGATTTTCCATATAATCATATATTCAGATAAATTTTCAGGAAAAGGCAGAAAAGGAAAAAAATCTCATTAATTTTTAATTGAACCAGTCACAGTCCATCTCTCAATGTTACCTAAAAACTACTATGGAAAATTCTGTCTTTATACCAGAATGATTTATTTTTTAATGTCACACTGATGAAATAAAGGAAGTGAGGTGATATCCTTCCACACCTTTCTTCATATGTAAAATTTTGGGTTAGAGTTGCAATCCTCACAAAACAAATAAACCAGTTTAACAAACTCTTTGAAATCCAGTTTGTCCTTTCCTACCATGAAGCGTAATTTCTATTTAGATACTCTGGTGACTTAAATCATTTATTTTATAATGAGGTGCAAAAGTTTCCTAACTACTTATTATAAATTTTGTTCCAGGATGACTCAGAAGGCACCGCATGAGTAAGAACTTCATTTAGCAAAAGTTTAATTGGTCTTTATATAAAAGAAATTATACTTGTCACTGATGACCACTAATCTACTAAAAAATGTCCATTGGAGGTTTTCTTTTTGTCTGTTTCTGCAAGTTCTTCTCTAACAAAAAAAGAAAACTTTTTAAAGACAGCACTTCACTTTCCCCCATTCTTCTGAATGATGGTTAACAAATACTGCCATCGTGTGGTAAAAGAAAAATAAAAAAAAAATCTTTGTGGTTTGTTCCAGAATCTGATGGTAAAGCTTCTGTGGAAGAAAATAGCAAAATCTGAGATATTTATTTATAATATATTAAGATAACATTTATCATACATATAAGTATAATCATTTTAAGTGAACATTATTCAGGCATATAATATCTACATTAAATTCCTTTATAAACATTATAATCTATACTGTAGATTATATAAGGAGATAATATATATATATAAATAAGTGGCTATTATATCTCTTTTAGCTGGAATTTTTTTAAAAAAATATTATAATTGGATATTATATCTCTTTTAGTTGGAATTTTTTTTTAAATCCACCCACCAGAGGTCTCTAAACTGACTTCCAAATAAATGTAAGCGATGGGGATAAATTAAAAACTGGAATAATAATTCCTTTTTTTCCCTATCTGCTACCAGTTAGAGATTGCAAAGCAATTGCCCTTGCTTCTTGATGGAAAAATGGCCACTATTTTCATTGCAATTTGTATTCAGCAGAGCTGTTTGGGACATTTGCAATAAATTTGACTGGGAGCCCATTTTTTTACAGAATTTTGCATTGTAGTTATTTATTCAAAGCTTTAGGAAAAGCAAACCCATACCTAAATGTATCTGGGAAGAACGATAACCGCACACATGGTACTTTGTTTTCACCATCGTCAGTTAAGCATCTCCTGAAAAATTCCTCAAAGTTTTAATCAGTGTTGTTACATACTTGGCTTGCCATGTACCCAAGATGTGACAATTGAATACTGTAATTGGTATAGACTGTAAATTATCATAAATCTTGCATCTGTGATTAGCTTTCAGGCACGGCAATAATGCATAGGTACTACTGTACCTGAGAATTTTGGTTCAAAAGGCAGTTAGGAAATTGTATTCTTGAAAATGTTTTATTTATTTATTTATTTATTTATATGTCATCCATCTCACTGTCAAGTGACTTTGAGTGGCTTACAATCTCATAACACATCAGTGTAAAACAATTAGGACGTTAAGAACATTAAAAACATTCAGCATTAAAAAAACATTAAAAGTTATCAAAAAAACTAGATAAGAAAGGAACTAATACAGAAACAGGAGGAAGTGAGATCTTCTTCTTAGTCTACTCACCAGATTTTCAGGCGCTTTTGGGAGGCCAAGAAGTTGGGGGCAGATTTCACCTTGAGGAAAAGGATGTTCCAGAGGGAGCCATAGCAGAAAAGACTTTTCTGGATCCTGCCAGTCAAAAAATCATCCAAGTTGCTTGAATGAAGTTTTTTCCCTCTTTTCCTCTTTCCATCTTTATTTATTTTGTGGATGTTTGTATTGTTTTAATGTTTTTTAAATTATTTTAATTGTTTTTGAATTTTAGAATTGTAAGCTGCCCAGAATCACTTGGTTGAGTTGGGCTGCTATAGAAAATGAATGAATGAATGAATGAATAAATGAATGAATGAATGAATGAATGAATGAATGAATGAATGAATGAATGAATGAATGAATGAATGAATGAATGAATGAATGAATAAAGCAATCAAGTAATCAAGCAATCAATCTGCAAATCTATGGATTTACTCAACAAGGAAAAATTCATAATTCCTGATGAACTACAGTGAGAATTGAAAGGTAAAAATAAAATAGCAATAAATAAATAGCACCAATGAAGGAGAATATTTGTAGTTCAGGGTTGCAATGAGGGGTCCTTGGTTCTTTCTGACCTTGCTTGTTTTCTTGTAGATGTTTCATTACCCTAACTAGATAACATCATCAGTGCTAGTAAGGAATGCTGTTTGCTGTCAGTTTATATTCTGGTGTCTTGTCTGTGTGGGATCCTGGAGCACTGGGGAACTACCAGAGGACTGGAAAAGAGCTGATGTAGTTCCCATCTTCAAAAAGGGAAAAAATGGATCAAGGAAACTATAGACCTATTAGCTTGACCTCAATATCTGGGAAGATTCTGGAAAAGATACGAATCAGCGAACACCTAGAAGCAAACAAAGTTATTACCAAAAGCCAACATGGGTTTGTCAAAAACAGATCATGCCAGACAAATCTTATTGCATTCTTTGAGCAGGTGACAAAATTATGCTGTGGATATAATTTACTTGGACTTCAGTAAGGCATTTGATAAAGTAGACCACAACCTACTACTTGATAAAATAGAAAAATGTGGGTTAGACCGCATCACCATCAGATGGATTTGCAGCTGGCTGACCGGCCATACTCAACATGTGGTCCTCAATGGAACTGCATCTACATGGAGGGAAGCATGTACTGGGGTGCCCCAGTGCTCTGTTCTGGGCCCAGTGCTCTTCCACATCTTCATCAATGATTTGGATGAGGGGATAGATGAGGAACTCATCAAATTTGAATACGACACCAAGCTGGCAGGAATAGCCAACACTCCAGAAGATAGGCTTAAGATACAGAAGGATCTTGACAGATTTGAACATTGGGTGCTAACAAAATAAAATTCAATAGTGAAAAAAGCAAGGTTCTACATTTAGACAAGAAAAACCAAATGCACGGGTATAATATAGGTGGTACCTTGCTCAATAGTAGCAACTGTGCGAGGGATCTTGGAATCCTAGTGGATAATCACTTAAATATTTGTATTTGTATTTTGACATCACATAAAGTCACATAGTTTGTGTCATGATGTACATTTTTCATACATCTTCCTGCCCTAGATGCTCATGACTAGAACAATTATACAATTGCAGGAAGCAAATGGTCTACTAACATCAATGGCTAACTTTCCAGGGGTGGGAGGCATAATGTTAAATGGCTGAAAGCAGAATTTTCTAACTAGAGAAATGCTCATTTTAGATGAGGATCTTTCATTCTCAAGGTACAATGAGGTTCTTTCAGCTTGATCCTTAGTGAAGCCTATTAAATGGTGGGTTATTTACAGAAACAACAATATATGAAAACTTGTAATAAATCCTCTAAGAAGCAGAAACATTAAATTCAGGTGGCAGACATAGAATCAATTCCTAACAATAAATGAGATCAATTGAAACAGCATCTTCCTTCTTCTTTGACTCATAGTTTTCATTCAGGTCTTTCATAACAATTATTATTCTGTATTAGGGGGATTATGTTAAGACTATTTCAACTTTTGTGTGGCTAAATGAGCTGGAGATATTATTCCTAAGAAGTCAATACTATTTGTCTTCTCCACAACATTTATCAGGGGAAAAATTCCTATCCAGTTGATAGTATTCTTTAATTCTACTTCTTACTACAAAATTTATTTATTTTTTTAAAAAAACAATAAGGTATAGCCAATGTTTTACAAAGAGATTATTTTCTCTTTGGTTTAAAAGAATAACAGAACAGAGTTGGAAGGAACCTTGGAGGTCTTCTAGTCCAACCCTCTGCTCAAGCAGGACACCCTGTACCATTTCAGACAAATGGTGGTCCAGTCTCTTCTTAAAAGTCTTCAATGATGGAGCAGCTATGACTTCTGAAGGCAAGCCATTCCACTGATTTATTGTTCTCTCTGTCAGTGTTTATTGCTTGTCTTGTTTGCTATCACATCTGTAGTTTTGCCACACGTTGAAACACTCCGAAAAGAATAAATTAAAATCAGAAAGATTAAAAGGATTGAGGCTTTAGCATCTAAATATTATTAGAACCAGGGCTTTTTTTCTCATAGAACGCTCAGAACGGAGTTCCGGCACCTTTTTTGGATGGAATCTTGTAGGGTAGGCAAAGTGGGTTGTATGACATGTGTGAGTTCCCGCACCTTTTTTTTTTTTTACAAAAAAAGCACTGATTAGAACTAATATTATCTTACTTCTGATTTCTAGAATATAATAACCATTAGAAAAAAGAAGAAGAATTCTATGTGGTGGCTGCTTTTACATCAGTTTTACTCATCCTGATACCTTGCAGATAGATTGGACCAGAAAGGTTTTTCAATGTGACAGTAATAAATGGTTATTACCCAGAGTGGGAGCTGACAGAAGCTTCTGCTGCCCACATTTTAATCTTTACTTTACCTCAGAGTTGGGACCAGATGTGTGCAGAGGAAAAAGTGTAGGGCAGAGGTCCCCAACCTTTTGGGCACCAGGTTCTGTGGAGAGAAGTTTTTCTGCGGACCAGAGGGTGCGTGTTTTTGTGTGCTGCCTGCATCCCATGGATGGGGCTTTGCTTGTTGTATGGACCAGTTGCTGACATGTAGCGGCCCGGTACTGGTCCATGGACTGAGGGTTGGGGACCCCTGTGTAGGGAACATCTTCTTCAGTACATGTAACTGGCAGAAAAGTCCCAGAGTTATCGTTCAGTGGAATCAGAGTATTGATACCAGAATAGACATTCTCTGCTCCTTGTCTCCCCTTCTCCTACCATCAATGCCAGGAAGTGCAAGAGAAAAGAGCGCTTTTCTTACCCCATCACTTTTCTTTTCCTTTTTAAAAATATGCTTTATTAAATTTCTACAAAAGGTAAAATATAACAAAGAAACAAGATTATTTAAAAGGAAAAAGATAGGGGAAGGGAAGATGCGAAGGAATAAAACAAAAAGGAAAGGGGGAAAAAAGTAAAGCTTCCAATTTTCTTCAATGCAGTTACAGATATAAAATGCATCAACCTTTTGATTTAAAATTCAATTACATCCAGTATTTCTATAATCATAAAAATTTCTAATTCTCAAATCCCAAAAATGAATGTAGCATTTCTTTCAGTTTCTAGCAAAAACATGATTTCGATGTAGAAACCAAGTTAAAGAAAGTATTTTCTTATCATAAGCAGTGAATTTTGCATTCTCAGCCAGTTCCATTAATTTCAATATCCATTATTCCATTGTGGGAATCTGCACATCTTTCTATCTTACTATCTCTGTGCATTTCTGCAGTCTCCTGGTTTCAATTGTACATTAGTTTTAAGAATTCTCTGAATAAAAGTATATATTTGATCCTAATCATAATTGGCCTTCTTACATGTTCACCAAAGGTGATAAAAGATACCTTCAGAGTGACTACCTTTCCAACATATATTTGACACACCATTATGCATGTTTAACCATTTATCAGGTGTTAAATAGCAATGAAACTTCATCTTGTAGAAATTATTTTTCAAATTACAACTCAAACTGAATTTTGGCCCCTTACTCTACATATTCTCTCACTGATCTAGCATTATATTATATCAAAAAATGTACATTGAATTTTGAAAGAAAAATCTTTATCAGGGTCCAGTCCAAGCCAAGAATAAACAAAATGGAGACTGCTTTAGAAAGAAGGTTATAGTTTATTGAAGAGCAGAACCACAAGACATGAGGCTCTGGAACAGCTGACCACATGTAGCTGGGAGTGGTGGGGTTTTATACCTTCTTGGGCTTTTGTGTTTGGAGTTGTTCCTGTTTGAGGCTTTGTATTTCCTGTGTCATGTACTTTGACTTGAGTCTGAGTGTGCCCTTTTTGTATTCTGATGGTGGTGGGTTAATCCTATTATGTCCCAAAGGTCATATCCTGTTTCTCTGGGTTTGGGTCTGATGGCTTACTTCCTGTGTTGGATTTCTTGGGTGAGGGGTTTCTGCTTCTAATTCTATCACTCTGCTATTGTTAGCTATCAGTTTCAAAAAATCCTGTCTTTTTTTTTAAAACAAGTTTTATTAATTTTCCAGTTTTACAAAAATCCAAATATTAAGGTAGCAGTGTGGTAATTGGGTAATCCATAATCCAATAACAAGATCATTCGTAAATAGGTTGGGTTACATCATCAAAAATTTCCTCTCTGTTTCCCTTAGTTATTTTATCACATTCAAATTAATACATTGCTAATTATAACTCAATCAATTAAAACATTTATCAGTATATTTTAACTTATACGTGTCCATGTCCTGTATTTAAATTTTACCTAATTTCAATTACAATATTCCAATTAGCTTAATATTCATAGTATTTAGATTTCAGGTAGCCCAAAGTTCCCTATTTCATTACAAAATAGTTGTCATATCTAAGATACACATATTGTTTACTCTAATAAATTCTTACTTTATTTCACAAATATATTCTATTTCTCATCCTAGTACCTCATCACTTACTAATAAAATATCCTTTATTGTCTCAATCCAACTTCTAAATTATAATTCAGAACTGTTATTCTAATTGCTATTTTTTATTTCCCTTATAAGTCTAAGTCCTAAATATTAAATCAGTTAATATCTTAAATCTCCTTAGCTCGTTAAGTGAGATTTTAAGCTCTTCCATTATAAGTCATACATAAAGAAAAAACACAACCCATTTTTTAAGTCTAACTCTAGCTTCCATACCAATGCCTTTAAATCATCAGATAGATCTCCCTTCATTCCTATACATGATATTTGAATCAGGGGAGACCATCCAGTGATCAATTTTTCAAAGGAGCTGGCCCCTTTGTAATCATTGGGTTGTTGGCCTGGTAGTTCAAATCTCCATGTTTGGCTTGGTATATTTGTCATCAGTTCAGTCTGGTCTTCTTCTTCTTCCGGTTTCATCTGGCTTAAGTAAGGAGTCATGTTCAATGTTGTAATTGTTGTTTGGTTGTCTAGGTTGTCTAGGTTCTCGATGTGTTGTGCATATTGGTCTTCAGCACCTTCCATCTTAATGTTGCTTTCTTCAGTTTCTGTTGCTTTTTGAGTTGCACATTTTTTAGTTGAGATCAAGGTTTGACTATCTAAGTTTTCAGTAGATTGTTCCTGGTATTCTTTAAAATCCATTTCAATGTTAATTTCTTTTTCTTCTGTTGCTTTTTGGATTGTAAGTTCATCAGTTGAAGTCTGCATTTTGTAAATTTAGGGTGGCACCTTTATCTTATCTTTCAGTCTGGAGTTCATTAGCTCAGTAGCCTCAAGGATTTTTTCAAGTATAAGTTTGTAGTTAAGTTGTGGGTAGTATTCCTCCATTTCTGTGGTGATTACAGATGATCCTTTAGTGGAGGCTATTTTTTGATAAAAGTCAGTAAACGTCCACCTCCACTATAAAGAGTTGTTTTCACCACCCAGCTGTTCCAAGTTCTTATCTTTTTTGATAGTGCCAAGGACAAATCTTAGTCTCACAGGTCTCACAGACAAAAAGAAATACACTTGCTATACCAGATTTCACCACAAGATATCCCCAATAGCATGTAAAGTCTTTTTCCAAACTCAAGTGAGGCTTTTATCCAGTTTAAAAAGATTTTTTTTTAAAAGTTAACAGATAGATAAGGTAATAGATCCCCGTAGAAACAGGAACTTTTGGGGACCCCAAATATCCAAAAGGTGCAAGTCCAGTTATTTAGATGTTTACATTAGTTATTCTTTTCTTTCTTTTTTCCCCAAAGCTTTGTATTCTCAAAGTAGGCAGATGCCGCCCAGTTAAAGGGGGGAAGAAATTTTCAAAAGGCTTCTACAGGAAAATAATTGGGATACAGGAAAGGTAAGGTAAGGTCTCACCCAATTCCTCCACGGTGCTTTCGTTGTGCTTGGTAGTGCTTTTGGCTTTCAGCTGGTACGGCTTAGTGATCAGCCATGTTAATGGCCGATCTTTTCGTTGTCGGTCCAAAGGAGCTGCCTTGTATCAAACGGAAGGGCTGCTGCCCTTCCGTGATCTATCGAGGGTTCTCCTCACGGTGGTCGCCCCGCCAGGGCGACTTTCGGCCCTTTTCAGGGTCTTCCGACAAAGGGAAACCGGACGGCGGAGAGAGCGCTCTCTCCGCACGTCCGCTGGCGCCGCGATCGCAAAGCGGAAGCCAAAAAGATCCTGTCTTGAATGGGCTTCTGCCAGGAAGTATTTGTTCATGAATGGGGCCTCAGACTTTCTGAATGGGATTATCAAATCTGCATTTCTACCGACCTGGCCTCTGCCTGGGGCTATTAAGGAAAACTGGGCCTGCTTTTCTGCCTTGAAGATCCTTTGGGGAAATATAATATTCTGCCTTTTTAATATCTCCAAAATATTTCTTTCTCGGGGGGGGGCTGACTTCCCACAGAATCATACAGTCTTTAACATATTCATCTTGCATATTTATTTTCAATAAAAGTCTGTACATCTCGGCAATGACATGCTCGTTATTATTTTCCAAGTCCAGTTCAAATTCAGTTTTCTCATTTGAAAACCAAAATTATTCTTATCCAATTTAAATGTATCTAATAATTGAACATGTAGGGAGGAAGGAGGAAATGGATTTTTAACAACTCTCCAGTCCCATGAGCAGACATGTTTCCAGTAGCTTTCTGTTGTCAGAAAAAGGCATTTTCCATAAATGTTTTGTGTGTGTGCGTGTGTGTGGCACACACTCTAATAGTCTGTTTCCTGCTTCATTCATACACCAAAGCTTATTAGCCTTTGAAGTAGACAGATCAGGAAACAGATACTGCAAGGATTACAGGGCTGTTTTTTTTTTTAATTATTGCAGAGTATAATAACAGAATCTTGAAAGCCTGCCAGAGAGTCTCTCTAGCCCCTCTTGTAGAATCAAGGCAGATTTCTTTTGAGTTTCTTTCTTACAATTTCCACTATCCCATTATTGATTTGTCATTTCTATTCATTGAATGATTTATCTATTCCAACATGACTTGTATATCACTGTACAAAGCCATTATTCCAGGTGCAATTTCACTTTCATCTTTAGTATTCCAGTACCTAGTAATTAGTATAACTTTGTTGTTGTTGCTGTATTGACAAAGTGTTAAAAAATACCACTGAACTGCTCAGCTTCCACTTTCTTTACCTTTGTGGATCGAATCTAGATTTGAATCACTGTGGGACTGATTGGCTTGCCTTAGATTCAGGATGGAATTATTTTATTCGTTTTATCCAAGTACTGATTCTGGCACACTTTAAAAATGATGATAGTTACTCCATTTTCTCTGTGATTTTTTTGTTGGTATGTCCTCTGATCTGTCTGTCTGTCTGTCTGTCTGTCTATCAATCTTTACATCATCAAATTTTCCTTTTGCTTCCAGGTGCATCATCAGTTGGACATTCTTTCATATTTAACCCAATCACATTATGAGTAGCAATGCTATTAATGCACACGCTTTCTTTTCTTCAGTAATTTGTTGGATATCTTCTGATCTGGGCACTTATCTTCCAGTGTGATGCTACATTTTCCTAACTATCAATGTTCCTTTGTTTTATTTTTGTTTATTTTTCATTATTTATTTTTCATTTTCATTTGATTGGTTTTTTTATTTGATTTTCCTTTTTGGAAAGAAAATTGGAATGAATTAACATTTCCTTCTCCAATAAGTTGTATATATCATGATCTTTTATTTACATATCACTTGCCTATCATAGGCATTTTACATGGGATGTATGGTGTGAATTAGTCAGTATGTCAACTTTATACATAATTTATTTTTGGTCACTTGATTTTGTTCATCTCTTGTATTTTTTTCCCAACAGCTTTCTGTACTCCAACTGATTTTTCAACTTACCCACTTCATTTCAGTGCATAAATGCCAAAATAAAGTGAAACAGAATTTAAAACTACCTTCCTTTAGATAAATACATGCACATAACATACAATAAGCTGTAATTTGCACCATCAGATCTTGCCCATGTTATATACATAATTTTATCTATGTCACTTCAGCTATATACTCTAGTAAACTTTTATTCTTTGTATATTTCCTTTTCCCAATAAATAATCAGAGGACTAGCTTCATTATTCATTTGCCTGATAACTGTTCCAGTTCTTCGTTGTGTTGGTATGATAGCCAGGCAAATCGTATTTGTTGCGTCACTGTTATAGTAGTGAGGCAAAATTGGGCAACATTATGGGTGATAGTGCTTTTGTAGTCTGCTAAAAGGAGATGTATTATTGGACATGTCTTCCTGGGAATTCCTTTATGAATTACTTATGCAGGTTCAAATAAAAATTACAGTACAACGGGACATACTGAACATTGTTTACTGTATGGCATAGGAGTCACAGAAGCATACTGTGTAAGGGATTTTTTTGGTATTTACCATCAGTAATTGCTGACGGGAGTGTATTGAATCTAGCCAGAGCAAATGCTGTGATGTCTATTGTTGATTAGAGTTCATCAATAGAGAGCTGGCTTGGTAGTAAAAGGCAGCCTCCAATATTTTTGTAGACATAGTGCTAAACTGAGGGCATGTTGTCATCTTGTATCAAGAATCATCTCCTTCAGTGATCTTTATGCTTGGTTGCATATTATCCTTTGTATTGTCTCATTAGGAAAGTCATAGGCTGCCAATGTTTCTCTAATGGATATCTCCCAGGTAGATTGGAAGTTATCTCTGTTAATGAGGCATGTCAGGCCTTCTGGGGTAAAGAGTAATTTTAACTAGTAATTAAAAATAATGATCCAGATCCTGGCTTCTATCCTCACAATTCCTAATTCTTGTCTTAAAGCTGTGTTACATATGCATCTAGAGACTTGCATGACTAGTCTTAAGCATTTGGACTGTACTTTCTCAGCTGCAGTTAGGTTAGGGTATGGCCCCCACATAGTCCCATATAATTGCTGTGCCTTAGATTTTGCTTCAAAAGGTTTTAGGGCAGCTAGAATATAATGGCCATCTTTAGAGAGATAAAAGGACAGTATAGCTGTTGCACTCTTGTGGACAACCTGTGATATGTAGACCAAGTGTGTGAAGCTATGAGTATCACCCACATGCCCAAGGCATTGAAGTCAGGGTGTCATGAAAGAATTGAGCTGCTTTCCTCATCTATCTCCTAGGAGAAATCATATGGGTGGGATGCTGCCAATGTCCTGTTCATTTCTGCTCATGGTTGCACCATGAATAGCTTTCTTCTAGTAATTTCCTGTGGGTTTTTTTTGTGATATTATATTTTTGGGGATGTTTGTGTATATGTCAAACTCATATTTGTCAGCATTTGCTTTTCATATCTCCCAGTTACCTCAACAGCAAAGCCATCCCACCAGATGTGATGATTCCATCAAAGTAAGGAGCAATCAGTTCAAGACTGCGATGGAGCTCACCTCATGAAATGTTCACATACTGGTTATCAACTGTTTGGCACCTCCTTCAAGGAAAACCTCATTGTAAATACCAGATGGACTAACCACCTGGTAGTCTCCCTTGCCCCAGTATGTGGGATTCTTTCTATTCAGTGAGCTAAATATAGCATATATTCATACATGCAACTTTCCAAATCAACAAAGGCCATGCTCACATCTGCTCCCCTCTGAGGCTCATATAGCACAATCAAATGCTAATATTCCCAACAACTCCAGGAGCTCTATATTATTTACAAGCACACTATCAATGTCTTGATCCTACGTATGCCCAAGGTATCCAATTCACACTAATTTAGCTGGTGTGATATCTATCACAGGGAGAAAGCAGAACCATTTAACTCATTTTTTGCATCTGTCTTTACACAAAGGGAAAAAACAGACCAACCTATCAAAAATAGTGCCATAAAAAACAGAATAGAAACATAAGTTAAGATAGGCAAGAAAATGGTAAGTGAGCACCTGTCCAGCCTAGACGAGTTCAAATCACCAGGACCAGATGGATTACACCCCAGGGTTCTCAAGGAACTAGCAGATGTGATCTCAGAACCATTGAACTATATTTTTCAAAGATCCTGGAGCACTGGGGAACTACCGGAGGTAGTTCCAGCATGAATTTATGACAGTTGCAGCATCCCTGGGTCATATGATCATCTTTTGCAACTTTCCCAGCCAGCTTCCAATGACCAAAGTCAACAGGGAAAGCTGGATTCACTTAATAACCACAGGTTTTACGCTTTACAATTGTAGAGAAAAAGGTTATAAAATGGGGTGTAACTCACTTAACAATCACCTTGCTTAACATTGGAAATTCTGATCCTAATTGTGGTTGTAAGTCAAGGACTACCTATACTACAAATTAGTAAATGTAATAATACTGGTAACAAGATGGCCACAGAGGAGAATCAGCCTCAACAATGTGATTAGTGTTGCTTAATTACTATACACTATGCAGTGTGTATTTAGGAGATTTTGTTTAACTAGTTTAGAGTGGAATTTTCCAAAAATGTGTGCAGTTTATTTGAAACAATAGCTTCAAATATTTCTGAAAGAGCCTTGTGCAATTTTTTATTTGTAGGACTTCTTGGCTGATACTTGAAATGTAAAATCTTTTCAATTTTTCCAAGCTTTAATAACTAACTAAAAGTTCTTTTGAACTTGTTTGAAAATGCGAATATTCGTGTAGGGATAAAAATGTTATAAAAATGGGATTCAGATCTAAAGGAAATTTCTTCTCCCGACAGCTTCTGAGGTTTGTTTGCTTGTTTCTAAATGAAGCAAAGTATCTTATAATGTAATCCCATGCAAGTAAATCTTACTAAGGTCACTGGGGCTTATTCCAGATAACTATTAGGGATTATAGCTTTATTCTATTTTCAATGTTAAATGAAAATTGTTTTCCCACCTCCAAAGCTCTTTGCAGAAATAATAAAATACGGCACTTAATGACAGGTGCATATTAGATCTGTAGTAGGTGGTCATGAAGTCATGTAATTAAAAGATTGTTACTTTGGTTTAGAAATTTTGCCAACATTAGCATTGGCCTTTTCCAACCTAATTATAGTAGAAAGCAAGTAAAATTACATGGGAAAGAAGGAGAAGTTAATTAGAGTTCTGATTGTGAAAATGGGTGGGAAATTTCCCGGTTTAAACAGCATCTCACCCATAATTGGACGTGCATATCAATATATTTTAAGAATGAAGAAAATATTATTGCACATCTCACAAAATTATTGTATTGTTGAAGTGATGCATTGGAAGTAGAAACGGATCCCAGCATTTCAGTGAACGTTTTATCAGATTAAATGGGATAATTTAGATTGTATTGAATTTTTTGAACAGATGGAAAGATAACTTGTTTATGAATCAGTAAAAACATAGAAAGCAATCATGTTTATGTGAGTCGGTGAAAGCAAATCTAATACCTATTGATTAGTAATACTTTTATTAGATGCAGCCAAACTATTTGTGTGACAGGTTTAGACAAATTTTTCTTTCCTTTCTCATTTTATTGATTTATTTATTTAAACCATCCTAAGTAAGAATTCTGCAAAAGTTAGAAAAATAGCATACATTTTTGTGGTAAGTTATAATAATAATAATAATAAAGTTGGAAGGGACCTTGGAGGTCATCTAGTCCAAGCCCCTGCTCAGGCAGGAAACCCTATACCATTTCGGACAAATGGCTGTCCAGTCTCTTCTTGAAAACTTCCAGTGTTGGAGCATTCACCGCTTCTGGAGGCAGGTTGTTCCACTGGTTAATTGTTCTAACTGTCAGGAAGTTTCTCCTTAGTTCTAGGTTGCTTCTCTCCTTGATTAGTTTCCATCCGTTGCTTCTTGTCCTGCCTTCAGGCGCTTTGGAAAATAGCTTGACTCCCTCTTCTTTGTGGCAGCCCCTGAGATATTGGAACACTGCTATCATGTCCCCCCTCGTCCTTCTCTTCATTAAACTAGACATACCCAATTCCAGCAGCCATTCCTTATTAAAAGTATTACCCAATTGTGGATTTTAAAATAAAAACATTAAGCAATGTAACAGAAAAATATACTATATTTCAGACAGAATACTCATCCTCTACCCAGATGAACACCAAAGCATCTATGATTATATGAAAGGGTTCTCCTTGTGTAGAAGAAAGAATTGTCACTTTTATTTTACAAGTGATTTGGGACCTGATGTTTGGGATAGTTTTAAAAATCTAACTATAACTAAGTTGGCACAAATCTCAACTTCTTAAAAGACTAGTCATTTCAGCCTAGATGATTTGCCCTTTCCTTTGCTAGAATGTCCCAAACTGAGAATGTATTTCAATGAATTATAATCATTTCATCTGAAGGGAGAGGCAATACCTTCTTTCTTTTCCTCTTCTCATTGAAGTACTTATTTCCAATTAAAGGAATGGATTGGAAATAAATTATTCCAAAAATGGTATGTATTTCCTTTGTTTGGGGTTTGTTTATTTATTTATTATTTGTTTGACAGTATTTACAATCCATCCCCCAAAAGCATTCAGGGATTCTAACAGATTTCCCCAAAATATTATCAAGATGTTTTTCTTACCCTGAAAAGCTCTAAGTAGTAGACTCAATTATAATTAATAACTTCTATAGGTTCAACCTACCTCTCAGAGAAACAGCTATATAGGATCATGGAGGAAATGGATTATCTGAATCCTTTTGTAGAGCATCAAGGAAATGGAGGATTTGGACTGCCAGACTGGAATCTATATTACCAAGCAGCCGTTCTAACATGGCTAAAAGAGTGGATAGCTCTTAGAGATAGAAGATTACTATACCCAGAGGGACATGACTTACAACTTGGATGGCATGCCTTTCTGTGGTATGGGAAAAATAAAATTCACAGATACTTTCACTATCACTACATAAGAAACGCACTTTTGCTAGAATGCGAACAAATAAAAGCGAAAATCTATATGAGAATAGCTAGATGGCTTTCAACAATGGAAGTGTTTGTTCACCCAAAATTAATAAACTATGACAAGATTGTGACCTATAAAGATATTTTGAAAAAAGAAGACAATTTAAAACATAGACAAGAACTAGAAGAACAGGGTATTAACCTATCATGGTGGCCATATCTGCAAATCCAAATGAGATATGAAAAAGATGTTAAAATATCTGGATTCTATAAAGAACAGACAGAATTTGATAAGATATTACTGACATCAGATGAAAAATTGATTAAGAAACTTTATAAATATATGTTAAGTTTAAAGATGGAAGAGGAACAAGTTAAAGAAACAATGATAACATGGGCAAAGAATTTTGGATATAATATATAATATAGAAATATATATATATATAATATAGAAAAATGGCAAAGCCTTTGGGAAAGAAATTCTAAAATAACAAAAGTGGTAGCATACAAAGAAAATTTATATAAAATGTTCTATAGATGGCTAGCCGTAAGGCTAGCAAAAATGTTTAAAAATATATGTACATGGAATATATTTACATGGAAACGTAAACAAAAAACAGGCAGTTATTACCATCTTTGGTGGACATGCTCTAAAGCCAAAAGATTTTGGTTAGAGAAAATGACGAAAAAACATATAGAGTTTAAGCCAGAATTATTTTTGTTAGGCATAATTGTAGGAAATTATGAGAAAGAGTGTATATATTTAATTCTACATATATTAACTGCAGCAAGAATTGTACTAGCTCAATATTGGAAAAATGAAGATCTACCAGTGAAGGAAGTGTTAATTAAAAAAACTTAAGAGTGTGCAGAAATGGATAGATTGACATTGAAAATGAAAGAGAAAGAAGACTCAGTTTATTTTAGAACATGGGATACTTTTTATCATTGGCTAGAAAAACGAGATAGAGAGAAAGGAGCTTAATATGTATTAGTAAACGAGGTATTGAAATACAGACAATATGTTGCTGACAATATATTAAACACTTATGATTATAAAAAATTATATATATATATATATATATATATATATAAATGGCCTTCAAGCAAATATCCAGAAACTGTTACATAAACCAAAAGGACAGAAGCATTCCTTAAACCCCGGGAAGCAAATCAGCATTAAGAAGAGACATAGGCTTGCCTCTTTCTGATTCATTGAGGTATAGAAGGAAGGAGACAAAAAGCAGTGAGATTTGCAAGATTCTGTTACTATCTCAATAAAGTATAGTTCTACTTTTCTTGTGTAGTCACTTTTCTGATCTGGTCTGCCTCATAGGGTTCTATTCTATTCTATTCTATTCTATTCTATTCTATTCTATTCTATTCTATTCTATTCTATTCTATTCTATTCTATTCTATTCTATTTTCAGTCAAACGTTAGACCTAGTCATGAGACAAAATGTGACATTGTATGCTCAGAAGAAATAAAAAATAATCAGGACTGGACAGAAAGTCTTGATCGTATTAGTTTACTTGGTGGGGTTCAGTACTATCCACTGTGATATTCTTTTTGAACCACCTGGAAGAATTGGAAGTTGGGGGCGCTGAATTACAGTCATCTGCTTTTATCTGCAGGAGCAGTTCCAGTTGGTCAGAACCAACTGAAATACGAGACTTCCACAGATTGTATCTCCTGTGATATTTTATATTGATTCAGGATGGGGTTTCATCAAAATGTAGATGATATCTTGTTATACATCATATCACTGGCCAAGCCGGAGATGCCATATTAGTCTTAATCTGGTACCAGGCAACTGTGAGGATCACATTAAATATTACCAAGATGAAGTTGCTTTCATTCATAAATAACTTAGATACCAAAAATACTGATCCCTGTAATTACACTTGATTAGATCACTACTCCCTGAAGGAGATAAACTTGACTTGGGTATTCTCTTAGATTGTAGGCTCTTGCTCAAGTAGCAGATGGAAGTTGAGTTTCACCCAACTTTGGCTTACCTGGACCAGGATACTTCAAAGACAATAACTCAATTTTACTCTCCACATCAGTATTCATGAACCGAAGATCAGATCAGAGATCTTCTCTGTGGTTAGAGAGAAATTGCCTGAAGATGGGCTCCAGCATGAGTCCAAAAGCTCAGAAGACTAAGCCTATGGTCTCGGTGACCAACCCAGATTGTATCCTGCAACATTATCCCAGGACACGTATATTTGCCTTCATTTGTATGAGGTCTTCTGTTTAGTAGCCCCCAGGTTTTGGAACACCCTTCCCCTAGAAGAAGATAGTCCTGCTTACATCTAAAATAACAACAACAACAAAACCAAAAAAACAATTAAAATCAGTATTGTTGCAATGTGTATTTAACCCTAGCTGATTATGGATGGCCATCACATATATTGTGGTTTACGGTAGTTATATTTATGTTTCTTTTTTATGCTTTCTGCCTTTATTGTCTGCCTGTGTTTTAATTTTACGTCTTTCTGTAATTTTATGTCTTTTCTGTCTCTTTCTACAGAGAATACAATATTGTGCAAGATGTAATTACAGAACAAAAGAAAGCAAAAGGATTTTTTTTTTAAAAAAAGATTTGATTGAAAGGAAGTATTTTTATTTTAAACTTTGAAATTTAATTGTGGTGGGTATGTCCAGCTAATGGGGCACGATACAACTGAATTAGACATCGGCTTTCATCATCCATTTCACTGGAGGCTCCTTCTGTCCAATAAAATCAGTAACAAATTTGTAATCAGCCTATCTTTTATTTCCATAGGCTTTTAAAGGCTAGCCAGTATATTATTACTTTAATTTTATGCAGGGCATCTGAGTCAGCATGCCATTTCAGTTCAATATGCATGAATAGAACATTGATAGTGTTTAGATGAACTTAACCAGAGATGAGCTACAATTATTTTGGGACACTGCAATGATCAGAATTTATGTGAAAAGGATGAAAAAAGAATGAACTATGCATGTAAGCAGAACCATAGTTTTTTTTCCCATAGATTTTTGAGGGCAGAATTTTGGACTACTTTTTAAAAAACTGTATTAAGCTAAATATTTTCTGTTAACTTTGAGTTATAATATACTTCTAACGCAATTGCTACCTTAAAATGGCCAGAATAGTGCATCCAATTTGCAGCAATTTTGACTGTAAAAAGCTTAAATGAGATTTCCAACTGCCCAGCCTTGTGCAAAACTACAAAAATGAGGATATTAAAAGACAAAAACAAAACAAAACAAAACAAAAAAAGATTTACGATTGTCATATTACAAACAGCCACAAGAGGGTAGGATATACAAAGAATTCATTTGAAGATCAGGGAACTAAAGTCACAAAACTCAACATAAAAGATAATTGGTAGAAAATAACCTATAACTAATATATTTTCTGAGACTGCATCTCATAAAGTATTTTAATTTATTTTAACAATTATAGGAAAAATTGTTCTGAGTAACATGATGAAGGCTAGGAAGAGAATGAAGTTCAATAGACTGTATGAAATCACATCTGAAGTTGACACAGGGTTCACAGTCTAGATTAAAACACTGTATTTAAGCCAAGAGACTGAGGGCATCACAGGCATACTGTTTTTGTGGTAGGTAGGCTGCAGCCTGAGGCTTCATGTTGGAAGATGATTTGAAAACATCTGCAAGGGCATTAAAACTCCCACATATAGTGGAAGTGATTCTTCATGCCCCATGCAATTGTGTAGGTATATAATAGGATGAAATTTAATATTCCCTGAAGCAACAATTACTGACAATTGCATTTGTACCTCTTAATACTTCATCAATATGTAAAAATGGCAACTTGTATCTGTAATAATTCTGTTCTCTTAAAAATCACAGAGTTTAATCTGGATTTGCTTTTCTGGAGTTACAGTAAGTTACATTATACATGTGACATTGAACTAAATAGCAATTACAGTTTACAATTTATGCTGCAACATGTTGCACATTCTACCATTAATGGAAGAGGGTGCTTTTCAGTCATCTTGATTCCTGACAACTATATGGACAATTCTTTGTGGTTTGCTTGGCAACATTTTTCTGGCTTGCTATATCCTCCTCTTCCACCTCCTCCTGCTCCTCCTGCTCCTCCTGCTCCTCCTCCTCCTCTTCCTCCTCTTCCTCCTCCTCCTCCTCCTCACAGACAAATAGGCAGACTTTGTGTGTGCATGCACATGCGCATACAAAAGTGTGACAGGTCCAAATTTACATAGCTGGCTTCATGCCTAAGGCAGGACTAGAATTCCAGTTATCTTGGATTCTAGGCCGGTGTCTTTATCTACTAAACCAGAATGGCTCAATGGATAATAAATAATCATTATTTAAATCAAAGAGGTTTAATCTGCAGTTATACACATTACTTGATAGGTGGTTGAAAAAGAAGCTGTATACATGTAATTTAACTTGTGAGCCCCAAACTCATTTCTGTGTTGGAATGTGACTAAAGAACTCACCGTTTTCCAGGGCTTGCAATGAAGTTCAGATTCACACTGAACATATTTAAAATGCATATTTTGAAAAAATGCATTCAAAATACATATTCATATATTTGCTTAAATGTAACAAAATGTAGTTGTTAAATTACTGTATATCACATGAAACAATCATATGAATTGGAAATGACATGCTTAGTCTCCTTTCTTGTAAAAAAAAATAAGACCCATGGAACTGGGAATAATTTATTTATTAATAAAGATGGGGAAGGGTCATGCTTTAGCAGCTCAGCAAAGATGGGTATATTCAGCAAACCAAGATTTTCTCAAAATATCATGCCAGTAATGACATTTGTGATCTAAATTCTGCCTTGCTTCCTATGTCCTGACAACTGATGCAAGTAAGTATGTGTTATGATGTATATTTTTGCATCATAACATCAAGCTGTGTGTTTTATTGCTTATCTGTCCTCCATCATTTTTCCAGCTGTCCATGGTCCCCAATCCCTCTATGTAATTTATTTTGAACATTCTGTTGCTTGGAAAAAATAATAAAAAGGAAGCTGGAGTTATACAGCAAGGTCCTGTACATCAGGATTTAAATATTTTACCTGGAAAGCTGCTGAAAATAACAAAGGATAACATGATTTATTGCTCAAACTGATTACTAAGAATATACTTTTCTAAAAAAAAAAAAGATTGAATATTTCTATATCTGAAAACAGAATAAAAAATAATGCGGATTACAGTATCTATATAATGATCAGTTAATTAATTTACCAAATTTCTATCTTCTGTTCAAATTGAAAATTCAGTGACAAGCAAAACTCTCATACAAATAATTAAAACAGTGCATTGCACAGAAATAATTATTATTGATAATTAAGGGCTTGGCTAAAGAAAGGCCTCATTACTGATTAAGCCAGAGAATTTTATTCCCTATATCTGTTCACAAACTCTTTTGGCAAATACGCATCAACATTTATTTTGAAATATGAAAAACAAATTTTCTCTAATTCTCTAAATCATTTGCTTATAGTGTAAAAACATGTATGTAGAGGAATTACAATAGCTAGAGGCTACAATTTAGTGTATAGTGTGTTACACACACTAATTATTGTAACTATTTGTATTGCTTCCACCTGATAATGTTCAACCTATGACTGATGTGCTTGAGTTTGTTTTCAGGAATTGCACAGTGAAAAAAATCTGATTGATGCTATGTCATTTTCTGGCACAATAAAGCATCATAGAATCTAAACATATTGTTTTCTTATTCTGACCTGACAAATAAATGACCACTGTAAATACTATATCTATATATTCCTAAAGTTTGAAAAAATAAAAATGTCTTATTCCAGTTGATAAATATTGGATAATGGGTACACTTAGAATGTAAAATATGAGCACTTCAAATTACCTCAGTTTTCACTATTCTATTCCCCCCACCCTCCTTTAAAAAACGTTATTCTGTTGCTTTATTAGTCATTCTGGTTGGATGACTAATACCAATGACTAAGAGAAGTTAGATTTAGCTAAAAATAATGAAATACAACAACAGATACTCAAGCTGTTATTAACTTGAAGACAGATTTTCCTACTCTTTGCTGTGTTGTGGACTATAATTTTCTTATACCAAATCCTTACTTTTATGTTCATTTTAGAAATGATCTTGTGCCTAGTTGAAGACCTTATGATGAAAACCACTGTTTTCCTCAAAGTTTGTCATTAAAACTCTTGGGTTTAAAGAGACCACATAGGCACTGTTTGGAGATATGAGACCTATAAAAATCAGCCTCACCATTGTAAAGAACTAGTAAGAGCCATCCATTTTATGACAGGGTTGTGCCATTTGGCCTTTAAAATCCTACCCGGAGCGTGTATATCATGAATCATCTCCTACCATATGAACACATTTTAAGAACATTAATCACTTCTGAGGCTCTTTTTGCAATCCAGCTATTATCATGTGGTCATACAATAAGAAGAATGAAGTTTGCTTTTGGGAAATCCTCCAAAGGGATGTTTCTGGCTCAAGGTCTTTTTATTGCTGTATTGTTTTATTTTTGTTGCCACAAGTCACCTCATGGCTGCTTTGCCTGAGAAAAGTACATTTTCCTATGAAATGAATAGCTTTTCTTCTCTATTTTTGTCCTTGTTTGTAACCGAAGATGAAAAATGTGTCACGGAGTTATATTCATGACAAGAAGAATGTAAATAGATTCATCAGTATGCAAAAAAACTGAAAACCTGGTTACATCATTTAAGTTCAAAGTCTGCTATCTAGGAACATAATTTTATTCTATTTGTTCTATATTATTTATTTATTTTAGGAAAATAATTGTATTCTATTTTCATTTCCTCTACTTTTTAAAAGTGCTACTTCTTATTAACAAAGTGCTGGTGATAGATCCTGTTGCATCATACTCTTTTCAGTTTTGTCTTGAAAATCTATTATATTGATAAAAGCAACAAACAGAAAATTGTTGCAGGGCTTTAACCTAGCAGGTTTACAAGAACTGATTGCTACAGTATTTTTTTGCTAAGAACCTCACCCAGTTGGAGTTGGAAAATGTCAAGGTCCACTGCACCACCAGCATCTGACTGCCAAGGTACTTCTGTGATGTTGTCAGCTTATGACACAAAGGAATCTAATATTAGTGCTAGTGTCCACATAGTTGTAGCTGCCATTGTTGCTTTTGTAATAGTAGCCAATGACTTTTTTCCTCCTCTCCATCATAATGTAGATCACAATAGCAAGTTGCCTTTGGAAGACACATCTCCAGCTCTTCTGTGGAATATGGAAGGGCTGCTGCTCCCTTGCTTCTCCTGCGGTCCTTTCCTATCCCAGCTGCCATGGTAGTATTAGGCATTAGATTTCTCTATTTCTTGCTCTGATAGATCTGTAATAACAGCAGGTAATATTGTTGTCTGTGGATACTATATTGTTGTCTATGGATATTCTCAATCATCCAGGTCATGGTTGTCCCAAAGGTGCTTTTCCCAAAGGGGAACTGGACTTTCTTGTTTTTTTCTTTGAAAACATTTCACTTTTAATCCAAGAAGCTTCTTCAGTTCAATATATACCATTTATATCATTGGAATAAAGCCATGGAATAGTAAATATGGTCCTGAGGTAGCCATACATATATTTGATCTTTGTGTATTTTCATACACACAATTAAATCTGGCTTCTCTGTCCTTTGTGTTACTTGAGCATTAGCTGTTCATCCATCATAACAAAAGAAAATTAAACATGACACTTTAATAGAAGGTTACAAAGCCATGGATCGAAATGTCTTAAGACAAAGATGAGGAGCTCCAGATATGGTTAGACTTCAGTTCCTAGCAGAATGGAGAGAATATATTTATTAGTTAGGGAAAATGGCAGTTATATTCCAATAATTTCCTAATGGAAATCTTGACTAGGAACAAGCAGTGTTCTGCTTTAAACATACAATGTGCCATTAAAGCTGCCAAATTTTAATTTTTCTTTATGCTGCTCAAATGCTTATACTATTATTTGTAAGAAGATTTTATAAAAGTACAAGTTGCAATTCTCCATCTGAGCAATTTTTCTCCAGTAGAGGGTATTATAGCTGTAAAAATAGAAAAGCAGAACTGTTCTTTTGAAAGAGAGGTTGACCAACTGTCATTTCCATGTTGAAATGCAAGGTCCTAAAACTAGGGATTGCAAGACAGAAGGAAATGAACTCTGCTCAGCATTTCTTTTTTAAATAGCACTGAAAAGCAAATCGGAATCAGCAGCGATGCTATTCTGTTATGAAATATGAACTTCACATTTGCAAATGGGCACTTCTTAAAAAATGGTTATTCCTGAGTGACCTTCCTGAACTAGGCTACTCCAGAAGGGTTAAAATTATGGACACTTCCACATTCAGGAAAACTGGCTGAGGAAGAAAGCAGTGAGGCAGAACACGACTTGAGAGTGTAGAATTTTTTTTAAAAAATTGCTGGTTAACTGTAAGGAAACTGTTAGTATCAAAGTTAATGGAAATGACTCAACTGAATATAGACTCAGTATTTTGAGATTTTTAATTTTTATAGTGCATTTTATGCACTATGACACAATGTTATAAGAGATGCACTTAAACTCATATTTTGTTTACAAGCAGATTCTGCAGAATCTCCTCATGCCAAACTATAATCTGCATTATATAAAGATTTCTTTTTAAAAAGCTAGTTGAACAGATGAGTGCTCCACTTAACAAGGATTAAACTAATGGTCTTTCTTTCTTTCTTTCTTTCTTTCTTTCTTTCTTTCTTTCTTTCTTTCTTTCTTTCTTTCTTTCTTTCTTTCTTTCTTTCTTTCAGGTTCTGCATTAATGATTCAAAAAATGAAGTTCTGCAAATGCAAATCAAAATTGTTATAATACAATTATATTTTCTTTTCAGACTGGATAGAGAATAAAATTATTTTGGTGATTGATGTAAATTGCATGTTAGCAATTGGAGAAACCTGGGAAAACTCTAGGTTTTTGCTAAATTATGTTTAAAAGAGAGGTCAGAGGGAAGTAAGGGCTATGCCCACAATTTTTTTAAAAAAAATCTGTCTGTCAGCAGACCATGGTCAGCTAGCTATGATATTTTATCTCTTGTTATATTCTAGCATCCAAAAAGAAAAACTGGAAATGAATTTGCATCCAATTATATACCATCCTACTTCCTAGTAGTAAATCCTGCTGAATTCAACCAAAATTATTCTTTAATGTGCATATATGAATATTTTCTGCAATTAAATTAAGTCATAATGATATTCAATATAGTTGTACGTCAGGCTAAAACTTTATAATTTTTCAGAAAGGTCAGGTTAAATAAGGATGTAAAGTTATTCCTTATATCAAATCTGCTTTATGCTCTTGTGAACAATGCTGTTATAAAAATTATCTTTCATACCAACTAATGTATTTGACACTTTTAGTATAAAAAGGAGGCAGGTACAATTTGATGAAGAATTGTACATGAATTATTGGAATATGAAAATTCATTTTGAAATTTGTCTTGTACAGTGAAATGTGGTGTCGTGAAATGAATACATTTAATGGAAAGTTGAATGAGGAAAGAGAAAATCCATCACATAGCACATCCTATTTCATATTATGAAATCTGCTTTAATACTGTGTTAAATTATCCAGAACCTACTGAAGCCACAATTTGAACTGTTGAAACACCTCATTGTCTCAAGGGCTTGGCTGGCTACTTGAAGAGCATGGATGCTTTATTTTAGGGACAATCCTGAGGGAAGAGTCATTTCTGCATACAAATACAGGGTTTGAGATAATGTGGGAACATTTCAAGCAACAGATATGGAAAGATAATTTTGCTCAGCCTTATTTACTCCCCACAACTTAGGGGAGTATGATAGATAGATAGATAGATAGATAGATAGATAGATAGATAGATAGATAGACAGATAGATAGACAGACAGACAGACAGACAGACAGACAGACAGACAGACAGACAGACAGACAGACAGACAGACAGACAGACAGACAGACAGGGTTAAGGTTAAGGTTAAGGTTAAGGTTAAGGTTAAGGTTAAGGTTAAGGTTAAGGTTAAGGTTAAGGTTAAGGTTAAGGTTAAGGTTAAGGTTAAGGTTAAGGTTAAGGTTAGGGTTATTTTTTCTGATTCAGCAGATATTTTCTTTTAACTTTGTTCTTGTAATCGGAAATACTAAAGGTTGCATCTGGTACCCACTACCTGAAAAGGTATGTCTTCAAATGTCTGAACTCTAACTTAATCTCAATAAGCTGCTTAATTCTTTAACTTGATTAGAACTTCAGCTGATGGGCTATGTATCTGCTGAGGATTTCATAGCACATGGTCTACTGCACCAATAGCCATTATTTTCTCAGCTACCATTGCTTGACAGATTGCATCATCAACATCACTTTCTACATCCTACAGACATATGGCAAAATGGAAGCCACTGTTCTTGTAAGAATGGCAACCGGAACTGAGGACTCCTACAGATTTTCCACAGAGCAATTGTTTTATCTCCTGATGTCATGAAAATGACTTCAGTGAATGTCAGCCTTATGCACAGCAGTAGCTTTTTAAAGGAGTAGTCCAAACTGCCACAACTTTTTAAAGAGCAAAGAACACATGAATCTGTCACCATCACAATTTAATTTCATCTCTTCATCCCAAAATATAAAATATGTAGTTTTATTAAATTCTTAGCAGTCCAGTTTTTATTAAATTGGTATGTTTTGCAAAATGCTGAAAACCATAGGAACTATGTGCAAAATATTTTTAAAATATTTTCTGGCTCCTTTTTATTTCAATTGAAAATGCTTATTCATCATTAAAAGAATTCTCCTACATATATACACTTCATTGTGTCACTATGACCAGCTTCAAAGCTTTCAGAATAAAACATCTTCAGACAGAATCAGAAAAGCAAAAGGATGTGGCCAGGTAGATCTAACAGGGAGGAAAGTTCCACAAGCTAAATCACATAAAGGGAAAATGTACACATTAGTAATACAGTTCTTCTACACTACCAAATACTGCCATATTGTGGCAGAAGTTTAAGATAATCTTCACCAATATATCTCTGAAGGCAAATGAGGATGAGATATTAAGAAGCAGCCCTTAAAAGAGTGTTGTTTTTGTGGTTGCAGTTGTTTTTTAAAGGAGAGAGCTGAGCACTTTGATTTGAGCTTGAGACCACTAGACTATGATGCCTAAGGAGCTGGAATCTTCACCCTACTTTCTGAACTCATTTAATCTGGAATATCAGAGAATCATACTTTTCTAAAATTCAGATTATGGTAATATATTGAAGCTTCACAAAATAGAGTGTAACACTTAATCAAGAAAGTTTTCTAACTAAAAACTTATCAAATATGGAAGAAGAAAAAATACAGACAGTGTTTAAATCATTTCAGGTGTTGGATGTACTCAGACAGAAGCTGCTGAGACATTTGGGGGATACTTGAATTTAGATTTCTGCACTAAGAGAATTTGATTCAATAGCTTAGAACTTACTGTGATCTTCCTCTACGGGTAAAGATTATGTGAAAAAAAATGTATTTCAGTTTCATAATACATATAATCAATACAAATCAATTGCATCAATTTATTTTCTATCTCTTTCATAGAACATTTTTGTACGTCATTTCATCCTCAACCAAATCTGAGCAAGAGTATGCTTCTGGTATATGGAACTTCTGTTTGGAAAATTGATTTCAAGTTCACTCAATCAAATCTGTGAAATGAGTTTCATGAATGATTCAGATCAAATAGATAAATGTAATGAATGCCTGTGATGACCATTTAGCAGAGCTGAATCTGAATGAATCTGAAATCTACTCAACAATCTAAAGAAACCAACTATTCTGATTGGAGCAAATCTACCCATCCCTAGCTGCTGGTATGTTTGTCCATGTGCATTTTTCTCTGTTCTGCTCTGTTATACAAAGAAGAAAGAAGGATTATAAATACAAGAACACAAACTATTTTCCTGGCAGGATTCTTGTACATACCCTCAGGCTGTGTTTGCCTGTAATAGTAAGACCAGACAGACATAATGGGAAAAATATTAATATACACACAACTCACACATATATTATATTATACAATGATAGACTCTTGGTTGGACCTATTCCCAACCAAGGGCATTTGAAGAATGGTGCATATCCACATCATTTAAAATAAAGGAATATTATATAAAACACAACATTCAATATTCTATAAAAGAAATATAATAAAGAAAAGAGCCTTTCACCCTTAAATAGGATGAGAAGATAACTTGAGATTACAAGTTTAGAATTTCCATATGAAATTCACTTCAGATCAATTCTGGCAAACCATTAGCAATTAACTGCAGAAATAATTTATGCAGGCTATTGAATCCCTTACAATGGCTTCATATTATATAAATATGCAAATAAATGAACAAAAATACAATCTCTTCCATCATTTCTTCCCATCATATAAGATCTGACAGATGGAGAGTGTTTCATACCTCATTTATTAAGCAATGTCATCTGATGGGATATCAAAAGTATGCCCTCTTGTCATGGCACCTGCCTCTGGAACAGCAGAAATTTGAACTATCTGAGGCCTGCAGTCTTTTAAATAAGCTTGGAAACCTTCCCCCCCCTCCAAATTCTATTGCACACAGATGATGGTAAACAAGTTATTTGTTGAATTTATACAGCCACCTACCGCACATTCTTATAGTCTTCTCCCTGTTATAAGCCTTTTATTTTTGTTTTCATTTCAAATAGAATGTTTTTTTAAATTTTTGTGCCATCTAGCACTATTGTTGAGTTGGGAGCTAGGAATTCTTATTTATAAATGAACAAATTCTACCATTTAAAATATTTCTAGAAAATATGGTTAATTTCTGTTGTCAGTTGCTCAATGTACTATAGCAAAACACTAGAAAATAAAGTACATTTTTCTTGGAATCAGTAAGATGTGAGAAATAGTATTGGTTGCAACCTTAATAGAACAGCCAATATATTTTGATTCAGGTCTGTGTTATTGACATATGCTTTCTATTTTAGATCTAAGTGTTCTAATAAAGTAATTCCTCATAATGACTTCTACAACACAAATACATTTTTATTAAAATTGAATATATATTTAAAATGTATCATTCCTTAGGGTTAAATATTTTAAAACTATGCACTTAAAATAAGCTAATAATTGTTATGTTTTCTTGATTTCAGTTTTGTTCTTTATATATTAAAGAAACAAGCGAGAGAATTACAGAAAATTGCTGTAATTACCTGTATCAATTTGTGAGAATTATGAAATGCATTGCAAATAAAATGCATTAAATTAAGGAAAGTGATTTCAAAAGCAGATTTGCAAGAGAAACAAAAAAGAGATACCTTGAGTTAAAATGCAAAAATGTGTATGTTACATAAGTATGCATATGATAAACATTGAAAAATATTAAATATTAAATATTAAAAAACATAAGTACACATGGATGCAGAATTGGGAGAAAAAAACATTTAAGATTGGAAAAAACAGAAAAATAGCCAAATCAATACTCACTTCTATTTTGAACATGAATGTTCCATTGATCTACTAGTTAATCAGCATGGATGTCTCTATTCTTCTGCTCATCACCAGCATCTGCTGAAAATGAACTATAAACCTAACACAGTATTTTATTTATTATAAAAGCTTTCCATAAATGTCCAAAGGTGGTATGTCTCAGCTTAAAAATAAAAAGAAGCCACCCTCCTCCCATATTAAAATGGAGGACTCATTGTCCTCAGATTGCATGGAGCATTTACTTACTAACCATAAGTAAAATAAGTGTGTTACGCATGTGATGGGGTTAACACACACATTCTGTTTAGAAAGTAAAGAAAAAAACTCTTCCCAAAATAACTTTTTAAAAGATCTAAACTCTCTACCACTTTTCCTGTATTTTTGCAGTTTAGAACTGTTGTTGTAGGAAGTGAAGAATTTTCATGCGCAGTGCCAAGCAGAAGCCTCACAAGATGAATTGCTCAGGTGAATACATCATCCTGATCACACAGACTTTAATGGAATTGGTCTATTCTAAATGGTTTATACTTTAGTTAGTTGACAGCATTCTATTACAGAAGTCACCTAATTTACTCTTTTCATGTTGTATTCTCCCTGAAGCTGCAGATATTGTGAGTTTGAACAGTAATTAAAGTCACAGATCCCTTTTCAATTCAGCAACAAGGCAGATTGAAGAGTTAGATGCATCTAGAGTTTCCAGGAGCTATAAAAGAGAAGACACCTATACAAAGTAGACTGAGGAAAAATTATTGCTGAAACCAGAAAAAAGAAGCTGCTGTTGTTTCTCCTTCATGTAAAGCTCTGTTCTCCCTTCCTAATTCTTTAAAATTATTGATCTGTGCAGTCATCTGAATCTTTTTAGAATGCTTAAGTTCTTTCATTGCTGTTTACCCTTTTCTCCTCTTCTTTTTTTAACAGTTAAGGATGCCCTTTTTTCTCCAAATCTGGGTCATCTATGCTTGGATAAGGAGCTAAATCAATCTTTCTGAATATGATAAGGAGCCAAATCAAGAAGTTTCAAGCAAAATCACCTTCAGTTCTTGATGAAGTTTTTGACATTCTGTGGCTTCCTCCAGTTTTTGATCTGGTCCTTAAATAATACTTTTCTGAGACCAAACCTGCTTGGCTATCTGAAGACCCAGTATGTTGATGATGTGGGATTAAGAGGTTGGACAATCAGAAGAAGTGGTTTGATACCCTTTGTCTTATATCCCCATATAATTCATATCATGGCATGTATTGCAAGCTGCAAAATTGTCATAGAAACATACAAAGCAGGGAAATTCATCCTCTTCTATAGAGTTCTGTTATTCCTTTTTTGTGTGTGCAAAAGTTCCCAGCATTTGACAAATTGTAACTGAACTGCAATTAATCTAATTGATCTTCGCTTTCAAAAGAATTTTTGCAATTTTGCAAATTATGCTTTTTTGCTGAAATTCTATCAACAATCTCAGCAGGGCAAGGTTTTTCCTTATCAAATCATGTCTCATTAAGAAAATGTCAAAACACACATACAGACATTCACTCACTATACAACAAAATCCAAAATAAAAACAGGGTAGGAATAATAATAATAATATTCTAAATAAAGATATCAACAATGATTGGTGTCAACTGCACTATAGCCAGGTAATTTAAGAATGTCATAAAGTTAACCCACAACAGTTTTAGATTGTATCCATTAGCTGTTTAAGGAGCTTAAATTTAAACTCAGTTGCAACTTGAAGGCAAAACAAGACAAAGTAATATAACTGCTCAGTTACTTTAATTGAAAAGTTTTCATTCAAAACACCTTCTCCTTAATAATCATATATCACTTCTGGATATAGGAAACTTTACGCAGTGATGTTAAGGTAGGGGACGAATTTGGGAAGCGAACTTGGAAAAACATAGTTATAGTAAACAAAGATTCTTTGGACATTTTAAAGATTAATGCTTTATTAATACTTAAACTTACACTAACTAAATTGTGTTTTATCAGATGTATGAAGCAATGCTTCATATTGCAAGTCTATATAAATACATTGTAGCGCTGCCGGGGTGAATTATAAGCAGTGAGAACCTAATGTACAAGTGGTGATTAATTACTTTATTAAGGCAATTTGCAATAAAAAGTTTTCTACTATAATATGTCACAGTGAATTCATTCTGCAATATGTTTGCTCAGTAGTATAGTTCAAGACAGCCTAACCCAACATTAAAAAGGAAAGAAAGAACATGCATTTCTTTTTTGTCAATACACAGATTTTCCATCCAAATTTTTTGTATGGCACCCAATATGCTGATACCCACTGGAACGACCTCAGCCAATTTATTCCATTTGATTTTCAGATCTGATATTTTGTGATCTTCTCCTATTTTATTATTAGTTTTTCAGACAGCCAGATGTCCAGACTGAATCTGGCATTTTTATCCACCTATCCAATCCTTCTCAGGGACCTGGGATAGGCAGATGTGGATATTATTATTATTATTATGGTCCGTTGCATGGTCAGCCAGATTTTCAGATTGGATTTGGCATTTTTGCTCACCTATCGGATCCTTCTCAAGGACTTGGGATACACAGATGGATGCTAACCCTGCATTAAAAAGGAAAGGGGAAAAAACATGTATTACATTTGAAAATGTAATTAAAAATGGATTTGAAGAAATGGAAGAAAAATGTTATTTGGATTATTTGCCATTTGTAGAAATCTGACTGAATGAGGGGAGGCAAGACTGAAGAGCAAGCTGCACTGTAATTTGTAGCAATAACAGCTGCAACTTTTTCTGTTCTTTTTCTTCCTATTGCTCTTCTCCAGGTCTAGCTCCTCTTTCAGGCTTTAGGGCTAGGATATTAGTGGGACCCAGTTAGGCTTTTCTCTGTGTTGATTGAGGGTTGATTGACTTTATTTGGACCTTGTCATTGTTCTTTGCACCTTTTTAAAATGCTTATTTTGCATGGGCCCCCAGTTAGCTGCCCAGAATTGTTTGATTAAGATTGGCAGCCAAGTAAATTTGCTAAATAAAGTTATTATTGTCATCGTCGTCATCATCAACATCACCACCACCACCACTATCATCATCATCATTGTTCACAACAATATGAAGTCACAGTGGACAGTTGTTTAGCTGATGTTGGCCTTCATACATAGCAACGTCTTCCCTAGAACCTAGGAATGTATTGGCATAATAAACAAGCGGATCCAAGCAGTGTGACCTTTTGCAATTGACAGATAGAAATTTTGTCAATACACAGATTTTCTAAATAGCTGTCCAAATTTTTATGTATGGCACCCAGTATAGTGATACTCACTGGAACAACCACAGCCAATTTATGCCATAATCTTGATTTTCAGATCTGATATTTTATGATCTTTTCCTATCCCAATGTTGGTTTGTCAGACAGCCAGATGTTCAGACTGGATCTGGCATTTTTGTCCACCAATCGAATCCATACCAACGACCTAGGATAGGCACGTGTGGATGTTTAATGGTGTTACAGATATTGTCGCAGGATGGAAGTTGTTCCCAGTAAAGCCACCTTTTGCAATTGACTGATGGCAAATTTGTCAATGCCAATGGTGTTCAAGTGGTGCTCCAGTTGTTTTGGGATTGCGCCCAAGGCACCTATTGCTATTGGTACTACCCTTGCTTGCCTTGGCCACAGTCATTCTATTTCTATTTGTAGGCCTTTGTATTTTGTTATTTTCTCCAGTTCTTTCTCTTTTATTCTGCTGTCTCCAGGTGCTGCTACGTCTACTATTCAGACTTTTTTGTCTTTCTAATCTACAATTGTTAAGTCCAAGGTATTATGTGGCAGGTACCTGTCTGTTTGAATTCTAAAGTCCCAGAGCAATTTAACTTTTTCATTTATGACTTTCTGTATTTCATGGTCCCACCAGTTCTTACGTGCATGCAAATTATATTTCTTCCAGATCCTTCAAATATTTTTCCAAAGCCCTTTTTTCTTCTTCAACCATCTCATGTACTTGCAACATTCCACACCCACCTATTTGCTTTGGTAGGTAAGTCTGTAAATGTCACTGCATGGATGAAGAGCATGATTCATTGCCATTATTTTCCTGGTTTTCCTATCCATTGCTTTTAGTTCTGCTTGAGTCCAGTCCACTATTCCAGCTGTGTATCTAATGACTGGAATTGCTCAGATGTTAATTGTCTTGATGGTATTTCATCCATTGAGTTTGGACTTTAAGATCTTCTTCGCTTTCTTGATGTATTCATCTCTAATCTTTTTCTTGACTTCAGTGTGCTTGATGTTGTCAGCTTGAAGGATACCCAGGTATTTGTAGTCATCATCCCCATCCAGACTCTTAATGTTATTTTCATGGGGCATCTTCATTCCTTCAGTTTTCACAATTTTTCCTTGTTTGATAGTGAGTGTGGCACATTTGTCCAAGCCAAACTCCATTGCAATATCTTGGCTATATATACGGACAGTGTTGAGCAGCAATTCTATTTCAGATGGAGTTTTCCCATACAGATTATTATTGATCATCGCAGTCAGCCAGATGTTCAGACTAGATTTGTCATTTTTGTCTACCTATCGAGTCCTTACCTGGGATAGGCAGATGTGGATATTTGATGGTATTACAGATATTGTTGCAGGATAGAAGCTATTCCTAGTAAGGCCACCTTTTGCAATTGACTGATGGCGAATGTGTCAATGCCAATGGTGTTCAAGTGGTACATCAGTTGTTTTGGGATTATACACAGGGCTGCTATTACTATTGATATTACCTTTGCTTTCTTTTGCCACAGATGTTCTATTTCTATTTGTAGGTCTTTGTATTTTGCTATCTTCTCTAGTTCTTTCTGTTCTATTCTGCTATCTCCAGGTACTGCCACATCCATTATCCAGATTTTTTGGTCTTTTCTTATTGACAAATGTTCAGTCTTGGATGTTAAAGGTACCCGTTTGTTTGAATTCTAAAATCCAAGAGTATTTTAGCTTCTTTGTTTTCTACTACTTTTTCTGTTTTATGATCCCACCAGTTCTTGGTTGCAGACAAATGGTAGTTCTTACAGATTTTCAATAACGAGCCTTATAAAATTGGTTTATTCTGAGATTATTTCAAAAGCAGGAGACTATTGGGCACTTATTCTATCTATCATCTACAAAATAGCAAAAATTAACCACAGATTTTCTCATTTATTCATTCACTATTCATTAGGTTCTTCAGAAATACAGATAGTCCTCTATTTTCCATCACAATTGGGGCCAGAATTTATATTACCAAGAGAAATGGTTGTTAAGTGAATTGCATCTGATTTTATTATCTTTTTTGCCATGATTATTAAGCAAATCACTACGATTGTTTTATGAATCATGCAGTCATTAAATGAATCTGGCTTGCCCCATTGACTTTTGCTTGTTGGAAGCCCAGCTGAGAAGTTCATAAATGGCAATCACATGACACTGGGACACTGAAAACTTTGTAAATAAATGCTGGTTGCCAAGCATCCAAATTTTTAACATGTTGCTGTGGGGATGCTGCGATGGTCATAACTACAAAAAAAACAAAAACGGTTGTCAGTCACTTTTTCAGTGCTGTTGTAACTTCAAATGGTTACTAAACAAATGGTTGTAAATTAACAACTGCTTGTATATACTTGATGAGCGATAAATGTAGCTTTATTCTTTTTTAAAAAAATGTGAATCAGGTATTAGCAATAGTTTTGTCCAAGGGATTAAGTTTGCAATGCATATTTTTGCAGGCAAGTACAAAAAACACACACACAAGAAATGAACTTTGAAGAGTTTTGCATATTTACCAAATGATGTCATAAGAGAATGCGTCCCTGGTCAGGAAGTCAAGATAGAGACATTCAGCTTTGTAATAGTAGGAAATGGACACAATTTTTATCTCCTTTTGCTTAAATTTCTAGGATTAGAATCAGAATAGAGCTGGAAGGGATCTTGGAGGTCTTCTAGTCCAGCTCCCCACTCAAGCAGGAGAACCTATACCATCTCAAACAAGTGACTGTCCAGTCTCCTCTTAAAAACCTCCAGTGATGGAATGGCCACGATTTCTGGAGGCAAGCTGTTCCACTGGTTAATTGTCCTCATTGTCAGGAAGTTTCTCCTTAATTTCAGGTTGCTTCTTTCTTTGATCAGTTTCCAACCATTGTTTCTTGTCCTGCCCTCTGGTGCTTTGGAGAATAACGTGACTCCCTCCTCTTCTTTGCGGCAGCCCTTCAGATACTGGAATACTGCTATCCTGTTATCCCTAGTCCTTCTTTTCTCTGGACTGGCCAAACCCAAGTCCTGCAGCTGTTCTTTATATGTTTTAGTCTCCAGGGCTTTGATCATCTTAGTTGCTCTTCTCTGAACTTTTTCCAAGGTCTCAACATCTTTTTTGTAGTATGGTGACCAAAATTAGTTGCAGTATTCCAGATGTGGTCTTATTTTACAACATTCTGGAAATAAATCCCTCAAAGTTAAACCAATTAAGGCTAGGTAAAAATCCAATAAATCCAATGGTAAATAATCTCATAAACTATTTCAATGATTTGCTCATACACTATTGTTTGTGCTTACTGATGAGTGATATCCTCAAGGTTTAATTTACCAACTTCTCTGAAAATATATTTTTAGATGCCATAGCTATATTTTTAATGGTAGGTTTTTGATTCAGATGTCATATAAAAGCTCTTAAATTTTCTAAGCTTGTCAGCTAGTATATCTAAGTACTCATCAATGGCTTACAGTAGAAAAACATATATTTACTACTACTGCTAAAACTGACACCAGTGGAATTTCTGATGGTGAAATGCAATATAAGGTACTTAATCCTCTGGATTCAGTTCCAAAACAGCATTTTCCCTCATTTGTGATTATATGATGGCATTTTTCAAGCAGGGTGATAACTTCTCAATATTTGTCATAGATGCAATTAATTCTTCTAGAATCTAGATAATGAAAGGAAATTCTGGAGAATTATTTGGTGTAATGATTACAGTGTTGAATTTGCACAATATGAAATCCTTATGTACTTATGAAAATAACTGGCTGATTTGGGGCAATTCATTAACTATGTGCAGGCATTCAATGGCTTGTGGAGACTGTGATGATATTTTGCCATTTCCACTGTCACAACTCTCTGAGAATCTGTGCTATCATTGATAGAACATGAAGAAAAAGGGAGTCGGTCAAATCCCCAGTCATCCATAAAATTAAGAAACTTCAACTTGAGATCCTGGGAGAAAAATACAGCATAAATATAAGTCATAAAAAGAAAGAACAGTTGTAGGTATATAACTTTTCTCCTTGTGGGACCATGATACATTGATTGCAATTGATGCAAGACCATGTTGAAAGAAAAATCTTCATCAGGGTCCAGTCCAAGCTGGGAATAATCAAAATGGAGACTGCTTTAGAAAGAAGATTGCAGTTTATTGAAGAGGAGAGCCAGACAGAAAGATAGCTCTGGAAAAACTGACCACATGTAGCAGGGTGTGGTGGGTTTTTATACTTCTGGGGCTCTTGTGGTTGTTTCCTGTTCCTGTTTGAGGCTTTGTATTTCCTGTGTCATGTACTTTGACCTGAGTCTGAGTGTGCCCTTTTGGTATTGGTGGGTTAATCCTATTATGTCTCCTGTCCTTAGAATTTGGGTGGGGATATGAAGCTTTTAGGTGTCTTTGTCTTCCTAATAGCTTCATGGCTCCAACCTTCCTGAATGGATTATTACATCTGCATTTCTAAAAGCTGGCCTCTGTCTAGTTTCTGCTTGGGGGAGAGGGGCTGGGGCTGGTTTCTGGGGGCTGGTTTCTGTATTTTTAAAGATCTTCTCCATTATTCCTTTGGAGAAATATATTCTGGCTTTTTAATATTCCCCAAAATATTTCTTTCTCTGGATTCTTCCCACAACCATTTATATTCATACTGTAAGTACTTAGACTATTCTTCCTCAGCCCTCCTTCAGCAAATTTGGATGCTAAGGACTAAATCTATTTTAAATATCTAAAAAATAATAATCCACCAAATGCATGAAGGTCAAGAGACCAGAGAGGAACTGCATTCTTCTCCAAATATTCACTGAATATCTACACAAGATGTTCATCTTATCTTGCTTCTAGCTTCAATAAGATTAAATTTAAAAAGCAACTGAAATATTTTACATTACTGTTATAGTTCCTACACTGGTTTCAGCTTTTGATTGATGCTATGAGCTCACCTAACAATAGAATGCATTTGTAAGATAATGATAGCAACAGCAATAGCAATAGCACTTAGATTTATATATGACTTCACAGTGCTTCACAGCCCTCCCTAAGTGATTTACAGAGTTAGCATATTGCCCCCAACAATCTGAGTCCTCATTTACTGACCTTGGAAGGATGGAAAGCTGAGTCAACCTCAAGCCTGTCAGGATTGAACTCCAGGCTGTGGGCAGAGTTAGCCTGCAATACTGCATTCTATCCACTGCACCATTATGGCTGATCATTAGGAGAAGTTTATAAGATAACAAATAGATGTCAGTGGTGAGTTTCTTAAAGCAGTTGACTATGAATTAATCCAAACTATATAAAACAGTAGGGCTTCTATCTGGACAACAAAGAAATAAGATGAATGTGAGATGGAAGCAAAGAGTTATTTTGTATCTATGCTCATCCAGATGTTTGCAACCCAAGTATGTTAGCCCTATGACATACGAATACAAATATTTTGGCTTATTGAAATGTTATACAGAAAGGAGTTACATGAAAATTTTATTATTTACTGGCCATATTAGTAGCTCAACCGGTCATTTTGCTTGATGGTTTACTAGCATCAGCTTTTAAAACCAACTGATTCTTAATGAATTCATATATTTAATTTATTAAATAAATTTGTATACTGCCACAATAAAAAACATCCTTTGTGACTCATTTAGGATACATATTGTACTTCATTTTGCAACTATCAAAATAGTCCTATAATTTTTTTTAAATGTACATATGACAATCTAATACATAAATTACACTGATTTGTGCTCAATATTACCAGTTATGCATTCACCATACAAAACATTATATTTTTATATTTGGAGGTTTGATTTTGGTTTGCCTCCATTTTTACCCTGCCCCAAAAGAAATAAAACATTAAATGAATTCTCTTTATATTCTGAGCTTGGAGTTCTTGCTTTAGTAACTACGTTACCAGCATGGATATGATTTAGTAATCACCAAGGATGTTTTAAAAACTGCATTGGCTCATGTTCTAAAACTGATCATTTCCAGCCTATTTGCCAAAATAATTCCGCTCTATGTCTTCAATATTGGATCTTATTCCACCTGCTGATTTAATTAGAATTGAGTTTTTACTCTAATGTTTTTCAGCCAAAAGATCTCTGCTCTGCTGATTTATAAAGCTTCTACACTTATTCATTCCATCATGGATTTTTTTCCTTTTTATTAAGACGATCAATGAAAATATAACATGAACCCCCAAATCTAAGAACTTATTCCTAGACTATATTATTTTTTGTTACATTATTGGGTTCCCCCCCTCCTTTGGCACTATTTGGCACTCAAACAGCTAAAACACAGGGCAGCAATAAATGGATTTTACAGTTATTGAGATCATTTCTGTGATCATTCTGACACAGACTGCAGGCAAAAATAACTTGTTTTCATATGTCAAACAGTTCCTCTCAAAAGTAAATCAGAATAGCCAATGCCTGACATGAAGATAGAGAAAAGTTGTTTGGGGGAAAAAATATAAAATTCCTCATTCCCTGGGCATTTTTCACAGAACTTGCAATTTCTTCTGTGTATTTTTAGACAGGCCCATTTTCAAGTAGTTTTTCCAATCTAAACTGCAAAATAACTGTACTTTTGAATAAATACTTTTTTAAAGAAATAACTATGACCTCTTTCTCTCACTCCCTCTGCAAGTTTCTAATCTTCATTTTCAAAGCAACATAAAATTAAAAATTTCACTGAATTAAATACAACTCCTGTTGACTATATGGAAAAGTCAAAGAAGGTATTTTTGGGGAAGAAATATAGAAGTGATTTCCAAAATATCTTCCCCCTCCCACCCTTTCCAACGTGGCCTATGTTTTAGGGAATGCAGGGTGCAGACATATTTGCTCACATCCTGTTATCACAAGGTCAGTTTTGTTTAGCTTTTCCAAATGCAGCCAGTATCAGCTGGGGCTTGCCACCTGATATTAAAATAGCTTATGGCAAATGAAGTTAAAACCATGCACAGGTATTACATCTTTATAATACTGAAAAACAATTAGTACAATAAATTCAGTAGCGAATCAAACAGAAGTTGAAATGAAAAAGTTTTCAATAACCATAATAACAACAACTTCAGCTGAATTTGAGAATATAGCAATTTTTTATCAGAGAGTCATATTTTAATCATTTTAAATGGCAAATCCGTATAAAAGCAATATATGGTCAAGTTTAGCAGTGATTCAAACATAGGTAAGTTTGACAGAATGAACCATTCTGTCTGTCTGTCTGTCTGTCGGGACATAGCATTTTAATCAAAATAACTTAACTTCCTTAAAGATTCTGATTGGCCAATTCCTTTGATATCCATTACATCCTTTTATTTTACTAAACTATTCTAATGTTAACATTTAGCTCTTCTCACTTTCAGCAATTATTTGTTTTTATGTTATACCTGAATCATCCATTCAATGAATAATCCTCAGTTATTATTGGACAATTAGAATTATGGTATTGCCAAATTTTAATACCATAAGTAATTGTAGAAAGACACAAAATAAATATTAATGTACAAACTTTTTAACTAAAATTACTACCATCTTCTCAGTATCTATGCAATTTATACCTGATCTGACCAGGAAATTATTACTTTATTTTTAATAGGCCTACCTACTGATCCCCACCAGACACTAATATCTGTTATTTTCATTGCTTCCATCTTATTGGAAATTACTAAATTTGCCAGCCGGTTTGCCCAACCAGTTCCCGTAGTATTCCAATAGTATTGGAAGAGAGAGGCACCTGCTCTTAGCTGATGAATTAATACAGAATTGTATACAACTGATTTTTCAGTTTCAATCCCAATACTTCCAGGAATGATGTCATTCAATAACTTCTTTTCAATGTTAAATAACATTTGAAAAAACCCACAGAAGCATCTCAAATGCTAAATATTTGAGTATCAAAATTAGGTAAACTTTAAAGAACTTCATAAGCAGAAAGTGAACAGAATTTGCAGCAAGCTCCAAATGTTTCATCTTCTGGTGGATCACTTTAATATACTCAGTCTTTTCTGAAGAAGTTCAATGAAATGCTAGCTTTTGTGGCTGTAAGCTTCTTAAACCAATCTTCTCTTTCTGTTCCCTTATGTCCATGCATTATTAATTATATTTTGGTTGGGTAATCTTCTTATCTTTGCTAACTTATTTTCTGTTCCAAAGGCAGTCTTATTACTGAGCAGGTGACATCTCTCTCATGTACATACAAACTGGCATTCATACTTTAATGTTTGTCATCCTTATTATTTCTTTTTTTTATAAGATTTTATTGATTTTTTCTTACATACATATAATTTTTCAACCAACGTGCTATCTGGGTTTAAAAAACGCTAATATGTATTAGCATCCTTATTATTTCTTATTGCTTCCTTCATAGTTTATTTTCATGTTGCAATTCCTATTGTTTGTCTGATATTCTTTGATATTCTGAATATCAGCCTTAAAAATGGATTGGTAAATGAATGATTGAAGGAGAGGGGGGGGAAGCAGATTACCTCAATATCTCCTTGCCCTTTTAATTGATGAGTGCTCAAGCTGCAAACCCAGAAAAACTAATTGACCTTGTCATTCCATTCCCATGTCTCCCATTGGACTGTTAAATTGAGGGTAAGATTCCCCAAAGCTGGAAATCTTTGCTATTTAGTAATGTTGCTTATGGTTAAGATTCCATTTGCTTAGGAGACTAGATTGCCTCTTTGACAAAACAAAGCATTAAGGGCACATTTGAGAGTGATCTACCACATTTACTGCAAGTTTTGCTGGAAGCAAGTGGAAATATATAAATCCCTACAATTGTTAAAAGACAGTCCTTGATTGCATGCTTGATGACTCTACATGCTTTCTCCTAGAAAAGAAACCAGAAGGTGGTACATGACTTGGCTGAGGCTTTGTGAGCTGAAAATAAATAGATGCTGCTATAATCTTCAGCTGTGAATGAAACATTTTATGCTGTAATTGAATTGTGTCATTAAGCTATAAATATGGGGGAAAGGAAATTATACATGTTTACTAGCATTTTCAGAAAACAAATAGATCAAACTGAATCTGTTAAAATAGTGAGAAGCAGCAGAGCAGCCACAGCATAATGGCTACCATTCAAACCACAACCTTTCATTCCATTTGAAATTAAAAGTTCTATCAAGCTTTTCAAGTTTCATCCAACGAACACAATCCCTAAAAAGAATTACCCTGCCATACATCAAGAATATCTCAGAAACCACCAACAGGGTACTACAACCACATGGAATCAGCATAGCACACAAGCCAATTAAAGCCCTTCAGAACAGACCAAAAGATCCAACAACCCCAGAACAAGAAAAAAACAGGAGACATCTACAACAACCACTATGTCGGACAAACAGGCAGAAGTCGGGCAGAACACATCCACAAACACCAACTAGCAGTCAGAAGACATGATGAAAATTCTTTAATTTCACAACATATAGACAGATTTAACCGTAGTTTCAGTTGGAAAAATGTGACCATCCTAGACCAATCCTAGTCCAAAAATGCCAGGAAATTTCTAGAAGCCTGGCATTTTAACAAATCAGCCAGCAACAGACACATAGACATTAACAACATCTATAGACTATGCAAAAGAGACTATCACCCAGCCCAAAAAGGAACAAAAAGACCCAAGTATCTGTCCACCAGCAGTCAGCATCCAGATCAGCATAAATTAACTCCAAGGTTAACATCAGACCAACAATCAAGTAAACCATACCCCAATCAAGAAACTGCCAAAGAAGTCAACAGCAAATAGCCCAATCAAATAATCCTTAAGATCGCCTCCACCCATCCAGACAGGCAAGACACCAGAATATAAACGGATAACAAACTACACTTCTGACTAGCACTGATGATGTTACCTAGTTTGGGTAATAAAACATCTGCAAGAAAACAAGCGAGCTCAGAGAGCACCAAGGACCCCTTCATCCAACTTTCTCTATCAGGCTTCTCAACTTATAATCAAGACGTTCTATCATGAAATGGCATGTCAGAGGGAGCCTATTTTGCATTATAATTTCATGATTTTCCCTCAGTAGAAGTCAGTTTGCAGATGATACAACTGCAAAACCAGATTCTCCATTTCTATTAAGTATGTTCACCAAAATGGAGGTACAGCCAATTTCCAATAAGAAGAATTGTTTGATATGTGATATATATTTATATAATATTTTTCTTCCAGGAGCTAAGATTTCACCTGTGACATCTGCTTGGCCACATTTTTATCTTCTCAAGAATCCTATGCTGTAAGTCTTGATAGCAGAATATTTATTCTGGTATTATTATCATTGTTTCCTTTTTTTCCCAATCTGCTTCCAAAACAAGCACAAATAAATGTGTAAAGGAACAATTACATAAAACCTCTTCAATAGTAGAATTAAATAAAAAAAGCTCACGAATCCTAAAAGACAATAATGAAAACAAAATGTTCATATTTTTAAAAAAGCAATAAAAGGCAATCTGATTACAGAACAGTAATAATCAGAGAAATGCTTGAGTAGAGAGGGATATTTCCCAGTAGTTGTTTTAAAAAAAGATGGCAGTGGGAGCAGCCATACTTCTCTTGACAGAATAAACCACAGTATAGTCAGAATCCTTTTGGATGTTGTACTTGGTGACGAGTTGAATGATAGCTTGGAGAGTTATAATTCAAAATGAATGGAGATAACTAGCTATAAGCACACATGTCCTGCTGGGTGCCTATTAAAAGAAGGTAAGAATTTTTCTGCCTTAACTACTTCAATTACTGAAATATGTTTCAAAAGACCTGCAATCTGCTGCTTCTAGAATGGTTTTTAATTGTTTTCTTTCCAAACTTCAAGAGTTCTCACAGCACTGCACATTATGACAAGCGTGGTATATGTAGATATATGCATTGCTTGGTGAGTTCCATGTTAATTACACACACTCACATTTTGAATGAAACAGGTGGGCAATTCTCTTGCCCAGATTGTGGTGGGAATAGGCTGTAAAGTAGATGTCAAAACAGGGCTTTGCTGATTATATATGTGTGTGTGCGTGTGTTTGTGTGTGTGTGTATGAATGTATGTATATATATATATGTATATGTGTATGTGTATATATATGTGTGTATGTATATGTATGTGTATATATATATGTATATATGTATATATGTATATATATATATATATGTATATATATATATATGTGTATATATGTATATATGTGTATATATGTATATATGTATATATGTATATATATATATATGTATATATATATGTATATATATATATATGTATATATGTGTGTATATATATATATATATATGTATATATGTATATATGTATATGTATGTATATATATGTGTGTGTGTGTATATATATATATACACATACATATATACATATACATGTATACATATATACATATACATATATACATATACATATATGTTTTCTGAGGTTTTCACGGGTGTTTGTATGTAGGTCTTTGGTAATTCGGGTTTTCTCCCGTGTAAAATTGGAAGTGTCTTGGCGACGTTTCGACGAAGTCTCATTCGTCATCTTCAGGCTGGTGTCTCTTCGGCCTCGTGCTTCTAGAAGCAATGTGTGATCGCAGCTGTTTCTTACTTTTAACTGACAGGGAGTATGAAACTGAGGGAGGGAGATGGCTGTGTTCTGATTGGGGGGGTGGAGGTGTGTCTGATTGGTAGGGCTTGGCTGTGCTCTGATGGATGGGGGAGGTGGCTGTGCTCTGATTTGGCGGGGGTGTGCTCTGCTTGGGGTGGGGGCAATGTGTGCTCAAGACAGCATTCTGCACAAACCGAAAAATATCCACCATCCTAAGAAACCCCAAGGACAAATTGAGTTAGAAAATCAAGGAGTATATGAAATCCCATGCACCGCCTGCCCCACCACATACATCGGACAAACCAACAGAAGAATAAGTGCACGCATTGAAGAACACAAGAACTCAGTCAGAAAAGAGGAACCAACTTCCTCCCTGGTCCAACACCTCAAAGCCACAGGACATAAAATTGACTTTAAAAATACCAGAACTATTGCCAAAACTGAACACTTTAACAACAGAATAATCAGAGAAGCCATCGAGATAGAAAAACGCCCACACAGCATGAATAAACGAGATGATACCTCCCGCCTACCAGCCATTTGGAAACCCAGCCTTATTGACAGACGAATCCCTAGCACAAGGAGCAACACTGGACCCACACTCACGAAGACCACACATGATGTCACCACCACACATCCACACAAAAAGCAGACTCAAACCCGCACCGATGATGAGGCACGACCGCGGACCAGAAACCAGACCACAGCTGCATCATTGGCCATTTTAAACCCCTCCATTTCATACGTGAAGCAAACTGACACCCACCTTGAAGATGTGGCACGACCACGAACGCGAAGCCAAACAACAGCAATGCAGCTCTCCATCTCAAATCCCCCTGCAACTCAGACTAATCTGAGCACAACAGGGCCCCCACCCAAGCAGAGCACACACCCCGCCAATCAGAGCACAGCCAACCCCCCATCCAATCAGAGCACAGCCAAGCCCCTAACCAATCAGAACACACCTCCACCCAATCAGAACACAGCCAAGCTCCCATCCAATCAGTTCATACCTCCACTGGCAGTTAAAAGGAAGAAACAGCTGCGATCACACATTGCTTCTAGAAGCACGAGGCCGAAGAGACACCAGCCTGAAGATGACGAATGAGACTTCGTCGAAACGTCGCCAAGACACTTCCAATTTTACACGGGAGAAAACCCGAATTACCAAAGACCTACATATACATATATACATATACATATATACATATACACATACATATGTGTGTGTGTGTGTGTGTGTGTGTGTGTCCTTTATAACACTAAAAATGCGAATCCTGGGAATACACATATTAATAAAATTTACAAGAAAAAGCGAACACCAGGATAAAAGTAAACAAGACTGTTTAATATAAACAAGCCTGTAAATAAAAGAGCACTAAGCTTTCATCGGCCAGACTGCCGACGTCGTCAGAGTTGGAATAGAAGGCGATCTGGGAGCTGGCCTATATAGCCGCCTGCCTCTGCGCCTGGCTTCTCGAGCGCATCATCGGCCCATTGGTAGTATTAGTCCGCAATGCACTGAGTTGATCCACACCTGGCAATCTGCCAGTGGCCCCGATGGTTGCCTTCCGATCCTCCTTTGCTTTTCTAACGCGCGTACGAGTGCTCGGGGGGTGGCTGTCCAGCTGCCTTTGCTCCTTATCTCCCTCCCCTCCTGTTTTGGAGCGATCTCTCAACCTGCACGTCAGACGCCCTGTGAGGCTGTCATCCTCCCCCAAGGCCGCCGTTGTCTCGCCCGTAGCTCCCTTGCCCCAACCTTGCGAAGGACAGCCATTCGGGCATTCCTGCTCTCTATTACAACTCTGACGACATCGGCAGTCTGGCCGACGAAAGCTTAGTGCTCTTTTATTTACAGGCTTGTTTATATTAAACAGTTTACTTTTATCCTGGTGTTCGCTTTTTCTTGTAAATTTTATTAATATGTGTATTCCCAGGATTTGCATTCTTCGTGTTATAAAGGACAATTATGAGCGAGCTGTATTGCTCCACGCTAGGAGATGGGAGAAGTCTGCATGGTGCATATCCACTGGCTATCGAAAATTGGCCTTCCTCCATGACTGCATCCAGGGAAACCTAATCCCCAAGTCTTTGCAAAGAAAACCCCTATTGGACTCATTGGAGTGTCAGAGGATCACCCGCCAATTCCAGCACTGTACCATTCGATCTCTAATTAATGAACACCACAGGCGCATAGAAATGTGGAAGACCAGAACCCATGAACACCGGGAGTTCTGCCACACTGCATTGACACACCAACACTTCCAGGCCCTTTATCAACAGGTCCATCAAGCCACCGCAAGGGCAAGCCAGCAAAAAACAACAGTGCTCCAACGTAAAATGGATACCCTATGAGCGTTGAACAATGGTGGACATACCAGCAAGTTGGTCCACAATCTGTCCTCTAAACCCCTGACCTACGAACAGGTTGCCCTCCTGGAAAAAGATGCAGGCTACAACCTGATGGACGCACGGGTGATTGACTTCATGGCAGCCCTAGAACCCACCATCCAACATATTGAGACCAACGACGAGGTCAGAAACTCGATTAGACAACGTGTTACAGGCCTGTTGATAGGCCACAAACAGTGTCAGGTGCTCCCTAGAGAGGAGGAAGATGCCCTGGAACAACTAAAAAAGGATAACACCATTGTCATCATGCCAGCTGACAAGGGCAGGGCAACTGTGGTCATGGACAGATCGGCATATACTGATAAAGCCTTGGCGCTACTTAATGACACCACAGCCTACAAAGTCATCACCAAAGACCTGATGACAACACATATAAACCGCATTAACAAAGTACTCAGCAACCTCAAACGTAAGGGGAAAATCAATGACGAGATGCTGAAGAAGATACGCCCCAGCGACGCGGCCATGGCTAGATTCTACGGCCTCCCGAAGGTACACAAAGTGGGCATTCCCCTACGGCCCATCATGTCCTTCAGAGGCACACCAACCTCGGGACTAGCCAAATGGCTTAGCGGTCACATTGGTCACCTGGTCGATAACAACGAGACCATGGTGAAATCTGCTGAAGAGTTCCTTGAGAGAATAAAGCCCCTAAGGATAGAGAAAGATGAGGTAATGATCTCACTCTTCACCTCCATCCCCCAAGATCTGGCAGTCACGGTAATAAAGGACCGCCTACAAGAGGAGCAGGAACAGTATCCGGATTCTCTCCATACTGACGACTTGGTACAGTTGCTATCTTTATGCCTGAAAACATATTTTACCTTCCAGGGCGTCACATACGAACAAATAAAAGGGACGCCGATGGGATCCCCCATCTCAGGCATTATTGCGGAGGCGGTGTTACAGTGGTTGGAGATGATAGTTATGGCTAAGTACCACCAGAAATTTTGGGCACGCTACGTGGATGATACTTTTGTAATCATCAAAAAATGAGATAGTTCCAAATTCTTGGGACAATTGAACTCTGTATTTCCAGACATCCGTTTTATGGCAGAAGAAGAGACCCAAGGCACTCTTGCCTTTCTGGATGTACTTGTCAGCTGGTGCCCTAACCGCTCACTATGCACGTCCATTTATCGTAAACCCACTCACACTGACAGAACGCTACACTACAGGAGCAATCATCCTGTAGCACATAAAATTAGCTGTGTCAGGACTTTATTCAAATGGGTCAATTCCCACTGCAGCACAGGTAGAGCCAAAATTGAAGAGAAAAAACATCTGTATCACATCCTGGTAGTGGAGTGGGACAATACAAACTTCGGGGCCGCGGCTTCTGCTTCCTGCTGGCTCACCAAGATCCTTCAAGTGCACAATAATGGCTGAAAAAATACAGTCATACACACTTTAATATAATTTCTTATATTAGTACTTTTGATGGGCCTATGCAAAAAGAAGATTGTTGGATCAATAAGAATAAAAGTCAATGATTATTTTGGGGAGCCTGGAACCACCCGTGGACCAACAGGCCTAGTGAGTGGCAGCTGGCTCCCCAGTATCGACTGAAGGCGGAGACCATATTGGTTGGAACAGATTCAGAAGAACAGCACACGGTGTGGTGGCAGCCACTTGAACAGCATGTGCACAGCGGTGTAGAAAGCAAAGGGAAGACTACTACACTATATATTTCCCAGGAGAATCATGTTAATGGCGGCAAAACCTAACAATGGCCCCGAGTACGGGCGCCCCTTAAATGGGGCAGGGGTGCTAAGAATCTCCCGGTCCGCTAGAAGCATGATAAACCCAAAACTACGAATTGGTACGTGGAATCTGACAAGCCTATACGAAGCTGGGAAAACACACAACACTATCCAAGAAATGTCCAAATACAATATCTCTATATTGGGAGTGAGTGAAATGCGCTGGCCTGAAAATGGAATGTGTAGAATAGGAAATTATACTATCTACTACTCTGGTGAGAACAGCAAACACCATCGAAATGGAGTAGCTATAATCGTAAACAATCATGTAAATAAATGCATCAAGTCCTTTATTCCTGTATCCAAAAGAGTGATGATGATCCAAATAAATAGTACTCCAGTAAATATGAATGTTATACAAGTTTATGCTCCCACAGCTGACAGTGATGAGGAGGATTTAGAGAAGTTCTACGAAGATATAAGCAGTGTACTGAAAACCCTAAAAAGTAAGGATATCACAATACTCATGGGGGACTTCAATGCAAAAGTGGGAGAAGGAAGTGATGCTCCTGTAGTTGGAAACTTTGGCTTAGGAACCAGAAATGGTAGAGGTGACAGATTTGTAGACTTCTGCAAGGAACATAGGCAATGTGTGATGAATACTTTTTTCAAGTTGCCAAAAAGATGCCTCTACACTTGGAGATCACCAGCAGATACACGAAATAATGTAGTAAGGAACCAAATTGACTATTTTACAATAAACAAAAGATTTAGAAACTCAGTAAAATCAGTAAAGACATACCCAGGTGCAGATGTACCATCCGATCATAATCTATTACTTGCTGAAGTCCAGCTGAAACTAAAAAGGATGAAAAACCCAAACCCTGCTAAACCAAGAATCAACAGAGACTTCATCATTAAACATGGAGGGAAGATTAAAGAAGAACTAGAAAATCATTTAAGGGAAACCAACAACCTGAATGATGATGATGTAGAAGTGAACTGGAATAAATTTAAAAATGCAATAGTAGAGGTAACAAACTCAAAACAGAGAGAGGGGTACCACAAGAAAAAAAAGTGGATGACAGAGGAAATTCTTCATCTCATGGATGAAAGAAGATCTTATAAAAATAAAAACAAAGAAAAATACAATGAATTGCAGAAAACAATTAGAAGAAAAATTCGACTGGCAAAAGAAAAGTGGTTTGCAAAGAGATGCAAGGAAATAGAAGAGACAGAACGTATGCATGATAATTTCAATTTACACAAAAAAGTGAAAGAAACAGCAGGCCTCTACAAAAAGAAACCAACAACTTAGTTGACAAAGAGGGGAAAATTATCTTAGATGAGGATGAAAAACTAAAAAGATGGAAGGAATATATTGAAGAACTTTTTGAGGACACTAGGGATGATATAGATATGGGAAGTATAACAACTGGACCAAACATCACTATGGAGGAGGTTGAACATGCAATAAAAATAGCAAAAACAAGAAAAGCCACAGGACCTGATGATATCCCAGTAGAAATTTTAAAATTGCTGGAAGACAATGGGAAATTTTTTTTACTGCAGCTCTTCAATCAGATATACGAAACAGGAAAGATACCAAATGATTGGCTAAAATCAACCTTTGTGACAATCACCCAAAAAATAAATGCAAAGAAGTGTACCGAATACAGAACAATAAGCTTAATGAGTCATGCCCTGAAAATATTCCTGAGAATAATTCACAAAAGAATATACAACAAAATTGAAGAGCGTCTAGGTAACACACAATTTGGTTTCAGAAACAATCTTGGTACACGAGATGCGCTATTCAGCATTCAAGTTCTTGTACAGCGTTGTAGAGATGTCAATCACAGTGTTTACATGTGCTTCATTGATTTTGAAAAAGCTTTTGATAAAATAAGACACAGCAAAATATTAGAAATCCTGAAACAAGGGGGACTAGATGACAAAGACATCCAAATAATAAAGAATCTGTATTGGCATCAGGTCGCAAATGTGAGACTAGGCCAAAAATACTCAGCTGATGCAGAAATAAGAAGAGGGGTCAGACAGGGATGTATTCTGTCTCCACTGCTGTTCAATATCTACTCTGAGTCAATCTTCAACGAGGCACTGGAGAACATTGATGCTGGCATCAAAGTAAACGGTGTTTGGATCAACAACTTAAGATATGCTGACGATACAGTTCTGCTTGCCAGTAAGCATGAAGACCTTCAGCTCCTCATCAACAGAGTCACCAAAATATCTGGAAAATACGGCTTGAAGCTTAACACCTCAAAAACCAAGATCATGGTCGTCAGCAAACAACCCGTTAATTTACCACCAATAAATTCAGAAGGAATACCACTAGAAAAAGTTGAAAGGATCACGCACCTCGGTTCTAATTTACATGAAAGCTGGGACATGACCACTGAAGTAAAGACAAGGATAGAGAAAGCTCGAACAGCATTCTTCAAAATGAAAAAGGTCTTCTGCAGTCACGACATAAGCCTAAGACTGAAAATCAGGCTTGTCAGATGCTATATTTTTTCTATCCTGCTCTATGGAGTAGAGAGTTGGTCTCTGACAGAAGGCCACCTGAAGAGACTAGAAGCATATGAAATGTGGATTTACAGGCGGCTGTTACGTATAAGCTGGGTGGACAAGATCAGAAATGAGGAGGTTTTAAGCCGCCTGGGAAGGCCAAGGGAAATCATCAAAACAATTAAAAAATGAAAGTTAGAATATTTCGGACATGTGATGCAACACCCAGAAAAATACGGCATACTCCATTTAATCCTCCAGGGAAAGATTGAAGGCAAACGAGGTCCAGGCAGAAGAAGAACATCATGGCTTCAAAATCTAAGGGACTGGTTTGGACAAAACTCAGCAGCACTTTTTCGTGCGGCTGCTGATAAAAATAGGATCGCCAACATGATCGCCAACGTCCGATAATGGATATGGCACAAGAAGAAGAAGAATCACATCCTCAGGCTCAATGGCTACCTTGTGAGACGTTATAGCAGATCACACCAACCTCACAGGGTCCAATATTCCGTGGCAAAAACATCGGCCACACGCATAACTTTACCTTACATCTGTGGGGTTTCTGAGGCCACGGCACGTCTGCTGGTCCCTCACAATGTGAGCATTGCCCATAGACCAGAGTAGACCCTAAGAACTAAGATCATGCGCCCCAAAGAGCCGCTCTCCAACGAGGAAAGATCTTCGATAGTTTACAGAATTAATTGCAAGAACTGCCCTTGCAATTACGTTGGGGAAATGACCAAAAGGCTCAGGACTAGGGTCCATGAACATGAACTGGCAATTAAAAGGCAGGAGCAGTGCTCACAAGTGTGGGCCCATATGGCCAGCCTTGATCATACATTCGATCTGGACAATGCGCAGGCCATATCTCGTGAGACCACCAAGGGTGGCCGCCTTCTTAAGGAAGCCTGGCTCTCTGATGAGAACTCCATTAACCGGCATATAGACCTCCTACCAGCTTACCAGACCCTCAGAAGGTGGGAGAGACAACGCTGCGATCCACGGAGCAGATGGCCAGCCCACCCTTTGCAAAAGCAGGGCGAGAGAATTACAAATGCGGAAGCGGCGATCCTCAGAGAGGACAGCGAATCGGTAGAAAAAGGGATGGGGGACCAGGAGTCACAACAATGGGATAGCTCCATGCAGGACTGGGGCAATAGGGCTACAGGTGAGGCGGCAATGACTTCCATGGGAGGAGACGATAGACTAATGAGGTGTCACGATCGTGTGTTGGAAACGGACGTACGGAAACGGCTTGGAAAGAGTAAAGGGGGAGGAAACAGAGAACAGGAATGCCCGAATGGCTGTCCTTCACAAGGTTGGGGTGAGGGAGCTATGGGCGAGACAACGGCGGCCTTGGGGGAGGATGACAGCCTCACAGGGCATCTGAATTGCAGATTGAGAGATCGCTCCAAAACGGGAGGGGAGGGAGATAAGGAGCAAAGGCAGCTGGACAGCCACCCCCTGAGCACTCGTACGCGCACTAGAAAAGCAAAGGAGGATCGGAAGGCAACCATCGGGGCCACTGGCAGATTGCCAGGTGTGGATCAACTCAGCGCATTGCGGACTAATACAACCAATGGGCCGATGACGTGCTCGAGAAGCCGGGCGCAGAGGCAGGAGGCTATATAGGCCAGCTCCCAGAATGCCTCCCACTCCAACTCTGAGGACGTCTGCAGTTTGGCCGACAAAAGCTAAGTGCTCTTTTATCTACAGGCCTGTTTATATTAAACAGCCTTGTTTATTTTTATCCTGGTGTTCGCTTTTTTCTTGTAAGAATTTTATCAACATGTGTATTCCCAGGATTCGCATTTTTAGTGTTATAAAGGACAATATATATATATATATATATATATATATATATATATATATATATATATATATATATATATATATATATATATATATGTGTGTGTGTGTGTGTGTGTGTGTGTGTGTGTGTGTGTGTGTGTGTGTGTGTGTAGGTCTTTGGTAATTCGGGTTTTCTCCAGCGTAAAATTGGAAGTGTCTTGGCGACGTTTCGACGAAGTCTCATTCATCATCTTCAGGCTGGTGTCTCTTCGGCCTCGTGCTTCTAGGAGCAATGTGTGATCGCAGCTGTTTCCTCCTTTTAACTGCCAGTGGGGGTATGAACTGATTGGATTGGCTGTGCTCTGATTGTGGGGTGTGTTCTGTTGCTCTGTGCTCTGATTGGATGGGGGGTTGGCTGTGCTCTGATTGGATGGGGGTGTGTTCTGTTTGGGTGGGGGCTTTGTTGTGCTCGGATTAGTCTGAGTTGCAGCGGGATCTGAGATGGAGAGCTGCATTGCTGTTGTTTGGCTTCGCGTTCGTGGTCGTGCCATATCATCAAGGTGGGTGTCAGTTTGCTTCATGTATGGATTGGAGGGGTTTGAAATGGCTAATGATGCAGCTGTGGTCTGGTTTCTGGTTTGTGGTCCCAGAGAAAAATCATCCAGATGCCCTAAGCTCTATGGTCTCCCCAAGATACACAAAGATGGAACCCCACTTAGACCCATAGTCAGCTCCATAGGCTCACCTCTACAAAACCTAGCCAAATTTCTCACCAAACAACTACAGCCCTATGCAGAATCCATCACCTCACTTGTAAAAAACTCATTCCAATTCATAGAGATCATAAAGAAACAAAACTTACAGCCCAGTGACCTACTCGTGAGCTTTGATGTCATTTCCCTCTTCACCCAAGTGCCAATCAAAGAAGCCTTGACAGCCATCCAAAACAAATATAACCCCCCCAAGCACATCCTAGATCTGACCAACCATTGCCTATCCAACACATACTTCATCTACAATGGACAAAAATACAAACAAATGGAGCACCCATGGGATCACCCCTCTCACCTGTCATTGCAAACCTCTACATGGAACACTTTGAAACCCAAGTTCTAGAAAAATCTGATCACAAACCCAAACTCTGGCTCAGATACGTAGACGACACCTTCATAATCTGGCCACATGGGAAAGAAAAACTAGACAACTTCCTCACACACCTCAACAGCCTACACCCCAAAATACAGTTCACCATGGAAACAGAAGCTAACAACCAACTTCCCTTCCTGGATGTCTTAGTCTACAAGAAATCCAATGGCTCCCTAGGACACACCATCTACCAGAAAAAAACACACACAAACTGCTATCTGCACGCACTCTCACACCACCACCCAGCACAGATCAACTCCGTAGCCAAGACACTCATCTCGAGAACAAAACGCTTAGCTGCTGAACAACACCTAAAAACCGAACTACACACTCTCACTAACGTACTAACATCCAATGGATTCCAAAGAAATAAGATTACCAACCTAATCCAAAAAGAAACCCCCACTAAAATCCAAGACAGAGAACAAGAAAACGGCAAAGCCCTCCTCCCATACATAAAAGGCACCACAGACAGAATCAGCAAGATCCTCCACAAACACAACATCAAGACAGCATTATGCACAAACCGAAAAATATCCACCATCCTAAGAAACCCCAAAGACAAAATTGAGTTAGAAAATCAAGGAGTATATGAAATCCCATGCACCGCCTGCCCCACCACATACATCAGACAAACTAACAGAAGAATAAGTGCACGCATTGAAGAACACAAGAACTCAGTCAGAAAAGAGGAACCAACTTCTTCCCTGATCCAACATCTTAAAGCCACCGGACATAAAATTGACTTTAAAAATACCAGAACTATCGCCAAAATTGAACACTTTAACAACAGACTAATCAGAGAAGCCATCAAGATAGAAAAACGCCCACACAGCATGAATAAACGAGATGATACCTCCCGCCTACCAGCCATTTGGAAACCCACCCTTATTGACAAACGAGTCCCTAACACAAAGAATGACACTAGACCCACACTCACGAAAACCACACAGGATGTCACCGCCACACATCCACGCAAAAAGCAAACCCAAACCCACACCGATGATGAGGCACGACCACAAACCAGAAACCAGACCACAGCTGCATCATTAGCCATTTCAAACCCCTCCAATCCATACATGAAGCAAACGGACACCCACCTTGATGATATGGCACGATCACGAACGCGAAGCCAAACAACAGCAATGCAGCTCTCCATCTCAAATCCCGCTGCAACTCAGACTAATCCGAGCACAACAAAGCCCCCACCCAAACAGAACACACCCCCAGCCAATCAGAGCACAGCCAAACCCCCAGCCAATCAGAGCACAGCCAAGCCCCTAACCAATCAGAACACACCTCCACCCAATTAGAACACAGCCAAGCTCCCACCCAATCAGTTCATACCCCCACTGGCAGTTAAAAGGAAGAAACAGCTGCGATCACACATTGCTCCTAGAAGCAAGAGGCCGAAGAGACACCAGCCTGAAGATGACGAATGAGACTTCGTCGAAACGTCGCCAAGACACTTCCAATTTTACGCGGGAGAAAACCCGAATTACCAAAGACCTACATACAAACACCCGTGAAAACCTCAGAAAACATATATATAAAAAGAGAGAGAGAGAGAGACAGAGACAGAGACAGAGACAGAGACAGAGACAGAGACAGAGACAGAGACAGAGAGAGACAGAGAGAGAGAGACAGAGAGAGAGAGAAGAGAGAGAGAGAGAGAGTGAGCATAGAACCCGGGATTACATAATCCTCAGATAGCACAATATGTCACATAATCCTCGGACAGTACAATATATCAAAGAGATTGCTCCCTCAAAGAATTGCACAGCAGAGTGTTCTTCCTTGCATGTTTAACATTTTCACAAAAGCAATTCTTACTGAAAGACCCAAGAATCACTGAAATGGTAGACAGGGGTGATAGAAAGACTGGTACACATTTTTTTTCTGCACTTCCTGTTCTCTAAAGATATCTTTAACACCATAATAGCCTTCTTAATTCAAAAAGGTCTTATGTAAGATATTTGCTTACAGCCAAAGACTCTAAAATCACATGGTAAATGGTAAAATTTTGTTTAGCAGTCTGCCAGGCCCAGCACTGTCACATGGAGGAGCTGAAAGTTAATTCTTACACATTCAAAGGAAAAGAACATAACATTGCAACATAAAAATAATAATTTAAAAAACCTAGAAAGGGGTGCACACAGATGCAAAAGATTACCAGGACAAGAAAGGAGAAACCATAAAAGAATATGAACCTTGTTCTTATATACAGTGGACCTAGTCTTCCTTTTGAAAGAATTATGTCTTTATTTATTTTATTTTTATTTATCTCATTTAGAAAATGCACATCTCCCTCACAGAGAGATTGTTTATGACTATCTCTTTTTTCAGGAGATGTTGTTTCCTTAAGTTTTTGGATTTTTGTCAGCTTGCCTAATTGGTCCCAATTCTTCCTGCAGAAGGTGTAGCAAAATAGGAGCAGAAAGTGTACAAAAATAGAAATCAGAGATTTTCCTTTTTATTATTGCACATTTTTCTGTTTTCTTTCGATTTTATCTAGCTTACACACCTCTTATACTCTTATTATAATCTGGAGCATTGTAAATTCTCTTCTTTGTAAACAAGTATGTTGATTGATTCAGAGATTCTCCTGGGAAGAACTTTAGTAACTTCTCATGATGTGGAGAAAACCGAGGAAGCAAAACAAAAAATAAAACACAAAACAGGCAATTCTTCTACTCCTTTAGTAGAATCACATCTTAAGTAGATTCTCTCATGCTTTGACCAGGGAATATGAACAGAAATAATCCTTAAATAATTGGACATTAAATATTAATTACCAGCGAGAGAGGAAGATGAGAAGTGTTCATGCTTCAAATATGATTCAGAAGAGGTGCTTCACAAAGGGCAGCAACACTAACAAGGCAATACTTTTAATTAGGCTAACTTTAAAAAGATGCTGAGCTCACATTCCTGTGTGCTCTGAAGAACCGCTTCCCAAATAATTTTCAGCTTATGTACAAGGACCACTATCTCTAGCTGAAATACATTGTGTACTTTCATTTCCAGGAGCTTGCTTTTCCTTTTCCTTTTTTTTTCCCAGTTGGAAGGAGATGATCCTTAATTGTGTATTCAGAAGGGATGCTGTAACCCTCTCTCTCCCAGTATGCACCATGATGCTGTTTGGGCAGAAGGGGACCCTAATATTTATTTATTAGTAGCAAAGAGCTACTTCTCTCAAAACAACAGCATGGGGTTAGATTACCCATGGTTGATTAAAAAATGGAACAGTGATGGAGCCCATTTCCTGGTTGTGCTAATTAACATTTTTGTGATTTATTCCAGCTGTTGTGTGTTTTATATGAATATTTTATATGGATATTTTTAACAGTTTTCGCTGCCAGACTCATGATTTAAGGCGGGTGATCATATGCATCTAAAAATGAATAGATAAGTCTACATATGTTAAACCTGATCACATGTTTGGCCTTTGAATAAGAAAGAACATGGTCAATGTCTGGACACAGTATAAAGAAGGAAGGGAAGTCAGAAAAAGTAAAGCTGGAAGAAATGAAAGAATAACAATCAGAAACATTGATGAGATCAATCTGGGATCCTTTTAAAGTATCTGAAACTGAATGAAGGGTTTTAATTGTCAAAACCTTTTACAAGTTCAGCCTCTGATACATTGCTTGAGAATTGTTTTTCTGCCCAAAAGTAAAAGCTTTTGATGCACTGCAAATGCCTTTTACAGAAGGGGATTTCTTGGACTGAATGATTGATATGTTCTCCTCAAGCTGGACTGCTCTTTTTGTCTAATCAAAGCATCTTGGGGACAAGGAGAGCTCAGAATAGAAAATTCTTTGTTTGTTTCTATCCCACTTTATTATTTTTACAAATAATTCAAGGTGGTGAACATATCCAACACACCTTTCTCCTACTTTTTTACCCACAACAACTATGAAATGAATTGGGCTGAGACAGAATGACTCGCCCAAAGTCACCCAACTGGCTTCCATGCCAAATGCAGGACTAGAATTCACAGTCTCCCACTTTCTAACCTAACGCCTTAACCACTAGGCCAAACTGGCTCTCAACTATTAGTTTCCTCAGTTTTGCCATTTTCTCTTCATATATGTGACTCTCAGGTTCCTAATTAGTTGAAGGATTTGGCTGTGAAATGGATTAGGTTCTTTCTTGTTCAGAGTCATACACCCAAACATCTGCAAATCACTGCAGAATATGGCAAATTTAATCTCTACCATTCCGGGAAAATATGTCATTGCATTAATGTTTTGCAGAAAGTAATAATTTCACGGTCCTGTATTCTCCAAAGAGCTTTAGGGATATAATTTGAACAGTTGTTCCAGGGTCTGGATCTACAACAAATTTTTATTCTTCCAGTTACAGAATTTGAAGGCAATGGATATCCTGTTTTATCAAATAAATAAGTACAGTACATAATCACGATGTATCATGTGAATAGGAAAAACAAAGTTTAGTAGAAAGAGTAAAACTCAGAGACAGAACCCATAATCAATAAAGAGAATATTCGTGCCATGTTCTAAACCTTACTTTTAAACATTTTATAATACAAAAAAAATGTTTCATAATACCATCTCATTGTCTAAGAAGAACATCTCAGGAGAAATAGGTGGGTTCCTGAGGACCCAGCAAGGACTCCTTTACATGAAGGAATAATTGTTTACATCACTTCCCTGATAAAAAAAATTCCCATGTTTTATAGTAAATATATACAATATTGGAATCATAGCAGTTGATATATTGTGTTGTAATATGTGTCTTTGTAATGGTATGTGGAAAAAAACCTTGGAAGACATGGAAGAAACCACAGCCAGGGCAACAGTCAGACGAGAAGTAGATTAGCTTGCAGAAGGAATGTGGATGTAGCAAACATCTCAGAAGGGATCCTCCGTGGTTTCTTTGATTGTGAAGATGACAGGGGAGAAATATACTTTCAGACTTGCAAAATTCTGTTAATATAACCTTCTAATGAAGTAGAGTTAATATTTCTGGGTATGCTTCTTGTCTGGACTACCTCACAAGGTGTTCACACGAATGTGTCTTTCACATTCAGTCAGCTAGGCAATGTCATGTTGTTGATATTCAGTAAAGAAAAGGCAGAGGACTAGTGCTCTAAAATTAATTGCCACTTCACAGAATTGCAAAGTAAATATATATGATTGCATATGTTCCCTTTCCCTCCGATCAATTCAAAAGCTTACAATGCACGACCAAAGGTCCCAGGAGTTTTGGCTGCAGCTTTCAGACCACTGAAAGTTGCTACCAATATGATTCTTTAACATTATTAAGTAAAATACTTGGGAGGAATTATGTTATTTCTAGTTAGTTTTCATTTTACATAAATGTGAATGTAATCCTGTTATATTTAATTTGCCTCTTTACTTTACCCATTAATTTTTTCATAACAGCCCTAGCATATTTCTCAAAGGCTACATGTGACTGTTAGCCCAGAAAAGGTTGTAGCCCCTAACTTGGGAGTTAGTTCTTCCTGGATAATGATGTAGGTTTGAACAGAATTCAATACATCTTCCAAATGGGAAGGTACTAAATGTCCACAAGATTGGACACAAAATTTATCATAGTTTGTAATGCATTTTTTTTTAAATCATAATCAGGAGCTGCTGTTGCATTGTGGTCCTCAGTGATACAAAGCAAAACAAAGCAATGCTTCAAAGCAGTGGTGACAATTACTGCTTTGAAGCTTTTTTAAAATAACCTCATTGGCCAACATTCACAGTGAATGAGGTGATAAATTTAACATCATATTGAATTGAACTTTAAAATTAATGCAGAATGTTAAAGACTCTATGCACTCACAGAACTCTATGCCAAGTTAGATATGGTTCTATTTTCTGCTATGTCAAACTAAAAAAAAATAGCATGCAGTTCTTGGCTATGTCAAATCATGACAACCCCCCCCCCCTCGGTATCTATCTATCTATCTATCTATCTATCTATCTATCTATCTATCTATCTATCTATCTATCTATCTATCTATCTATCTATCTATCTATCTATCTATCTATCTATCTCTAGCTAGATAGTTAGGTAGCTAAGTAGCTAGCTAGCTTCTTAAACATGATGGTTTTTGTTATTTTGTTATTTTGTTCACATACACTATTTTTATTTTGGAATAAACAGTGCTAGAGTACTCCAGGATACAAGAAAAGGTCAAAGAAGAATATAAGTCTAAAAATCACACACCTTCATTTTAAAAGCCAAGTAGGACTTTCTATGATTAATAAAATGACCAAGATGAAATGTTCATATTTTTCAGTACCTTGCTGATCTTTTGGGAATCATTGTTAGACTTAATAACAAGGTAGCATGCTAATACTTTTTTTTCATTTGCCTATAAATTAATCATAGTCTTAACCTCATGATGTATTGTCTCACAATTATAATAATAATAATAATATGCATCTCACAATAATGGCATTTACTCCATTGTTACTGTACCCACTGAGCCAAATGTTAAAACAGAACAGAAAATTAAGACAACTACTATTAAAAGACTGCTTCTTTGATAAAGGCTGACCCAGTGGCACTTTAAGTACAATCAATAACTGAAGCCTCACAGATACGGTAAATGGTGGGTCATTTCTTGTCACTTAGAAATATTGCTATGCTCTCCTCAGAGTTGAATATCCATGAATTTCAACTTTCCATGCCAAAAAGGCAAGGCCTAGGGTGAGCTAGCTAAAAAAAAAAAAAGGGGGGGGGAGGCAGATTTAAGTATACAAGATGTTGCCCACCACTTTTACCTCTGAACACCATCTTTATAGAAGTATACTTTACTTTTGATATGAACATCTCATGGATGTTCTCACCATACTTTTGAGTGCATCCCCATCTGTGTAACCTTATGATTTCTGACATGCCCTTTTCCATCATTATGTATTTAAAAGATTTATATGGCCACCCATCTTAAACAATTCTGAGTAACTTACAATAACCAGAATTGTTTTGAAAATCCTTTTAAATCCCATAGCTTTCTTCCTTGCAGTTTGTGTGAAAAGTTTGGTTTTGTGAAGCATAATCTAGTGTTCAGCAGCTGCTCTTCTTCTTCTTCTTCTTCTTCTTCTTCTTCTTCTTCTTCTTCTTCTTCTTCTTCTTCTTCTTCTTCTTCTTCTTCTTCTTCTTCTTCTTCTTCTTCTTCTTCTTCTTCTTCTTCTTCTTCTTCTTCTTCTTCTTCTTCTTCTTCTTCTTCTTCTTCTTCTTCTTCTTCTTCTTCTGTATAGACATCAAGTTTGGTTGTTTCCTCCTCCTCCTCGGCTGTCGGGGGAGATACAGACTTCTGACTCTTGCTTCTCTGGCGGCCTCAACCATTGTTAATTGATGTTGCAGTGTGCCTTTGATGTTGTCTCTCCATCTTCTTCTGGGTTTGCCTCGTGTCCCTTGGCCTTCTCCCTTTCTCCTTCTCCTCTTTTTTTATATGCCATTTTCCAGATCTAGGGCTATTACCACCAGTTAGACAATCTTAAAAATGGCTTCAGGATTTTAAAGACAAGTTATTACTATCTACAAAATGCTATAGAGCAAGTTGTAAAAAACAACAACATGATAATACCATGCTATCTAGTGGAAAGTGGTCATGGAAAAAATACCTAAGACCTATTTACAAAATAATCCAAAAGGGATCATGCTTGGAAAGGTGCCATCACTGAAAGGCTGAAGTTATGTCCAGAATACTACTTAAGGCTCAAGTCTCTGAAAATTACATAATAGACTTTGGAGTGGATTCTCTGTGCTGCTTTAAATGTAAACAACACAAATCATTGACTGAGATCTAATTGTTTGTGTCTATAATTTGATAGAAAGATTTTTTCCCCTCTTCATTAATAAATAAAAAGGACAAAAATGTGAACTCTACAAATTGCCATAGATTCATTTTATTTTGTATGGCTTTGTGCCATGTAGCATTTGCATTACGGCACTCCAATAAATAGCTGCAGAGTGATCCAGAAATGTAATTTCTATTCCCTGTTCCATTAATATATCAGGAGAAATAGGAATGGCAAGAACATTTTGTATCGGAACCTTGATGGTCTCTGGAGAACTAACTCCATTAATGTCTGAAAGAAATGTGAGGAACAGATTATCTTTGTCTCCTTGCAAAAAAAAATTCAAAACATAAACTAAGATAGATAAATAACCAGGTATGTTTTTTTCCTCTTAATATTTGCAGAAAAATCTTCTCCCTTCCCTATCTGTAATAATAGATTAATAGATGGATACAGATAGATAGATAAAGATATATTGTAAGTTTAGAGGTTGTTTACAATGAAAACTGTTCCATATTTACTTAGACATGTCCCATTGTATTTGGTGAGACACTCAGGTAAATCCGCATAGGATTAAGACTTCCTGTTTTCATTCACATTTTTAAACAAGTGTTTTCTTCTTAAATCAAGGTTGAGTCATATTTTGCTACCTGAAAGAGCAAGAGCTAGATTTCTCTCTCATAAGTTGATAACTAATTGTAGTAACATCTGACTCTTTCTTTTGTACCTTCTCTCCTACTTGAAAATAACAGAGGAATCTAGGAGAAACAGAGCTTTGGATTTAATCAGTACATTTTTATAGGGAGGCAGCAATAGGAATTTATGACTGCTCTATCTTGCAACGTACAGTCATTTCTGGAGTGATTATAGACTTATTGAATGCCCACATTCAATTAAAAGTCAGGAGAAAAATGCCACTAAGTATTTCTTCCCAAGAAACTCTTTGAGACCACTTCTGGAAGGAAGGAAGGAAGGAAGGAAGGAAGGAAGGAAGGAAGGAAGGAAGGAAGGAAGGAAGGAAGGAAGGAAGGAAGGAAGGAAGGAAGGAAGGAAGGAAGGAAGGAAGGAAGGTGATAGACAGACAGACAGACGTTATAAAGAAAAGGAGTGTTTTTCAAGGGACGTACCCTTTCTTTGACTCATAGTTCCTTTTCATTTTCTTGCTTGATTTTTGAATCTCTCTCTCCCTTAGGCTTTTTCTTATTCACCTCTGGCTTCCTCTTCTAACCCAACTGGCCTGCTGTCTTTCCCAGTAATTGATTTTTGATTTAAATACAGCTTGAATTCAGGATTTTTAAAAATACACACACACATATATATAAGCCTTCTATCCAAATGATTCAGCTACTAAAATTTATCTTTTGGAGAAATATTTATTATTTCAAAAAGCAATGCATGTATACTTTATTGACAAGCTCCCTCAAAGAGCATAATTCGACTAGGAGAGCCTTATAGGAATATTTTCTACAAAGTAACCTCAATAAAAAAATTGGTGAGCTTGATCCATTTTACTTAGCATTCAATGTCCTCCAGAGATTAATAGCCTTGGGACTTTTTTGAACTGCAAACTTTGTGTGCTATGCTGCCTGCATCTAACAAAACAAAACAAAGAGTAGCAAAACAATTTTATGCTTTCTAGTGCAACTTTTCCAGCATAGGATAGTGTGTTCAATAAGCACATGACCTCTTCCAGACTAAGTTTATATCTTGGTTCTAACTTGCAAACAAGACATCTAAATGGTTTCCTTGGGTATTTTATTCCATCTATATCTATTGGAGTTCTACAGAAGAGTATAACTATTTTGTAATATAGGATATATAGCTGTTGACAAGCTGTAGATATACAGAGATGAGAGAGAGATGGGAAAGAGAGAGAAAGAGAGAGAGAGAGAGAGAGAGAGACCCACATGACTTTCATGTTGGATAACTCATTTAAAATTTAAGTCAGGATGTCTTTGTACATTATGTGATGTCACAGTTCATTTAACTAAAGTTCAGTTAATAAATTATCATTATCTGGTTCCATATAGCACTATAAGCCATAAACTATAGTGTACACATCATAACCATTATGCTGAAACCAAACAAATAACATTATTAAGTATAATATAAGAATGCTGCCTGTTGTGAATCTACTACAAAAAGAATGTATTTGATGTTAGGGATCATCAGGAAAAGAATTGAAAATAAAGCTTCTAATATTGCAATGGTTGTATACGCATCTATAATGTAAACACACTTTGAATTTGATGTATGAGTTGAGGATGAAAAATAATCTTTCAGGACTAAGAAACTAAGAGACTCAGGACTAAGGGATCAAGCAACAACCAGAAGGACCAAAATACTGGAACAATTCTCTAACGAATAAAAATGATACACAGGACTTCTAAAGTTTATGCAAAGAAGAAAAATGGTTGTTGTATAGTATGATATATGACACTGAGAAAGTGAATGAATATGCCCTTTGCCCTCTTTTAAGATCATCAAATGATGGGAAGCAGACGGGCTTCATGGCTAAAGACCAGGACAGCTAGTTTCCCTTAACTTCCCTAACCACAATCAGCTGCAAATATCTAGATGACCACTAGATGGCATGAAAGAGCTAAGAGTTCTCTGTGATCTTCTTGTATCTGGTGGTTGCACAGTTTTGTGCAGTCCAGACACAATTCTCATACTCTTCTGCACTACATTATTATTGGCTAAATCTGAAAAATATTTCTTTCTCTATCTATGGAGATTCTCAGCCATCCAGGTCATGGTTGTCCCAAAGGTGCTTTGTTGAAGACATTTAGCACTTTAGGATGAACACCCTTCGAATGGTGCAGGAGTATGAATAGATTTCCAGAAAACATTGCAGACTACAGGAACCATTTGCACTTCAGTTTGAGATGCAGACAACAAAGACTCATCCCCAACAGCCTGCACCTGTCTTCAACAGGGAAGGAACACAGGGCAAAAAATATCATGCAGCCAAGAAGGCTCCACAGACATTTGCACTACTCAGGTGACCCTGAGGACACAGGTAAACCTCTAAATGGCCTCAACGACTCTCTAAAAGAATGCAAATTGGCCAGCTGTCCACAAGGAATATAAATCCTTCCATTCCCCACCATCCAGTCAGAGCTAAGAAGCTTCTTGGATGAGAAGCAAAAGGTCTTCAAAGAAAAAACAAGAAAGTCCAGTTGCCTCCTGAAAAAGCATCTTTGGGATTCCTTTCTCTGTATTTTATTATTGGTTTGCCGCTAACTAAGTCTCCCTTAGGCCAAATCTGTGAACTTTCTTCTCCCCTGCTAGTCTGTTGCCACTATGGCAATCCAGAGAGGCAAACTTTACTCCGCCCCATGCTCCATTTAAAGAAGAGGAGAAAATTAACCAGCGAGCCAATTAACAACAGACCTGATGAGCTCACTTATCTATTTCCCAAAGCTAATCGGCTAAACGTCTCTTCAGTTAAGACATGTTCTTTGATTGGGGGAAAGAAATAAGCTCATACTAAGGTTAGTGAAAAGAAAGTAAATTTGTTCAATATTCTTATGGGCACGTCAACCATTCCATTTCCTATTTTCTTTATATTTTTATGCTTTTCCTGATGTTTTTTTCAGGAACAAGTTATAGGTACCGTGTTTCCCCGAAAGTAAGGCCTACCCCCAAAATAAGCCCTAGCTTGATTTTGGGGGGTGGGCCTAATATAAGCCCTACCCCAAAAATAATCCCTAGTTTTGGGGTGAGGCACATACCTAAAAATCAACCTAGGGGTTGGAGTATGGATCTGCCCCACGCGCTCCGCACCCATTTATCTTGCAACCAGGCCTCTCCTCGCCGGGCCCACTTCTTCTGCAGCGTCTTTTGCAGCCAGGCTTGCATTTCTCAGTCACAGGCCTTTCTGGAAGGCCACTGCAGCCAAGAACCGAGCTATGCAGATGCCTTCCGGAAAGGCCTGACTGCAAAATGCAAGCCAGAATGCAGCTGCAGAATGAAGCTGCTCCTTCGGCCGCAGAAGAAATGGACCGGCTGGGCGGGGCTGTCAGTGCCAGAGGTGAGTATAAAAGACATCTCCCAAAAATAAGACCTGGTGCCTCTTTTGGAGGCAAAAAAATAAAATAAAATAAGACCAGGTCTTATTTTTGGGGAAACACAGTACATCTCTAGATTGCAAGACTCTATACAACCACTAAATGGCAGCAGAAAAAAACAAAAATCTAACTACTTGCTGCCATCTACTGGTAGTAGTTTCTGCAGTCCAGAGGAGGTGTCTTTGGCAATTCAGGTGCCCTTTACTCCAATTTAACTAACTTTGAGCAAGAATAAACACAAGAAAGCTGCATAGAAGCTGTACTACAAAGAAGTGGAGGAAAGCCCACTGGAAAGTCTTGCAGCTAGTGACTAGCTCATGGCAAAGAGCAGGAGATGTAGGGGGGTGTCATTCACATGGCTGGACAATAGAAATAAAATTGCACTGTAAATGAAAGAACTATCTGAGGAACTGGTTGTGAGAACTGCATGTGCTCAGGAGAGGAGCTACTCAGAGTTTTCTTGAGATGCCATAGGAGGAAAAGATATATTCATATTAGCAGATACAAATGCTGAGACTCCATTAAGCACAAGAGCAAATTCCAGCTGCCACTAAGGTGGCATGAAGACTTCTTGGGAATGGAGCAGAATAAAATGGCAGCTGCTGAGACTGAAAGGAGGGATCAGATAATGGAATGACAGCCCCAGGAGCAATGGGTTCAATAGTGCAACAATTGCAGATTACAGACAAGGGATCTCTTCAAATACAGTATTAATTACCCCTATAATACTTGTCTCTGTTTCACAGAGTAATGACCCATATGGATATACTACATAGTGAAGTCCAGTAGATAGAATTTTGAGTACCATCCATTTAGTCAGAGAGTCCATTGGAAACTTGTTTCCTGAGCTACCTCTATAATCCCAGCTAATCCCAGTAAAACAGAGGAGAAGTTAGATCTTGTTTCAGTAAAAAAAAGCTATGATATCATCACTGCTGAAGAACAAGTTGACATATCATTTAGCTAGCGCAACTGTGATACAGGGAAGTTTTCAATTAATTATCCTGCAGATAATAAAAGGTGTCCACCTCAGGCCTTAATCAAGAGATTTGGAAGCCTATCTATTTCATCCAAAAGAGAGATGAACAACAGAACTTCCTATCTTTTCTGGCAAATAAGTGTCCATCATTTGTAAGGGTACATGTGTATTCCTGTCCATGCTTCTGAGAAGCAATCTGGAGACACCTTCGAAGCAAAGAGTGCTGAGAGGTCTAATCCCCATTGCATTGTCAACAGCAAAACAGAATAGACATTTTCAGCTCTCGAATTGATTTTATGACTTTTGTATGGAACGCCATCAGAAGATTCTGCATCTCAGCAATGCTATTTTATTGAAAGACAGGTGAATAGAAAAATGCCAGAGTTAAATCACTGAACAATTTAATTGAATGTCAGGCAGAAGGAATGCTGCAAACCACCCAGAGTCACTTTTTGTGTGGTGGACAACTATAAAATCTGACTAATAAATAAATAATAAAATAAGCATCCTTTTACAAAAATAAAAATGTGAGGCAATTAGAGGATTATGGTGGCTTTAAGGGACAGTAAAAACCGTGAACCTGTTCTCCAAGCATGCAGTCTTCCTGAGCCAAATGAAGACACTATTTTTATATTTATTAGTAGATATAGCTTAATTCTCTTTGGTGTTTTGCAAGAGAAGGAGGGCTGATAAAATTACAAAAGCATTTCTGTCCTTCTACCTTCTTAGCTTTGCTGGTCATTTGTCACACTGCTCTCCGCCTCACCAGGTCAACTAACCCCATTGGGCACCAGCTGCCACCAGTATGAGGTTTGAGACAGGCATAGACCACAAACTCTGTTGGCCTTGGAAATTCGATTGTGTGACAAATTATGCTGATTAGAAATTGTGTCGGCTGCAGTTCTAATACAGTATTTCTGGAAGCACAAGATTTAGCAAACTCCTAATTCCTTCAGTTGTTTTAACACATAGTACGCTATTTAATCCTGAGACATTGTGAAAGATGCCTAGCCAATGGTTAAGTAATACACTGAAACAGTTAATTCCAGTTGCAGTCATTGGCTTGCTGGATCCCAGAATTGCTCCACTGCATGGAATGTGGCTTCTCAGCCATTCAGCTGCTAAAGAGGTAACAGCAGGGACACTCCAAATTCTCCGTACTGGGAATGCTGGATAGAATAGCTTTTGTTAAGAAGCAACAAGGGAACTGAATTACTTGTTGGATGGTAGAAGAAGGGAGGGGAAACTGTGTCATTTCAGAATTAGACAAATTTGCAAAGAAAGAATTAATGATACAAACAAGGAGACAATATTTAAAAGGGAAATCTGTCTTCCACTGCCATTATGAGCTTTAATTACATGAAAAGCTATGCAAACCATAACTGGAACATAGCCATATAGACAATAATAAAATCTGTGCAAAGCTTGGGTTTGTTTAAGTAGAAAGGCAGGAATATATCTTTAAATGCAATTCTTTTTAAACTGCAAAAGCAGGTAAAAATATTATCAGTTTCAATGCCACATTAAAAATATTCTTTCCCACATTTTCCAAATGTTGTCCTCAACCACAATGTATTAAAGTTCATCCACAGATAATACCTTGGCATAAATAAAATTGTTATGTTTCGGGATCGGTGAGGCATTGACGAGGCAGCAGGTGCAAACAACAACTCTTTTTATTAGGTTAACACAGAAGCGGCCTAACTGCCATTAGCCTCTATTTATACAATCACCGCTAGGCGGCGGCCAATAGAATTAAAGCAGAATTTCCCGCTTAAAGACAAGTTAACAAGTATGTAGACAGCCAGTCTGGAGTTTAAACAATTGCAGCCATTTGGCCATTTCCAACAATTTCCAAGTAATTCACATCAATACATAACACCCCTTCCCCCTAGATAGTTCACAATGACAAATATTGAACATAGTCCTGTAAATACTTTGGTGGCCTTCTCGACTGTTCCCAGTGCCTCGGCACCGTTGGAGGCCCCCGGTCTACTAGCTCGCCTGCCAGGCTGGGTAGACCGGGGCTTTGGGACCCGTTCACTATGGGTAGACCTGAGTCTCTGTGGCCGGTCTGTCCGGGTACACCCAAGCCAGTGTCCATTGGTGGAACAGTTTTCACCGGGCTGGAAATTGGAGCCGTCTGCCGGAATTTCTCAGTGGCTGCAGTCTCTGTGTTCGGGGCCGACTCGCCTTCTGCTAGTGCCCCGTCCCCTCATCGGGGAGTCTCGCCCATGCTCAAAAACTCTGATGCACGGCTACTGTCGTGCTGCCCCTGATTTTGCCTTTTGCCAGAGTCATGAGCTAGCGGCTGGTTTGCTAGCCTCCTGCGCAGTTGGTCGATGTGCCTGCATAGCACGCGACCATCTTCCAGGACCATTTTGTATGAAAGTGGCTCTGACACCTTACCAACCACAGCTACCACCCACAATGCCCCTTGCGCATAGTTTTGTGCCCAAACCGGGTCGCCGACCTTCAAACTCCGCAGTGGCTTTGGCTGTACTGATTCCAAGGCAACTCGGTCTGGATGAAAGCGATCCAGCTTAGTGATCAAGCGCCAGCCCCATCATAATTCAGCTGGTCTTCCCCCCATGGAAGTGCAGGGAGTCATGCATTGGTATAGTAAAAATTCTGCCAGCCTATGCTGCCAATTGCCGGTTACGATCCTCTTCAAGGATTCTTTGGTTGTCCGGACCATGCGTTCCGCTTGGCCATTTGAGGCCGGGCGAAAGGGGGCCAAAGTGGCATGCCTAATCATATTAGCCCTTAAAAATTCTGCGGCGGTAAATTGAGCCCCATTGTCCGAGACTATCACATCGGGTAGCCCGTGCATGACAAAGATTCTGCTCAGTTCCTGAATGGTCCTGGCAGTAGTCATAGTTGGGACAGGAGTGACCTCTAACCACTTAGAGTGACTGTCCATGACAATGAGGAACAGCTATCCCTGAAAGGGTCCCGCAATATCGATGTGGATTCTTGACCATGGGGCTTGGATGGTTTCCCAGTGGTGGACTGGGGCTTGAGGCATCTCTGGTCTGGATTGCTGGTAAGTGTAGCAACTGTGTACTTGGACCTCAATATCTTTAACTAGCCCAGGGCACCAAAGGTAGCTTCTTGCAAGTGCCTTCATCCGGACTATTCCCGGATGTCCCTCATGCAGAGACTCTAACGCCCTGGGCCTCAATGAGTTTGGGACTATGACCCAACCTCCCCACAAAATGCACCCCCTGTGAGCTGACTGCTCGTCCTTCCTCCTACTAAAGCTCTGAAAGTGGGGCCCCGGGCTAATGTCCGGCCATCCTGTGAGCACCCAGTTCAACACACGGCTAAGCGTCTTGTCCGAAGCTGTTTCTGCAGCCACGTCCCCTGTGTTAAGGGGAGACTCCGGCAAATCATGGATAGTCAGGATGCAAGCAGCTGGAGCGGGGTCTGGCTCTAATTGCGGCAGGGGCAGCCTGCTAAGGCCGTCCGCGTGGCCCATTTTCCTGCCCAGTTTATGAATCAGCCTGTAATTATAAGCTGAAAGAAAGATGGACCACCTCAACATCTGTGGAGAGATGATCTGAGGTGTTTGTCCATCGTAAACAGACCCAGAAGTGGCTTGTGGTCCGTAAAGACCGTGAATGGCCGACCATACAAATAGTCATGAAATTTCTTAATACCAGCCACTATGGCCAATGCCTCCTTATCTATTTGGGCGTAGTTGCATTCCGCCGAGGACAGAGTCCTTGAATAATAGGGTATGGAAACTTGTCTCCCATCAGCCGCTAAATGGCTCAACACAGCCCCTACCCCATATGGAGACGCATCACACGCAATGCTGATAGGCAGCTGTTCATTAAAATGCGTCAGTACCGAGTTTGAAGACAACAGTGATTTGACTGCTGAAAAACTTTTCTCGTGGATAATCGTCCACTGCCACTGTGCTTTCTTATCCAAGAGCCGGTGTAACGGCTCTGCCACTGCGGCCTCGTGAGGAAGGAAAGCATGATAAAAATTGAGCAGGCCTAAGAATGCCTGAAGCTCCCCCTTAGACTTAGGACTGGGGGCCTGCTGAATTGCTTTGAGCTTGGATTCAGCAGGGTGAATGCCTGCAGCATCAATGCGGAAACCAAGAAATTCGGTTGAAGCTACCCCTATTTTGCATTTTTCCCTCTTCAGTTTCAGCCCCGCTTCACGGAAACACTGAAGGACGGCTTTGAGCCTTTCTGCCAATATTTCTACTGACTCCCCAGCTATGAGGATGTCATCGAAATATGGACACACTCCTGGAATATTTTTGAGCGTGCGCTCCATCACGCTCTGGAAAATCCCTGGGGCGACACTGACGCTGAATTGTAGGCACCTTACCCTGAAAGCTCCCCTGTGGGTAACTATGGTCTGAGCTTCTGCCATGGCATCGTCCATGGGCAGTTGCTGGTAGGCTTGAGCCAAATCTAATTTGGTGAATATGCGACCTCCCTGTAGTGACGCCAAAATATGGCTGACTACAGGCACCTGATATGAATGTTGTTGAAGCGCCCTATTAATAGTGCACTTATAATCCATGCAAATGCGCACCTCACCGTTGGCCTTAAGTGGCGTAACTATGGGGGTTTCCCACCAACTGCTGTCTACTGGCTGCAACACGCCTTGTTGCAACAGCTTGTCCAGCTCTGCATTGATTTTAGATTTAAGGGCAAAAGGCACTCTACGAGGCTTGATCCTTATTGGGGTTATGGTAGGATCAAGGTGGAAGGCAATTGGAGGTCCCTTGTACTTTCCTAAGTCAGAGCTGAAAACCTCAGCAAACTCCTGGCAAACGGCCTCCAGGTCCGTTGCTTGCATTCGGTTTATGCTAGTCACATGGATGCCCAAGGCATCAAACCAGTCTAGCCCGATGAGGCTTGTGCTGTTGCCCTCAACTACCACAACTTCCAGGGGACCCTCAAACTCTTTGAATTGAACTTTGAGCATAGCTTCTCCTTTAACTGCTACACAGGAGTTTTGGAAATCTGTTAGCAGGAGATTCGATGGCTTGAGTTTGTTTGCCGCTGCGACTGCAAATGTGGTTCAATGTTCCTTGGGAAATTATAGATAGGGCTGACCCAGTGTCCAGTTCCATGTGGAATGGAACTCCTTGGAGCTTGACTTTGAGTCTCAGCTTTTCCTTAAGTGGGAGATGGGCATCTGTTCTAAACACGCTCCTTCAGCTGGCACAATAGCCAACTCTGTGTTGCCCCGGGGCCCCGGTACATTTCCTGAGAAACTCTTCTTGTAGAACTTCCCTCTGGCGGCCCTTACAGACGGCGGCGATGTGGTCTTGTTTGCCACACGCCCGGCATATTGCTGTGCGGAACCTGCACTCCGAGCGTCTATGTCAGCCTCCGCAACCCGCACATCGAGTGAAGGGAACTGTCTTGTCAAATGGCCTCTGGGCTCTTTCTGGTGGTTTCTGCAACCAATCGATCTCATGGTCCATGTCGGGGTCTTCTTCCCGTTCAGCGTCTTATGGTGGATGGTTTCTGGGCTGGAAGTGTTCTTGGAGGGCTGTAAGGCTTTGATGGCTCCCCCGGCGGCTTCTTCGGCCATAATTTCCTTGAGGGTGTCTTGGAATGATAGGGTCTCCTTCATGAACAACTTCTGTTGAAGGTTCCTGTTCCTCAACCCACACACCAAATGGTCTCTCAGTCTCTCTTGGAGGTCTGTGAAATTACAGAGCCGGGACGCCTGTTGCAGTGCGGCTATGAATTCGGCAGCTGACTTGCCTGGTTGCTGCTCCCTTTGTTCGAAGGCGTGTCTCCAGGCAATAACAGAGAGCTTCAGCTCGAAGTGTTCCTTGAGCATTTTCTTGAGCTCGGCGTAGGCGACTGACTCAAGCGTAGCTGGAGCAACCAAGTTTTTGGCTATATCGAACGTCACCTGGCCACACACGCACAGCAGTGTTGCGGCCTTTAAGCCATCTTCGCTAACTTGGTTAGCTCTCAGATAGTTCTCGACGCGAGAGATGTATGAACTCCACCACTCTGGATGCGTAATGTTGAACTCTGACAGTTTTCCGAGCTTGGCCATGGTGAGTTGTCTCCAACCTCTCAATGCCTTGTGCTGCTAAGGCTTCTGTGGGTTTCCCAGGGACGGGTCCCTTGGGAAGGCGCTATCTCCAGCGTTTTCATACTGGCAGGTAGAAAGGGGGGGAACGTGGTTCCAACCTGGGGGCTGACACCTGGTCTCACCCCTTTAGTGACTCAGCTCTTCCACCTTAGCAGCACATCCCACCTTCATCGCCACTGTTGTGTTTCGGGATCGGTGAGGCATTGACGAGGCAGCAGGTGCAAACAGCAACTTCTTTTATTAGGTTAACACAGAAGCGGCCTAACTGCCGCTTAGCCTCTATTTATACAATCACCGCTAGGCGGCAGCCAATAGAATTAAAGGAGAATTTCCCGCTTAAAGACAAGTTAACAAGTATGTAGACAGCCAGTCTGGAGTTTAAACAATTGCAGCCATTTGGCCATTTCCAACAATTTCCAAGTAATTCACATCAATACATAACAAAAATGTTCTTCAATGCTATCTTGGCAGCCTAACCAATAGCACAACCAGATTATAATCATGACTCTGGATACTGGCAGTCTTGCGTGAAACCCAGCTTAGGTAAGAAAATTATGGGGTGGTATAAAAGGTGATTTTTCTGCAATGATTATGACTGCCCTTTACCAATCTAGGTTATGAGGTTATCCAAGGGGATAGAAGAGTCTGAGAAAAAGGCAGATATTTAATTCAATATTTAAGTAAAAATTAAAAAATATATTGGGGGGAGACAGAGAGAGAGAATGAGAGAGAGAGAGAGAGAGAGAGAGAGAGAGAGAGAGAGAGAGAGAGAGAGAGAGAGAGAGAGAGAGAGAGAGATTACGGTGCAGCTGCAATTTCAATGCCAGGATCCTAATTGAAAGCTGCAGGATAGCCCCTTACACCACGGGTGTCAAACTTGATCACGTCACGTGACGTATCTTGATGTATCACGATGTTTTTTGCCTTTGCGGAGCCGGGAGGGCATGGCCTGCATGTGATGCATATGGGCGGGCGGCCGCCAGTTTGACACCCTTGCCTTACACTATCCACTTCTGGAAGCTCATAATGAATGGCCAAACGGGTCTACTAACTGGTAATTTTGCCCCAGTAAAGACAACTGTTGCAATGATGAAGCATTCTAAATGTTAGACATAGAAGCAGTCTGGCTTTTATTCAATTTGATCAGATACTAGACCAGTAATATATTGTTCATTATAATCTGGACCATTGAATATTAGCAATGCTCTGAACATTGCTAACATCTTTAGATGAGCTAATCAGTGGTTTCTTGCTCTTGGGAGCTATTCATTATAACGTTGCCGTAGTGGGCTTTCCATCCCATGTAAGAAGCACCCTTCTTAAAAGAAATGGTAGTTCCTAGTGGCTCAAAGAACTCTGGAGCAATTCAGCTACCAGAGGAGGGAGCTGTTACATGTTTTATAGAAAATTCTTGAGGAGTGAAGACAGCTAAAGATTTTTTTCTTTTGATATATTACATATCTTGATTTCTGGTAGCCTGTAGAACTTAATTATTTTAATGCTTCAAGAGAGAGGCATCAGGTGGTAGGAACCACCTCCCTCTAAAAAGGCAGGGAGGACAGTAATAATTAGCAGCTATAATGTATAGCAATAGAGCAAGAATATCAATAGGATATCAGATCAACTCATAAATATCAGATCAACTTATATCCTGATTTAGGATATCCACTATTCACCAAGTTGAATATCAGGTTCCAAAAGTAACTTTTGAGTAAATTTCTATGTGGGGTGAACAAAACAAAACAAAAAAGTGGCCAGGCAGATTGTTTGGGGGACAAACATTGTATATATATTTTTTAACCGAGAGCCAGTTTGGTGTAATGGTTAAAGTTCCTAGCTAGAAATCAAGAAACTCTGAGTTTTCATTTGACCTCAAGCTCAAAACTAGCTGGGTACCTTGGACTAGTCACTCTCTCTCAGCTAGAGGAAAGAGGCAATTGAAAACCACCTCTGAAAATTTTGCCAAGCAAACTGGCGGCTTTTGTCTAGAGACAGTTGCCACGAATCAAGACTAACTTGAAGACAGCAAAATAATAATAAACTTTCAGTGAGGCACTATATTGATATGGTGGCAGGGCTTGTGTGCTCTGAGGAGGATGAGAATTATGCCAGAGGTTCAACCATACTGGACAAGTCTCATCAGAGGAGTCGGACAAAGGGTGTCTCTCCCATAACAAAATATGGTGAGACATAAATTACAGAAACCCAAAATATAATATATCTATACTTATAAGCAAAGTCACACATTTTTGATACAAAATAGGCGGGTCCATATACACTTTCTAATTATATTTTTTCCTTTTTACACTATTTGATTAGAGGGGAGCATTGTCCTTAGTCAAATTTAGCCTGTGCTTAAATTAAATATACTGTATATCAATATAACGTTCTTTGCAGCTGCAGTACAATATTTTTCATACTAAATGCATGCATTATATGGAATAAAATGAAATAAATAAATACCATATTCAAACATATTCAAACCAATATTGGAACTATTGGTTATGAATTTTTGTCTTAAAAAGTTATGGCCATATTCTTTAGAAGGTTTATGGGAAAATTTTGCCCATGGAATTCATGGCAAGGAGATGAAAAGATGAAGGATTTTAGTGACTAGGAATTTGAGGCCCAATCCAAGTATATTTCTGCTTACTTAGAAGTATAACCTCTCCATGGTCATGTCTTTTTGCCCCTACTAAACTTTCACACTTAGTTTGTTCACTGTAACAGATGATGAATTTTGTTTAGAATGTGCAATTCAAGGGCGTAAAGATATCCTTTGATACCCTTGCAATCATTTATGCTATGTGTACATGTTTTTTCATCAATTCAGAGAAAGTGGAAAGCGTGAGGAAGAAACTCAAAAAACTCTTACCTTGATTTTATTTTGTATAAGATGGGGCAGTGAGAAACTTTGGCAGGCTTTCAATATTCTGTTATTATACCTATACCATACAGGTGTAATATATGCTATAATACCTATAGTATTCCCAACCTTGGCAAATTTGAAGGTGGGTGGACTTCAGCTCCCAAAATTCTCAGCAATGGCTATGCTGGCTATGGAATTCTGGGAGCTGAAGTCCATATAGCTGGAAATTGCCAGGGTTGGGAAACTCTGCCCTATAGCAATAAAGGAGTACTGGAATTCTTGGGTTGTCTATTTCTTGACCTGGTCTCTCCTTGAAGACTAATACTAATTCTGAAAGCCTCAATATTCTCCCATTAAAAAGGCGACAAACCTTGCCATTAGATTTTGAAGATGGCGATGAATCCTTGGGCCATTCCGTTCCTTGCAAAAGAAAAGCCATCATCAGCATCAAAAGTAAATGGATATGCAAATAATGAATCTCCGCAATACCATTAGAAAAGGCTTCTTCAGCCAGGAGCAATCAACAACTTGTAACCCAATAAGCATTGCTTCATTCTCAGGGAGGTCTGCCAGGTTTCAGAGATCTCAGGTTCAATTTCTGACTTTCACAACCCAATGCAAGTTGGCCAGTAGAATTTCTTACAGATAAGTGCCTTTGTTTTTACTCTGCTGAAAGAAGGGGATGCCAAATGGGCTGTGCTCGTCATTAAAAGCAACGATCCATCACTGGATAATTACCAGAACTTCATGCAAAGATTAAGAGCTGCTTTTGATTATTTGACTAGGAGAGTAACAGCAAATTGGGAGATTCACAAGCTGAAACAAAGTAATCGGAGTCTGGAATACATAGTTTATTTAATAAATTAGTAGCCGAAGTTCTCCAGGCAGAATAAAACACAAGGAATATGCAATTTGAGTAAAAGAAAAACAATAAAATACAAAATAATAACACCATATATACTAGGCAGCAATAAGATGATCGTTCAGAAACTAAAACAATATGAATAAAATTGCAATTAAAATACAATACAAGTAAAACTAAAAGTTACAAAGTCTGTGACAATGGCAAGGTTTTTCACTTGGCACAAAAATGATGCTAGCTGTGGGTGCCAGAGGAGCCTCTGTGGGGAGAGAATTCTGTAAACCAGATGCCAGCAGGTCTCCCCTTCCACTTCTGTGCCAGCAAGATGGGGTAGAATGATCTGATTTTGATTGACCAGCTTGGGGAACAATGTTTTGATGAACTGAGAGATGAATTAGGGAAAGAAGAAATATCACAGAATATGGAACAACTGTTCCAATGTTGTGTGTGCTAACTGAAGGATCATTGAGGGAATTGAGGCACAGAGGGAATAATAAGGGGAAGATTTTATAGCCTTATAACCCTCCCCTATAACCTCCTCCTCCTCCAATTCTGGAGAGCCCATGCAAGTAGAAGCAGTGAACTAATTCCTGTCCCCAGCAGAGAAATATAAAAGAAGAGACCTTGGTTTATGTTTCTACAATGGATTCCCAGGATATCTAGCCAAGACATGCTCCACTGAAGTACAGACCTCTGAGTCAGTTGCAAAGGGCCATACGTGTGGAACTGCAGGATGCCTGGCAAGCAAAGCCTTGTCTTTGGAAACTTCCCAAATGCTAAACGGGGGCTTCCTGAGAGAATTTAAAAGAGGTCAGACAGCTGACAACAGGCAAGTGCATGTAATTATTCCTTGTTATTTTTTGCACCCCCTTAGGCGTGGAAATATAGCGCTCTCCTCTTTTAGATTCTGGTGCAAGAGTCACTTTCTTAGATGAGATTACAGTGCAGCAGCTTAAATTGCCCACACAGTTATTAAGCCTGTGGTTGTGGAAATGATTGATGGGCAATTGCTTCAGTCTGATCCTACTTTGCAACATACTATTCCTCTACAACTGAAAATCAATAAACGTACAGAATTCCTACCAATCTGTATCACAGCTGTCTTACATGTTTCCCCTAGTATTGGGTGTAGATTGGCTGCAAAGTCATAATTCAGATATCCCCTGGGAAAAAAGAATTATTTATTTATTTGAGTGAGTGATTGATTGATTTCTCTAACCACCCACCTCAGCATATGACTCCTTCTCCATCTCAAAAGTGCCAAAGTTATGGATGCATAAAATCAAAACAACCTTGATGGAGAAGAAAGAAACCCTGACAGACTTTCAGGATTATATTATACCCTATACCAATAAAATGGAATTCCTGGAATCCTTATGGTGTCTGTTTATGTTATCTTCCTTTTTAAAGGCTAATAGTCAGTAGATATGCATATTGATGTGAGTGTGATTGGATGCCATCAACAGAAGAAGCAAGGAGAACATCAGCTTTCCCAAAGGTGCTTTTCACTGAGAACATTAGCTATCACAATGAATGGAGGAAATTAGTCATGTACAATGTTGGGGTCTTAGTGCCCATGTTACAAATGACAAAATTTTCCCTGTTCCACAAGGGAAATGGATTCCTCTTCTTTCTAAACAGGAGAGAAGAAACTTTGATGTAGAATTGCTGAATGATATCAAACAGTGTTTCTCAACCTTGACAACTTTAAGATATAGGCTAGATGGTAAGCAGTGGGGAAATAGTAAATAGTTTGGCTAATGGGCTGAAATGGAAAAGGCAGGAGTTTGTACAGATTTATTATTTTGAGATATTGAGATATGCAGCACCTTATCTGCCAATTTTGAAGCCCTATTACCCCAAAAGCCAATCTCAAGCTCAACTAAGTGATGGACATCCAATCTGAAGTATTGGAATGGCCAATATGAAGATGAACCATGGAGTTCTGAAGGCAGTAAGGTCTGCCAGAAGAATTTTATCAATATCCTGGCACATATTCTACCTCACAAAAAACATCCAACTCCCTTTGCTTCTTCATCTATCACTTCTTCTACTTTTTCAGCCAAGGCTGCAAATTTAATGGATACAGAGCAAGTTTGACTCTTATATCTGCATCTAGGTACTGTATATACTTATGCTTATAATTTACTTCTTATTTGCATAATTCTTATGCATTGTTAATTAGGTAATCTTGTAAGGTTCTATTAAGTAACCTAAATAAAAGATGCTAAAAGCTATTAATATTTATTGCATAGAGCTGCACCCTTATATTTATAAGGGATGAGTTGCCTAATCCAGAGATGCTTAGAGTTCCGGACCCAAAGAATACAAATGAAGGCATCAACATAGTAAACTTTGGATATGCAGGTAATTTCACCTGCTTACAGTGATTCATTGCTTTGCTCAGATTTCAAGATGTCTTGCTTACTCCTGACTTTGTGGGAAAAAACAAAAAACCCAATGACAAACAGGAGATCTGAGGTCGATTTTTACAGTGGCAACTGAAGCCGTACATAAGGATTGTTAACAGAAAGACATGATGTGAAGTGTGGCTATTGGGGAAGCTGGTTCTTCTTTGTATGATTTATTGACAGTAAACTGAGAGACCTCTCAAGGCTTAACAAAACGGAACAGCTATAGAACCATCTTCAGGAACTAAAATTGCAAGAGCACGGGAATACATTGACAGCGATAGTGGAGATTATAAAACCAAGGAGACAGAGGATAAGCCAGACAGAAATGTATTTCTGTGTAAAAACTTGTTGCAATCAATTGCATTAAAATAAGTATTTGGTTATAATACTGCATCCCGTCACTTCACTAGGATAGCACTATTGAATTGTAATACATGTGATGAGGATGCACAGTACTTATTGAATGTATAAACTATAAACACTAAACATTCAGAACTAAATGAGTAAAGATAACACTGAAGTCAAGCCAGGTTCTGGAAGGACCCACAAATGTCAGCCATTATAAATTAAGGATATATTGTTGTGTAGAGGAGAAGAATGCGGGAATAAATTTTTAATCCTACATTTCACAGCTTTTCTATAAAATAGAACAGAATGGATTTTACTTCAGGGTTTGGATCAGGAGGCTCTATGATTTGGAAATAATTTGGGGTGTTAAGAAAAATAGCATCACAAAGAGTCTAGGTAAGACTGGATGAAAACTGCATGGATGATATTATTACAGAACTTCTTGACCATTTTAAAAGAATTGGCAACATATGAATCAAAGGTAACAGAACGTTTTTGCTGTCTTTGGCATCTGCATCCATTAAGGATATTTATGATTCCTCCAGTTAGAAACATTCAGTGCCTACTTGAAAATTGGTTATATAGCAATGAGAAAGGCCTGATAGGGCTAAAGATGTATGGTCTAGACTAAGCCATGGAAATAACCCTTCAACCCTTTCCTATTTTAACATGATAATTGCATGAAGTTTATTTATAGCAGGAGGTATGTTTTGGGGAAGTTAGCATGAAGAAAAAAATGAGTACCTATGAATAGGAAATGAAAGACATAAACAAGGTGACCTTCCTTTAAAATTCAAGTGTTGTGACAAGGTTATAGAGAATGGCAGGTAACAATCTGAATCAAAACATTGACCATAGAAGCATGATCATTCCTGATATATAACCAGTAGGATAGTAAAAGGCAAGAAGGATAGGGCCCAAAACCCTGTAATCAACAGGTAGAAATCATAGGGATGAGGCAGCCAAAAGCTTGTCCTTCCCTAAACACCAGTTTGTATACTTATTTTCCCCTTGTGTCTTGGTTTCCATGTGCTCAACTGAAAGCTCATCCATAGTCTTACAGCTGATAAGTATAGTCTGTAATGGAAATTACCTATCTAGATTGGCATGGCCTGAGAATGTTCCATCTGTTTAACCATAATATTCCATGGCTGATCCATAATAAATAATTCTGCTTAGTCTGGAGATAGGATCCTAAATACTGATTTTAGCCTTTACACATTTTTTTGGTGACTGAGGCATTTAAAGCTGGAGAATCATGAGAATCATGAGATCGCAGGTTGATCCTGCAATCAGGAGTGGCAATTGCAAAAAGGTGCCTTAGTGCCATGTGGCACTCAAGGAGGAATGAATAACACCAAATGATGTTTAGCTTATTAACAGAAAGAAAAAAAGCCTATTGAAGAAAGGCAATAAAATGGAGGGAAAAACAAACTTGGGAAACTCACTCTGAAAGAGAATGTGCAGGTTGTATTGCTACAGCAGTGAGAAGAAGAAGGGAGCCATGCTGTGGATATATATCACCTGGGTAGGTTTCCTACTAAAAATCATAGTTTTGGAATCTTCAGTATCTAGGCGAAAATCATAGGGATGATTCACAGAGTTTTTGATGAGGAATCAGAGATCTATTTCATCTCTACATGTTCTGCATATTTTCAATACCCATTTTCAGATTTCAGATGAATTGACCTTTACTGTCCAAAAAATTAAATGTGAAGAGTCAGTGCTGCTGTTTTTAAGGGGGCAATTGGAAGGATAAATAAAATTAATAACAGGTTTTGAATGATGGAATGATTTTTGTTCCATCTTCAGGGAAAATAGGTTTTCAGCTACAGCGAGGTATGACATTATGCATAATGATTGATTGCAAACATCTTATACTAGTAAACATCAAGGACATCTTGCCTTCAATATATATATATTTACTGTGTCAGGGAGTTAGATTTCTCAAGCATAATTCAGTACTCAGATAAAAAATATATTATCTTAAAAGCAGCAGTAAGAAAAGAATAGGTATGTATGTAAACACACATGTTTACACACACACATATGCAGCAATGCAAGTTAACATAACTGAGTCATTTTTAAGTTTTCTTCTACAATGTACAACAGTATATTTTTCTGTATCCATTCATTCATTCATTCATTCATTCAATTTATATAGCCATCCATCTCACATTCGCTTATCCTACATTACTTCTTGTAATGGCTCTCACATAAGAACAGCTTAACATTTGAGCTACCTATTACCATGGATTTCATTTACAATTAAGTAGTGAATATCCTTTACAATTCTGATTTCATGGGTTTTCTCAGCATAATTACATCTTGGGATTATTAAAACAATTTGTCCAATATACTTCACTGATGAGTGGGAGTTTGCATCTCATTTAACTATATCATTTATTATATTATTGTTTATAAAAGGATTAGACATAAAATGTAATGTATATGTCTGTGTACAAGAATTTGGTTGCTTTCATCCAACTAATGTATAGGTTTTTATAGTATCATCCTACATTTTTATGGTAATAGTTAGAGGAGGCTATAAGACACTATCAGTCAATACTGTAGAAATAGCCAAAGATCTCAGGGCCTGCAATTCTCTCTGTAGCTATTAGAAACAATCAGCCTTGTTAACAATTATTGCTAATAAAAGCTTCATGCTTCAGAATACAACTGAGAATTATTTGTAATTAATGTTCAATAGCATTAATTTACTGTGAGGTGAGGTCACTGGACAAGGAGAAATACTGTGATTACAGTGGAAAAGTTAAAAGCTTTTCGTGCAACAAGAAAGAAATAATTATTTATGTATTTATCAAATTTAGAGACTGCCCATCTCACAGAGTTTTTCTCTTTGTCTTGCTGAAGATCAACAGCCTAGTCTTTACCACATTTCCTCAAAAATTACTCCTGATAATTGTGCTTGCCCTCAGGTAACAGAATAAATGAGAAATTTGTGATCATCTGCTTTTTACATGCGTACAATAAGTATTGTCCTACAGAACAAGCATCCTTGATTTTGTTTCTGTCTGAAAAAAGACTTTCTGCTCTTCACAAAGAAGTAGATGGGGCCAGGGCAAAAAAATCCATCGGACTTTATTTACATTGAAATGAATGCAATTGAAATTAATTAAATACATTGCATTGAAAGCCAGCAACTTATTTGCAAATGATTTATTAAAATTTCCCACCCTGGTTTTGGGACGAGAAACTGGTGTCAGTTTCACCAAATATCTTCGTGAGAATAAACACAATAGAAACGTGAGAGTTATTTTTGTAAACCAAAGCATTGGCACAGGGCTTTATTTCTTCTTTCCTGTTTTTCTCTCTCTTGTTGGTAGCCTTTTTCCATTTTTTATCTCTAAGCATCATTCTGAATATTCTGTAGGGAAAGAAATAGCAGTTCTACAAATCAATGTGGAAGACTCATATGAAAAAAAGTCTGCAAAATGCCTTTTTTTTCTTTTATAGGTTTCTGTGGAGGAAATCTAGATTTTTTTTTCACTCAAAAAAAAAACGGGGAATGGTGGATTCCTTTTCCACAGTGATGATCTTATTTGAATGTGCTATGCAATAAGATCAGTAAAATTTCCTGTATTAAACTAACAAAATCAAAATATAATCACAATGTTTTTTATTTAATTATTTTGCAATAATAGCACCTGGGTCTCTAAAACGTGTCGGTTTTGCTGAGCTGAAGGTAGAAAAATTTATTACGAGCCATTATCTCCTCTTTTGGTTTTGATATGTGTGTTATGCAATACAGAACAAGATTTCTCTTCACTCTCTCTCCCTCTCACGTACAAGCACACACAAACACAACATCGTGTTTTATCTTGCAAATAAATTGGTCCATGAGGAGATTAATTTTCTGTCCACGCCTTAAATACGTTAATGCTGCCTTTCACAGTTCAGTACATCCATTTGTTATTTCCACAATTCACCCTGCTTTCCAAGTCCATCTGATGAATGAGCTAATCTGAAGTGCATGAGCTATAAATAAACACAACATCTGTTGGAGTGAAAGGCTTGAATGACTGACTATAAAAATGAGTACTCAGAAAGCCTTGTATCTGATCAGGTGGTTTCTATAGTTAGGAATAGGGCTCATGTACAGCACACACACACCTCTCTCTGATTTCTCTTTTACTCATTGCTCAATCAAGTGATGCTTTAAAAGGTCCATCAGACTGACTTCTTAAAGCAGCTGCCATTATTTTAGCTTTGCCACAGAGTAGAGAGTTGCTTTGCTGACATGAGTCCAAACCATGACTTCCCAACCAACTTGGAAGCATGCACAGCCCTGTTGTGTATGACTTGCCCGTAAGCAGCTCATTAAATCTCCTACCCTTAACACATCTGAAAGTTTTCTTTCTTGGTTTGGTCTTTTCTTAAACTCTATGTATCATGGCCCCATCAGATCCTGGTTTGGAGGAGGAGGAGGAGGAGTTGGAACCGGGACCATCAGAAGAGGATGGCACGTCTTCCCTGGAATGTTTGGAGAGGCCAGGGGCTGAGGATGATGCTGTCCCAGGCCCTCAGGCAATGGGGGAGGTGGTCGACTGGACGGAGAACTGCCTGTCCTCACAGACATGGGGAAGGATTTGCTGCAGATAGGCAGTGGTGTAGAGAGGCAGCAGATCCCCGCTGATGAAGAACAGCTGCCTCCCCCACTCCATCCCAGGGAATGAAGAGTAGAGCAGAGATGAGCTCAAAGGAGGTCTGTGAGGCTGCTCAGGAGAAGGTCGCCCCACCCCTCCTCATGAGGAACACCTGGCTTGGGAGGTTGTCTTTGTCAGGAACAATTGTTTGCTTTTTCATGCACTCCCCTGGCCTTGGAGAAGTCCAGTGATGGCTTTTTGAGGAAGGGGACTCCTTCAGTGTCCCCTCATTCAGATATGCATTTACCAGCACCTACCCAGATCTCCTGGGAGCAACCAGGAGACATATCAGTATAAGATGCAGGTAGGCAAGGTCACAGCTCTGAAACTCCATCCATTCCTCAGGAATCACAAGATCAAACCCAGCCAGTAGGACCTGCATAAAATTGTGGCACATCTGAGTGACTTTCTCTGGCAGGTGCCTAGTATATTCTTTACAGTGGCTTTGCAAATGTGTCTCCTCAGAAGGGACTGTTACAGGGCTGCTACACTGCTAAGAGCAGAAAGGTACTACCGTAATATTTTGCTGCCCTTAACACAATAGAGCAGGTCTTAATAGTGCCTACAATTCATACTTTTTCAGATGTATGAGGCACTCTAGATGTGTCTTCTCCTGTTTTACCTCCCTCAGTTCCTCTGTGAACCAAGAGCAGTCCTAGGATCCATGATGGGATGTGAGAAGAGGCCACATACTGTAGGCAAGATCTGGTCCAAGATGCTCTCTCATTCCAAGCTGCAACTGAGATTTCAGCCAGGCCATGTATCAATCTTCTGGAATAATTCCATACTCCCTCTGGAACCCCAATTGGTGCCTGTAGTGGGCCAATTAAATAGGTGCATCCTTCCTTTGGCGAGGAGTTAGCTTTCTAGCTGGCTTACTTCTTTCAGAATTTCACTACAATGTTTTCCCATCTTTCCCTTTTCAACACAGCTTCTTTTGTGACCTGAGTGTGTCATGCAAATGAAATGAAAGCAGCAGCGAACTCTGCATGCTCTAATTTTGGAATTAATCTTAGAATTATTCTTTGTGAAATCAGAATGCTGGAGTGAATCAGGGCAGAGTGGCTCACTGAATAATAATAATAAAAAAAAAGAAATGGCAGAAAATATCTGATCCACACTTCAAAAGACACTTGCTCGTTTATTTTTTTCTACATCAGAAATTAATGATATGACCACCAGGAAATTCCCCGGTTTTAGGCTAGGCTGGGAAGACATTGACCAATTACTTCGTGGCTGTTGTCAGAGAAACTGCACAGATGTGTCCATGAAATGATCAGGGGTCAAACTCAACTGGAGGGAATATTTTTATTGGTGGGTATTACAAACTCTATGGCAAGATGCTACTATAGTGATAATAAATGCCATTACCTAAATCCTTGTATCAGAACAGATCTCCAGAGTGGGCAGTTCTGCGCTATTTGAATAGATTTAAATTTTTATATTTCTAAGAAATTTTTCCCATTAAAACATTTAGGATATCGTGATGTTAACTAGACATATTCCAATAAAATTAGACATGTATATTCTGTGTGCTTTCTTCTATACCAACTACATTTGCAGCAGTACCACAAAACACTGTTTTTTATTCTATTTATCAATACACTAAGCTAGATCTCTTAAGCATTTGTTCTGTTTCGAAACATTCAAGATGCCTTCCATCTTCAGTTGAAAGAAACAACCTATAAAACTCAAAAATCTCACTAGGCCTTGGACTCAGAAAAGGCTGTTCTCTTGTCTGGTTGTTTGTCTTAGAGGTGAAAAAAAATCTGTTGAGTTGGGCAACTTTAGAAATTTAAGGGATGGATGAAAGGATTGACAGACAGACAGGCATAGGTTTTCAGCATGGCTACCTCTTCTTAATATTTGGAGGGGAAATCTTATTATACAGAATAACAGAATTGAAAGGAACCTTGGAGCTCTTCTAGTCTAACCCCAGGAGTATTCCTAGTGTGATCTTACCAAGGCAGTATATAGTGGTACTAATCACATGAACTTGATATTATTCCTCTGTTGATGCAGCCCAGGCTTTTTTGCCAGCTGCAGCACACTGCTGGCTCATACTTAAATGGTTGTCCACTATGATTCTTAGCTCCCTCTCACAGTTACTGCTGTTGAGTCACATACCACCTGTTCTATACCCATGGATTTAATTTGTCTTCCCTACGTGTAAAACCTTACTGTTCTCTCCACTGAATTGCATTATGTTGGATAGGGTCAAATGTTCAAGTCTTTCAAGCTTTTTCTGGATCTTGAGCCTATCTTCTAAGTGTTGGCTATTCCACTTACCTTGGTATCATCTGCAAATTTGACGAGTTCCCCTTCTATCCCGTAATCTAAATCATTTATGAGTACTGGGCCTAAGCAGAACCTTGGTGTTAAGTTCCGAAGGAAGATGTATTTCAAGGAATTCTGAGGCATTGTTTACCTTTAAAACTCTTTATTTTGCAACATAGTTTCGGTACGTATAAAGTGAAGCCAAAAACTAAACCCTCCTACTTCTTCCCACAGTGTCTAAGCATATTCCCCTCCCTCATGTAACAGTCATTAATCACATTCTCCAATTAGTTTAAAGTGTGAGCTTTCCCTCCCGTTCCACAATGCGCCATATCTTTATCTTCTCACATTTCATCCAGCTTTGAAGACGCTCTGCTGAAATATTGTTATGGCTAAATAGTTCTCAGCACATTCTTTTACTTCCTCCCCCCCATACTATCTAATAGTGGCTCTTAAAGTAATACACAGGTTAAATAGTGAATGTCTGCATCCATATATAATGTTAAGCATAACATTCGATGTTAGCAGCCTTGACATCTGGCCCCCCTTACAAAAATGTCAGATCCTGTAATGTAAACAAAAGCATATGTTAATGATTAGGTTTCGGTTTGTTGGGATATTTTGCATGAAATCTTTTGACGAGTCTGTCAGCTTCCACCTCGCTTGATTTCACCCAGGTGGCTTCAGATAACGGGTATCCTTTCCATTGTACTAAGTACTGCAATTTGCCTTTAAAGATTCTAGAATCAAGAATACGTTTCACTTCATAATGAGTCTGTCCTGCAACTACGAGGGGCCCAGGTGCTTTCTTTGGGGGAGGTCTTAAAGTGGAGCCCCTGTGGAAAATAGGGTGAATTTTACCCAGAAGTCTAGGGAGTTTCAGTTTTATGGTGACCGGATTGATGACCTTTACGATAGGAAAAGGCCCTAAGAATTTCGGTCCTAACTTCTTGCTGGGTAATTTGAGGCGTAAATATTTGGTTGACAAATAGACCTTTTCCCCAACTTGGAACGTTCTTTGGAGAGCCCTCTTTTTGTCAGCTTGCTTTTTATAGATTTCACCTTAGCTGGATCTATCTCAATGCCCTCGTTGGAAATTCTATAGCCGAGGTAATCTAATCGGGTCTGATGAAATTCACATTTTGACAATTTAGCATAAAGCTTGGCATTCAGTAGTTTCTTTAATACTTCTCTCACCAGCTTTATGTGATCAGTCATATTCATGCTGTATATAAGGATATCGTCAAGGTACACCAGGACCCCTTTGTACAGGTGATCATGTAGAACCTCATTAATCAGCTGCATGAATACAGCTGGGGGCCCCTGTAGTCCAAATGGCATGACCTTCAATTGGTAGCTCCCCATGGGGCAGTTGCTGCCTTCTCTGTTGTTGGCCTGCGGGGGGTGATGGCACCCTCTGCTGCTGTAAGCCCCTCCACTGTTGCTGAGTCTCTCTCATTTGAGGACCCATTTGCTGCTGCTCTCCTGGCCCTTGCACCATCCCAAGCTGCTGTAAGATCTCCATTAGCTGACGCACGCTCAGAGGCTTTTCATCTTCCGTCTGAGGGGACTGCCAAACTCCCCATTGAGGCAGGGGCCCCGGGCTGGGTTTCCCTCTCTCTGTGGGGCTGGAGGCCCTGGCAGGCGGTTCCAGGGATCAGAAAACTGGTTGATCTGCAAGGGAAGGGCTGGGGGCCTCTCTCAGCAGGGACTGTTCCATACCCCTCACTTCTAATGCTTCAAACCTCTCTGCCAAATTCTGCACAGACTGACTATGAGTTGCAAATTGACATTTCCACTCACCCGAGTCTTCAGCTGCCGAAGGCTTGGCAGTTCTCCACTGGCGTGGGGGATGTAATCTGTGAATATCTCTTTGTTGTGGCTCTAACTTGTCCGTCTTGGAAGTCTTTGAAGATAGAGAAGCTGTTACAAAATCTCCGGATTCCATGCTTGGCTTGTCCCAGTCTGAAGACCAAATCAGCTCTTCTAATCTCTTTGGCTTTGCTCCCAGCTGGGGGACTTGTGAGGGTTCTCTCTCAACAGGCTTGCACGCTGCGGCTCCCATCTCTGAGGGACTTACTGCTGCAGGGAAGCTAGTCTCCGGTAATTCCTCTTCTTCCATGACGTTCTTTTCCTTCGTCAGTCTACTCCTTCTTTTAGGAATAGTGACTAGGAATTCAGATCCCTAAACATCTGAAAAGTTTGTTAGTTTTTGGCTTGATGTTAAGTTCCGAAGGAAGATGCATTTCAAGGAATTCTGAGGCATTGTTTACCTTTAAAACTCTTTATTTTGCAACATAGCTTCGGTACGTATAAAGTGAAGCCAAAAACTAAACCCTCCTACTTCTTCCCACAGTGTCTAAGCATATTCTCCTCCCTCATGTAACAGTCATTAATCACATTCTCCAATTAGTTTAAAGTGTGAGCTTTCCCTCCCGTTCCATAACGCGCCATATCTTTATCTTCTCACATTTCATCCAGCTTTGAAGATGCTCTGCTGAAATATTGTTATGGCTAAATAGTTCTCAGCACATTCTTTTACTTCTTCCCCCCCATACTATCTAATAGTGGCTCTTAAAGTAATACACAGGTTAAATAGTGAATGTCTGCATCCATATATAATGTCAAGCATAACATTCGATGTTAGCAGGCTTGACACTTGGAGTATCCCACTGCTTACTTCCCTCCATGTATATGTAGTTCCATTAAGAACTATACATTGAGTGTGGTTTGTCAGCCATTTATGAATCCATGTGGTGGTGATGCTGTCTATTCCATTTTACTGGTCCACTAATTTAGTCACTTTATCAAAGAATGCAATAAGAATTGTTTGTCATGATCTATTTTTGATAAACCAGTGTTGATTTCTAGTAATTGCTTTGCTTGCTTCTAGGTGTTCACAGATCCATTGCTTGATTATCTTTTCCAAGACCTTTCCAGTTATTGATGTTAGACTGATTGTCTGTAGTTTCCTGGAACCATTTTTCCCCTTTTTCGAAGGTGCCACGTCAGCCCTTTTCCAGTCTTCTGGTAGTTCCCAATACTTGAGGATATTTGAAAGACATAGTTCAGTTTTTCTGAAATCACATCTGCCTTCATAACTCTGAAATGTAGTTCATCTGGTCCTGGTGATTTGAACTTATCTAGAGTGAACAAATATTTTGTTACCATTTTCTTGCTTGTAAAACCTCATATGCCCCAAGTCTCCTTAATCTCTTTGATGGAAAACTCAACCTGTTTTTAAGTAACTGATATATCTAACATATCTTTCTACCAGCCTGGATTACTTTTCTAAATCACATAATCTTGTTCTTGTTTTCTTTTTTCCTCTATGTGCTGTAAATCCTCTATTAATGGCACTCATAAAATTTTCCCTTAGTACAAACAATTGCATTATAGATCAGGCCCTCCTGAATATCTCAACAGTAATATTTATATTAAAATAATAAAGCATTTGTTTTTAGAATTCTAATCTCCCGAAAGACTCTGTTCTAATTATTATGGCTGAGTCAAAATGACAGGCCGAATTACAAATATAATGAATATGAAAAACAGAACATTAGTATTCCATCCTGGTGAGAGAAACTAACTAAAATAATCTTAAGAATTTTCATATATTCAGATGACTGGCACCTAGCATCCTTCTGGTATATATATTGTGGCTGGACCTTATGATGATTGTCCACTCTAGTGAACTAGATACTATTTATCTACATAAAATAGATAGTAGGATTCCAAGTATTTCCAAGGACAGCATCAAATGCTTTTGAGTCCATGAAATGAAAGTCACCACCAATAATTCTTTATTATGGCATTAATTCTCCATTTGCCATGCAAAACTAATCTAATAATTTCATGTCAAGAATTAAGAATTAGGGTTCAAAGACATATGGTTTATTTATCTGAATTGATGCTAACAAATATCCACATCTTCTTTTAGGGGGACAATGCCCTGGACTCAGGAAAAATATTAATTACATTTATGGAATAAAAAAAATAGAATTTTCTTTCATGGGCCATCTCAAAGTTCTATAACAGATACAAAGTCATCTCAAAGGCTTTATTGTCTTTAGTGACCCCTTTTCCTCTGTCTGTTATCAATTATGTATCTCTCTGTCTGTCATATTTGTATAGTCGTCCTTTCCTTCCTGGAATATTGTTTGCAAAATTATAATTATCCTTTAGATACCAACCATAGTAAAATGTGTAGATAAGTCTGATCAATCCAGTTAATATTTACTCCCTTGTTTAAGCTGGAAAAAGAAAATAATGAGGGTAGTTCCACGTTAGCAATATATGTTGGGAGATCTAATGAGGATATAATGAGAATAATAATTAAATTTAGATATTTTAATAGATAACAAAGCAACAAACAATCCATACGAATTCAAAACTATTTTTATTTTTCCCATAAGAGACTTTAGGGAAACACCTTCCTTGTGTCTTTTGGGAGGAATTAGATCATAAGATGGCTAAGCATGATCGTATGATTGCACAAGAATAGGGAGTAGTAAGATGGGTGTAGTAATGGAAACAGTGTTTGGTTAGTAAAGTTATTTTGGAATGGATGAGTTGACAGGACAAGGAAAGGAAGTATTTTGGGAAACTGGGCATGGTTACTAGCCCAGGCATAAAAGTTTTTGTACCCACTTCTATTGAGGAATGAACAAAATGCCAACCTGGGTAAAATTATATTATGAATTAAAATGAGAGTAAAATCATTTGTTGGCCACCTTTTTAATATTTAATCAACACTTACTTTGTTATTTAAATTTAGCTAACTGTAGAACAAGAGGGTTCCCCCCCCCCCAAATAACTAAGATGTGACCATACATTGCCAGGTTTATATCACTTAGTCATTATATTAATCAAAGAATCCTGGGAAATTAACCTGGTAATGATGTGGAAAATTCTGATAAGTATCTTTGACTGTCTAGTTTTAAACTTCCCCAAGGAAGTTTAATAAATTACAAAGCATTTAAACCTGCAGGATATTATGCAAACTATCTTTGCATAATACATATTTCTTAAGAGGAGCTATGTATTTTTTTTGTATTACCCCGTGCCAAATTAGAGTGGATTCTATATCCCACAAGTATTTTAATGAGTAAACTGACATATACTATAGGCATTGTGACTACAAAGTTTTGCGATCTTAAAAGCACATTTTAACTGGATGTAACATAGCAGACAATGAAAGTCCAAAATAACTTCCCAAACCTAACAAATTTAGGCTAGCTTTTGGCAATTACTTCAGATTTCCATACTTTTTATTTTACATTATTTACATTTATTTACATTAATATTTTTAATGAGGAAGGAAGGAAAGATATGCAGTCTATACCATTTGCAGACTGTTGTGTTGGTACCATTTAAAGATGTCAGAGAGGCAAAGTTAGCTAGGCAGCATGCAAAAGAAAAATAACAAATAATAATGTCAACATAACAGTATAATAAAATAGATGCAAAAAATCCCAAATAGATTTTAAACCAACAGGTTTAAACAGGCTTTAAACTCTCTTTTAAAATGCTGGATACCTGGTGAAATAGTATTCTAAGTTGATGTTGAAACAGCAGACAGACTTCACTGGAGGCTGTTATCATGAAAAAGTCTTCCTTTCCCACAAAGGTTAACTATCCGCAAAATGGAGAACAGATGCAAAATGAGCCTGTGGCATATTGCGTTGCAATAGTGTGCATTTGAGGGTTTGAAAGGAATCTGGTGATTAGCAATAACAACGTTTGAAACTGCAGATTGGTCTGCCAATGATTGTATGTTTGGTAGAATGTTCTTTAACATGAGGATAATATGTGTGATGCAAATTTGGAATATCCTGCTTTCACAAAAAATGTCATCCTCAGTATTGTAGATAAGCATGCACAATGTATGGTACTTCTGTTTAACCTGATAAATACATTTGCTGAAAATGACTGGATTTTGCATGCATCATTATGAGTTGTGCTACAGTAGTAAGAAACATCTCTTTATATATGAAGAGAGGCTTTCCAATTTATGCCATTGAATTCATTGATCCTCAACCTGCATTTTTATTTCTCCGGAAACATTTGCAAATGCCATCAGTCACATACCAGCTCACTCACTCACTCACACGCACATAGATTTTAAAAAAATAATCAAGCCTTACATTCTTGAATGAATAAATCCCACCAAAGCTTATGAAACATTATCGTGAGTCAATGCATTTAGAACAGTAATCACGGCTGTCAAAAGAGCAGATTATCCTAGTTAGATATTTAGTGCATACTTGTGATTTTTACACATTAAATTATGGAAAAAGAAGTGAAATGAGAAAAAAATGTGCCTTTTAAAATTGAACAGATGAGACCTCACTGCAAAATGTTGTTTGTGGGGGCGTAGACATAGTCTTCTTTCTCTAACCTCAGCTTCTCACTAACTAAATCTCAGCCTGGAGATCATTTCTCTTTGCATGCAAAGCTCCATTTTTTTTCTTTACAAAGCTGCTTTTGTTTTGTTTCATGTTTGGGATTTTTTTTATGCCTGCAAAGCTCCCTATTACTAGGGAATAATATGCAAGATGAGGGGTGAAAAGAGATGGTGAAGGAGAAGATAAGAGTGGGAGCCAACCAGAGTTTGCTATAAGATGAAAGGCTATATAAATGCTTGCCATAAATAAGAAATTCACCATTTGAAATATGTAAATGAAAAATTGTAAAATTGTTTGTCTATGTAAACAGAGGTATTTGAATAAAGAGGATTGAGCTCTGCAAAGTGAAAAAAAATCAAAACTTTATTGAATTCTTAAGTACACAAATGGAACAAAGCTGTTGCAAAATAATGGTTCCCCAACAGATTCACAGACTGAGCAGATTAGGCTATTTAAGCAATGAAAACATAGCAACACACTGAAACATTAAACATCTTATTTAGAAAAGAGCCAGGAGAAAGTGGAAATTCTTAGCGATATTGTTAAACATGCATGAATTTAGAGCTCTTAATTAACTCTGGTTTTTGAATTAACCTTTTCTAATATTTTTCTTTAAATCTAAAAATAAACTAACTCTTAATTTACACCATATAGTTTGAGTCCTGCCATCACTAATGAGAGATGTCTGTACTCTTCTGACCTAAGAGCAGACATAATTTTGTTCCAAGAAAAGAAATTTGCCAAATTATTTTCATTTCTTGACATGTGAAAACAATTAAGCAAATAAATTGGCAATCGGTGCATTAAAAAGAGTTCAAAATACAAAGCTATTTGTTAACTAAAAGATTAAATAAGTCTAACCTATATGTTGTTGAATGGTAATCATTCTGCAGATTCCCAGAAGAGCAGAATTGCTAAACAAATTGCTTTAGGCCTCTTTGTTTATACAGGAGATTATCACTGAAAAGCATAGTGAGATTAAATTGACAAATGCTGCTGTTGTTATGAATGACCAGCAAACTTCCTGTGATTGTCAGATGAAATGAGGATTATTACTGTGAAACAGAAAAGCATAATCATATCAGGTTTTGAGTCTCCAAAGACTGAGATATTTCCTGAACAAGAGTGAATATCAAGCATTACTTCAAATTTCTTCTTTGATCTGTAATAATGAAATGCACAATCAAAACAGTGCTTTAATTCAAAATACATTGTAGTTTAAATATGATATTCTCCTGCCATAAACAACCAGTGGCTGTGATTTCACAGGGTTGGGTCTACTGAGATTGACAAAATGTCTATAGAACATTGGTGATAGAATATGAGCATTTTTCTTGTTATGTCCAGTTCACTCAGATTCTACATTTATTTTGAGGTTTCCTTGTATTTACCAATTAAATGGGTGGCGCAGAAGATATTACAAGAAAATACTTTTTTTAATGATTCTTTTTTTTTAATAAAAAAAAGCTTATTCTTTGCAGGTTTTTGCTTAGAGACTAAACTGTAATTTTAAAAGATTTTTTTAAAAAACAAAAAACAAAAATTCTGTTAAGAGAAATTACATGGATCCCTTGGGAGGGGGGTGTTTTAAACTGCAGCCTCAATATAGATAAAGAGATCACTTAAAAGCTGTAACAAGTTTATCAGCCAAAGAAGGAAGGAATTACTTGCCTTTCCTATCTCGTCAGCGTCATAATTCATCTAGCTCACTGGTGTCAAATTCACTGCGTCACGTGACGTGTCGTGATGTATCGCAACTTTTTTCGCATTGCCGGAGCTCAGGTGGGTGCGGCCTCTGCACGATGCAACCGGCCCATGGGCCGGCAGTTTGACACCCCTGATCTAGCTCAAAGAAGCAATAATCAATTAGCTAAATGATAAACTTTCTCCATATCTCTTAGAGGAGCTGTCCTGCAAAATTCTAGTAGGATGGAATTACTGTATAACAATAAAGATAACGGGAATACAAGTTATGATCATGGGGGGAAATGTAATGCACTGTCCCTGTCATGTTGAAAAATATAATCACTGATAAAAATGGACCTTAGGACACAAACCATTACAAGAGATTGTCAGCAGATGTAAGCTGAATGTTAAGCTCCTTAAATCTTTTCAGATCTCCCCACCTTCACACCTGCTGTCACTCCTTCAAACAACATTGTGCATTAAAATTAAATACTGGTTTAATATTTTTTGTGTATCCATTTTTAAAACCTGGATGTTTTCTTTTTTATATATATACATGTAATAAATAAAGGTTGTAGTTCAGTGCCTTTACAAAACACTACAAATATTTAAGTCAATCCATTAGACAGCCAAGATAGTTTTCTTTATCTTTTCAGCACCAGAAACAAATTTGGCTACCCAGTTCATTTTTTAAAAAAAAACCTCATAATCATGCAGTTGAGTAAAGAGCATTGCCTGAAGAAAAGGGGCAAGGTACTATTTTCTATATTTATGAGAATATTTTGACATTTTAAGAGAAAGTGTACATGTCATCTTCCTGGGACTAACCACACTGTTATATAGATGGTTCATCTTTTCTAATAATGTATACCTTCTTCAAGGAGGATATTATCTGCATACATGAGCTAACCGTACATGTTTAACAGTAACATCTACAGTACAAAACCAGTACAATTAATAAAAGCTAGATACCATTAAAATTGAGAAATAAAATATATCCTCTGCATGGTAAAGGATCCAACCATAATCCACAGAATCCCATGGTAACAATGAAAATAAACTTATGTGGAAATCTGAGAGACACTGAAAGCTAACTTAGACTAGTGCCAATCTAAGATTCTCTAGATATTTTATTTTGCAATTCACAGGTTTTAGCATAGTTATCTGGAAGGTACCAGACTGAAGAAATATAACTCATACTGAGCTAGATAGATTAGTAATCAAACTCAGAATAATAGTAACAGAAATAAATATACCCATAATAGTATCCCATTCCCTTCTGGGAGTAAGTTCTGTCTTCTTCTCCTAAAGGGTAACAGGAATGCCAAGTGCAATGAGAAATACAGAGTCAAAATAACTGGTGATGGAGGTAGAGGATTCATAATTTTTAGATAGAAAGAGCAGACAAATATTGAATCTTTATTCTATTTCATTTCAGTAACTGGGAATTATACACTTCTCTCTCACCCTCTCGCACTTATTCAAAGAATTCAAATGGAGTGTTTCACTAGGCAACAGACACACCCAGGAACATTAAAGTGATTACATTATTCAAAAGAATCAACATGACTATTTCAAAGACTTTCCCCAGTTGTCCATGCATGGATCTGTAGAGCGCCTGGGGGAAAATTTGAAAGACAGAATACAGAATAACAGAATTGGAAAGGACCTTGGAGGTCTTCTAGTCCAACCCCCTGTTCAAGTAGATTTCCCCATCCCATTCCAGATAAATGGTTGTCCAGTTTCTGTAGGTATTCTTCCAGAGAATGCACCTGGTTTAAACTGAAGAAACATGCTTTACTTGTGTGAAGGAGCTTTGCAAACTGCTTCTTTTGAATGATTTACACTGCTCTAATGGTGTATGTACCAATACATTCTGTGCCCTGGAACTAATCATTCTTTAGGTACAGGCAATTTATCATAGGATGAAATAGAGAAGTAACAAAAAATACAGAATTAAATTCCAAGACTATAGATATTTTTTTTTGTATTGTTGTGTATCTTTGAGTCAATGTTGATTCCTGATAACTGTATGGATTATTTTCTTGGCAAGATTTTCAGAAGTAATTTGCCATTGCCTTGTTCCTGGGGCTGGGGAAAATGACTGACCCAAGGTCATCCAGCTGGCTTTGTGCTTAAGGTGGGATTAGAATTTGCAGGCTCCTAGATTCCTACTTAGCTGAAAAAATGTATTGCTTGATACTCTAAAAACTTTCAAAGTTAAAATATTACTAGCTTATGGTTTTTGCTTACAATGGATAGTGAGGCAAATGCTTTGTTAAAAGTTTGAGCATATGATTTTTAGCACAATTAATTGGCTCTCACGCCCCCAACAATATCAAATGAAGCAATCAGTTGCATGCCGTAACCTGATGGCCATTGAGAGGCACACATATGGGATACATTTTTAAATGTTCAAAATCTTTTGTAAAAAAAAAGAAAAAAGTCACATAAACTAAGATCCAAATTAGAGCAGGGTCTTATTGCTGGGATAATTCATGTTGCTCCAAATGTGATTATCTTCAAACTGGGAGTTTTTACATTTGTATGTGCACAATTCTGGAAGCTGCTTCCAAAGAACACCACTGTGGGCAATTAGCAAGGAATACCAATACTATTTGCATGCTAGACAGCTTTTAACATAAGAAAATAAGCAAAAGTCCCTTAGCAATCTAGGAGCCATCTCTAGACAATCACATGCTGCCAAGATAAAGCTTCAGCCATGAAAAAGCAGATTTGGTCACTGGCTCTTCTTAATTAGGAAGTGAAATGCACATTACATGAATTTTCTTGCATCTGACAGCTGTCTTACCCTCTAAGAACTCCACTTCCTAAAACACATAACATGGTGGCAGGATTTCATTGTTAATTAAACTGACACAGCACAACTCTTAATTATATGAACACTTGATATGCTCTTAATGGCAGGCATGTCAAAACAGCATCACAGATTATAAAATGGGCCATGAACCCTTTACAAAAGACCTCTTTTAATAGAATTATCAACCAATACTTGAAACCCACATAGGAATCCAGTGTAAATGGCTCTCTTCACAGCCTAATTACTTCATTTTAGTTTTCCAACATTTTAAAGTTATTTCTCTGTTGTCCCAGCAAAAATATCTGCTAATGTCCTTCACTAGAGATAGAAAAGGCTTATGCCTTTTTTCATAGATTTGGTTCAACATATAAGAATTAATTTGAATAATTTACATTGTATATAGTCCTTGCACTTCGCTTTTGTAAGCGAAATATATATTTGCCAGTTTCCCCATGAACAGAGTTCAAACGTACAAATATATTAATTGAATTTTAAATTGACATTCTCTAGAAGCTCAAGATGGTAGGCAAAATTCTGCCTCTTACAATTATATCCTTAGAACCCTGTGAAATTGTTTGGGCTAAAGTGGGGGTTCCCAACCGGGGGTGCGAGACAATATTCCAGGGGGGAGAAAACTTGGGTTTTCAAAATTATAGTGTATATGCATAATTTGTTGCCGTTATTTTGAACTTTTGTAAGGGGTGCGAGAATATATCACAAGCATTCTAGGGGTGCGGGATATAGAAAAGGTTGAGAGCTGCTGGGCTAAAGGGTAGTTATTGGTCCAAAGTCACCCAGTAGGACTGGAATGCAGTGGCTCATGTGATTAGAATGCTGGGATGATGGTCTGCAGACTTGCGTTTGAGACCCAGTTGCTGCCAAATGGCAGGGTGAGCTCCCATCATTTGCTCCAGCTCCTGCTGACCCAACAGGTCAAAAGTGGGCAAGTAGATAAATGGGTATCACTTCACTGGGCAACTGAATGAGGACACAAAAGGAGCCCCCAACTGGGCTTCCCCCAGGCAACGGTGATGTCACTGGCTGATCCTTTTACCATGAAAGCACTTTGGTGCTTCCGACACAGAAGTATAGGACTCAGTAGGGCTGAAGGTAGACTTGAACCCAGGACTCCATCCTCCCAATTCAATACCTAACTTCTACACAACACCAGTTCTCATATTTAGAATCCAAAAGAATGAAAAAAGGAATGTAGAAAATGCTTACGTATTTCTACTCTTCTTCTACAACCATCTTTATAGTAATATATTCATTTATTTTATAAGAAAGCTGGCGTAGGAAAGATTAACATTTCTGACATGAAAAAATGGGGCACATGGTGAAATATTGTATACATCCCACAAAACAATAAACTATCCTAAATAAAAAAGACTGGAACTCAAGGAAACAACCACAACTCGTAGCAAACTAATCTCTAGGACATCTTTAATTCTGAAAGTACTATGAGTTTGAAGTGAGAAAGAAGCCAGCATTTGACTTCTTTAACCTAAAATTATGAATCTGGAGAAGGAGGGGGATTATTATATTATTAGGAGAGGCATATAAGATTATTTTAATCAGAATTAGTGCATTTCCATTCTAGCTTTCTGTTTTTCCCTTGGCTGTCCACATTATGTTGCAGAGAGCATTCCGCTTGCTTAGGTGAAACAATTTAAAATAATCAGGGAAAGATTATTTTAAAATATGCAGTTTAACACCATATATTCAGTCTGCATTGTTCTACAATTGCTTCATTTGCCTTGAGAATATAACACAGACGTCATAACCATATTGCCTTTTTCTTTACTAGAATGTTTGCAAATACATTTTTCTCTTTATTAAAAGTCAGTTACAATTAGACTTTTCACAAAAATGGGTGATATGTGCAAATGCATTTGTGTGTATGTGTGTGTGTAAGCATACACACATATATATTTTCCCTAGGGGCTCGTGGCAACACTCTGTGGAAGATATAAAGCCAGAAAGATGTAATATTTTTTTCTGATTCCTAGATGGAGAACCTGTGGACATCCAGGTGGTACTGAACTACACAGTTTAGCAGGTTGTGGAGGGCCACAGATTACCACCCAGTTCTAATTCACTTTTAAAAGAAAGCTATTGCTTCTGATCTCACTCAGCTTTATTTACAATTTTCAATTAAGCTTATTCCCCAGTAATTGAACCAGGATTGCAGCCACTCTCATCTTCCTTCATGCACACAGTTCAGAGGATTCAGGGATGAAAAGACAAACTGACATAGTGGGTCACCACCATAAGGAGGAAATTGGGGTTCTCTGTCGGTTCCAAATGACTTAGGTGAGCTCTATCTGCAACTGTGAGTGCTTGTTATGGCAAAGTCAGAATCAAGTAATTAGGACTCAAAGCCGTCTATTTCTGTTAAAAAAAAAAAAAGGTAATTTGAAACCATCTCTGCATCCAAAAGGAAAAAGCCTCAAGCCAAGCCCATTGCACTGTGTCAGCAGGAGAAAATGTCACAAGAAAATTGTTGTCTTGGGTTAGATTTGTATCATTCTGCTACTGGTCTGCTATATATATTAGCTCACATTCTCTTGTAATGGCATCATTAGTTTTGCAATAAACTTACTTATTAGAGGCCTGTGTCCTTGACTGACTGACTGCACCTGCTTCCAGTTCAAGATTTTTACCCTAAAGCAATGTGGGCTGTTTTAATTGATTTCATATAGCATGCTAGGGACTCTTTCCTTGCCTAGACTTTTAAAATGTCTTTGTTACAGATTTGGATGAATCAGTTCTTTTATTCTCACATTATTTTTATTATATTTTTTTCTGACTTTCTATTCGTGAAGAAATGTATGATTGGAGGCAAATTCTTTTTCCCCAAAATTTTCAATCATCTCTAGTTTATGCCTCCTGTTACTGCCATTTCTTTAAGTTTGGAGGTGGCAAATTTCATGAGAAATATGGCTCCAGTTCAGATGATTAGCAAAGTCCCTTTCCTTTGACTGGAAAACAGACCAGTTATTATGCTGAAAACAGGAGATTGGAAGACAATTCATGGATCTGCACAAGAAACAGATTTTACCTTGTCTTGAGGGAGAGGATTGGGTAAAGATAATCAGATAACTCAATTATGACAAAATTTCTATTCACACATTACATTATTGGTGTTGCATGAGTGGCGGATGGGTTGTGTATGATTGCAAATCACAAGCCTAAAATTGTAGAAGTGTCCATATTAAGAGGTATTAGTAGCATCAGAATCAGAATTAAAGCAAAGCGGAATCTTATAATTCTATGCATTCCTTTGGGGTTAATACTGTTGGCATATATAAGAATGAAAAAAAAACCCACATCAATAATACTTTGCCTCACGTGAGTACAACAGGAGCATAATCTGAGGCATCCCATCAGCTCACTTTTGCATGTGTCTGAATCAGTGCACTCTAATATACGTGCTCTGTCTCTACAGCAGCATTGTCATATCAGCTTGGAGTACCTATGGCATCAATTTCTTATCATCAAGCTGTGACAGATGGCTCAGAAGCTCTTTAGAAATAGAAACCATGCTGTTAATCTACAGTCTACACTCAAAGGCCCTGAAAGAATCTTCTATCAGGCAAAATCTCTGGATATTTACTCAGTGCAAACTCAGAGCACCACACCCTTCTAAGGCACAGTGTTACATAGGACTGCACAGTATAAGTCCCCTGTGTTCACATGGATGTATTTCTAACTTAATAGGGATAGAATTGCAGTGTTATTCATGTCTGAAATGCAAACATCTCTTATTACATGCCTCTTTAGTTTTCACCTGTTCATGAAGATAACCTAGAAAATAATAATTTAAAACTACATCTGTAAGAATAGACAAATAGTATTTATTGGCAATTCATAGGTGGAATTAATTACAGATGAGCACTATCACTCACAGAGATCTTTCGTGTAAATGCCAAACGGCTGTCTTTGTATCTTTGATTAAGGCAGCAGTATCTAGAAATAATGGAATGACATGGAATGGCATAATGAATAATAAAGAATGTGGGAAGTGGTTCCTGGCTTCTTTTTAATACCAGTGATGAATATTTCGAAGGAGATTTCTCTTCCTTCAGAAAATAAGTCTGTCCTTGGGTTGTGTGAGTAAATGTAGCTTCTCCCTCATTCCAAATCACCATAATAATAATATGTTATCAATCACCAAAGCACATCCTGCATGATAGTACTATTATTTATTTATTTATCAATCTTCCTTCTGAAATGGATGAAGAGGTCTGGTACATTATATATGTGTGAAGAATCAGACTATCCTTCTCAGGGAGATAAGAAATACTTTCAAAATCAGTATCCCTCTTTCCTACTCTTGCATTGTTAGGGGAAAAAATACATGGCACAGTTATTAGAGCAACTTCTCTATTTTTACCCAGTGAATGGTTAATAGCAAGGTGTTTGCATAGAGATGAAATTGAAGAAAAAAACTGTGGCATTGGAGAAAAGTTGAAATTACTATCCTTAGCCCTTAGACCTGACTTGGTTATCATACTTCAGCTGCTTTTAAATTTAAAGTGAATAATCTTATCTAATTTAATGTTTATATGCTATATTTATTGATTCTTCAGTCTTCAAGTCAAGTATCTTACAGTAATGACTACTGCATTTTTTCTATTTTTCCTTCCTCAGCCAACCCCCCCCCTCCATATTGGAAAAAGGACCTTTAAAATGGAAATTTAAACTTGAAATGAAGCATAAAATTTTGAATGAGCACAACCCATTCGGCTGTATATAGCAGATACTTTATATCTGACCATTTATGAATTGTGCGTATTAGTGTTACTAATTCACAGGTTTGCACTCTCAACATGTACATTCACATTGTTGAAGCTACGTCTCAAATTCTCCAAGAGACAAATGGGTAACTCATTATGAATCAAAATAAAAAATGACATTCATTCTAGGTTGGACTGAAGCCAAAAGGCTTGATGCTACACATTTATTTGGCTCAACTCATTTTCATTCTAGAAATCTCATCTCTTTCTCAAAATAATTCTAACAGCATTCTGGGAAAGATGTATAGAATATAGGTAATGCAATCAAATGATAACGTAGACTAATTTTCAACTGACATTTACTATACATTTTATCTCAAAATGGTAAAGGGCTGATAAAGGTAGGCGATCACACCAAGGGAAAAAATCAATTGACATGATTAGCATATTGATAACACTGAATCTACCCAGAAAACAGAAATAACCTGGGAAAATGCTGAAGTGTTGCTGGGTCTGGAGCCTGTGTCTATAATATCTGTCCTTCAAGAATGACAGTGAGTAAGAATAGAAGAAGAAAAAATGCAAATATATATATATATCTAAGATGTCAGTTTAGCTTTGTATAAGTGATGAAACTGGTATTAAGAAAATACTAAAAATAGATATGCTGGAAGACAATTTAAATAATTAATAGTTTGGAATATTGTCACATGATTGCAAAAGAAGCAATATAAAAAAGGAAAATACTACCAGAGGCTATAGTTGGGTGCATTTAATAAGAAATTGTCGACAGAGCGATTTCTGTAATTATGCAGGAGTCTGTGAATGACATCAGAATAAGGGGAAAAAATGAAGGATCTTATTTGGTGCTTCTTGGAATCGGCTCTCATCTGACCAACTCAGAGGTCCTAAAAACTAACTTTATAAAGCATAGCCAGTAAAAGAGTTCCATAATAGTTATCATTTTAGATAAGGGCCTGTGTAGTACCTATATTTCACAATTGTAACCAAATTGTGTAGGTATTTGACTTTTTTGTTCTACTGCTTTTCTTATTCAAAGAATCTACTAAATGGAAAACTGGTAGGATCTCCGAGGGTTGCTTTTTCATTCTTCTTGATCTATAGTGCTGATTTCACTATTGTTTGTTTTAACACTTGGAGTCCTTCAGTAAATTGTGCGAAATAAATGAAAAACATGAAACAAAATACATATTTCTACCAAGGGAACAACTGTTAATAAAATGTTAGCCTTGATTGAATTGATTGGACAGATTCAATTTATTGAAATTGATTGAACAGGTAAACTGCAACTCCAAATTTACTATATGTGCACTTGCAGTAGCAGACAGGGAGTATTTTGCCAACTCAGAGCTTTCCCAGAAAGAGACCCAGATTAAGAGACCATGGAGACCCAAGATGGATATGGGAGGGGGGAAATTCAGGATAGCCACACCCTAGAATCTCTTAGGATGTATCTAGTAGGCTAGAGTTAGTTTAGCAAGATTCTGGCCATTAAGTATAAGCAAATCAAAGACTGAACTCCACTGTATCTCACTGTCTTGTTTTGGGGCTTATATCATTTTTAAAAAATCAGTTTTGTTTCTTATCTAATGTATATGGTTGGCATTGTTTTGCCTTTTTTGAGAATTAAGTGGTAGGAACTGCCTTACTAACATTAAATATATCCTAATTTAAGATCTCTCAAAAACTGATGAAGGCACAGTCTCTTTAACATCATGGTTAATTCATCTAAATCACTATAATGTAGCTTTACTAATGTAAAGACAACGAATAACTGAGCTTATTAATGAGCAACCTATATACCCTTGTCACCCAAGAACACTCTGATTAACTACTTTGTCTTAAGCTATTCTCAAGGCATTGCACTTACCCAGGCATTCTGATTGATAATTAAAGAGGGTGGTACCCTAGTAAAATGGCAGCTATATCAGTCATACTTTTGACTGAACATGACCTGCATACCAAGTGAGTAGTCAAATAGTTTGAATCTATCAAATTCTCAGCTTCTGGAATAGTGATTAACATATAATAATTTCTGTGGAAGGAATTGAGTGGAAGATATAAAATTATTCAGAGACTAGAGCTCTATCAAATACCTGTTTAATGTTCATCTCATTTTCAAGTAGTGTTAGTACTTACTGTAAATAAAAACATATTGTTTAAGTTCCTTGCCTCAGTGCTATTTCCTGCTCCTTCTTTGCCTTCAAGGTCTTCAGCTATATTTGTCAACAAATACATGCGATATTATTAGGTACATTGACCCAGCAGATTTGGTTAGTGAAAATCTGCATATGTTAATAAGTCTGAACTTCAACAATATAATTAGTTTCTATTTCTGGTTTGCCAGTCTTAGTGACATTATTTTGATATATCGGTAGTAACGGTTCAGTTTAATCTAACCCTTTTATAGCTAGCCAGTATCACAGGTAGGTTGAGGGTAATGAGAATTTTATACAGGGCTGGAATGTCTGCAGAAGGATTAAAACTGTTTCAGGAAGCAAAATAATTTAGACTTCAAAAGCACTGGCATGTTGTAAGATTGCAATAATGTCATTCTTTTAAGATGATCTGTTATTAAACTGCAAAGTTCTCAGTATTTTACCTATACCACTGCTTTGCAGAATTATGTACGTGGATTTATAAGTGAACAGGGCAGCCAAGATAGTTTGGCTGACATCATATGTATATATGATTGAGAATATGCAATAAGTAGTTAATCCTAAAAAAATCAAGAGATACACATGTTAAAAAATAGTGTATGGAACCAGATGTTATTTTCCTCTGCCTCTTAGCATTTTTCTTCTTACACTGAATATTTAATGCTGGAAATCTTTAGAAATATTTATTTCTAATATTTTAACATGCTCCTAAGGGAGAACAGTTGGGGTTAAAGGTTATTTCTCATTTTGTTATATAGTCATATATAACCTGGTCTCCTCACTTCAGGGAGATATTTGTGTGTGTGTGTGTGTGTGTGCGTGTGTGCATGCGTGTGCATCATGATTCAGCTAATTAAAAATCAGTCAGAAAGAGAGGAAGAAGAGGGTCTATAGTCTGCACAAATTAGGTGATAATGATTGAGAGCAGCAACAAAATCTCTTCTTTCTCCCTTTCTTTTTCAGTATTTCTGCATGCTAAACAAAGTACATACCATGCATACATATATAAGCTTGAAAAATAATTACTATACATACATACCTGTTGACACATTATAGTTCTGTTCACATGTTCACTGAATGCATGAAAGGGTTTAGTGGAGAGTGAATAGCTATTCACTGTCTGTGTCTACAGGTCCATCCACCTTCTGTTGCTCTCTTATATTTTACATGAAGACAATGCTATGAAGGAGAACCACAGGAATCAAAAGGCCCTCAAGCTGCTCCACATGCACATATTCAGGCTGTAACATCAAATTTTCTTTCCAGACATCAAGTTAGTTGGCTACCATTAGAATTTTATCTCAGACAAAGAGGCTATGGACAATAATTTCAAAAATGGAATCTAAATTGGGCAATTTCAAAGAATGGCTGTCATTGTTAGGTGTCTACTGGTATGCTTGTTTAAGAAAATAGATAATGCCAAATATATTGTTTTTTTTGCTACCTAACTAATATATCTGGATTTCAGTAGCACATGTGCTGTGTATAAAGGGAAATACCAATAGAGGAGAATGCAACAGAAGTAACAATGCTACAGTCATTCTTTCAAATGCAGAGTTATCCTCACTGTATACAGAAAAGGGAAGGGAAGAATCAATTTCAAAGCAAAATAAGTTTTTAATGGTGGGGGCCAAACGTTAATAGTATCCATGGCTTATGCATTTATCCAATGAGATTTTTTTAAAAAAACAATCCACTGCTTGGCTGAGTTTGAACAAATATTGTGGTTAGGCACAGCTTAGTCACAAAGAGGATCACTTTGTGATCAGCATTTTCCATTTTGTGGCCCTTTTTTTCCTTCTCAATCACCTTATCTCTTCTGTACTATGCTGTACATATCATAAGTAAAAAGACAAATTAGTCTATTGACATATTAAAATTAATCAATCAGTCAGAATAGAACTGGAAAGATGACCTTGGAGGTCATCTAGTCCAACACCCTGCTCAAGCAGAAGACCCTACACCATTTCAGACAAGTGGCTTTCCAGTCTCTTCTTAAAAGTCTCCAGTGGTGGAGCACTTACAACTTCTGAAAGCAAGCTGTTCCACTGGTTAATTGTTCTCTCTGTTAGAAGGTTTCTCCTTAGTTCCAAATTTTCAAAAAGAACAAATACCAAAAATGGAAATAACTAAAAATGTTAACCTAATACCAGGTACAATATGAATTTAAAAAATATCAGAACCTTCTCATTTGGGAATGTGATTGATAGACACTCTATGTACTGAATAGCAAATTCTCAGGAATAATTTAGAGATGATGTTCTCTTCTGTAAATATTGAATGATAAAAATGCTATTTCGTATATTCTTTCATTCATACCAATTATATCTATTTAAATGAATTAGAATACATATTTATAAAGGCAAAGAGATAAGTGAGAAACATAACAGACAGGCATACTATTAATTGAATGAACATATTTTACAGATTATGGATAACTTTCAAACTACGTGTATAAAGCCCACTGTGAAACTAAAGCATGTTACTAGAGTTTAGCCATTTAAAAACAGAGTGTATCTATTAGGTGAACTGAGTGAGCAAACAGAGAAATCTACAGTGCAAACAGGTGTTTGGCAGCCTAATTCTATAGGAGGTAGAGAAAAAGGAAGACAGAAGCAGCATATTCTGAGAAATTGTGTTCAACTAGAAGGGGTGAAAAGATCATCTCTTGTACAGCTGACAATTGCAAGTGGTTTATCCTCAAAATTGTGGATATGCACTCTGCAAATTTAAACCACTGCTTTCTGTTGAGCAAGCAGAGGGTGTTGTGGAGAAAATAGATGGGATAAAAGGCAAAGCCAACAGACATTTGGAAATAGAATTTGGAGGCAGAGATTCCTGTTAAACTTTCTCCTATATGTGGCTAAACTGAAAACTGGAGAAAGGAATACGAATAAATAACACCTTTTCTCTCTCTCTCTCTCTCTCCTAATGGTGTCTTAAGAAATAGAAATGAAGATGAATGGCAATGCAGCTGTAATTTTCAAAGCTTCTTTTTATATTTCTGCCTGAAAGCAGTAGAGTATATATTTGCAACAAATGCAAGATTGCAGTAGTGCTTGAGAGGATTGGGCCAGTGAGGACAGGTAGTCTTCGACTTACGACCACAATTGAGCCCCAAATTTTTGTTGTTAAGTGAGTTTTGCCCCGTTTTATGATCTTTTTTGGCCATGGTTGTTAAGTGAATCAGGGCAGTTGTTAAGTTAGTGATACAGTGGTTAAGTGAATCTGGCTTGCCCATTGTCAGAAAGTCGCAAAAGCTATTCACGTGATCCTAGGATACTGCAACCGTCATAAATATGAACCAGTTACCAAGCATCTGAATTTTGATCACGTGACCATGGGAATGCTTCAATGATTGTGAGTGTGAAAAGCAGTCATAAGTCACTTTTTAAAGTGCCGCTGTAATTTTGAACGGTCACTAAACAAGCTGTTGTAAGTCGAGGATTTACCTGTATCCACTTTTTAGCTAGAAGGAAAAGATGAATTTTCCATAGGAAAATTAATCCAGCGGATTGAGCCCAGTGAATGAAAGTTGCAACTGAAAGAAAGAGCTGCAAATTACAGTTTATACCACTTCAATTTGGAAAAAGAGACATGAGAAAGAAAAAGGTTCTTCACTCTCAAAAGAATTAAAAGCAACACTACAGAACAGGACACAGAACAGGGGCTCCATATAGGGTAGGCAAGATAACTGAGCAGGAATATAAAACTCTTTTTTTTTTCCAGGTTCCTGATAGAATGCTACACAGCAGAACATAATGATTTGTTCTTTATCATCCCAGAATGCAGGAAACAGAATAATGGATTTAGGTTACAGAATGGAATTTCCAACCAAATGTCAGAAAGAAAGAAAAATCTCACCATCCCACAATAGCAAATTAACAGTGGAGCCAATTACCTAGAGAGCTGGTGGTTTATCCCCGACTGGATATATTCAAGCAGAGACTACAGCACCATCTGTCAGGAAATGCCTTAATTTAGATTCCTCCTTTGAGTATTGGCCTGACACCATGGCCTGTGATTCTACATGGTGGGGGGAGCAGAATGTCTTATATCAGAATACTGTTAACTTTGGTTTGCTGAGCAAATTTGAAATCAGATATCCTTCATCTTCTATGATGACTCAGAATGTAAGAAAAATGAGAACTTTTATTAAAAGGACTGAAACTCCTGTAACCGGTGGAATATTGCAGATCTTCTGTTTTTTCAAATTACTACCATACTGTAAGGAAAGTTTATTAGGTCAGTGGAGCTTGAAAAACAATGGCAAATTAAAACCAGCCAATAATATATCGTACAAACAAGCTGATAATATTCCTCATCTAAAGCCAAGATTCTTAAAGCAATTTCTCCATATATATTTCTGCCAAATCTATTCATAGAAAGACCATCCATCTTATGTGCTTCATTGCTGTGAAAGTAAAGAAGTAAAAAGTATGACAAGAAAGTGGAACATACGTAGTAGTACAATTTTATCTCAATTGGGGGATAAATCCTGTGCATTTTATCATTTAATAGTTTGCTTAATAGTGCATGGAAGAATTTAGCTTTGGTCTCCCAAAGGATGTGGGGAGATGAAACAATTGGAAATGTTGAAAGAATGAGAAAGAGACTTTGTGTCTGATCTTATTGTCTTAGAAAAGGTGCAGTGAAGGTTCAAACATGCTTTCAAGATTTAATATAGTTGTGGTATTTGTTCCTTGATTCAGTCTACCTCAAAGTACAAACATGGTGAATAAGTAGCGTGTAAAGTTTGTGGCTCCCCACTCCCAAACTTACCATTACTATAATCTTTAGTTTAATAGAAAATGGTGGGGGGACAACTAGATTAAACAACAGGCACCATATAAATACCACACACCGAATAGCCCAAAGCACAGAGAGAAGTTCCCTGAAGATGGGTTCCAGCATGAATCCAAAAGCTTGGAAAACTAAACAATCTGGGTCCTGGTAACTGACCCAGATTGAATCCTGCAATATTATTCTGGGACACATATATTCATCTTCATCCAAGTTAGATTAAAACAGTCCACAGTGCAATTCTCTATTGAATGAAAGAATGTACTTATTTCTCTAGTTTTGAAAATACTTCTCCTCTAGGAATACAAGCACATTACATTCCTTTCCCCAATTTTATTCTCAGAAGAGCAATAGTATATTGTCAGCTGTAGCAGATTCTGTAATTGAACCTGGATCTTCCCAGGTTCTATCCACTCTGCCATACTGTAGTATATATTGTAAGGTAATACACAAACTTCTTAGTCTTCATCCCAGTTTTCCACCACATTAACTAATTAGTATGATTATGAAAGCTTATAGTGATAACTAGAACTGTGCAAAATGTTTGAAAGGATTATCTATAAAACATGATGCAATTAGAAGATCTCTTTTGAAAGCATCAAGGAAAGTGTCCTCTAGAAGGCTCAGATGCTTTGAGGGTTGCACAATTATTTGTGCATCCTTCCTCTAGGACTATCAATGAAATGAAACTGGCTGTGCATGCACACACAGGAAACTATCAATCATACCAATGCATTCTGCAAACGCATTTCATAACCATAACAGAAATGGACAGTTTTAGTAGAAATGTCCAATATCTTGTACAATATTTGACTTTCAGTTGCAGCGTATACTCTGTTTCAAAGGTGGAGAATGATGATTTTTTTTAAAATTAACTTCTGTAGTTTGGAGAAAGAGGTTCTAAAAATGACAGGGACATGGTCAGAGGAATTATCAAAGAGGGCAACTTTGACTCATCTTTTTGTGTATTGGTGCATTCAAGCTAAAGTAGGTTTATTAAGTTGGGTAGATATTTAGATTCATTTTCATGAATATTTTCACAGACATAAACACCTAACACTGAAGCTATTCCCTTTCAGGGTAAACAACATTATGCATGGCCTGGAAAAAGAAGCTAGTGAGCAGAATAGATTCAAGACAGAAGGTATAAGAAAAGAACATTTAACAAATTCTTTTTTTGAAACAAATTTGTTACACTTTTTCTATCCTTGAAAACCAATCTTGCCTCAAATCATGTCCATACATTGCTTCATACAGTCCTATCAATTTTATCCAACCATCATTTTCTTGGATTTTTCCTTCCTCCCACACTTTCCTTCATATATTGGTTTTGCACTTTGATAATCGTTCATTCTTTGGGTATGACTAAATCAACTCAACATGCAGTATTTGTTTCTAGAGTTACAAGGTTCTTGGAAAGAAAGTTAAAATATAAGAGGGGCCCCCAAAGTCACAAATGGCAGCTTCTGAAACAGTTTGTAAGTCCCTAGATGACCCTTTCATCCCTTTTTACTGGGGTGACATAAGGGTGACTGAATGGAACCGAGTGTTTACTAGCCAGATGCCCTTCCTGATGCCTATACAGAATTCACAGCAGATATTTTTTCTTTGTGCCCTAATAGAGAAACATCTGTCAACTCTCAGCCTCCCAACTGTGAGATGAACATCTTCACCTCTAGGCTACTGTGCCTCTTGTGAGTCCATAGAGGTACTTGAGTTTGGGGGATTGCTATCAGTAGTTGCCCAGTCTTTGAATGAAAGAGAGTGGTATAGTAAGTATAGTATAGTAAGTATAATATAGTATAGTAAGCTTTTGACTTCATTTGGTACATGCTTCTTATCATCTTACATTCATATGTTTGCATTCCTGTGTCAGGACATCACCCTTTCTCTCTCTTCAAATTATTATGTTAAGTGATTATTTGGTACATCCATTGTCAATGTTTTATTAATTGATTAAATGCAGCAAGCATAAATCATTAATGTTATTAGCAGCATTAAAAAATTAATGAGACAAAATGTTTGCTCTTCAGTCTCAAAGCCTTAGATCACTTTCTCTCTTGATCTCCCTCAACGCTCCATTTAAATTCTAAAGAGAGTAACATAATGAATGTTTATGCTTTTCTCTTTTATAAGGCAAGCCTCCTGGCTGATATGGAAACAGTTGGGCTTCCAAAATATGGGCAATAAGGTACAGTTAGTAATAACTTTATTACAGCCAATTTGGTGAAGTGATTAAGGCATCAGGTTAGAAACTGGGAGATGTGAGTTCTAGTCTGTCATATGCACAAAGTCAACATCTGACTGACATCTCTTTCAGCTCGAGGAAGAACACAATGGCAAGCCACCTCTGAAATCTTGCCACAAAAATATATGGACTTGTCTAAGAAGCCTCTAGGAGTCAATACTGACTCAAAGGCACATATACATATAAAATTCACCATCCTTATATCCACTACTTTAGGTATACATGGATTGAAAATCTCACTTTCGGTCAGTATTACTATAGTTTTCATTGGAGATTATTTTTGACCTAGTTTTCTTATAATGTATAATAATTATCTGACATTGGGAAATAAATCTACTCTTCTTTATACAGAAGAAGCAGAGACAACTCCTGATTTTTTGGTGGAAAGAAGCAAAGATCATTATTAGATCACTGTGGATTTCGATATATACATTTTTAAAAAATATTCTGTGATTGAAATATCTTTAATAGATCATGCTTGTTAAAATTTGCTATCCCTTAAAGAGATTCCTGTTAATGTTATTCCTTTGCTATAACAGATGTCCATATTAAATGGAAAGTTTCACATTTTTACTCATATAGTACACAGTCATTTTCAAGTTCTTAGACTGGATTTCTCCCCTGGGATTACCAAAACATGAAAATGTAAAGTGCCTTTTTTGTTTACTTTAGATACTGTCTATTGTAGCTTCAAATCAACTTCAGTTCACTGACGGCAGTATAGGACAGTTCAAAGACATTAAAGGAAAGTCTACTGTACAAAATGAATATATTACACACTTCTTTGTATGAATGAAAAAAACCTGAAATGTCCCAGGAAGAATTATTGGTCTACATAAACAAAAACTAATTTTCAGTTCTCCATAGTTATCATTTGACAGCCACCTATAACTCTGGCAAACTAGAATACAGAGGACATTCTGAATTAAGGATCTTTGAAGGGCATCCTAGTAAATATGAATTAGGGAAATAAAGACAGAAAAACATGTAGGAAGCAGAGAAAATAGACCTTTTAAAAAGGTGTAGAGAAAATATAACTGCTGGTAGATAAATATTTTGAAGTAAAATTAAATCAACCTAATTTTTTGGTTTTTCCTTTACAATTAACATGTAACACCCTCTACGGGAATTCCTTGTTACATGACTACGATCAGCATAATCAGAAATAAATGGGTTGCAGTGATCCAGATAAAGAACAAAAACCTTAACCATGAAATGTCAGAAAGCCTGGGATAATCTAAGATTTGGATGGATTTTCACGAGCAACTGATATCTTGAGAAGGCAATGAAGCCAACATAACATTTCTCATTATTTATTGTTTAAACTATTTAATGACTGCCTCCTAATTATAAACAATTGTTTTATTTCCAAAAGCAGCTTAGTGGGATGAAGTAAAAGGCTGCATCAGGTCATGTTTATCCAAAACATTTTAGTTTTATGTCTTGTCTCAGAACTCCAGTTAAACTGTTTTGTTGCTCAAATCAGTACTTATTTTCAGAAACTGGTCAAATCAATAGACTTTCTTATTAAAGACAGTATTTTATTGTTAAAAACATCTTACATGTTCTAGATTATCAAAACCTGTATTTTATTGTTAGAAACCACTAGAGTGCTCTAGTCAAGTTTTTTTCTTGTACACAAAACAGACTTTATTATCAAGTAAAATAATTCAACTATGACAAAGGAAAAAAAAACAAGAAAAAAACCATGAAAATACATTCACCTCATATTTAGTAGACACAAGAGTTTTATAAATCCATCCTGTAAAAGAATTATGTCTGTCTTTTGTGCTTATGGCTTCTCATGATGGGATTCAAATTTGAAAAGTCATGTAATTCTATCTGGCATCATACAAATGACCTCTTGGTGTAATCCACATAATCCACCAAGGGAACATAATTATTTTTTCATTATTTTGTAATGAAAACATCAAGAAGATCCTAGAACGTATGACCACTCAATGGATAAGAATGCCTCCCATTTTTGAAATGGTCCCAACTATTTAGATCATGGTCCTAACAGAGACAAACATTGCTTCAGGCTCAATAAGCTCTCATTCACTATTTGGATGTATTTCTTGGTTTGGCCTTAGGATAGAGGTCCCCACCCAGGCCACGCAAACAAGTGAAGCCCCATCTGCAGAATGCAGACAACATGTGAAACCATGTTCTCTCTGAGCCATGAATAGAATAGAGTAGAGTAGAGTAGAGTAGAGTAGAGTAGAGTAGAGTAGAGTAGAGTAGAGTAGAGTAGAGTAGAGTAGAGTAGAGTAGAGTAGAGTAGAGTAGAATAGAATAGAATAGAATAGAATAGAATAGAATAGAATAGAATAGAATAGAATAGAATAGAATAGAATAGAGCTGGAAGGGACCTTGGAGGTCTTCTAGTCCAGCCCCCTGCTCAAGCAGGAGAACCTATACCATCTCAGACAAGTAACTATCTAGCCTCTTCTTAAAAATCTCCAGTGATGGAGCACCCATGATTTCTGGAGGCAAGCTGTTCCACTGGTTAACTGTCCTCACTGTCAGGAAGTTTCTCCTTAATTCCAGGTTGCTTCTCTCTTTGGTCAGTTTCCAACCATTGTTTCTTGTCCTGCCCTCTGGTGCTTTGGAGAATAACATGACCCCCTCTTCTTTGTAGCAGCCCCTCAAATACTGGAATATTGCTATCATGTCTCCCCTATTTCTTCTTTTCTTCAGACTAGCCAAACCCAAGTCCTCCAGCCGTTCTTCGTATGTTTTAGTCTCCAGGCCTTTGATCATCTTAGTTGCTCTTCTCTGAACAGGTCCCTGGTACCCAAAAGGTTGGAGGTCATTGCCTTAGGAGACAAGGCCCCTCGGTTTCAGTCCTATGTACTAATGCCAGCTTTTGCTGAATCTTTTTCATAAGGTTTCAATAGCAGAATATGAGCTTGGGAGAAGAGCAAAAACAAAAAACAAAACATCATGTTCTTCCATATTCCTTTTTGGCTCTGACAGAGTAGCAGGAATGCCAATAGACTATTTTTTCCCCTTAAATAAATGCCTATATAACATCCTTCCACAGGGTTTCTTTCTTTCTTTCTTTCTTTCTTTCTTTCTTTCTTTCTTTCTTTCTTTCTTTCTTTCTTTCTTTCTTTCTTTCTTTCTTTCTTTTGTAATTGAAATAATACCCCACTTCAGTTCGGAAAATCAAATTCAATATACATGAAGTTGGTCGAAAAATAATCACACTCTACACTGATACGAACTAGCATAGGGGTTTTTTTTGCCAGCAGTGGAACTACAGTGGTTGACTTCAGAAGAACGTAAAAGGTGTTAGATGGAAAATCAAAACTGCAGATCTATTTTAATCCTGTGTTTTATTTTTCTTAATCTGCATACCTTACTTCTGTCTCAGGTATGTGAGATAGCGAAACAGAAAGTCGGTAAAGTGGTTGTTCCTATGGTCAGGATATGCGGCTTAATAATACACCTGTCACAAGAGCAACACCTACTCCAATTATATTTTTAAGGCAATTTACCACAAAGATGTTTTGACATAAAACCCAATTAATGGCAACTAAGCACAGATGGGCTGAGCAGCTGCCCATGCATTGAAAACTACTTATTTCTAAATGATACAGTATGTGACAATGTTCTTTACTGAAGCACAGTCTGGTTAATCTGAAGACTGCTTTTCAAACACTACCGTGTGGCACCACAGTCTGAACATTGGGTCTTCAGGCACTGCAGTCTAGACTGACTTTACCTTTGCCATGAAGATGAACACCAAAATGACTCAAGCCGTGGCTGTAATTGGAAGGAGAGGATGCTGTTTTCATACTTGTTTCTTGGCTGCTTAAACCAGGGATCAGCCACAATTAAATGTTACCTAGAGTTTTTCATCTTTATTTTCATAATGTGTAAGCATAATGATTTTGATTTCAACCCATGCTCATCTAAGAAGCTTATTTGAAAGTGGTTCTCTTGATTTAGCTGATATATATTGCCTCCTTTCAGATAGATCAGCATGTCAAAAGGAATAAAGGGTTCCCAGTGCTTTCCAACTGTTCCCAAAGTTATAATGCAATTATATAAGCATCTATGGTAGGTTATCTTCCTCTTTATCTGAGTTTCATTGGCAAATGAAACATTTTCTTTTGTGGTATTTTCACTGTATTTAGTGATGGGAGACATACTGAGTGTGGCACCAAACAACAGTGAGTATGAGGCAGTGGTTGGATAAACATAGAAGCTCAACCCTACCTTTTAGCTTGTTGAAATTGTTTTTAATTTTTAATGCATTTGGGAAAAGGTGTTACTCTTTTCCCTCACCCCCTAGTGCAATACACAAAAATATGACTTTGGTAACATAAATATTGTTGTATTACTGTAAAGTAGATATTTAGTCATTTTTTTTATCCTATTATTCCATTCTGAATTTAATCTGATACCTACAACACTTTCTGATCACTAATCAAATTCGGAACTATTTATTTCTTCTCCATTGCATACTTATTGGCAATTTCCATGATACAAAGTTTTGGATGATTCAAAAGTGTACAGAACATGCATACTCTTTTGTGGCATTTTCTTTTGCCCAGTTACAGGATTTCCAACATATTTTTTAAAAAATACTATGTCAGTATTTACAGCTGGCCACAATGGAAATTTAAGTCTATCATATCTAGAAAGCTTCAGCTTCTGGGGAAGACTACCCTAAGTCATGGGATGAAGATGAATCTGTATATGTGAAAGGGAAGGCACCAGAGAATACCAAGTTGAAAAAAACAACATGGAAGAATGAAATAACAGCCATCTCCATATTGCAGCTAAGAAAACTGTAGAATTCTATCAAAGAAGAAAACATAATATTGATTTGATGGAGGCCTCACTTTGACCTTGACTACTGCAAAACTAAGCAAGGGCTTGAAATGGAATTATATTTGTCGTGTCATATTTCAAGGATTACATGACTCAGTCCCAGCAGATTCAATTGGCAACTGCTAGAAGTGGTCCTTATCTCTGAAATAATAGTTTATGAACTCAACTTTATTATTTCAATTAGTTGAAATATTTATGGCCAGTGATTGATAACCTAGCTATACTTAGGAAAACAACTATAGTAAAAGTAAGGATGTTTGCCAAATAAATCAGCAGGATTTAAAAATAATAATAATAATAATAATAAAGTTGGAAGGGACCTTGGAGGTCATCTAGTCCAACCCCCTGCTCAGGCAGGAAACCCTATACCATTTCAGACAAATGGCTGTCCAGTCTCTTCTTAAAAACTTCCAGTGTTGGAGCATTCACTGCTTCTGGAGGCAGGTTGTTCCACTGGTTAATTGTTCTAACTGTCAGGAAGTTTCTCCTTAATTCTAGGTTGCTTCTCTCCTTGATTAGTTTCCATCTGTTGCTTCTTGTCCTGCCTTCAGGTGCCTTGGAAAATAGCTTGACTCCCTCTTCTTTGTGGCAGCCCCTGAGATATTGGAACACTGCTATCATGTCCCCCCTCGTCCTTCTCTTCATTAAACTAGACATACCCAATTCCAGCAACCGTTCCTTATATGCTTTAGCCTCCAGTCCCCTAATCATCTTTGTTGCTCTTCCCTGTACTCTTTCTAGAGTCTCAACATCTTTTTTATATCGTGGTGACCAAAACTGGATGCAATATTCCAAGTGTGGCCTTACCAAGGCATTGTAAAGTGGTAGTAATACTTCACGTGATCTTGATTCTATCCCTCTGTTAATGCAGCCTAGCACTGTGTTGGCCTTTTTGGCAGCTGCAGCACACTGCTGGCTCATATTTAAGTGATTGTCCACTAGGACTCCAAGGTCCCTCTCACAGTTACTGCTATTGAGCAAGGTACCCCCCTATACTATACCTGTACATTTGGTTTTTCTTGCCTAAATGTAGAACCTTGCTTTTTTCACCATTGAATTTCATTTTGTTAGATAGATACGGATACGGATACGGATATGGATATGGATACACAAATAAATAAGTAATATTGTATGGCTATCTTAACTGTGTTTAGGTGTTAAATAAAATATATATTGAAGACTTAATTTCTTTCAAATTTCCTCAGGCCTTAACTCTGCAAGCTGCCTTTGATGGCAAAGCTCAGGTTCAGGACCTAAGATGAATTCTTAAATATGGATTATATCTCAGTTGCTAATTAGAAAAGCTATTCTTTGCTACAGATTAGATACACTGACCTAAAAACAGTATCTGCCGCATCCATAGGAACTCGCTTGCCTTCTGGCTACGTTGATGTAGATCATTTTCAAAGTACTTAATTGTGTAGTGCTAAAGTGGAACAATGATTCGAATTATTAGCCTAAATGAGGGAAAACACAAAATCAATAGAATAGGGATATAGTTTTGGCTCTTTTCTGGGCACATTAATTGGCCCCACAAACAGCTGTCCACATATTAGTAGTAGTGGTTCATAATTTTTAGAGTATTTACTCATTCATTCATTAATTTCTTCATTCATTCATCGTATTTATATAGCTGTCCATCTCACAAAATGTGACTAGGGATGCACAATAATATATAGAGAGAGATGTGTATCCATATCTATATCCGTATCCGTATCTATCTATCTATCTATCTATCTATCTATCTATCTATCTATCTATCTATCTATCTATCTATCTATCTATCTATCTATCTATCTATCTATCTATCTATCTATCTATCTATCTATCTATCTATCTATGGTATCTATGGTATCTATCTATCTATCTAACTATCTATCTATGGTATCTATGGTATCTATGGTATCTATGGTATCTATGGTATCTATCTATCTATCTATCTATCTATCTATCTATCTATCTATCTATCTATCTATCTATCTATCTATCTATCTATCATCTATCATAAAACATAATATTACAATAAAAAAAGATAAGAAGAGAGTGACAAATGGTAAAAGTAGAGCCACCTCAAAAACTCACCATTGCTTTGGAGACCCCAAGCCTACCAACATAGCAAAGTCTTGAGTGCTTGCAAAAGGTTAACAGGGATGGAGTCAGCCTAATATAGTGGGGTGGGAATGATATTCCATAAGGAGGGCCCCATGGCAGAAAAGGACCTGTCACTGGGGTTCTGCCAGATGTAATTGTTTAGCAGATGGGACCTGCAATATGCCTATTCTGCTGAATCTGATAGGACAGGCAAATGTAATTGGGAAAAGGCAGTCCCTCAAATAAAACTGCTCCCATGTTATGAAGGGCTTTAAAGGTCAAAACCAGAATCTTGAATTGGACCAGGAAGCAAACTGGCACCAGTGCAGCTTGTGTGCTGTTCTAGGGGCATACACATCTGCCTGTGGCACTGCATTCTGCACCAGCTGAACCTTCCAGATATTATTCAAGAGCTCAAATTACTTGAACAATCATCAATTCTATGATTGCTTATGATTAATATGATTTTCTAGATAAAAAGTAATGCCAACTAAGACATGTATAGTAAGCAGTGTATGAAAACATCCCCATGAAAATGAAATTAAGCATTTTTGCTTTCAGTTTAAATAAATTATGTTAGCTGCTAGCCTGCAGTTTCAGAAGATTTATTGGTGCATTGAATGCCTTGCTCTCTTCAAATGCAGTATTAGCCCATTTTAATGAGCAATTGCCTGTGTGCATAGCCTGTGATGCATCCCCTTATGGGGTTGGGGCTGTGCTGAGCCATCTCAAGGCTGATGGGACACAAGTCCCTGTGGCCTACTACTCTAGGACTCTCTCATCTGCAGAGTGTAATTATGCACAGATTGATAGGGAAGATTTGGCAATAGTGGCTGGAATAAAGAAATTCCACGATTTCTTGTATGGCCGCCATTTAACGGTTTACACAGACCATAAACCTTTGCTGTGTTTGTTTACAACAACAAAACAAACCCCACACATTATATCTCCCAGAATGCTGAGATGGTCAATTTTCTTGTCAGCATATGACTACACCCTGGTTCACAAACCAGGTAAAGAAATGGGCCATGCAGATGGTCTCAGCAGATTACCTCTACAGCAGATAGAGGCAGATCCTGCTCCTGCTCTTCACATTCTTTCCATTCAGGAATTGCCTGAATCTCCCCTCAATGCTAGGGACGTGGCTGCAGAAACTGCCACTGATCACACGCTTACACGCGTGCTGACATGGGTGTTGTCAGGATGGCCTGACACGTGCCCGGGTGCAGAATTCCAAGGGTTCTGGCAAAGGAAGCACGAGCTTTCTACTTTCAAGGTGTGTCTCCTGTGGGGTAGCCGGGTAGTCATCCCGGCCTCATTGAGGACTAGAGTCTTGCTCTCTCTGCATGAGGGACATCCAGGAATAGTCTGGATGAAGGCACTAGCATGTAGTCACCTCTAGTGGCCTGGGATCGATAAAGAGATCGAGGCCCAGGTGCATGGGTGCCAAGTCTGCCAACAGTCAAGGCCAGAAATGCCCCAGGCCCCTGTACATAGGTGGGAGGAGACACATACACCATGGTTGAGGGTACACATCGACTACGCTGGGCCCTTTCAGGGGCAATTCTTCCTTCTCCTTGTGGACAGCCATTCCAAGTGGCTAGAGGTTGTTCCTGTTTCCTCCACTACTACTGCCAGGACCATCCAGGTGCTGAGAGGCATCTTTGCTTCACATGGTCTTCCAGATGTCCTTGTCTCAGACAATGGACCCCAAAATCACATCTTCTGAGTTTCAGGATTTCCTTCAAGCGAACATGATCCGGCATGCCACATCTGCACCATTTCATCCAGCTTCCAACGGTCAAGCTGAGCGTATGGTGCGTACTACCAAAGATGCTTTAAAGAGAATCACTCATGGAAACTGGCATCACAGGTTAGCTGACTTTCTTCTTTGTCACCGCACTACACCTTGCACTGCCACTGGGAAAAGCCCAGCTGAACTCCGCTGGGGTCGCAGACTCATCACTAAGCTGGACAGGTTGCACCCTGACCAGGTGGCTTCACAGGTGTCACAACCGTGGGCACCTAGGAGACTACAGGTGGGCGATCCGGTCTGAGCAAGGAACTATGGACCTGGACATCTCTGGGTGACAGCAGTGGTATGCAAGGTCTCAGGGCCACTGTCATACGAAGTGGCCTTGGATGATGGTCATGTGATCAGACGTCACATTGACCAACTGCGCTGGAGGCTTTCCAGCCACTCTTCCGCCCCTGGCTCTGCTCTGGGGGGGAGGAGGACCACGATTACGATTGTGGACCACAGTTTCTCCGCCAAGGTGGACATTCAAATGTTCCTGCACATGTTCCTGAAGGGGTTTTTGCCATGGAGGCAGCTCCTGATTCTGGCACAGGCACCGGGTCATTGGGACATGGCAGTCAATCAGTTTCTCAGGCCACTCCAGCTGCTGGTCTTGGGGTCGAAGGGCAGTGTTCCCAAGAGGGGTCCATTGTGGATTTGGGGAATTCCACCCTACCAAGGAACTCTGGTTTGGGTTTAGCAGATCCAGCCAGTCAGCAGTCTGGAGGGTTGCCTGGGTCTTGGGGGCATCAAAGTCCTGGCTTGCCTAGTCCAACAGGCGAGGTGGCACGGCAGGCACCAACGCTGGCTCCAAGAAGGTCAGAGAGGGCCAAAGGTCCACCCAAGCATCTAAAGGACTATGTGAGGTTCCTGTCAAGTATTAGGGAGACTTACTAGTTCTCTAGAACTCTGGACACTCATAGAAGGGTGTTCTATTGATAACCTGAAACAATATGACGTATAAGGGTCTGCCTGTGTGCAGGCATAATTGTGTTAGAATTAATAACATGATAATTGAACAAAAACATGTATATGTAGGTTGCTTTAAAACTATAAGTATTCACTTATTGTTTTATCCAAGGGGGGAGGGGTGTTATGTCCTGGGACTGCTGAATGACTCAGCAGGCTCAGGAGGCTGCAGAAGGCCCGGGCAATCCATGTGGTTGCCCAGGACCAGACAAGCTGTCTCCAGCCTTGTGCGCATGCGCAAGGCGGGAGACTAGCCTTGCATTGATTGGTTGATGCTGTCCCTTGCAAGGGGCTATAAAAGGCCATGGCGCCATTTTGTCTTCTGTTATGTTCGTGATCTCAATAAAGACTTGTGTTCGTTACTCCTGCCTCGCCTCGATGTCTCTTCGGCTGAAACAGAACAGCAGGCATGTATGAAAAATGGAGTTTGCAATTTGACTCTTGTTTAGTCAATTTGATGAAAGCAAAGGGGCTCCAGCAGACACTTCGGGTGTAGTTGTTCAGAACATGCAAGCTTCTGTTTATTTTATTACTTTGCCCTAACTCATGTGTTTTACAACCTGTACAGTTGCTATACATAAGCCCCAAACATGGCTTTTACCATAATTATCATCTTTAATTTTAAAAAAGGAGTCAGAAAGAGACTACAAGAAGAAGAAATCCATGTGACATAAATATATAAATTTATTTCTCACCTGGGGATTCTATAGTTTGAATTGGGAAATTTTAATATGTACAAATGAGGCCATGTATATAGATTTTAAAGACTATAATTGTGTTGACAGTTACTTGATAATAAACTCTACTAGACATAACATGTATTACATATAAATACTATTTATTACTGTATGTACCGTCTTTATATTTTGCCTTTCTACTCTGATGTCTTGTGTACTCAAATCATAACATTATCTATTGGGCCATTAATCCTAAACCTATAATACTTCCACTTGTAAATAGATCAGGCTTAAGTTATTTACTCTGTGTATTTTTGTGGTAATCTCAAGTTATTTGCAATAAAATTGACATATATCTATTGTATCATGTCATAGCAAAAAGAAAATAAGGTGATATTACCAGTTAAACTGAATTATCGAATTATATAATTTTTTCATTATTAGTCTGACTAAAAGCAGAGATGAAGTTTCAAATAAAAATTCATGTTTATCTAATGTAATAAATTAAAATTCACAGTAAAATATTGGAGACACAATTCTTTTTATTGAAGCAACATTATGAAAGAATATAAATTTATTATATACCATCAGGTTAGTGTCAACTCTTAACAACACATAGATAAATCTTCTCCATGACAAGCAACTGTGACCTAGTTTTTCAAGTCTTCCAACAGAATACCCGTTGCTTCTGTTACTGAATCCATCCACCTTGTTGCTGATTGCCTGCTTCTTCTCTATTCTTCCACCTTTCCCATCCTTAGAACCTTCTCTAGAGAGCTAGGCTTTTGCGTAATGTGTCAGAAGTAGAATAATATGAGCCTGCTTATGTGTGCCTTGATGAGAACTCTTGATTGATTTGTTTGATGTCTGTTTTCTTGGCTGTCTATGATATTCTAAGGAATCTTCTCTAACACCAATGTTCAAAAGCATTTGCCTGCTCTCAAGTTGGAAGCACTGAGTTGCTTCTGGGTTGAAAGGATTAGCCGGTAACATCACTGCTGCCCATTAAGTTGCCCACCAAAGTGGTACCTATCTATCTATTCGCAGTCACCCACTTTCAAACTGCTGGGTGAGCAAGACCTCAAGCAAGTGATGAGAACTCACTCCATCAAATGGCAGGACCAGGTCTAGAAAGCAACCCTGCTGCTTGTCAGCCCTGCATCCTAACCACATTAACCACCACACTCATTTCAAAAGCATTAATAGTCTTTCTATCATGGTTCTTCAAAGTCCAGTTTTGGTTTCCATAAAGTGTCACAGGGAATATCATTGCTTGGACTACTCTGATTGTTTGTTATAAACACCACCCTGCATCTGAATATTTTTTCTAAGGCCTTCACTTAGCTCTACCAAGTGCTTGTGTGCAGCATATTTCTTCACTGCTTGTTCCTTGATGTTGATGGTTGATACTAAAACACAGAAGCTATCTATTGCTGTGATGTTTTCATTGTTAGTTCTAAGACTAATCGTTGCATGTATTTGGTCTTTTTTATATTTAATTTAATGGTAGTCTTATTTTTTTTCACTATATTTCTTGACTTTGATTACTAGAGCTTGCAGATCCTTTACATTTTCAACTAACTAGTATAAAAGAATAAGGTTAGTTAAAAATAGTTTTAAGTCAAATATAGTGTATTGAAAATCTAATCCATAGCAATCCAAGAGTGTGGGTCAGTACAGAAAGGGTAGGAATTTAGAACACCTTACTATAATAAGTACCTTAGTATATGTAGTATAGCAACACACAAGTTGAATTCCAGGGCAAAAATATCCAAGATAGAACTTTTTTAGAGGAAGAATGTTCCAAAAAAGTTTTAATCATAGTAATGAAATACCAGATAAAAGCTATTTGATTTACAGTAGATATATTAGATTAAGTTGCCTTAGACTTAATAACTATAATCTTATCTCTACTTAATAGAGAGTGAATCACATAACCTCAATGGATCTACTGATGAATAATAAACAGAAATGCACAGGAATGTACTATACATTTCCCAAACATTAGCCAGCCAGCCAGCCAGCCATTGAACAGTATTTGTAACCACTCAAATCTGAAGATTTTTTTGGGTAGGAGGGCTCTGTTCAATGACAAATACAAATCAAAACAAGAAGAGGAGAAGGGGGGGGGAAGGAGAAAACCCAGTATCACACACATGCACACAGAAAAACCCTCATTAGAAACAAAAGAGTAAAATCAAAATAAGTCCCCACATATGATCAGCTTGGGCAAACATTTTATAGAAGTCAGACTGATTTATATTGTCTCTGGAGCCCAACACAATAAGAACTGCAAGTTCTTCTGAAGGAAGAGTGTTCTATAGAACGGGAATCACTAAAGAGAAGCCTTGTCCATTACATGTTTCTCTCAGAGAGAAGTTTTCAGCAGACCTTCTCATATATGTGTTTGAGAATTGGTAGTTTGGAAAACAAGACTGTAAAACAGTAGGAGTGGGTCCTTTTTTCAATAACCTCAAAGCAATGCTATATATACCCCTGTGTATTACACTTTTCTTTCTTACTGGTTGGAAACATCTGTCTTTTTAATGCTTTGTCAGTCTGAATTAATTTGTTCTCTAATTTAGATGTAATACAAGACGTAGTAATAATATTGGGAGGTAGATTATGACCCAAAAAAAGGATCAATATTCCTTCAAGTATGACCTAAAATGCATATTAGTATGACAAATATAAGCCTAGATTTATGTACCCAACAAGCTCCATAAAGACTGATTTATGGTGTTGTCCTATAATTCATTTGATATAGTTGATCTGTACAGAATCAAATGGGGCATAAATCTCTGAACGATCACTAACAGAATGTTCTACAGCATTTCGTAAATGAAAATAGGCATGCTTACATCCACTCCCTATGTGCCCAGAAAGACACAACTGTACTCTCTATGGACATAGCTAGGCCTTAAAAGTGTTGTGTTGCAAGTTTAATACATAGGTGCATTTCTAAGACAGTGACCTTTTGGAAACGACCCTAGTAATGGTGGCAAAGGATTCCATTCATGCTTTATTTTTATAAAACTAAAGTGGAATATACACATTCAAGAAATAAAACAGTATACAATTCCTTAATGCCTTGTTGTTTAAATGAGAAAAAGAGTAATAGTATGTAGTAATATTATGTATAAATAAGTGTGCTCAGGTCTGTGGCTACTTATAATAAGAATGAAGGGAAAACGATCCGAGATACTACAGTATAATATAATTTCTCCTGCAGGTCAAGTTCTTTTCTTGGCAACCATTTGGATGTGTTTTATTCCATGGAATCCACATTTGCAAAATGGAAGCCAATGCAAACCAAACATGGTAGTAAAGAACACAAAATTATTGGAACTGAATATCTAGTGAGTACAGCTACAGCCCAATTATGCTCCTATAAGGTTCTCCTTGGCAAATACAATTCGTTTATCCATGAACACATGATAACAAGTCCATAAATATTGGAAAGCTTTCAGTAATAGTGAGCTGGCTGTAAAACACCTCAGTCTGCTATTGCCTGTTGCTCTGCCCCGACCCATTGAATCATCCTAAGCAAATGCCTATTTGAGAGATATTTTTGGCAAGACAGAAGTAAACCACCTGAAAACCTGACTAATCTGTTACCTTAACATGGAAAAAATAGAAAACCTTCTTCCCACCCAGAACTAGGAGACCTTTATACCAAAAGGTGGAAAAAAACAGTACAAAGATTAAACAGAATTTTAATATAAACAAAACTTGGTTTTTTTAAAAAAATTATGATATCACTGGGATGATTTCTTAACAGCTGCTAGAATTTTTGCAATAACTTTGCTTATCGGGGACCTGTTTCCTTCAATCCTGTCTGCATATCTGCCAGTCCTAATAGCAGTTAGGAGAACTCTGATACATAGATTCCTTAGGGATATATCTAAGGAGGGTCTATGACAATTCTCTGTGGCCAACTCGTCATGGCCAACTTGCCATAGGACAACTCACTACGGAACAAGCGTTACACTAATATCAAAGAAATGGTAGAACAGAATCATTAAAGAAAGGATGCAAAAGGATGAACAGAATGAAATTTGAATGGCAAAAATTAAAATAATTTTTATTTATTTTAAATAATTAAATAGGTTTGCTAAATTGTCCCGCAGTGAGTTGTCCCACAGCAAGTTGGCCGTGGTGAGTTGTCCCATTCCCATCTAAGGAGTCATCTAGCCCCAACCGGATTGGCCCACCCCATTCACTCCAGCAGAAGAGGCCTACTTTAATCTCATCTGCCAAAGAATTTCAATTGGAGGGATCCAGAAGAAGATCTTTTCTGCTGGAGGTCCCCACTGTTTGGAATATTCTCCCATTGGAGGTGAGGCCAGCCCCCCCCCCCACACACACCTCTGGCCTTTTGGAAAAACCTTAAAACCTGGCTTTGCTGACTGGCCTGGGGTCCACTCTACGCTGGGAGTGGCTGATGGTAGAGAAAGAAGGCCACGTCGCCTGTCCTCTTGGTTTTCAGCCTTTATTTAGTACTTTTTAATTTTTAATTGTTTTATTTATTTATTTATTTATTTATTTATTTTAATCTAAGCCACCCAGAATCGCTGCAACTGTGAGATGAATGGCATATAAATTTAACAAGTAAATAAATATGCACTGGACCTGCAGCAGACTCCAAACTGGATTATTAAAAAAAAAACCCTGAAAAAAAAACCTTTTTGCCTGCAGATCCCACCCTTGCCTCGAATTAAACAAAACAACCCTCTTCTTTTAGATACATTATCTGGCAATGAAATCTTCCTTAAAGCTTAATTTTAAGAAAATCTCTATACACTACATCAGGGGTCTTCAAACTTGGTCCTTTTATGACTTGTGGACTTCAAGTCCCAGAATTCCTCAGCCAGGCACGCTGGCTGAAGAATTCTGGGAGTTGAAGTCCACAAGTCATAAAAGGGCCAAGTTTGAAGACCCCTGTGCTACATGATAATTTGCATTGGAAAACTTTTCTTCTACCCTTCATGTTTGCCTGAAAGGCTAAAGAGTATTTATAGAGTTAAGATTTGTTAAATTAGATGTTTGATTTAATGAAGCCACAGTTCACTTAGGGAAAGTTGGTTCTCTGATAATTTGATTTCTTTCAACAGCTCATGAAGTAATTTAATCTAAAACTTTATTTCTAGCAAATCAGCTATGCATTAATCATATTCTATTTGGAATAATCTGTCAGAAGACAAGCTCCTTGATAATCCATTGATATACATTGCAAAAAAACACCAAATATTTTCTCCAACTGTATGAATGTAATGAATTGCCATTACTCCAGAGTTAAGGACTAATACCTTTTACCATATGGCATTAAAAACACACATCTGGTAGAGCAGGGGTCTTCAAACCTGGCCCTTTTATGACTTGTGGACTTCAACTCCCAGAATTCCTCAGCCAGCATGCCTGGCTGAGGAATTCTGGGAGTTGAAGTCCACAAGTCATAAAAGGGCCAGGTTTGAAGACCCCTGTGGTAGAGTTAACAGCCTTGGGCTCCTCACACCCATATGCCAATATTATTGAGTCCTTTATAGCCCTGTTTGGATATTTTGGATCAAAACAATACGTAAATATGTAGTATTTTCTACTATACTTGCCAATCCAAGCAACCAGTGTAACCAAAATATGCAGGGAAGTTGGTCCTTACACAGAGTCATACACGTTGTTCAGACATCTCTTACATGGGATAAGATTAGCTTTTCTACAGACTTTTGTTCTCTGTGTGGAAAATGCAAGATTGTTGATAAATCATCAATGAGTCCCATTGGCCATATACAGTGATCCCCACACATGAAACCAGATGTCTGAAAGGAGCCACCTTTTCAACTCAATGCCCTACATCCCTGTTCTTTATTGAGCAGTCAATATACCTACTAGGAGTAAACATACACTTGCATGGTTGTATGCCTGAACCTTGATGCATTTTGTAGGTGCCATGGTGGTGCGGTGGTTAGAATGTAGTATTGCATTCTAACTCTGCCCACTGCCAGGAGTTCGATCCTGGCCGGATCAAGGTTGGCTCAGCCTTCCATCCTTCTGAGGTCAGTAAAATAAAGACCCAAATTGTTGGGGGCAATATGCTGATGTTGCAAACCATTCAGAGTGGTTGTAAAGCACTATGGGATAGTATATAAGTCTAAGCGCTATTGCTATTGCTATCCTGCCAGGTCACATGAATATGAATTTCTTATTCTCATTCTGAGGCAAGAGTCACAGATACCATGAACCCTTTCAGACTTTTCCAAATTAGCATTCCTTATGGAATCCATCTCAGTAGCAGCTGATTTTCAGTGAAGTGTATTTATAGTAGTTTCCACTCCAGCTCTGCCAAACCATGAAAAGGGAGCAGCTGAAAGTTGGTATGCCTTAAGGATGCTGTTTGCCTGGCCTTCCTGAAATTTAGGGCAATTTACTGCAGCTCTAGTTCTCCCCTCTTCCAGGAAGGAGGAGTTGGTTCTGTCTTGCCAATGTAGATTTCACAAAACCCCTGAAGGCGTAATGGTAGCTCATGAGACAAAACAGAAGCTGCTTCTATTTTTAGGACTGTCAGCTGAACAGTTGTGGGTCAGTTTTTATAACTCAGCCGAAAAGGAGAAAGGGAATTACCAAACTCCCTAATGGCAATCAAATTTATCTGTTGAATAATCAGGATGAACTCCAAGTTCCTATTATAATCTGTATCATTTCAGCACATGTAACAAAAGCAGTCTTTCATGCACATTTGAAAAGACATTTCTTTTTAGTTGTAACTTATCATTTGCATGGTATTATCAGGACTATGACAAAGGAGACCTTTTTCCCTCCTGAAAAAGCCTTTGGGGATGATAATATATATTCATTCATTGAAACTGACAAGTGGGATAAAAAAGATATATATTTAATAGATAGGACTAGATTAACTGAGCATGGATATGTCCATTCTTTTTTTCAAAAACTGGGTCAGTGTTTTATTTTTGGTTGCCTTGGCTCACCTTAAATATGCATTTTTTCATTTTAAATGTATCAACTCCACAGTCCTTGAATAATCCTCCTAATGAAGGCTGAATCAATTTTAATCCATAGCCCTTCAGAGACAATGGTAATCACCTTGATGATATTTTATCTGACTTTCTTTTATTTCCTATTATATTTGCATTGGATGTAACAAATGCTTATTCTCCCATTCAAATGAAGATCACAATATTATCTATTTATACAGCTCTTTGAAGTCCAACATGCTACAGTTCTTAATGAGTCTGTGGTGAATTCTAACCACAATAAACCATAATGAGAAGACACGTGTCACGTGTAGAATTCATCCATTCATTCCAATATAGAGGGAATATTCAAAGATTAATGATAATAGGATCCTTGTTCAGATCAGAAAAATAATCTCAATTTGCCCCACAAACTTCTCATGTATTAGAGATTAAAATGTATCATCTCCCCATTGTCATTGTTATTGCTGTCATCATTGTTTCCCACCTAATAGTTAGTCATCCTGATATAAATAAATATACATGTGAAGCAAATACAATGTTAACCACAGACTAAAAACTAGAGTTGGAGTATCACAACAATAAAACCAGAAAATGATTGTAAAACCATTGAAAGCTTAATGAAATAATACTGTCATCACCACCCTTCTAAAGCAGGGGTCCCCAACCCCCGGTCTGTGGACCGGTACTGGGACGCGGCATGCCAGCAACCGGTCCGCACAAACAAGCAAAGCCCCATCCATGGGATGCAGGCAGCACACAAAACCATGCACCCTCCGGTCCATGGAAAAACCTTTCTCCGCAGAACCAGTCACTGGTGCCCAAAAGGTTGGGGACCTCTGTTCTAAAGCATAGCAGAGGAAAAGGCTAATGTGAAGGAAGTTACACGACTGAGATGTTCCCACAACTAACTATGTCCTGCATGGCTACTAGTTTACTCTCTTAGATACAGGCTAATGGTCATTTGACCACTTTGGTCCCAAACTGCTCAGAAAGAGCCAGATTGGAAGCTCATTTCAAAGCACTTGGAAGCTCTTCAGAGTGGAAGCTCATTCCAAATTGGCATAGGATGGGTTTATCAACCACTAGTTTTGCAGTTTTCAAGGGCAGTTTGTTTGTAGTAGTATAAAGGATTTGTATGTGTGTGTGGTGTGTGTGTGTGTCTGTGTATATGAACCATTTTGGTCATTTTATTTCTTCGTGAAGAAGTGTTATAATTGTTGTACCACATGAAGGCTTTCACCAGTGCTCATGCTTGATTATTTTCAGGCACAGTGTTGGATCTAAGAGAATTAAGATCTCCTTAGGCTTGAGAAGATCAACCCCCTCCAAGTATTATACAAGATGATGAAAATTACCTATATACCCCAAACAATTGTATATATTTCTATGTTTTCCCAACTTGTTTGTCTTTTCTAAATAAGAAAAAAAATCTCCAATGTGTATTGAAATATATTAGTTGAAGAAGATCAAAATTGGAGAACACAGTGATATGGTTCTGAGGCGTTTTCAGGGATGGTGAGGATATGTTTCCTATTTACCAAGATTCTTGCTGCCCCTATTTAAACGGTTCCCCTGTTTAGATTTAGGGACATTCTAACAACTTAATATGTAGGGATATTAAATTCTCCAAACATAATGCCTCCAAGTGTGGTCATTTTTGTTCATCACACACCTATTATTCATTTTGACTTCTGGTCAAGATGTCACTATATTGAGAAGATACTAGTGTATTTTGATGTTCTCCATAGTAGCACTATCTAGTTAAATTTCTACCTAATTAGTTCAAAATATATTATTCCACCTCTCTCTCTCTCTCCTCTCTCTTTCATCTGTTAGAGAGGCCTTGTCTGATAGACCACTAGAACGTTCCCTGAGCAGATACTGTAAAAGAATAATTGACAGTGGAATCATTTATTGGCAAAAGCATTTATATCTTTTAAGTGATTGAGAGATTGGAAAGTCTTTCCAAATTGCACAAAGGATATCAAACAGAAAGGCATTTTCAACAGCAAGGAATTTGGCTTATGAATAAAATTTCCAATATTTCATCAGGTTCTCGGCCATGTTTGGGTGTAAACTGGTGCATGATGTCCAAGATCTTTTGATGGTCCTGCCAAAGCTGAAGACATTCTTTCTGCTTCAGGTTCTGGCAGAAGAGAATTGAAACTTTGCATGTTTTGCCAGTATTTTAATAGTGTCATATAATTATTATGCAAATAAATGTTGTAGGAATTAATTATAAATTGTATAAGCAAGCAGAAGATATAGATGAAACCTTATGACTCAAATGACTCATTTTTCAAATGAAATAGTGATAATGAGTGACTTAAATGATCTTGATATCTAGTAGGAAACTCTTTAAAGAACACCAAGCTGGGGAGAATAGCCAACACTTTAGAACAGGGGTGTCAAACTGCCAGCCCGCGGGCTGGACGCGTCACACGGAAGCCACGCCCACCCCATTGCCGGCAATGGCAAAACAGTCCTGATACATTGTGCGATGTCACGTGATGTCATGAGTTTGACATGTCTGCTTTAGAAAATAGGCTGAAGATCTAGTAGGATCTTGACAGACTTGAACCTGGGTCCTATCCAACAAAATGCAATTTAGTGGTGAGAAAAATAAGAATTTTACACTTAGGCAGCAAAAACCAAATGCACGGATATTGAATAGATGATATCTGGCTCAATAGAAGTAACTATGAAAATGGTCTAAGAATCCTAATGGTCAGCTACTTAAATATGAGCCAGCAGTGTGCTGCAGCTGCCAAAAAAGCCAACACAGTCCTGGGCTGAATCAACAAAGGGATAGAATCAAGATCACATGAAGTGCTAGTACCGCTTTATAATACTTTGGTGAGATCACACTTTGAATACTGCATCCACTTTTGGTCACCACAATGCAAAAAAGATGTTGAGACCCTATAAAGAGCATAGAGAAGAGCAACAAAGATGATTAGGGGACTGGAGGCCAAAATTTATGAAAAATGGTTGCAAGAACTGAGTATGTCTAGTCTAACAAAGAGAAGGACTGGGGGTGTCATGATAGAAGTATTCCAGTACTTGAGGGGCTGCCACAAAGAAGTGGGGGTCAGGGTTTTTTTCCAAAGTAGCTGGAGGTAAGACAAGAAGCAATGGATAGAAACTAATCAAGGAGAGATCCAACCTAGAAATAAAAAGAAATTTCCTGACAGAACAATCAGTCAGTGGAAAGGCTTGCCTTCAGAAGTTGCGGAGGTTTTTAAGAGGAAATTGGACACCATTTGTCTGAAATGGTTTAGGGTCTCCTGCTCATGCAGGGAGTTAGACTAGAAGACCTCCAAGGTCCCTTCCAACTCTGTTTTCTGTAAAGAATGAGACGCCCAACAAATTCTTATTCTCTTTCTCTCTCTTCATTTGTCAGAAGGTTAAAAAAAAACCAGATCTAATCTTCACCAACAGGGAATAATTTGTTAAAGAAGTGAAGGTGGCTGGTAACCTGATAAAAGTGAACACATTATCTTTGAATTTTTCATATCCAGAGGAGAGGAAATAGAGACAAGTAGTCTCCAAAAGTCATAGTAACTGTGTCAGAAAGACTAATGCTAAAAACATGCTAAAACTTACAAAAGATACCAACATTAAAAATAGATTTTCTTTATTTTAGAGATAAAAGAAAAGCTAAACAAGGAGCAAATACTGAAGCATTAACGGATTGCAGTAAGAAGGCAAAACTTCTTAATTCTTTTTTTAAAATTTGTCTTCTCTAAGAAGAGAAACAGAAATCTGGTCGCTCATTAATATGCCACTGATGGTGAGGGACGTAAAAAAAAAAAAGCAAGATAGTAGTCACACCTTTGAAGCTCAACCCCTTTGTATATGTATTCAATGTTGACAAATATAGGAAAATAGTAAGATTTTTTATCACAGTGGCAAGATTACCATCTTGTTTCTTTTGACTTCTACCCCATCCCAAAAATACTACCAGTAGATAAGGAGAAAATAAGAGACAGTTTAGTTAATTTACAGAAATTCCAGCTTTCAGAGCCTGATGGATTACATCCTAAATTGCTGAAGAAGATGGAAATTGGACCAACAATTTATTTGATCCCTTCCAATTTTAGGATACTATAATTCTAGTCTAGTCTAGACTAGTCTACTCTATTCATGTATTTTTAATTGCCTATCCTATGCTCAGCCCTATCCTAATGACTCCTGTCTTTACACTTAAATTGCTCACTAACATGCCCACATATTGATGAGCATTCATATTTCCCATAATCTTTTATTCTGCCGATTCCATGCCATCTTCCTTCTGACTCACATTTTTACTATGAATGGCTTGGTGTTGAACTCCTGCCTGCCTGTCCCTGTCCATTCTCCTAATAGTCAGCCTTGGTCTTCGGTTTAACATGAAATTGCATTCAGTCAGACAAATCATATTTCTATTTCAATTCCCTCTGTTTTTAACCCAACAGATGAAATATGCATCAGAAACCAGGATAAATAACAATGGAATTGACTTTTATGCTGGGAAAACTGACTGCCTTTTTTGACTCTGCTATAATTCAGTTTCTGGAGAATTAACTGTCTCTAAAATTGATGGTTTGACATGTCAGCTAAGGTTCATTTTCCTCCTTTTTTGGGGTGGTAGCCTACCACACTTCCCCCAAGCAGTAATAAAGGGGTTAATAAAAGCTTCTGCTATAGTCACCCGCAAAGTGAAATGCTGTCAAACTAATCCCAGCATGCATATGAAATACTAAACAGGGCTGGTCTCCCCAGGCATGGTGAAATGCCATCAAAACCAACAGCAAACAGAAATCCATTTTGGCCACAGAGCTGCATCTTATTTTGACCCTTCCAAGTCTCGCTGCACCATTTGCACAGCTTGCCACATGGCAGGCTGGCAGTAGACAATGAAGGACCATTGCTAAAGGCAAAAGTCTGAAAACATGACTTAAGGGGGAAAAGGAAGAAGAAGAAAAATGAGAAAGATCCACAAGAGGGAAAACGATTATAAATAATTTCTACCTCATCAATTAAAGAAAATGCTGGTAGAGAGAAAAGAAGATGAAATAAAGCAGGGGACTGTCAATGGAGTAATCAATAAATGCCAGCTCATACCAGTTTAAGATGGAAGGTAGTTCTGTGCAAATCAGCCCTAATTTCAATTAATTATTCAAGATTTGGGAAGAGAATTACATCCTATTTGTAATTTGAGGGGGAAACTATTTGGTATGGGCCACTTCATGGTTAATATCTATCTATCTATCTATCTATCTATCTATCTATCTATCTATCTATCTATCTATCTATCTATCTATCTATCTATCTATCTATCATCTATCTATCTATCTATCTATCTATCAATCAATCTATCTATCTATCTGTCTGTCTGTCTGTCTGTCTGTCTGTCTGTCTGTCTGTCTGTCTATCTATCTACTGTATGTCCTTGAAGAAGGCTAAAAATATCTCTGTCCCTTTTTAACAGAAGAGAATGAAAAGAGCAGGGGTAGACAAGGGCACAAACCTTCCAAAATTTCAGTTAGATGTCTTCAAAGGTACTGGCTGCCAAAGATGATTAAACTATAGTTTAACTATAGTTTAAACTATAGATTTTTGAATTATCTCCCCTTGCCAGCAATAGCAGGGATGTGTAAAAGTCACTGCAGCAATCTCCTAATTGTCCACAAACAGCTTAAATTGAGATGAACCAAAGCGGCAAGCATCATATATCAATTATATGGTTTGCTAACTAGGAGAGGCAACATAACAGGCTAGTACAGCAAGATACAATGTCATAGAGCAGGCTTGCCAGAGAGAAAGAGATTGGCACAGGACAAGTGGCATTTGTAATTTTATTAAAAACAGTAAACAATTAGACCAGCATCTGTTTTAGCTTGGCTTTCTTTCTTCATTTTCACAAAACTTTAATACTGTATGCCTCAGTTTTCAGAATAACTGATGCAACTACTGGAGTGATCAATCTTAAGTCCATAGTTAGTTGAGTTCCCATTTGTATTGAAACAGTGCAGAAGAGTATAATTTCATTAACCCAAGAGAGAAAGAGCAAAGTTAAGGTTTAAGAGTAGCTGGAATAAAAAAGTGGGGAGCTGAGGAAGTGAAGGAAATGGCAGACGCTGTTAGCTTTGTAGGGATTTGAGTCCGTTGGTAGCAACTTATAGTGTTAGAGAGCACATTATTCTTTAGCCCTACTTAACCATTGTACATATTCATAAAAAGATAGGCATGTTTAGAATGAAAAATAGTATCCTAACCAGCTTGAGAAGGATTGTGTTATTGGTTTTATCAAAGCAAGGGGTTAGACATCTAACTGAGTAATTTTTCACAAGTACCTCTGATAAAATAGAGACAACAAACTAATCTATACAGTCATGAGTTCATTATCTTACCTTTTCTCCAGTGATATGAGATGGCTTTCATAGGAACTTCCTTTTCCCACCTGAAAACAACAAATCCCATAAGAATAGAATAGAATAGAGCTGGAAGGGACCTTGGAGGCCTTCTAGTCCAGCCCCCTGCTCAAGCAGGAGAACCTATTCCATCTCAAACAAGTGAATGTCTAGCCTCTTTTTAAAAATCTCCAGTGATGGAGCACCCACGATTTCTGGGGGCAAGCTATTCCACTGGCTAATTGTCCTCACTGTAAGGAAGTTTCTCCTTAATTCCAGGTTGCTTCTCTCTTTGATCAGTTTCCAACCATAGTTTCTTGCCCTGCCCTCTAGTGCTTTGGTGAATAACGTGACCCCCTCAAATACTGAAATACTGCTATCATGTCTCCCCTATTTCTTCTTTTCTTTAGACTAGCCAAACTCAAGTCCTGCAGCTGTTCTTCGTATGTTTTAGTCTCCAGGCCTTTGATCATCTTATTTGCTCTTCTCTTAATTTTTTCCAAACTTTCAGCATCTTTTTTGTGATATGGTGACCAAAATTGGCTGCAGTATTCCAGGTGTGGTCTTACTAGGGTTTTATAAATCGGTACTAATACCTCGTGTGATATTGATTCTATGCCTCTGTTTATACAACCCAGGATTGGATTAGCTTTTTTGGCTGCTGCTGCACACTGCTGGCTCATGGTTAAGTGATCGTCCACTAGGACTCCAAGGTCCCTCTCACACTCTTACTGTTTTTAAGCCAGGTCTTGTCCAGTCTGTACTTGTACCTCTGATTTTTCCTGCCTAAATGTAAAACTTTGCTTTTCTCCACATTGAAACTCATTTTGTTGGACAGGGCCCATTGTTCAAGTTTGTCAAGATCTTTTTGGATCCTGAGTTTGTCTTCTGGGATGTTGGCTACTTCTGCCCGTTTGGTGTCATCTGCAAATTTGATAAATTCCCATTCAATTCCCTCATCTAAGTCATTGATGAAGATATTGAAGAGTACTGGGCCTAAGACGGAACCTTGTGGTACCCCACTGCTTACTTCTCTCCATGTGGATGTAGTGCCATTGAGGACTACTCGTTGAGTATGGTTTACCAGCCAGCTACAGATCCATCTAGTGGTGATGTTGTCTATTCCATCTTTTTCTAGCTTACCAAGGAGTAGGTTGTGGTCTACTTTATCAAATGCCTTACTGAAGTCTAAGTAAGTCAGTGGCCCAAGATAGGTTGGGCTAAGGGTATGACTGGCTCAACGTCCCCCAGTGAGCTTTCATTGCTAGAAGTGGGCTTGAACCTCAGCTTGGTGGTCTGCTAGGCAGGAGTGATGGGGAGGAATGATGTAACATCAACAATATGGCAGGTACAGTGTCATGATCCAATCCCTGCTGCTTTTCTTGAGGTGATGTCAACCAACATACTAAAAGGACTGCAGAGCTGTGCCAACCATTTTGCAGATTTTGATATTCCTCTGCAGATAGGTCTATGACAATTCACCACAGCCAACTTGCCACAGCCAACTTGCTGTGGCCAACTCGGTGGGACAATTCACAATGGCCAACCAGCCTCAGGACAACTCACTGGAGGACAATATCAAAGAAATGGTGGAATAGTGGGCAAGAAAGGCATGCTCTGGGAGCTAGGGAGTTTCATTTGGTGGGCCCTAGAAGGACAGCCTTTTCTGCCATGGCATCCATCCTTTGGAGCATCATTCCCCCAAGGGTAGATTGGCCCTGTCACTGTTGGTTTTTTTAAGGCCTTGAAAACTTGACTTTGTGTGTGAGGCTGGGACCTAGGGCATGGGTTACAGCCCATATTTTGATTATATGAATGTTAGGTCAGATCATGCCAACCTGCTATATGATTCTATTCTTGTTTTATATTACATATTTTATGCTTTTGTTTTATTGCAAGCTGTCAAGGGTCACATAAAAGTGAGATAGGCAGTTATTGAGTAAATAAATAAAATAATGCCTCTTTCTTGCCAAACTTCTGCTAGATCTTTCAATAAGCTTAAGCCCATATTTGGAAATTGAGTCCCTTATATGCCCTCTTGACTAGGTCAGTAGGAATAATGCTCCAGTCAGACATAGGGGACAATCAACAGCACTCAGGAAACTATTGGCAATTAATCAGCAGCATTCAGGAAATTGTCATCAGCCATTAGCAATCAGCCACAGCAAAAAGTCAGCAGTCTCTCAGTCCTCCTTTACTCTTCCTACTCCCTTGCTAATCTCTTTGGTTTCTGTATTTGCTTGTCCATGAATTCATCTTATAATTTATTCTTTTAGAATTATAGACCATGACAATTGCAGTTAAATGCAGATTTGAATATTCTGCTCCTGCAATCTATTGTTATTCATGTTTTTATTGTTATTGTATTATTATGATGATTGATCACACATCAGCCAAATGTTTAGATGGAATTTGGTATTTTTATCCATCTATGGTGCTCAAGTGATGCTCCAGAGGCACCTATTACTATTACTATAATACTATCTTTGCTTTCTTTTGCCACAGTTGTTCTACTTTCACGCTTTTATATTTTATGGTTTTCTCTTCTATTCTGTTCTCTCCAGATATTTGCAATGTCTACTATCTAGAATCTTTTGGTCATTTTATTATTATTATCATCTATTGGCAACAATGTGAAGTCACAGCTGCCAGTTCTTTAGCTGGTGTTGGCCTTCATACACATCAAGTTCCTCTCAAGAACTTAGGTTGTTAGAATATATTGGTGTAGTGTATATGGGGATCCATGCAGTGTGGCCCTTTGCAATTGACAGGTGGATATATTGTCAAGGCACAAATTTTCTGATGAAGATTTCTTCGAGATTTCTAAACCTTGCACACTATTTCATGTATCTGTGATACTGATGCCATATCCAGTATTATTCTATACAGTACTCAACACAATCTCAGATTCTGGGTGCTTGATCTTCTATGTTCTACGTTCTTCCTTCATCACAGCAACATCCAGTTGGTTGCCAATATCTGGAATATCTTCTGCCCAACTATAGCTGTCTACATCTACCCACCCTGGCCTAAAGGCTGGGATACAACTGACTGTGTGATTTTGAATTAGATTAAAAAAAGTACTGTCCTAGTATGGAATTGAAATCAGTCTTTTTACATATGTGTTCTTGCAATATTTATTAGTGTTGTGCAAAGTATTCAAAAGAAGTAACTTGCAAAGCATGCTGCATGAGTGGACTTCTCTTCAAATCATTACAGAGCCATATCATACAGAATTAATGGTGCAGCTGCTTTGAAGTCTTAGGGTTTGTGTGTGTGGTGCAGCTGCTTTGAAGTCTTAGGGTTTGTGTGTGTGTGTGTGTATGTGTGTGTCTGTGTCTGTGTGTGTGTCTGTGTCTGTGTGTGTGCGTGCATGCGTGTGTGTGTTTGTGTATTCATGGTTGCTTTGCTTCCCTGTCAATCCCAATGGACACATTATCTGGGCATGCGTTCTCATGGTCAGATGGTTGAGGAAAGCCTTCAGAGAAGGAGCTTCACTGAACCTTTCAATATTTGCAGCTGCTTTATTGCTTCGAGGAACAGTGTTTTGGATGTTTTTCCCTACCCTGCTACATGCTGACATCTATGAAGATTTCCTAGGAACAAATGCTATTTATAATGCAGAAATCTTCTAGGTCAATATATTACTGGTCAAGATATATTGTTGTCCTTTCCTTTCCTTCCCTTCCTTTCCCTTCCCTTCCCTTCCCCTTCCCTTCCCCTTCCTTTCCTTTCCTTTCCTTTCCTTCTTTCTTTCTTTCCCTTCCCTTCCCTTCCCTTCCCTTTCCTTTGATCAGTATGTGTGAATATGAACAATGAAAATAAAATAAAAATTTGTTTGCTCTATTCTCGCTTTTCTATATCAATCAGCTAAAAACTGTGCATTGAAGACTGTGATCAATAAAGAACAGTGGTTGGCATTGTCCTAAACACATTTAACAAATTAAGTGGTGAAATAAAAACATTTGTAGCAATCCTTTCAAAATCAGTCTTCTATGGCATAAAAACAAACAAAGTAGCATAGCCACAATATCGCAAAATAAAATCAAGTAAAGCATTACAGAACTCACAGTTTTCTATTTCAGATTATTCAGATTCTATTCATAGATCCATTCATTGTGGTTTTTCCCCCAGAAATAGAATCTGATGTTTGTTGATCAAGCAGCTTGATTCCCCACAGATGGTAGAACTGAAGCTAGCCAGAGCAGATGAAAAATAGCAAAAAATGTAAGCTTTTATTGGATGAAGAAAATACATACGTACTGAAACATATGTCTGGCACTTCTCTGTTACCTCAAGCCATTTCCCCTTCCCTCTCCCTTTCTCTCTCCCCCTCTCCCTGTCCCTCCCTTCTCTCTCTCTTCCAACATACTTCCAAAATTAATTTAGAATTGTTTTCAACATGAATTAAATTAAATATGATCCCAGATAGTACAATCACAAAAAAAATCAGTATAAACATCGTATTAGCAAAACCAGTGTTATATGGTTTAAAATCTTAAAATGGTTAATGACATGATCATAACTGAAGTGGTCATACTTAAACATATGCTGACTCTCTAGAAAGCTGAGTGAAAAAGCAAAAGGTACAAAACGGGACAGCATATATCCCTGAAATGTTATTGCTTTTCTTAGCAATTGTTACATGGGATTTCAAGATCCACTTTTGCACCGTACTGGTCCAGTTCTTACAGTGAAGCTATCAGTGCATGATGTGGCTAAAGGTTTCATTTTCAGCTAGCTTGTCAAAGATCTTGACATTGATTAGGACTGAGAGGGAGTGACTGATTCCCTGGCTTCTGTGCTTAAGGGAGGTCCTAGCCTCACAACCTAACTGCTAAAATATGGTGGCTCTCTTCACTTTATATTTAAATACTGAACAATAAGTCAATGTATGCTTTTTTAAAAAAAATTGTACCTTTGAATCAGTTTTTGACTTTGGGTGATTGCCTAAACCAGGGGTAGGCAACCTTGGCTCTTTTATGACTCGTGGACTTCAACTCCCAGAATTCCTGAGCCAGCATAGCTGGCTCAGGAATTCTGGGAGTTGAAGTCCACGAGTCATAAAAGAGCCAAGGTTGCCTACCCCTGGCCTAAACTAATCCATCAGTTTTCTTGGCAAGGTTTTTCAGAACCGGTTTGCCATTGCTTCCTTCCTAGGGCTGAGAGAAAATAACTGGCTCAAGATCACTCATCTGATTTTATGCCTAAGGCAGAATTAGAATTCATGGTGCTCTGATTTCTAGCCCTCTGTCTTAACTGCTACACCAAACTGATTCTGTATGCTTTTGGCTCACATCAATCCACTGTCCAATTTCTGTCATCTTCTTTAATACCGTCAGGAAGTTTTGAAAAACTTAAACATAAACAGTATGTTTATGTCTAAAACTGTCTACAGTTTGAAGTTGGCTATTTTCTCTAAACCACTATTGACCTGCACCAAAGTTGTTCAGATTCAGGTGACATGGCCATTTGTGCTTTAGTGTGTAATGCTCAAATATGTTTCGGAGTTACAGTATCTTAAGCTAGACCAGTCTCAGTTTTTAGCTCTGACTATGGCAACTACGATATGAGCTGTCAGCCAATGGGAGCACAATGGCACATAATGTGGTGAACACATCTGTCATAGATACTTTAATAGATTCTATACTAAGTAGGGAGTTAGACTAGATTAGCCTTTCAACTCTGTGATGATATAATTCTATGGTAAGGTACCAATGTTCTCTCAAGCATCATGCTAAATGATGAAGTACCTCCCACTTCAAGTTACAAAAAAGACATCCTGGAAAGCTACACTTTGCTACTTACAGAAGAGTAAGTACAATACATTTTTCTCTTTCCTAGATTAGCTCTTTATGCTCCCCTGGTAGCTTTTTATCCTGCCTCTCAATCAATAAACCACCCAAAAAATAGCTTGATGGAATCTGTCATGGTATAATTTAATCTGAGCCACTGGAAGAGTGAAGGCATATTTTTACAGGTTATATATAGATGGCAGATAGAGACAGTTTACAAGAGATTTGGCTCTATGGCGTCAAAACTATGGGTTTGAAATGCAGGCATTTATAACGGAGACCCAACGTTTCCCACAAAACGTGTATTGTGCCTTGCTTCCCATGGAACATAATGCACAAGTAAAAAAGCTTCTTTATCAGGACAATACAGGAAGTCCTCAACTTACAGAGTTCATTTAGTGACTGTTTGAAGTTACAACAACACTGAAAAAAGTGACTGATGACCATTTTTCACACAACCAATGCAGCATCCCCATCGGTGGGTGATCAAAATTCAGATGCTTGGCAACGGTCTCATATTTATGATGATTGCAGTCTTCCACCTTTTGCAGTCTTCTGACAAGCAAAGTCAATAGGGAAGAAAAATTCACTTAACAACCATGCTACTAACTTAAAAACTGCAGTGATTCACTTAATAACTATGGCAAGAAATGTCATAAAATGGGGCAAAATTCACTTAAGCATCTCGCTTAGCAACAGAAATGTTGGGGTTAAATTAAATTGAAGATTACCTGTATTTAGGAATAGACAGACAGACAGACAGACAGACAGACAGACAGACAGACAGACAGACAGACAGACAGACAGACAGATAATCAGACAAAGACAGACAGATATACTAACAATGTATTTTGATTTCTTTCTAGACTGAGGAGAAAAGTAAGAAATGAAGCCAAAGAAGTATATGAGCCAGATAACAATTTATTTCCATGCTGTATATAAATATATTATCTGCAGATTTTCTGTTGGATTTTAAGCTTGGAAGCAATTGTTAGAAAGAGGCAGGGAAGACACAATTAAATGTAAGAAAAATTTGTGAAGCCACTATCTTTAGAGTAAGAAATATAATTGAGTTAGTGGCGAAGAAATGCATGTCGGGGGAAAAAACTTTCTTTCATAATATCTTTCTCCCAATTTGTATCCAGCTTTTTTATCTGAAAATTGAGAATGGAAAGGAAAAGTAAGAGCAATAGATGCAGGAATAGCCTTTGGGACATATGAATTTAGAACAGGCTTAAGTATATTTTGGTTCTCATGGCAATGAAAAATAAAACTTTTATATGAAAAATATCTCAGAGTAATTCCTTTGTTAGGAGTAAACAATGGAGATGGATCACCTTTACTCTTTGCTTCTGGATTTCCCCGAAATATCTGTGGATTATTCTGAAATAATTCTATTTTTTTTCTTTATTCTTTGAAGTCACTAGGATCCCAAGTGTATTCTGGTACCCAATGGAAATGTTCAAATATCCACTAGACTCAAAACATGTTTTGGCCATTCCAATATTCTTCATTTTTATACACATTTAATCATGAACATGTTTAGGAACATATCTGTTGTGAGGGGGAAATGTGCTCTGAAAGCATTTTCATAAATCTAACTAAATGAAAATTAGTGCATATTTTAAAAACTCTGCATTAATGCAGAAATAAGACAGCACAAGACATGCAAACTGAAAATGGTCGGAAAATAAGTTGAACCGTCCACCTTGAACCCTAAACCATTTTGCCAGTTGTGTGTGCAAGTGTGGAAAAAGGAAAACACATTTTGAAAGATAAAATGCCATTGTGAATTGTAACGTGACACCCTATTTAGTCAGAACCCCCTTTCCTTTTGTGATCCTGAAAAACTCTCATTCCTCAAATTTCAATAGTGCACCATGTGGAGATTTACCAAGAGGAAAAGTGAATGTCTATGGAGATTCTCAGTCATCCAGATGATGGTTGTCCCAAAGGTGCTTTTTCAAAAGGCAACTGGACTTTCTTTTTTCTTGGAGACATTTCACTTCTCATCCAAGAAGCTTCTGGTCTTGAAGGTGACACAGGATTACTAGAAAGCATCATCCTAGCTATTCTCCCCATCCTCCTCTTGCAATACAGGTGGTCCTCGATCTATAACCATTCAACCAGCACCTGTTCAAATTAATAATTGTATAAATAAAATGACTTACTTACTGCTCCTTGCACATATGACCGTTGCAGCATCCCCACAGTTGTGTAATCAAAATTTGGGTGTTAGCAATTGGCCTATATTTGCAACAGTTGCAGTGTCTCAGGGTTCATGTGATCACCATTTACAATTTTTCCAGCTCATGTACAACAAGCAGCCAGTGGGGAAGCTGGACTCGTTTAATGACTATGTGATTCACTTAACAGTTGCAGTGATTCATTAACAACCATAGAATTGGATGAGACTCACTTAATAGCTGATTTGCTTAGCAATGAAAATTCTGTTTCCAGTTATGGTGTTAAGACAAGGGCTACCTGTTTGACCTTTTGCTCAGGTTTAAGTCCAATGCTTGTACTAAGGATAAAATATGGACCAGACATGTGGCATTCCTATGGAAAAAGTTAGATGCGTTACCAATCTCATATACACTGACAACCATGAATGTAAGAGTAAAAGGACATTTTAAAATAACGTTAAGACAAATCATGTTTAAGAGATGGAAATGCTTTTGCGAAAACTTTCATTTGGAACTCCTTTCATCATCAGTTGCTGAACTCACTGGAGAGGAACTGAAGAGCTGAGCAACTAGTTAGGCATTTCCCCCTTCTTGATCATTTGTTCAGCCCAAAGCAAACCTTACTGTCCAAATTGGACTGAATCCTTAGTTCCAGGAGAACTGTGGCTTCTGGAACCAAAAGAGCACGCTAAGTTGATCCAGCCAAAAAGCACCAGTGAGCAGTTATTGATAAATGTGCTATCTTCTTTTCTCTATTTCTGTGAACGTCTCTACAAAAAAAAACCCCACCAGAAACAATATTGTCCACTTTGTAAAATCCAGCTGCAAAGCAAAGTGTTATCCCTTTTTAAAATCCTCCAATATCATAAAAGAATATTTAGTTATTCCCCCCTGTCTAGCACCTGGCTGTCAGCAGAGAAAGAGCTCCTTGCCTTAACTGATGTAAAGATAAATTGGGTCTGAAGTGAAAGTATCCAGTTATCGAGATTCCTGTAATCTAATCCCTTTCTGCAAATATAGTTTAAAAACTTTTTGTAAGAATGTTATATTCTACTGCCAAGAGCTAGACACAAAGGAAAGAGCTTGTGTAGAGCATATACTGTGCTGAACGTGCTTTTTTTCTTAAAAATTATACTGTACATATCCCTTTCATGCTATCCCCCTGTTCTTCCTGTTTTAAGTGTTTTCCCCCATTGCATGCTGTTCCCAGTATTGCTGCCCTTCATTGTCATTTCCCCCCTGTCATGCTTTCATTGTGTTGTTCCTTAATGAAATGCCCATTTTTAGGACCACATTGCTGTGGACTGTAATTATTTAAGCACTATTTAGTTAAAAGACCACACTTGCATACTAGTCTCTGCTTAATGGTCCCTGTGTCATCACATATACAGGAAAGAAGGTCCAATATGTTAAAAAGTTATATAAGTGATTTACTGAACACATGTTCAGACAGGAGGCAAAGGAAGAAAAATCAGTTTCCAATCAACGTAAGGAGAGAAGCAAATGAATAAGAATCTTGAACCCAATAGCGTCTGAGAAAGTTAAGTACCTGCCAAGATATTGCAGATTGCTTTGGAGACATGTGGTAAATATCCTTTGAGGTTTTTCTCCAATCAAAACTTGGTTTGTCTTCCCTTGAACTAACACAAACATTCTGTTCATCTGATTTGCCTCTAGATCAAATGAAAAATATGTGTGACAACCCGGCTTAAGAGATTTCTCTAAGGTCCGTTATTATTCTTCAAAATTTCCCAGTTTTCCCAGGAAGTTCCAAGTGGGGTCTCATGTGTTGCTTAAGAAGAAGAAAAAGTAGCATCAGATCTGAAAATGGTTATATTCAGCAATAATCAAGAAGAGCCAGGGAAAAATAAACTGTAGAACTGTAGAGCAGTGAAAAACCAATAAAACCAAATTTGGCTGTCATTCAGCCTAAAGCCTAGTTGCCAACACAGTTATATATTCAAATATAAAAGAAATATGGTAGGTGTATGTAGAACATTAGCTTTAGAGTAGAATTATTTTATTTGAAATTTGCTAGTAGCTTGATAAGTAATCGCAAAAACAAGTACATTTACCAGGATTGAACTGTAACTATTCCTTGTTTCTCTGATTCATAGCAGTCAATGAATCTGTATAGGCAGTGAACTTTTAAAGACATTGCTTCCCCTCTTTTCTTTTCAAAAATCATTGAACGTAGCTGTGCTGATACAATTTCTTTTTCCTCATTAGATAACAGAAAGTCCCACAATTGCACTACATTAAGAAAAACATGTAGACTAATGGTGACAGCAGTTACACAGCAACTGTACTACCAAGTGGCACTAGGCTAAAGTATTCGATTCTCTTAAAATCAGTTCAGCCCAACCTGGATTATCAAAGGGATTTGACAGATCAAACTGAGCAAGTCAAAATCAGTACATGATACAATCAAAATATTTATTAGATGCGATACTGCATATACTTGGGGGGGGGGAAAGAATGATTATTTAATGTAAATTTCTAAAGAAGAAATTTAGAAATTGTTGAATGACTCATCCTCTGAGTCATATCCATCTTTGGTGTCGACTGAATATTAACAAGTGAATATTACATGTTATCTTTAAAATGTTTTATTATTAGGAACAATGTTGGGAAATGTTTAACTAGTTGTTAAACCTAAATCAAAGTCTCTATTACTATTGATTCCTTTTGCTATATTGATGGGATTGCATACATAAGTGATCAATCAATTGCATTGTTCCAATTTCTCACCAACAAAGAATTATTTTTTAAAAAATAGACCATGAAAGTAACGTGGCCATCTCAGTTTCAGGTTGCTAAGCTCACTTTACTTTTTTACCTTCACAAAATTGTGATTACAATTCAGTTTAGGAAATTGAGGAAAGCTTCTAACACTGAGGATTTGAAATAAATTGGTAAAAATGTATATTGGATTCTTTTCTCCTATTTTGTTGGAGATGTATGTAAATCCTTTTCAAATAAACTAAGTGCTATCTTTTAGTTTTACTACTACAAATATGATAGTCCTTCCTATATAAGGTAATAATTTTATTATAGATCTGCTTGTTTGATAAATGAGAGTGCTAAGATTTTAACAGCTATCAGAATTGTAGCTTGTTTTTTCCCAATTGCTGTGCATTCAGTTCAGGCTGAGTTTGTAGTATGAGATTATCAAGGTTCTGGTAATATTAGTTTTATAATTTATATAATTTAACTCAAATTATGGATAATTCAGCAGCTGTTCTTTTCAATCTTGAAGTTGAATTGTTATTCAACATTGTTCTACTGCTATCACATTTTGCACTGAAATCAGAGAATTGTTAACAAAATTTCACAGAGATCATCTATTTCTATTTAGTGTGGTATACTGATTAGATTTAGTTTGGAGGATTTGTTGACAAAGGGGCAAAGAAGTGGACTTCCAAGCATTTATAATTTTATTTTTATTTATTTTAGCTTTTTCTACATGAGATACATTTTTGGACTTCTTTTTTTTTCTGGAGATAAATTCTGATGTTCTACTTGGTAATTCTGCTTAAGGATATAATTTAAAGCACTTGACATATTTGCCATTTGGTCTCTAACTTGATTTACTGCTTTACACATGAGAATATTCTTTCATCCCTTTTAACTTATTCTCAGGTCCAAAAATGCAATATTCAGTTGTCACTCACTGTTCTGGTACCACATGTCTAGCCATTTCTTCATTGCACAATATTTTCTGTCCAAAAACCAGCATTAGACAGTCTGTTTACTCTATTGACCACAGACGATCAGACTCCTGCAGCCTGGCTAACACCCATTTTTCAAGACATATCTTTCAGTATTTTGAAAAGGAATCAAGAAATTGTTGACTTAATACATAAGGTGGGACTTGAATTGTTGACAAAGCTTCTTTATAGTATTTGATAGCTACTACATGTCAGTGGATGGAGCCTTCTCATTTGCCTATTGATTTAAATATGTTTCTTGAGATGAAAGACAGACTGAAGGAAAAGTCAAGTGGAAAGATGCATCCTAGCTGAACCCAGACAAAATAAAAACCAGGCTATATTATCAGGTCTAGGGCTCCTGGGCAACTGGAGACTTGCTTAGATGGCTCCATTGTTGAGGTGATCATTGCCTATGATTTGTATTTTTGGCTTTTATGATATGTAGTAATATGTATTTTTATATTTTATATCTGTTGTTTTTACATTTGTTGTTTTCATTTGACTGTTGTATGCTACCCAGAATCACTTTTGGTGAGATGGAGGCCTATATACATTTGATTAATAAATAAAATTAAAAATTACAAAGCAGAAACTTTCCTTCCAGCACATTTTTTTGCTTTTCTAAGCTAACAAAACAAAACAAAAAAACCTGGTTCCACCTTCATCACAGTCACAGTTATTCAACTGAATAACTTCAGCTTTCTTTTTTTAAAAAAATACTTCCTATCCAAGGAAACACCTTTGAATAACTTTAGATGTTAAAGCTGTTGCTACTAAAAATACAGCAGAATACAGTAAAATACCTGTGAATTATATTATAGGACCTCTTTAAAACACAATATGGTCAGATGGAATAGGCTTCACTCATTACCAGCCTTGTGGTCTTCCTAAATTTCAAGGTGATTTATGTGAGACATTTCTCTGTCCTTGCACTGAGATAAAAGAATTTGTAGAAAAAGCTTAAAGACATTTCTCCTCCTGGCTCTCCAAGCTGTGTTACACATGGTCCTCTTTTTTCTGTCGATCTTTCTATTATTTTGCATTTTTGTAATGGCTTAATTGATTTGTGCACCAGCTAGGATACCTGCAATTATTAAATTATTAAACCATCCAGAATTGTCCTCTACCACAGTTCTCATAAAGGAAATCAGTAACAGCTTGATTTTGGTCATTTCTTTTAATTTACTCTAACAATCTTATAGAAAATTTCCAGTAATGAAAGCAGGCTTTATATCATTACAGCACTACTGAATGATGACAGAAATAGCTCGTATGAAAATCCTCACAACCTGAATAATCAAATACTGTACACTCACTTCTATGAGTGCATTTGTACTCTGTTTCCTTGTTTGAAGTGTATAAGAAATAACGAGGAAATCATATAATTATATGGTTTATCTTTCTTGGTCCAAACATATTTCTTTAATGTCTATACACAAAAAGAGTGAGATGAAGCAGTAGCTGTTACAGCTTGATACCCCAAAGTTGTCTGCATCATGAAGTAAAAGTTCAAGGCACAACTGATGAGTGATAAAGCTATAATCCTAACATTCAAGGAAATGTACATTAGAAGGGTTATAACAACGAACTCTTTGTAGCTGTACTACAGTAGGAAAAGAGCAGCATGTAAGACTAGAGCTCAGTACATAATAACTGATCTCTCTTTAAATATTTGTTTCAAAAAATTAGCTCAATTTGTCCCAAATTGAGTTTACATTGATTCCATATTTTCTTTCTCTGGAGCAGGTATTTACAAAGAAAATCACTAAGTGAACCATGATTCTTGAAATCATTTGGGATTATGCCTTTTGTCTCAAACATCAAAATCAAGATGAAAAAAGTCACTATTATAAATTCTAATTGAAGTTTCTTCCCAGTAATCATATTTAAAGCAACATTTTTCTCTGGAAGCAAAATCCCACTGATTTATATCATTCTTTCAGTATGGTCATTTGGGTAGAACAGCTGAAATCCTGAATAAATTTGGCATTCCCTTTCTATCTCCCTGAGAAGATCAAGAATTACAGATTTAGTTTGAGATGGGCAGAAGAATCTTCCTAACCCAAACTGCAAAGGTCTTAATTACATGTAGGCAAGTGAACAATAATTTCAAATCAACTGTTATAGATACACAGAATCAATTGTATTGTTCAGCAAGAAAATGAAGCAACATTTTCTGATCTGAGTCAGTTAAAACAACACATACAATTTATTTGTCTTTTTCATATGATCATCTTCCAAAGCAAAGCCTTGGCTAGTCTTGACTCAGGTATTAAATCACTATTATGAAATCATTTAGCCATATCATAGTTTAAGACTAGCATGTGGATAATGTGGATGGAACTCTAGTTTTTCATTCTAAAGGTAGTCCTCGACTTACGACCACAATTGAGCCCACAATTTCTGTTGTTAAGTGAGACATTTGTTAAGTGAATTTTGCCCCATTTTATGACCTCTCTTGTCTGCAGTTGAGAAGTTAGTAACCCAGTTGTTAAGTGAACCTGGCTTCCCCCATTGACTTTGCTTGTCAGAAGGTCGCAAAAGATGATCCCATGACCCCAGGACAGTGCAACCATCATTAATATGAACCAGTTGCCAAGCATCTGAATTTTGATCACATGATCATGGGGATGCTGGAAAGGTCGTAACTCTGAAAAATGGTCATAAGTCACTTTTTTCAATGCCATTGTAACTTTGAACGATCACTAAACAAACTGTTGTAAGTCAAGGATTATCTGTATTCGGCTTCTCATTCATCTTCCATTGCAAGGGAACAGCTACCAAATCTTGACCTGTAAAAATGCAGACAATTGCTGGCTAGCAGAATGCAGAGCACAATAATTGTGCTCCCACCTAGTGTGTATCTACATTTTTCCAGTCCAAATATGGTAGCCTTATTAAAATGATGCATAAAACATAGTTGCTTGCTTTCACAGAGTGCCAGGTGTGTGAATTGATCCTTTGATACCTAGTTCGAAGTGAATAGCAGATTTTAGTCATGAGTGCAGTCAACCTGCTACATTTTAGAAGCAATTGGTTTTTAAAGGAATTGAATATTCTTTTGAATATATTTCCTGGATTCATGTTATCATTTATATGTACTACATGACTTCTTTTAAAATTTAATGTGCATTGTTTGCAATCCCAGTTATGCATGAGAATAGCTGTATGCTGCTCAGGGCTGGAGCAGCCTATAAACTCTTCATGTAAGTAAATATAAAGATAAGTGAATGTGTTTTCTTTTTCAAAAGATACCTCCTGGCATTATTCCTTTTTTCAGCATTTCATGCTTTCTCTTTTCTCTTAATATATGTGGTAGAGAAGACGAGGAAGGAAAACAAATAGATTTCAGTCCCCAGTATAGGTATGAGCATTTTGTATTTTTCTCAGCTGCTAAACCTTCCCTTGGACCTTCAGTCTGGGGGATATCTCTCATGTGTTTGTGAAATTGCAGTAACAGTTCATGCTGCAAATCTTCAGCAACAGGAGACACAATAATGTACCCCTGGGTCATTGAGTCTCCAGTGAAGTGGGCTTTAATCTGAAGCTTTCTTAAAGGAAAAGCAATTTCCATGGGGCACTTGATTTGAATAACTCTCACTTTCTTAAGTAATTATCAAGGGATTCAGACCTTTCACAGTCATGTTTAAAGACCTGTAAAGTTGGGACTGCAGTCCATGCAAATTACGTGGCTTTATCCTAAATATTGAAGGTTGTGGATATGATCTAGGCAAATTTACTCAAATGTATTTCACATTGAATCCTACATTCCATGTGTGCTTAGAGGAAGGAAGGAAGGAAGGAAGGAAGGAAGGAAGGAAGGAAGGAAGGAAGGAAGGAAGGAAGGAAGGAAGGAAGGAAGGATCTGAACTGGATTTTATTCTCTGTGCCTCTAGTTTAAGTTCATTATACATTTTGGCTGTATTCTTAAAAAGATTTGGAGTGTGAATATGTGTACTATAGTTAACCACTCCATTTAATTCTTCAGTATTCCTCTACTGCTAATGGACTGAACTCAGATTGTAGTAGTGAAAGCTAAGAAGCATTGCTGTTATTTTACATGAGAGCTGTAATGTCTCAATGAACAGCCTCCTTTCTCCACATCAAAATACTCAAGAGTCACATTTCTGCTATGCCTTGCTCTGCCATCTATGTGGCTGGAAGTCAAAGATTGGTTAATTATATAAACCATGTTCAGTACAGAATATCTATCTGCCCTAAAATTAACCCTTACATTTTAGAATTCTTGAATTGTTTGAAAATTACATCATTGTGTTTGCATAATTAAATTACTTTCTCTGGGTCAAGTCTATGTCACAGGATTGTTGTAATAGGGAAATGGATGAAAGTCAGGATAAGAATCTAATTAAGTAAGTAAGTAAAACAAAGAAGCTATTTGCAAAAAGCTATAATGGTTATTTCACAGTAAACCCCAATGAACACAGTGGGATTTACTTCCAAGTAACGCTGAGTATGTTTGTGTTTGTAGTTTTAGACTCACTCCCCTCCCCTCCACTGCTAGACTTCACTCTACTTCTTGTGGCATAATCACCTAGGGATAATAAATGAATTTTGCCATGAATTCTGTCAGGAATGACTTTAGGGATGAGCTCTTCACACCCATCTTAGAAACACAAGCATCAACGTTTGCTAGCATTTATTTTTCCATTAGCAAAAATCCACAAGGAAAAACAACTGAAGAAAAAGAATGTTAGTGAAAGTCATTTGCAAGCAGTGATAATTTAATTGAAAAAGATGGTATATGACAAGGAGGAGGCTACATCAAGAAAATACATAAATTGAAGAACTAAGGTTTTTTTTTGCAAATATACTTCAATACTAACAGCATTGTATGAGAAGTCAGGAAAAAAACAGTCCTGAAATGTGTAGGAATGTTTTAAAAATCACAGATAAAAACTTTGGGAAAGAATCATGTTCAATCGGTACAGGATTTTTAGTAATTTCTCCACCCTATTGACAGAGAAGAAAAGAATGAGTCACAGCAAATTGTATACATAGGTGGACACAGCACTGAAAAATCTGAAAGATCAGGTGGGGACTTCTATCTAAATTAGTTGCTAAGAAGTGACACCAACTTAATGATACATCATCATCATCATCATTGACACAAGTTATTTTGCCTCCTCAATTTATGTTGTGTAGAGCAGGCATGTCAAACTGCCGGCCTGCGGGCTGGATGCATCACGCCGAAACTGTGCCCACCCCATTGCTGGCAATGGGGAAAAAGTCATGATACATCGCGCGACATCACATGACGTCACGAGTTTGACATGCCTGGTGTAGAGGGTGCATTCCTAACAAGCTGTAATCAGGAAGCCCCTGAAAGCCATAATAGACTATAATAGAAATTATCTGCAAGCATCTGGATTTTGGCTGTCCAGATAAGCTAAGCCTATATAAAGAGAGAATCTTACCCTGTGCTTTGAAATACAATACACTTCATCAAAATGAAATAAAGAAATGGCAGCTATACAGAGTTATATGGTCTAATGGCCTAATGTACCATTATTCACACAAAACAACTCATCTCCTTATGGATTCCCACAAGAATGGAACTGTTCTCACAACTAACCTTTTTACAAGTCACTTCTGATAATTTGATTTTAATGACTTTTTCTTCTTTTCTATATATGTATTTACACTTCTAAAGTATATGTATGTACACTTCTTAAAGCCCCCTGAGCATGGTTACTGTTATGATTATTTGGGGATGAAGTCCTGCTTCTTTCAGTCAATAGTAAAAATGACATTAATTTTGTTGGTGTAGATCAGGGATGAGGAACCAGTAATCCCAAATACTATAACCTGTGAGGAAGAATGCTAAGAGTGGTATTTCAGCAAAATATATATATGTATTTTTCAGATACAACCCCACCTGAATAAACACTCAAATCTCTGCACCAGTGGTGGGATTCAAATATGTGAACAACCGGTTCTCTGTTTGGATGCCGCTTCCAGAAATCCGCTCTGGACCTCGGCAACAAAAAATTAGCTACCGGTTCTGCTGAACCGGTGCGAACCGGCTGAATCCCACCACTGCTCTGCACCCATCAGAGATATGGCCTAATGGAGTTAAAACTATGCTTGCAGGTACCTTTCTATACCAATAGCTTTTCGTCAACATTCTCTCTTGTCATCTCCTCACCCCCGCTGCCATTTTCTGTATCAGACACACTATTTTAAATTTCATTGCTAAAATGATTTCTCTCTGCTTTCAATTTCACACTTGGATGCCAAGTTATATCTTTTAATATTAATATTACAAGACCTACCTCTGAGTCCTCTGAATAGATATTTCATAATATTCTAATGCATTTGCTTAGTAATTTTTTTTTTTGAAAAAAATTGGTTTAACACACAAAGGATGATTTATTAATTAATTTATTTGATTTCTATAGCTGCCCATCACAATTAACTCTGGGTGGCAAACAATACCATTATATTCCTTGCACTGAAAATAGTTGTATACACTAGCGTTCTTCATCTTTGAAGAACATCCTGAGAATGGATTAAGAGTTAAGAGAGATTATCATTATAATCAATGAAATCGAGAGAATGCCACTAGACTCCCCAGAGTACATAAAAACACAAGGATCATAGATATTATGGGGTATTCCAATCACATGCTGAGTCCCAATATTCATAGAATAGCAGCTTTTCTATTATTGGTGACACATGATAATACCTAGGAGTTTTGCAATTCCAAGACATCTCTGTGGCAGATATGTTTTATCCATGAACAAACAAAAATACATTATAAACAAAATTATAAATGGTGCTTCAGAAAGGGCAACATTTCATTGCTTTGTGCATAAAGGGGCAATCTGTAGTTCTTTCCTATCATATGATATTCTTGGGGATAATTTTTTTAATTCATTTCACCTTCCAGTTCCTGGGCTCCCATCACAGTAGATGCTGACATAATTAGCTCTAATAATTCAAATTTAGAGTCACCAGCATGCCAAAATTCTTATGTGGGCTGGCGATGAAGGCAATAGTATAAGGGCATATTGCACAAAAATGATACTCAAGGATGTTTGTGCTGCAGTTAGAAGAATGCAAAAGATGAATTCCATATGTTTGATGGTCGTCCATTATTTTAATTACAATCAAAGTATTTTATTTTTAGGATTATTTTTATTGGAAAGGCAGGCTATAGGAATTAAAAACAAATCACAAATCAGTAAAACTGTTGTCATTATTCAACATACAGCATGTTCATCTGAGCCACCAGGTTATGTGTTACTGGATAGTATCATATCTGCAGCAGGTTGAGGACCTTGTTTTTTCCAGCATGACTTTCACTTAAATTTTTAATCATTCCCCAGATGATGAAATGACCTAAAGTTTCCATTGTGCTTTGGAGAAGGCACTGTTTTATTTTGCATAACAATATGCCTTTGAGTTCAGGCAGGGCTTTGGCTGGCTTTCCATTTCTGATCCTTTCCAGCTTAGTAGCTCTTTATACTCTCCTGAGTTTACTACTTGTGCATAGCTGATTTTCAGAATTCTGCTGGTCCATCTGGAGTTTTTGGTATTTTGCCTCTGGCTCTCTGATTTCTCAATAACAGAAGTAATTTGCATTGGACTCTGCTACTGGCACTGCCACCTTGACTTCTCCTTTTAGTGGACATTAGTGTCCATATGGTTCTGGGTAGATATTAAACATTAGTCATCAAGGCATCTGCTGTAGCTTAGTCAATTTATGCTGCCTTTCAAAAATATATTGCTTAAATAATTCAAAGTTGAACCACCAGCCCTGCTAATTAAGCTTAATGACCTTTTCACTACAGCCAGAATCATTTTTTTCTAACATGCTTCCCTGTGGTCCTTCTTTTAAGTTCCCCGATGATACCAGTTCATGTATTTCTTTCATTCTCCCACTTAAATGAACAGTCTTTTTAACATGCCTGTTCAATATTTAAAATAGTAGCAATGACTGATATAAATCAGAAATCAAGGAAGTCTGATACATTTTGTCCCCAATTCTTCAGATCCCTATTGTTTATGCTAAGTGGAGGTACATAGTCCAATTTTCCAGTCTTTTATGCCATGGTTGTTAAGTGAATCATTGCGGTTGTTAAGTGAATCATGTGGTTGTTAAACAAATCCCATTGCTTCCCCCATTGACTTTGCTGGTTGCCGGGAAGGTTGCAGATGGTGATCATAAGACTCCATGATGCTGCAGCTGTCATAAATGCATTCTGGTTGCCAAGTGGCTGAATTTTGATCACATGACCATGAAGATGCTGTGAGGATCATAAGTGTGGGGACCAGTCATTTTTTCCAATGTTATTGTAATGTTGAACAGCTGCTAGATGAACAGTTGTAAATTGAAGACTACCTGTACATTTCAATTTGATTTCTCCTTTAAAAAGGATTTGTTCTTTTCCTGTGAAGGAATAAAATCCTGCTTCTAAACAAAGGTGGAATCTCTGCCAAATTCCTGCCAACAAACCTTCTATATATAACTGTCACTATAAAGTTTTTCAGAGCAAGGCCTTGGCAAGTGATAACCACAGCAGTTGCCTGTGCTGGTATAGGTCACAGTAACATCATAATTCCATTGATTCAAGAACCATGCCATGCTTGGTGTAGCATTTTGAAATCTGCATTGTTTATAAAATAGGGGTACATTTTTATTTTATGAAATTTGACTAATTTTCCCAGCGATTTTTTTTTTAAGTTTCTACTCTGGGCTTATAGCCCTAGACTTTTTTTTTTTTTATGATGTTCCCATTTAAGGACTAAGTCAGTAATAATTCTAGTTAACTAGTCAACAGGCACCATATAAATACCACATACAGAATAGCCCAAAGCACACATTCTGGTGAGAGAGAAGTTCCCTGAGGATTGCCTCTAGTATGAGTCTGAAAGCTTGGAAGACTAAAGCTCTGGTCCCAGTGACCGACCCAGATTGGATCCTGCAACATTATCCTGGGACACGTATATTCACCTTCATTCCTAATTAACTGAGTTTTTCTACTTATGAAGAAAAATGCTAAATTTCTTGTTTATTCCTTTTTTTGTGGGGCAGGTAAAGATAAAGCAAATTGCTGCAGTTGGGATGCTGAATGAATAAGTAGGCGATATGGAAGAAATGGGCACTGTATGAGGGAATCAAGATTGTCAAGAGGTGGCAATAACAGAAGCTGCATTTTCTGCTTTCCCAACATGCAGACTAGTTAATTAGGGCAGCAAAAAGCTTCAGAGAGTCAGTTATAATAAACGCAGTTAGTACTTTATTTGGGCAGATAATAATAAAAAGGAGAATATAGATTTGGCTGCCCTGGCCTGCTGATTGAGTGGTCACTTCATGTGGTTTAAATGTATTGTTGGTTCTGAATAGCTGATGAAATGTCATAACAATCTTAAAATAGTATTTATTGTTGATTGCTGTGGTTTAGTTGTGAGGACCTATTCTCCTATTGGATCTCATACTTCATTTTTTCCTGAACAACTCTGAAATCAAGTTGCATGAAATCGGAAATAAGTTAAGTAATATTTACTTTCTTATGAATAAGCTTATAACTATAAGATTATTATTCAATATGTTCTGATTAAAGAAGACATATCTAATCTGGGTTTTACTTAAAAGTACACATAAAATAACTGTGTATATATTTCTATTGTAACAGTATTTTGTACATTATGTCTGATAGTTTGTGTAGCTATATAATAATCATTATGACAATTATGACATCATTCTGAGAAAAACAAATTCATTGATTAAAGTCAAGTATAAACAGATATTACTTCCCATCAGACAACTAGAGTTAGAATTTTTGTCTTAGAAGAATGAAAAAAAATGATGCTTGGGAAATTCCTTTCATTTTTATTAGCTTTTCAATTTTTTTTAAATCGAGCATATAGTCAAAGGCATTCAAACATATTCACAGATTAAGTAAACATAATGCAGAAAAATACATGCGATCACTACACATAAGAATATCCATACACAATGGGACTGAATAATTTATTCTTATGATGACTACAAATTACCTGGAGTTAGTATCAATGGTTTAAGTTTCATCACAGCTAAGCATATGTTCCTATGAACATCTTTCATCGGGAAGGCTCAATTACATCGAAGCAACAGGTGCTAAAGATGACAGACAGACGACTGGGAAATCCATAACTATCCCTTCCTTGTATTGTGACTGTTTTTTTCACAATGACCCGTACCACTAGCCTCTTGTTACCAGCATAACTTATGTTACCAGCATAAATTCTGAGAGCAATTCACTGGCTGCTTTTCAAGCAAGATAAAGTGTGAAATCAAGTATGGGGAAGAGAGACAGAGGATGAATGGAGTTGCTACTGACGCTGTACTAGAAATATCGCATAAATGTAGGAATAAATATGTAATAAATAAAATTAATGTTCTAACTCCCATATTATAAGCAAAAGGCATAATTTAAGTTCCCTTCTGTCTAAAAAAGTGGAGACAGGCCATGATATTCCAATTGTCTTCAAAACTTCCAAGTGCCTTCCCGGGAAAATATGCACACTTCCAGGGAGGGATATAAACTGGGTGATGTCTTACCTTTTCACAAGACATAACTTAAGCTATATGGTGGAACATATTTGCAATAATAATCTATACATTTGTGAGATTGTTCCTTTTGGTTGTTCTGAACAGTGAAATATTAAATTATCGAAAATGGCATAAGGCCATGTTGCTGAATTTCTAATGTTTGTATTGCCCAGAGAGATATGAGTTGATACCAAAGGAGTCATGGTAATTTGTTTCCTATTTTTTGCTCTATCTCATCTTTATTGAGGTTCCCTATTAGTATAAAAATATTTTAGTGTATAAAGATGGTATTCTCTCAAAAATGCCAGTTAGCCAACATAATAATTATCCCATCTATATATTTTATTAAATATCAAAGGATACTTTAATAAAGTATCCTTTGTCAATGGGTTTACATTTCCATATCTGAAGCATTATTTTCATGAAAGTATCACTTTAAGGAATCTACTCAAGAATCTGGCTCTCAAAGGCAGGTTCATGGCAAAAAAGGGGATTCCTTGGGTTGATGCAATGTTTCTTGTGATCAAACAAAAGATGTTGAGTCAAGAGTCAGCTTTTCTGCAGCTCCTTCAAGAAGAACTTCCTACCAGGAGAGCTGCAACCTTCACAGGCATCCCAAAACTATTGAGCAACAATAAAAGATCACAGGCATCTTCATCAACCAAGAAGAGTAATCTAATACATAACACAGATATCAGGCCCTAAACTATTTAGGACTTCAAAGACACTGTGTCCAGAAGACAAATGACCCAAGGTCAATCCAGATCTTTCAGTAATGGCATCTTGTTATTTCTGTCCCTTTCACGAGCTAGCGGCCTGCAGATGAACCACTAGCAAGTCCCAGACCCTGTTCAATGGTAGTGTCATGTTGATACTGTGTAGTACTCAAGACAGATTATTGTCAAAGTGTGAGTGACAGTCACTCAAGAAAGATCACAGTGGGGTGCTACTCATAGTTCTGCAAGTGTACTTCTCACCACAGCCACCATTGATAAAATCAGTTACAAGGGTCAAGCCACTCTATTATATTGGGACCAAAAAAATTAAACTAGGATTAAAAGTCATGAAACACTGATCAGTGTTTCATCATTTACAGTGGACAGGTATTATTTCCAATTTGTACACTCTACTTTTTTTTAATCAAAAATACCATTTTAAACAGAATCATATTTGCATGTATGTATCTTTTATACATAGAGTTTTTTATTATATTTTTGACAAGCTTCCTAATTGGTGCTGCCAATTTTAGGCTACCTAAAGGAGCAAATGATGGGCACATCATGAAGTGGTCACATAAATGATGTAACTTAGTACTCGTATCCGGTGTCATGATGCAGTCACATAAACATGCTATTTGTGCAATGATATGATGGACATATATTAACGGTGATATCATTGTGGCATGTTATAGACACCCCATTTGCTAAAATGACCAAGGAATTAATTGATCATGCAAGAAAAATGTGCAGTTGTTTAATTCATTTTTAGTCACTCCATGCAGAGACCATCTGTGCATGGATATTACCAAGGCTGTGTTAATTTATAAGATCATTCTAGCTTTTATATCAGCATCACAACCATAATAAATTATTGCTGATGAGAAGGTTCATAAACTAGATTTTATACATAATTAAATGAAGCAATTCTGACAACAGAGGCTTCTGCAGGTCCAGCCGTATGATTAATAGCCATAAAACAGTTCTATTTTTCCAAGACAGATAAGCTGCCCCCAGTCACAATAACTACTAAATGTGGAGTCCTTGGTGCTCTCTGAGTTTGGTTGTTTGCTTGCAGATGTTACATTATCCAGCTAGGTAACATCATCAGTTCCAGTGACTGTGGCGTTGGCTCCCTGTTTAAGAAGTTTTCATTGTATCTTCTGATTGCTGGTGGATATTCATGGATCCTTCATCTCTGAACACAGGGACAAGCTCAACCATAGTTTTAACGGGGAAACTATGAGCTGCCTACACCCAGATAAATCCAAAAAAGCTGGGAATTCCTGGAAGCTTGGCCTTCAGACAAATCAGCCATGAATAGATGCATAGAGATTGACCACATTTACATACTAAAGAGACAATTAAGAAAGATAAGAAGAAAACAAAAAGAGCAGAATATATCCTCTCTAGTAGCCTACAACCAGATATTCAGGGATTAACAGCAGACAAACAATCAAGAAAAAAAAACCCAATATCCTAATCGAGTAATTACTAAGGAAAAAAACTATAGTTCCACCAAAATCGTTGTGCAGGCTACTGTATATGAACAGGGATCAAACGCCATATGCAGTAGCACTCTTGTTATCTAATGTTGTAATGAGATGTCTACAAGCAAACAATCAAATTCAGAGAGCACCAGGGACTCCAGAGTTCAACCTTGAGCTACAGATAAAGAAAATCAATGCCAATTTCCAATTTAGTACATTTAGTAACATTTCCATCAATTGTCAGAAATGTCAGGTTGCACTTTCTAATAAAACAAACAGTAAACTCTATTAACTAAAGTTTATCCGACTGAACTACTGAGATTGTTTGTAAACATTAGCCTTTGAGGTTACTTGCAAGCAATTATGGCCCTTCATTAGTCTCTTGAAGACAAACAAGACTTATCAAATGGGTTTTTAAGACCATATGGCAGTTATTTTCAAAAAAGGAAATTAACTCAGTCAGTCAGCACCTTGGATAATTTCATCAGGAGCTGTTTAGGAGGAATATGTAAGTTTCAACGGTGATTCCAAACAGCCACCTTGGATTATATGAGTATCATTTCTGCCTCCTGATTAAAGCAGTTATTCCTTTTTTCAGACATTTGCTTAAGTCTGAAGAAAGACGTGGCTGCCTTAATGAGTTGACGTGTTAGAATAAATGCATTTTAATTAGCTGTGTTCTAGCTCAAACTAAATCATGCTCAAAACATACAAAGCCCTACTTTTACATGAGGCTGAATCATAAGAAAATTCACTTTGGATTTAGAGTCAGAATGATTTAGATCAAAACAGGACTTTTCTTTAAAGTATTCAATGAACAACTAGGAAAGGAATTTAAATCCATCACAACAGATTTTCCTAATTTAATCCTAGCAGATGTGTTCTATTCAGGAATTTTAAAAAGTAGAGTTGAATTTCAAAGGTTCTGCATGGGAATCTAAATTACCACCTTTAATTAATTAATCATTTATGAATACACATAGGTAAAAATTATGTGAGTTATTCCTTATCATAGTTATCCTGATTTAAAATCCAGACAAGCAGCTGCTCTCTGCTGCCTGCTGTTATTTTCAGTTCCTGCCAAATATTTTGGAAATGTGATTTTTTTCCCCTTATTATGCAGGTGCAGAATGAAATCCAATTTATTATATCTGAAATTAATCTGGAACCTCTCCTTGACCAACTTGACACCATTAATATGTTCATAGAATTATATAATCATAAGGTTGAAAGGAACCTTTGATGTTTTCTAGCAAATAATTTTACTCTGGTGAGTTATGAAATATCACAGTAGTAGTCATGAAAATAACCTCTATAAGCATAAAAGGAAAGAATCTTCCAGCTTTGTCTGAAACAATTTAATTCTATATATCTGTAGAAATATTTTTGACAACTGGATGAGAAGGCTATAAATGAGCATCATAAAGAAAATATCAACATATATAATTGTAAATAAATATCAGGAACTATTCATCTCATAATCTGTACATCTGGTCAATTTGGGTAAGAAAATGGACAGCTGGCATCAATGAATAATGAGCCACAGCCATTCAGCCCAAAAGCTCATCACAGCTTCCTATTAACATTTTGTTCTGTACTACAGGATGCTTCTTTTTCAGGAAACAAGAAATACCAAGAATGGAAAAGAAACAAGAAACACCAAGAATGGAAAATCTGGAAGCCTTCCAAATGTTGTACATACAACTTCTACCAGCATGGCCCATGAAGAAGAAATCTGAGAATTATAATCCAGAGCCATTTGGAATGTGTTGGTTCCCATCCCTGCCTATTTAATAAGAAGAATTAAGGCAGGGGTCCCCAACCCCAGTCCGTGGACCAGTACCAGTCCGCGGCACGCCAGCAACCGGTCCGCACAAACAAACAAAGCCCCATCTGTGGGATGCAGGCAACACACAAAACCATGCACTCTCTGGTCCATGGAAAAACCTTTCTCCATGGAAACGGTCCCTGGTGCCCAAAAGGTTGGGGACCTCTGAATTAAGGGACAAAATCCCCCTAAATGCTCCTAGGCTCAAAGTTGTCTAAAACTCTTGACTTCTTCTGTAGTAATGATAATTTGTCAATTTGATCAAAGAATGGTGGGGGCTGTCATCTGTCAAAGTGTGGTGCTACAATAGTTCCTTCTTGCAATAGAGGGTATGCAACAGCACTTATCTGATGCTATAAATTCTCAGACCCTATTTGCATTGCAGAACTGTGCTTTATTTCTGGAGTCAAAAATCAAGTGGCTCATGAGCTGCTGTTCAATCTTGTTTTGTCTTCAATCCACTGTGACAGCTGTTAAAAAGACCTGATGCTTCAATAAAGATTGAATGATGTTACCATGTGTATTGGCTACAGCGCCTTTGTGCAGCGTTTCTTCACCTACTTGTTCAGGTTACTTGCACAGAGTGATCACCTCAAGCTGCTTTTTGTGCTATGTTTAACCAATTATTTTTATGCAGTTTTTTTTTTTAATCACTTTGATTTATCTCAGAATGGTTCTTGGCAAACATTGGTTATTTCTTTGAGTGTAATTGGATTGAATTTAATCTCATCCAGATACTGTTATTACTTCTGACATTCTGGATGTTTTGAGGAATGATAGCTCCTAAGCCAGTAACTCCTTTTACAGCAAGTTGAAGAAACTCGATGAAATTAATATTATTTATATATGTGTAAATATCCTGTCCTGGTAACCAGTGGCAAATTGCTGTAATATTGTGAATTAGTTTCTTATGAACTTATAATAAATGCTTTGTGCATACTGGAAATCTTAGTTACCATTAAATAAGAAATTTGTTTTTCTTTTCTTTTTGTTTTTTAATCATTTTCTGGAGGCAGTTTGGACTTGTCCTCTTAATGTTACATTGGGGCTAAAAACAACAGAATTGTTAATTTGATTCTGGAATGATTGATATGTGTTAAAGATGCAATTATTCTTTTTGGCTACATCCCTAGTATTTATCAAGATATCCAGAATTATTGTTTTGGAGGAGCAGGGTGCTGACTAAAAAATTAACATACAACATCATAACAATACATCTACAATTAATTTGCCGCAACAGATTGTTGATATTTTTTGTTTGTCAACACTGGAATTATTTTAACAAAGGGGCAAGGGTGGAAGCATTCAAATAGTATGGTGAATTTTTATGAGTTCCGTTTATAGAATAATTTTTCCTTCCTTCCTTCCTTCCTTCCTTCCTTCCTTCCTTCCTTCCTTCCTTCCTTCCTTCCTTCCTTCCTTCCTTCCTTCCTTCCTCCCTCCCTCCCTCCCTCCCTCCCTCCCTCCTTTTATATGTTCATTAATTTTGAAATATTGGTAGTGTTATATGTATGTTTTCTGTTGATATAATAAATTAAAAAATAAAAAATATATTAATATATGGGTAACAAGGTAATACGACCATAAATTACTGTTTGTACTTACGCATATACATATAAACACAGTTTTATTCTTCTTTTATAAAGACATAAAATATATTACACTGTTAAAAGACAATGCCCCAGGTACTTGACTGAAGAATCCTCTTTCTAATCTGAATATATTTTCCCATTAATAAAATATGGAATGGTGTCTAAATATAGCTTTTCCAATAAAGAAAAAAGTTTCATTGTAGTTTTACATTTAGAATATGTGTGGGGGGAAGCTTACAATTGTAAAATATAATATAAGAGAATAGGTACTTGTCTTGAGAGTTTAAATGCTTTTATTTATGTTGCATAAAGTCCACCTTTGGTCTTTTGTACATTTGCTAAGCTTGTGTTTTGCCTGCTAGAAAGAAGTTCTATTGTTGCACTATTCATTTGTTCATGTTTTATTAATCAGATTTTGATTATGTACTCCATATAAACTTTTCACATAAGGTCTATGTGAAAACCTGGGAATCAAACTAGCGAATAGCAAAAATGCATTGTCAACGAGATTGGTCTGCATGGGGTTCCAGCAGCAGGTTTTCCTTGAAGAATTGTGCTTCTGCAGTCAAATTTATTGCTTATGTGTCTTTTCAAAATAACTGATTGTGCATGTTTCAATCTGAAAAATTCCCACATGTGCCTGCAATAGATAGTATGTAATACAAAAGGTTTCTGAGAAAATAGTTATTTTTTTAGGGCCGCTACTATTACAAGAGAGATTCATTTCCCATGTGATACTATAATATGCTTCCTGGCCAATACACCAAAATATGAATTAATAATCCCTTTGTCTGTTAGGTCACTTAGAAGTTTCTCATTTAGTACAAATTGCCAGCAGGTTAGGAAACTGAGGAAGTTTCAAAATATACTTTTTCTATGACTTCTGATGGTTGATCAATAAAAAGGTATTCAGCATCTGTCATTGTTACTATTTTCATGATTACTTATCAAGAGAAATGTATTTTTTGTTTTAGCTTTATTAATATATTCAATATATTCAGATACAATTATGTTTGAAAAACAACAGTGCAACTTTAAGGGGTTTATGCAGAAATAAGACCACTGAATTAAATGTACTAGTGAATTTTGGGACCATGACTTACATTGTATTAGCTAAAGTCTGTTCAACAAACATATGGAAAAGCAAAATGGAAACATGAATTTGTAACCCGTAATTATTTAATAAAGTTTGTAAAACACTTGCATACTGCCAGCCTAACTTTAAAAGTTGAGGTACATTATTAACTAATACAGTAATACTGACATGACTTGGATATAGTAGAAATGTCATTAAAACTTTGCTTTAACTTTCTATTTTAGCAGCACTGATTAAGAATAAAAAATTGCAGCAATAGGAAGGGTTGTTGGATTGTTTATTTTTAATTAAAATAATAATTGCAAGGCAATTACACAGTATGAAATATAGTGGGGGGTTTTAGGTTCTTTGTAAAGAATTAGCCCCAGAAAGGAATGTAACTTCCCATCAGTCATTGGGATCTGCTCTATGAAACTGTTGTAATCAAAGATTAAAAAGTTCTCTATTAGGGAACATTAATATTAAACTCATTGTTTTGGATCTTGTCAGTTCTTGTGATTGGAAGCGGTAGAGTTTTTTAAAGTTGCTTTATGTTCCATATTGATTAAATTTTGGGGAAAAAAATAAAGAACTCTGAATACAAACTGGGATATAATGGCAAAAACACAAGGATGAGTATCTTGAGATAAATATAAAGAATATGTAAGCATGGTTCTAAGTAGATATTGTTTTGGAGAAACAAAATAAATGCATGAATGAATAAATGGCAAATAAAATAAATTGTATGATCTTTGCTGTCTCACTGCTAAGAATATTTCTAAGGAGGGTCTAAATGTTAAGATAGCATGTGCTACCATGCATTTACACATTTATAAAAGGAATTAGATTTTGATAACACAATCACCCCTGACATCTTGACATCTTGACTACTCCCATGAATGCCCCTGCCTAGCGCTATTTTGAAAAGTTTGCAAGGATTTTTCCAAAGATCAGTAATTGAATATTACTGTAATATCATAGTTAAGTGGGAATGTGACTTTCAAATACGTCCAAAACACATCAAGTTATAGCCAATTTGCTTCATCGGGGAGGGAGGTGGCTTTGGATTCATCTATTTCCCTCTTTAAATCTATTGAGGTAAATGATCTACTCTACTCTAAATTCAAACAGCTTAATTATGAACACTCTAAAGAAGTATTTATTTAATCTGTCACAAATCTCATATGTTGCATAAAATCAAGCTTTTGTTTGTATTAGCTGACATGTTTTAATCAAAGATATGACTTTTTCACCCTCCCAGAAAACATATGTGAATAAAGGCTAAGAAGAGAAATGCCATAATAAACAGAACTACAGGATTCATTTTTATGAAAATATGAATACTGAGGAGAAATTTGTACATTTAGATGGAGTCTTTTGATTTGAAATGAAGTATTAATTTGAATCAAATAATACATTTATTTTTTCTTCAGTTGCAGGCCTACTCCTTATAGATCCATATTGCATATATAATAGAATTATAAGATGATGAAGATGCTATCTTTTCAATCATGATGGATTCTCAGTGATTCTATCCTTTCCATATTTTCCAATTTTGTACAGCTTCTTTCATCATCATCATCATCATCATCATCATCATCATCATCATCATCATCATCATCATCATCATCATCATCATCATCATTATTATTATTATTATTATTATTATTATTATTATTATTATTATTATTATTATTATTATTATTATTATTATTATTATTATTATTATTATTATTATTATTTAGCTCTGGCTGCTATTGGCTTTGATGGTGTCTAGCCACTTTGTTTTGGGGTATCCTTGCTTCCTTTTACCACCATTCCTTATTCAATAAAAAATGTACAAATATAAACACCATATTGGAAAACTACTCATTCTCTACTCTGAGGTTTTATCACTTTCTATTGCTGCCTCTTTAATATTTGCTGTTTTCCCTACATTTGAACTCAAATCACTCTTTAGATGATTTCATTGACTTTCTGTGTGGACTGTACAATGTGCATACAGGGAGAGTGAAAAAAGTCCTGTACTGACACAGATTTTCATATTTCTGCTTCAATGCCTTTTCCACAGGAAGAAAGTCATGCCCTTAAAATGCTGTTATTTTCAGTGTCATTATACGATACTGTGTCTCAGAGGTAGAGATAGGAGTTAGCCAAGAAAATGTTCCCTTAAAATCTGAAAGTCGTAGCTTCCTTCAAGAGCACCCCTTGGTTATTACCTATAAAATTCCCAAGCTTAATTGGCATCTTTGAGGAACTAAAGTAGTATGAGAAAGCTCTATGTCTTTTTTTCTTCAGTGTAGACACAAAGGTGAAAGTAACACAGGTCTTCATATATTTAGCATAAATAATTCCAAACAGCAAATTGGCTACCTTAATGAATTTAATTTGATGGACTCATACTCTTCTGGATCCCAAGTTCATTTATTTTCTTTTATTTATATCCCACCTTTATTGTGCTTAATTATATTTTTTATAAGTAACTCAAGGTACTATGTTTATAAGTAACTCAAACATACCCAATATACACTTTCCTCCTACTATTTTCCCCACAAGAACAACTCTGTGAGCTAGGTTGGGTAGAGAGAAAATGGCCCAAATGGCCCAAAGTCACCCAAAGGCAGAACTAGAACTCACAGTTTTCTAGTTTCTAGGCCGGTGCTTTAAACACTAAACCAACCTGGTTCTGGTTTCTATCTAGAAATTGGTTTACCATTGTTAATAGAATTTGTTTCAAATTCATGTTGGAATTCATGAGGGCTACTGCTAAATATTTATCTACAGATTGCACTGCATTTGTTGTTGGAATAAGCAGTATTTTATTTTATTGGGATTAGATCACAGTCATTGTGTAATGCCATATGCGGGAGGGGAATGGTCTAAACAGAGAACTGAATGGCCAAAGTATCAAGTGTTATTCACTTGGAGGATCGAGTCATCTGTTTAACAACAGGTCAAAGGCATTGCAGATTGCATTGTGTGTCTAAAGGCCAATGTGAATGCAAATGTAATTGATGTTGCAATCCATTTGGAAAAACCTTAGTTTACAGCCTCTTTTTCCAGGATTCTAATTCAATACTCTACAGACACTCAATTATACCCTACTGCTACTTCCAGAGGTCACCCTTCATTGGCAGAAAGTTGAAATCATATAGGTTGCTTTTGGCATTCATTATTTGCCATCTACTGTTCCTTAGAAATACAATTCCAGCCAGAACTGAAGTAAAGCATGGAGATTTGTAAAAGAAAGAATAAACAAAAATTTAAAAATAATGATATTTTCACAAATACGTAACAAACAGTAACTTTTTCTCATGATATCTTTGAAAACTTAAATGAGTAAACAAAACTCTTATGTTTAAGGCATCAGAACAGTATACAGGCATTATTATCATTTTAATGTTTTATTGTCAAAATATAAATCTAAAACAAAAAAGCTAATTTCTGTTTCATATTTTCAGACTTGGCACTGCAATTTGGCCATATTATAAGAGTGCTTTGCCCAATGTAATATAATATCCAATTCACTCTTCATTTTTCCAAGCTAAAGGAAACAAGTAAAATGTGGACATCAACATTTAATTTTATTGTCGAAAGACAAATCTTGCTTGTCAAAATATCATAGAAAATTGACATCCGGAAAATCCAAAGCCAGTCAGGCAAAAACACACATTATTGTCATGAGCCCAGAACTCTAATAGTATCTTCATAAAACAAAATACCCTTGATATCTGAAAAATGCAAATGATGTTCCATCACACCACCAACATTTTTGACATGTTCTTACTTTCAATCAAACAATTTATATTTTCTCTTATACTCATCTTCACTTATATGTGTGTGATGGGGAAAGGAAGAAGGTAACATCAATGATTTTTTTTTTTTGGTAGAATAATAGATCTGTGTATCTTCTGCTTCCAAGAAGGAATATTTTGCCAATCGATCCTAACAACCACAAATTCTTAAGTTCCAAATCTAATGGAGATAACCTGCATGAAGTGTGTTCTCTTAAATGGTGAGACAATTTACACTAATGCATTTGGTATATATTTAACAGTTTCTGTCTTTCCTTCCCTGAGACATGAAGTAACTGGAATGGAAACATACTGTTAACTATATTCTCTGCAGAGCTGCTGTGCCTGATTGGCATGCAGCCCAGTCTCCTAAATGCACAGCATTTGTAAATGCAGTGTATAATGGGAAAACCGATGTCCACTTTTATTTTACACTAAAAGAGGTAAATGAAAGTACATCTACATAAACACCACTCTTTAGAAACATGTCCAGAATTAAACATTTCTAGACTTGGTCTTCTTTTCTCCCTCATCAGTATTTCCCCAACCTGAATGCATGGCTGTTATTATATTTATCTAACCCAACATGGAGAACGGCACTAGGAGAATAGAATATTTATTTAGATTAGATTAGATAACCTTTATTGCAGTGGTGGGATTCAAATATGTGAACAACCGGATCTCTGTGTGGATGCCGCTTCAGGAAGTCCATTCTGGGCCTGGGCAACAAAAAATTAGCTACCGGTTCTGCCGAAGTGGTGCGAATTGGCTGAATCCCACCACTGCTTTATTGTCATTTTTTTCTTTGGGCACAATGGCACACATTAAAAATGAAATTTAGTTGCTTCCTCTCAAAGTGTACACATACATAACACACATTTAAAACATACTATATACAACATATGTATAGACCTACACCCTTATGTATAAGTAACATATAACATATGACAAAATATCCTTTTCATGTTCTTTGTCTTACCTTTACTCATTTTTATTCTGTCTCTCATTTGGAAGGACAGAAACTTCTGGTAGAGACTTCAGTGAATAACAGAATAACAGAGTTGGAAGGGACTTTGGAGATCTTCTAATCCAGCCCCCTGCACAAGCAGGAACCTCTATACCATTTCAGACAAATGGTTGTCCAATCTCTTCTTAAAAACTCCCAGTGTTGGAGTGCTACAATTTCTGGAGGCAAGTCGTTCCACTGATTAATTGTTCTAACTGTCAGGAAATTTCTCCTTAGTTCTAGGTTGGTTCTCTCTTTAATTAGTTTTTATCCACCGCTTCTTGTCCTGCCTTCAGGTGCTTTGTACAATAGGTTGACCCCCTGGAGAATAGGTTGGTCTCCACAATGTTAACTGAGTAACAAAGCTTATTTGGTGCCCATAGTAGAATTCTTCTAAATATTTTTTCTATCAACAGCAACTTTCCTTAATAACTATACAGTCCATATTGTTATCAAAAGCAATGTCTGCATATCTAATAAAGATGAACTCTGTTCCCATGTTGAACCACTAAAGATCCTGGTTGCCAATAAATTATCATTGGTATTCTACTTTCCAAAATTTCCCCAAAAGTTTTCCCTCATAAGGACTATTTGGAAGTATAATGTCAATTTCCTAGAACCAATTAAACAAACTGAAGTGCAGTTAGGATCCTATTTGCATTTCCCCCAAATTTTTGATGCAATGTTCCAGTCAAAAATAGTTTACACAGCTACGTTTGTGGGGAAGGGTGTACATATATTAGTGAGAGCAATATGCAGAAGTGGATTTTATTAAGGCTTGCCAAAATGCATCTATAAGAGGAAAATGTCATAAGAAAATGAGGTTTTGGGCTTCCGGTTCCGGATCGCGACACCAGCAGTCGTACGGAGAGATCTCTCTCTCCCACCGGCTGGTTTCCCTCCGCCGGTAGACCCTTAATCGGGTCGAAAGTCGCCCCGTAGAGGCGACCACCGTTAGAGGAGGCTCCTGCTCGACTGGGGAAGAGCGGCGGCTCTCCCCAGTTCGAGCTTTCTCCTTAGGGCCGCCGGAGGAAAAGATCGCCCAATAAAATGGACGATCACTTCGTCGCACCAGCTGAAAGCCAGAAGAACATCTAAGCGAAAGAACCCCCGTGGAGAATCCGGGTGAGACCTTTCCTACCCCTTTTTTTTTCCCCTAACTACTTTCCTGTTAAAAGCTTTCTTTGAACTATTTCCCTGTCGTGAGGAAGCAGCGTTTGGGCAATGGGGAAAAACAGCATTGGAAAAAAAAATATATAAATAAAAACCAGTTAATTTCGATGGACTATTTAAATTTTGGAATACTGAGGGGACCTGAAAACATTTTATTCTTGACTATTATTGTTACAACTACGCATTTATTATTTTGAACCCTTTCTTCATCTTTTTTAACACGAAAAATAAAAAATCTATTATTTGGAAAGGAAAAAAAAAAGATTTTTTGGTTTGCTGAGGACATCTTGTGTCGAAAAGTGGTACTGCAATTATATTTCTTTATGGCTGGGAATGGCTATGACCCTGAAAGAGTGATAACTACAAGATAACGGATGCAGCTGGCCTATTGAAAATTGAAGGTGAATGCTTGCTTGATTCTTATGAAGTAGAGCCTTCTTTAAAGATTAAAGATTAAAAAGCCTTATTACTATCGATATGGAACTTAATACACAACTGGACTATGAACTTATATTGGAAACAATTTTAGAAGCTGCAGAGGATGTGAGCTCCTATTTTCAATCCCTTTTCCCTACACTGAGAGAAACCGTGGAAACCACAAAACAAACTAATTTTATTCAACTTCCAACACAACCTATCGAGAAGTCTGATGACTATACAACAACTTCAACAGAGATGTCTGAAGCATCAATACCAACAGAGACTGACACTCAGATACAACTTATTGAAAATCGAGAAAAGGTGGATAAACAATTGGCAAATATAACATGGAATAAAACAGCTTTTACCATCCAAAGGCTATTAGAAGAAAGGAAAGAGAACTTTGACCAATTTGAAGCGTTAAAGAATATGGACCTTTTAATATTGTGGTTTGATTATGTAGGAACCTTACTATGGAAACCACTATGGCATAGAAAGAAGCCTAGAGTTAGATTTAAAAATGTATTTTAAAGTCTTATTTAATGGGATTAAAAAGGCTTTGATTTCTTGACTGACTTAACAACTAATGGAACACGTGAAATTTTTAAGAGGATACCCTTTGTAATATTACTCTGTTTTAGATATGATATGTATTGGAGAAGTAAACTTTATCTACTGGTTTAAAAAGATTTTTATAGATATAGAGGCATTGATAGAATATATATTTAAATTAGATAGAAATTTATTTGTTGGCCTGATATTTTTATTTTAAGAGAATTATTTGGAAATAAAAGGAGAATAAGAGGGATGGGTGATAAGAGAAAAAAATGGTATCAATGAAGAAGATATGGGAATGTTGTTGCGAGAACAATATACCAGATATAATTATGTAAAAAAAAAAAGGGCACCCGAAGTGTTAATAATATGTCTATTTAAGGCTAATTGAAATATAGTAATTGTAAGTTAGTAAAGCTTAAAAAACAGGATTTGGATTTTTAGAATTGAAATGTAACTGATATTTGATAGGATCGTTTGAAACTTATATAGAATTTATTAATTTGAATAAGTAAAATTAAATGAGGGAATTAGAGAGGGAAGTTTAAAAGACTTGATTTGAGTTATATATTTGTGATTGTCTTTCTTTTTTTGGATGTTTAATATACCCACCTCCATGGTGGTTCCTAAGCACCTTAATGTAATCCCTGTACCCCTATAAAATCTAATAAAATATATTAAAAATATATATATATATAGAAAATGAGGTTTTGAATGTGAAGAAAAAGAAATAGCTTGCAAATGGATATAGAAAGGGGTATATTGGAAAACTGGGAAACTGAAACTAGGATTGACATCTTCATCTGGCACTCAGGTCAAAAAACCAAATAAATAAATGCTCCTGTCTTCTGACTGCCTTGATAGATCTGCCCCAACAGCTTTTGAAGAAATAAACCAGAGATCTCAGTCTTTGAATGTATTTGTACTGGCTGTGCTAGAATATGGTTATCTCTGTAAATGTCCAATCCGTTCTGGTTATTTCAGCCTTGATTTAGTGAGACGCTCTCCTTCTGTTTTAAGAATTAATAAACATGTTTCCCTTATTTCTTTGGGTTTTGTTTTTTTTTATAAAAAATCCTATCTGCCAATTTTTGTATTGCAAGTTGTGTTCTTCTCTCCCTCCTCATGTTTAATTCTTTTTAAAAAATACTACTGTAATTGGAATATGAACTACTTTATATGATTAAATTTATTGAAGTAACCATTTTACTGACTTTTGTTTTAAAAGACTGGACTGCCTTAAGTACTTAAATTCTGTTTGAGCCTGCTTGAAAAGCGTGTTGTAGTTAAAGCTGTCAACCATAACAGAACACAATTTGTTTCGGTTCTGAACTGGTATGGATTTAAATAAAGGGCAAGAGGCTGTACTAAATTAAAGTAAATCACAACATGACAATAGCAGGATTGTTCCAACCAATCAAGTGCAAATAATCCTTTGGCCTCACTCTCAGTTTATTGCATTGATTTAGATTTTTTTTAATATTGTGGTATGAATATTTACTTTTTGCTATTGTTTGTATATGCTCATTCTAAAAGCTGAGGATCAAAATTTTACCAAAAGTTCACAGGATCTTATTTTTCACAGTAAAGAAGGAAGCAGTCAGGGACCAGGTGTGCGGCTCAAATCCCTAATACTCTTTATTAAACAATATGAAAATAGGGTTTTTTTTGCAATAATTAAATTGAATTTATATTTAGCATATGAACAAATCAAATTAAAAGGTCTTTAAGATGTAATTTTCCTATGTACCTGTACTAAACTATAAACCCCCTGTGTTCAAGTCAATTCTTAGTAACAGATGAATCAGTTTATTTCCAACATACATCAATTGCATGTAAAAAATTTCTGAAGGAGTCCCTTCATCCCATTTCTTAGTTTCTTACTTTAAGCAATTTATTTTTTAAGATACTTGCTCAAAAATGACACATGCATATTGGAATGTATTTTCAATTATATTCCATTCCTTTTTTTTTTACCTATTTACACAAATGTTGGCATATTATTCTAAACCAAGAATGGTATAAAATTTGATAACGAATGAAACCTGATAAACAACCGTTGTTCTGATCACAAAGCTTATTCAGTTACAGATATATTTTACTATAATCCAGAACAGCTATTTAGCCCATCTATTTTCACTGATGATGATTATGTATGTACCATCAAGTCAGTGCTGATTCTTAATGTTCACGTCCTAGACAATTTTTTTCCCTGAAGGATCTGTCCCCAAACTGGTCCCTCAAGTTCTCCAATGATGCACCCATCACTACTGAAATTGAATCCATCCATCTTAATGCTGGTCATCCTCTTTTCTTTTTTTCCACCTTTCCCAGCCTTATAGACTTCCCCAGAGAGCTAGAGCTTCACATAATGTTCCAAAATCCAATACATTTTACTCTCCATCTTGATTTCTAGGGGTGATTTCAAGAGTAAAGTTTTATTACATAATTTACTAAAGATGTTTAATTTCCCTTTAACAGAGCAAAATCATCGTTTGCTTGAATGCTTTATATTACAGTCATTAAATTTGTTGAAAACAGTTTTGTGGATGAAGTTATAAGATTGCAGCACTGTGATCCAATCGCTTTATGGCCTTTTGACATTGTTGCTTAAAGTTTTTTTCTCTTCTATTAACTGATAGCAATAAAAGTTCTGCTGAGGTAAACCACTAATTAGAATCTAGTATATTGTAAATGTGTGAAATGCTTGATGATTTCAAAGGATTGTGCATCAGGACTATTCATTGTATTATGGCCATTGAATGTAAAAGCTTTAGCAATCAAGAAAGGAGACCCATGGAGAACAAACCTGAAACAGGACATTCAACAAATCCTCACATATCATTTTTATTCATAAATGTTAAATGTCCAGTTAATTTCCCTGCTCTTGATAAGTCATGGATTATGCTGCCAAACAGCTGCTACTTTGTTTGCAGTGAATGGGCGTACATGTAACCAGTGAATGTGAAGTCTACTAGGACCATTGCTGACTCTTCTCCTTTTGACTCTGCCTTTTTATAGAGGCTATAAATTAATTACGACTTCAAATACAACATCCAAATCCAATACTATTCCTAAAGAAAGCCTCTCTTATGTCAGTCCAATATCCTATAAGCACCTGGAAAGGCCTGCTATCAAGTCAATTCTGCTAGTACAAATCTGTTCCACACAATAATGTTAAAATTAATCCTCTTGTTTTGCAACTGCGGTCTTGTACTTGGACAAGGAGAGGTGAACATAACTAGGGGTTCACTTGTCAATTATTTCAGAATTCAGAATTCTTTGAACTCCTGGCAAAGAGTGAATGATCTGCATAAAAAAGGCCATCTTTGGCTTTATAAAAGAGCATACCATAATAATAAGAATAAGAATAACTTCTAAGGACATCCATAGTGAAACTAAAAAGTCAAGTAGATTATCTGATTGAATTCCTGTCTCTTTATGTATTGGTGGGGAAATTGCCCATTTAAATAACATGTGGATATAGATGCAAAAATGGGTCTTTTATTGACATGCATAGCTATAGTTAGCATTGGACTGTCAGAATCAAGAATGCAAAAAAAAAAAGCAGAACTATTATATAGCAGCAATGTAAATAATAATATCATGCTATGGTCTGACCCAATGCATCTAAATTTCTACTTCTTCCAAGGGATCCAACTTCTTTTCTACTGATTCTAGCACCTTCCATCATAAAAATGACTTTTATTGTACCCATGTAGTGTCTCATTTTACACTAGCAGAAAATATATTTACTGTGATCTGTTTTCTTCCCATCCAGGATCATCAGGCTCATTTCAGAATCATAAGGAAAGGATAAGACATTATTTATCCCCCAGAATGTGTACTACACACATAACATGTAAAAGAAGGAGTGGGACTTTGATCACATGATTGCAACTGTCTTTTTGACTGTTTTGACTCTCCCTATAGACACGCCAGCACCCCATAATCTATTCCAATAAGGTTGGAATACTGTGCTTCCTCTTCAAACAGAAATATTAGTGGCTCTCATAATAATTTGTCATGATGCCCTTCAAAATGTATAATATCAAGGTTGCTTATAATCAGGGTATACCAACTGATCTTTCTAAACAGTTGTATTACTGCAACAAATATTAGAACACAGAGCCAACAAGACAGGCTTCACAAACTTGTGATGCCATAAACCCCTAAATATTAAACTGGATTGGCCTTCTTCACTACCTTGATACCGTACAGTGCTCCAAATAATATACTATAACTGAAGTTAGAATTTAAACTCTTGAGAAATGTAGCAGTTTTTGAATGTAAGACTGGCAGGATAAAAAAAAACTTCTATATAAAGAATTCTCTTTGATCTGGATGGGCATTTCTCAATTTTTTTAAAAAAAGGTTAAGAAATTTGATCCTCAGAAAACTGAATTCTTAAGGAGAAATAGTTTGATATACCTTTTCAGTATGGACGGTGAAACTATGAGTACTGAGAGAGAACGTTTTCCCTTCTTCGATTTTCCTTCTCTCTTTTCCATATTGCTGATACGATATACAGATAAAATAATGATAAAAGTTTTACTACTTAAGAGGCAACAACTGCAACTCTCAACTTAATGGTTACAGTTCTGTAGAGAGCTTAATTAATATAATACAATTTTATGACCAGAGTATTACTGAACTAAACAGACATATGTACATGTAAAAATATGGGGAAAATATCTTCCATGAAGCACATCAAGTTATATATGAAAAGAATTGAATTCTTCATTAGATGCTGAAATCCTAGAATTATCAATACTGTTTAGAGCTAACCACACATTTTCTCCCTCTAGTCAGACTGATTACAAAGTCTGGAGATCCATCTTGTAATGCAGAGGTCCCCAACCTTTTGGGCACTAGGGACCGGTGTCATGGAGAAAGGTTTTTCCACAGACCAGATGGGGTGTGGTTTTGAATACTGCCTGCATCCCGAGGATGGAGCTTTGCTTGTTTGTGCAGCCCACTTGCTGGCGTGCTGCAGACTGGGGGTTGAGGACCCCTGTTGTAATGGTTTTGGCTTTGCCTGAGCACGGAAAGACTGGTTTCTATTAGCCAGCTTCTAGCCAGCTTCCCCAGGCAAAGCATGAAGAATGTGAGGTTTTTGACTCAGCCAAGCATGTATGGCAATTTAGCAACTGATTCTCATGAACCAGAACAGCTATATAACACCTGTCTTCAAGGGAATTCCCATAAACCTTGTTGAGTGTTAAGCTACATGTCCACCTTTTTAATGGTTGTTCCAATGTTATATGCAGTGTCTGACTGCATTCATGGCATACTGAACTCATGGACACAACAGTGCAGATCTGGTCCTGATTTCTCTTTCTTTCTTTCTTTCTTTCTTTCTTTCTTTCTTTCTTTCTTTCTTTCTTTCTTTCTTTCTTTCTTTCTTTCTTTCTTTCTTTCTTTCTTTCTTTCTTTCTTTCTCTCTCTCTCCCTCCCTCCCTCGCTCTTGCTCTTGCTCTTGCTCTTGCTCTTGCTCTTTCTCTTGCTCTTTCTCTCCTTCTCTCTCTTTTTCTTTTTCTTTCTTTGTTTCCATACTATCCCCAACCAACTAATCAAGCTATCTAACAACGGTGAAAACATACCCAGAAAATACAAACAATTCAGAAACAGTATTGACATTTAGAGAGAGGTTTATACAATGTTTGAAATATAGTTTGTTTTTGTTTTTAATGAAATTCAGATGCTTACTGATCCCCTAAAAGATGTTTTCAGGACTACCTAACTATAAAAAATATTCCACTATCATCTCCCTGCAATATTTTGTAAATATCACTGTTCTGGGTACATTCCATGAATGTTAAGAATTCAAAACTGAGTTCATCAGTCTCCTCTTCATTTCTTATTAAATACATATTTAATTAAGTACATATTTACAAAGACTGATACTCACCTCTAGGTTGTTTTTAAGGAAAAACAAGGTCAAATAAGGATAAAAATGGACTCTCTGTCTCCTGGATGATAGCAAATATGATTCATTTGATCAGTTTTCTGTTTCTTCAGTATATATAATCTACAGGCAGAAAAGAAAGCCAATTGGCAACATGACTGCCTTGAGAAGGCTTTTTTGTAACAAAAGGAATGAAAAATCTAATAATCTTCTTTTCCATTCTTCTAGTGAACTGTATGTAACAAATGGAAAAGAAGTTGCCAATGTATGAAACACCATCATTTTTCAGCTAGGTAGTAAACATAGAAAAGAAAACAAAAAACAAAAATTCAATGGACGTGTTAGACTTCAACCTTGGTTCACATTCTATTTGGATAATAAATTGTTCAGAGACTTGGGATCAAACTGCATTCATTGCACAGCTTTTTTCTTTACAATGAAGATTGCATGAAAAAATATATGATTAATTTATAATTTGTTCTAATTTATTTTAAAAGCATTTTAAGAGAAGCTGTCAGACATACAGTCCAAACCAGGTAGAAGACTTCTGTTTTAATAAGATTATAGTTCAGGACAAACCTTCATGCTACATTTATGTCTACAATCATTTCTCCCAAACCCCTTTTTAGATACAAGTACCTAAGCCTGACTTTAAAGCAATTGATTGCTATCTGTAGGACACCCTATTGAGTAATCACCAACCACTTGATCTCAAAGTTTAAATGCCAGTGTGATAATTGGAGCAATCAGCTTCCATATGGGGGGATTAAAATTACTTTAGCTAAAAAACACTCAAACTCCTTTTTAATTCAAAGGTATCATTCTCTGCGCCTCTGCTGACCTTCCCATTACTCATCTAGTTATTATCTGTTCTCACCTGCAATGCTTCCCCATATGCAGTATCGAGCAGATGTGTCACAGTTTTTGTAAAGCATTACATTATTGTCTTTTCTGCCGGCTGACAGCTAGTCTATTAACTTCAATAAAGGAACAAATCAATTAATCAGATCTTGCAATAAAGTTAAGATAAAGGTCTTCCAGGTAGTCATCAGGGAGGTCTGTGGAGAACGGATGGTAACATTAGCTAGCTTTTTAATGTACACACATATGCACACTGAAAGGTCAGAGATGGGAAATAATGTGTCTTGCATCTTTCTTTGTTAATTTTTACAATGAAACAGCAGGTTCATACACTGTTTTAACTCAGGTGGTTTATTTTGTTTTGTTTATTTCCAGTTATCCTGATTGTATGGATTTAAGTTGCATAAATCTTGGATTTTGCCTTTTTTAATTGTATCTGTACCTTGCCCGTAAAGCTATTAGCTATATTATCTTCCAAATAAAAGGTTTCATAGGAAGGCTACAGAGAGAAAGAGTTAATGGCATATCTTGTATAAATGGAAGATTAAATAGCAAACCAACTAAAAAGTCAGTATGCATCAAAGCTTCCCATTGCATACATTTTAATAAATAACACTCTTAATATCATCATAGAAAGATACATTAAAAACCATCCATAAAAACAAAACAATACAGTGTAGGATCACAAACAAGGTGGGAATTCCCATGTTTTATTATTTGAATGCAAACTTTCACTTGCCAACATTGATCTAGTCTAGTCATAAAATCTAACTGCAGCTGAATTTGCATTAGTGGAATACAAAGCAATGGATTTTCTGATTAGGCAATTTTTTTTCTAACTAATTGACTTTTTTGAGATTCCCATTCTGGAAACAGGGTTTGACAATTCTCTTTTTGAAAGATAATTTTTTCCCCCTTTTGGAAAGACAAGTAGGAGAAGAAATTGCTCCAATGTGGGTTCTCTTTAGATTCAGTAACCAAAATCACTTATTAGTCAAAGGATCCCCAAAGTAGTTTGTCAATTTAATAAGAGCAGAATAACAATCTGTTATGCCCACAGATTTACATGAAAAATCCATCTAACTACAGGTAGTCCTTGACTTAATAACCACAATAGGGACCAGAACTTCCATCGCTAAGTGATACAGTAAGTTGCACCCAATTTTAGGACCTTTTTTTGCTATGGATGGTAAGCGAACCATGCAGTTGTTAAGATACCCTGGCTTTGGCCACTGACTTTGCTTGCCAAAAGCCAGCTGGGAAGGACACAAATGGCAATCACATGACCCCAGGACATTGCAACCATCATAAATAGATAGTGGCTACCAAGCACACAAATTTTGATCAAATGACCATGAGGACGCTGCAACAGTTGTAAGTGGAAGAACTAGTCACAAATCACTTTTTTAAAATTTTGAACTGTTGTTTAAATAATGGTCATAACTTGAGGACTACCTGTATCAGCTCACTCTAAATGCTGAAGAATAATATCTGTAGCATTTTCCAACCCACTCCATCCAGCATTCTCCTGGGGGAGATACATGAAACTACTATATTTGGAGAAGCTATATGCAGTAGATATGACTCTGGGGTATGGAATTAATAGCCCATATTCTATTCTATTGCCATCACCATAAGGATATACAGTTATCTCCTTCTGTAATTACAGATATAGATTGGCCTCATACATTTAGTACAATTTATTTATTCAGTGAGTTTAAATCACCTTGAAATTTATGAGGTTTATTTTGAGTAATGTGTCATGTTCCATGACTATTCATCAGAAGGATTATTAATATGAGTTTCTTTAATCTGCTCAGATGTTACCTCATTATTGATGTCAGTTTGGTGCACACATTTGCTTTGGGGTGTTGTTTTTTTTTGCATGGTCATTGACTGAAAGAAAATTTGACTTTAACCATATTGGAAATATAGATTTTTAACAAAAAAAAACTATGTTCACTCAAGGTATTTTATTATATATTCACATAGAATATATGGATTATCATATGTTTAAAATTCTCAACACATTTTTCAAAGTTAAAAGGAAATACAGTGTGTAAGTTTGTAAATTATAGCAGAAAATAAAAACCAAAAAAAAGCATAACAAGCAGCCTACCCCTTGGCAAAATGTGTTATTTTCTTATCAGGATAAGCAGACAAATTTATAACCAGAAACTAAAAGACAGCAATTAAAATATTCATAAGAGTTATATTTACTTGCTTGTTTGTTCACTTAAGTTGAAGACGGCAGATCTTTTATATTTCTTTATCCCTATAATTGGAGCAAAATATTTCAAATGCTGTACCATTTATTTAAGCAGTGGAAAATACAATAAACACAATGCAATTTGTTGTATTTTGTGTCCTCTGTCAAATGAGTTAAATTAAACAAGAATGGATGGCTTATGTCTGAACTGTATATTTCAAATCTGAAGAAGTAATACATTTCAGATTCCTTGGGTCGGTGCAACATTTCTTCAGAACATCTGTAGCTATTAATTTAATTATTTCCATTTTTCCCCCTTCTTTCATTATAACCCCATGAGGTACGCTAGGCAAGCAACTGAGTAATAAAATAAATGACTTTAATGAAAAGATTAATGAAGCTTTGTTTTGGCAGAAATCTGTGAAGATTAACCATTGTAAACTCAGAGACATTAGAAATTCTTGTAGCTTGTTTTTGTTGTTCCATTGAGGAGCCAAAAGCATCATCTTTGGGGTCTTTCTTATTCTTGTGTCATCTCTGAAATCAGGTAAGAATCACCTGATAAACCTAACAACATTGTTAAGAGCAGTAACAGGGACCACTGCTCTTGGTTACTCATATAGGATGATACCCCATCCAAAATGTAGTCCTGTCTTTCAATCCATATAATTCCATATCTCTGAATTTGGAATTATCCTCATGCCCCTCCTTTTACTGATCTATTGATTCTAGTGGGAAAAAAGAGGGGATGACATGAAGTCTCACAGACTACAATAAGAAGAAGAATGGTCTTAAAAATAACCTTCTGCCCCAAACCTTCTGAAGATCCTAATAAGAGTCCCACTTAAGCTTTATGGCTTGGTTTCACATCCCATTTCAAAGTCCATCATGCTATGCTATGTTAATGTGCTATTGAACTATGTTTCTGAAGTCCCAAAGGTGCTTTTTTTTTGCAAGGCAACTGGACTTTCTTGTTTTTCTTTGAAGATGTTTTGCTTCTCATCCAAGAAGCTTCTTCAGCTCTGTTTTTCTTTGAAGACACTGAAGACGTTTGAAGCGAAAAGTCTTCAAAGAAAAACAAAGTCCAGTTGCCTTGTGAAAAAGCACCTTTGGGATTACTATGACCTGGATGACTGAGAATCTCCATAGACATATGTTTCTGAAGATTTATGTTTGATTGCTATAGTTAAGTGAATCGTACAGCCAATTAGACATATAGTGGATGATAAACCATGATTGCAGTTGCCTCTAGGTGGCAGAATGGGTAAAACAACTGCTTCAGAAGTCATGGATTTCCAGCCAGCATGAGTAATCTTGCATCTAGGATTATTATGGCCTTACTATGTGTGTGTGTTTGTGTGTGTATGTCTACCGTGGCTCAAAATCTTACGTAGGCAGAAGTGATTTGTTTTTGCAGTTTCTACAACTGTAGGAGGGTGTCATGACCACCGATAAAGTACATTAAAAACAGAACAAACATCTGCAGCTGATACGTGTGTTTGTGCATCTCAGTTAACAGAAAACAATGTATATAAAAGTTAGAAATTCTGCAAGAAACCAAAATGTATTTTAAAATAAATGGGGATGGGATGGATTTGTCATTCAAAATGGATGAAACATGCATCGGGATCATATAAATGGTGGTCTCATTGTAAAACTAAAGAAAATCTGGAGAATGCTGTACAGGTGTAATTGAAGACAAATAATGTATATCCTATTGCAATTGTACTGCAACAATTCTCCACTTCCTGAAAAATAATCAGGTGCAGGAGCATTAAAACAACTCAAAGACAAATTGTTATGTGGATAATGGGGAATATTCTGAAACTTTGCTCATGTACAACTGAAGGATTTTATGAAGTTGCATGTGACATTTGGTTGTTTGATCTTCATTGATGAATCCCTACTTTTTGTCTGTACTTTCAAATCTATTCTGGGGACAGTAGAAGATTTGGGCTGGATGAAGTAGAGAATGAAAGGAAGAAGAGGGGGGGGAGTCTACACAAGCCCACTTGTATAAGGATGAAGGCAAAGATCCTGGCTTGTACAGTACAGTAGTAAGGAGTAAGACTTGGAGCATTTGTGACTACAATACTATTAAAAAAATCCCACTTATTTACATTTCAATGGAAAAAGGGTGTGTCAAAGAGTGATGCCCTGACCCATCCTACCCTGTCAAAGTAATCTGGTCAATGCTCATAGTTTACTCATGTAATTCAATTGCCTTATCTTGTCTATCTTCCCAGTCAATACCAAATGGACCCCACTTTCATGATTTTTAGCCACATCTGCAGGACTGCATGACATCTTGACAATACTGTATCTCTTGTTCATCAACAGGAAGCTAGCATCACTCAAGAAAAGAAAATTAAAATCTCCCCAGAAGAAACAACACTATTACAACAGAGGGAGAGAGCAGAGCTGTGAAATGCTGTTAAAAATATATTCACCTGTGTTTACCTTTGATTAGATGCAAAATCAGTGCATCTTCAACTGAGGTGAAAGCTTCTGTATCATCTTTCTTTCTTTTTTCATCAGCATGGTTTTTTTCTAACTATTGTGGCCAGCAAGATGCCAAATTTGTTGCATAGCATGTAGAAGAGTTAGAGATTGCCGCTCAGTAACGTGGCACACGCTTCATCTGCAAATCTAACATTTTCAATTAAAAAATAGAGAGAGAGAAGATTCTCAACTAGGGATCTTTGAGACAGTATTAGCAAAAGGGATTCTTAATCTGACCCTGCCTAAAGCTATTTCCTATGCTATGTGGATTGGGGCTTTGAGTTGCTTTGGATTCAATAGGAATTGAAGCAGAGGTATGGTTGATATAATGCCTCTTGGCAAATCCTTAAATGGCTATATAATTTTCCAGGATCACAAGGTAGGCCTCTGGCCTGCAGTAGGAACCCAGGAAAATATCCATCTGATTTGATGACAGGTACTATATGTTTGCCCATAAACACTCCAAAGCACGTTTTCCCCTTTGAATTCAAACGCTGCACAGTTCTAGTATTGGATGGAGCAAATGGGAGGGAAGGTGAAACAGTAGGATTGGCTGGAGATGCAGTAATACATCTCTGCAGCATAGTTTGTTGTGTCTACTGGATCTCTATACTACTGGATTTCTGGATTTGTAATCACAGGGAATCACAAATTGTTAATTTGATATTTCCATATCGAGCCATAGTCATATCTGAATCATCACTGGATCCTAAGGGGGAAAGAGATTTATATTTTTTTCAATCTTGAAAGGAGTTGGAATTACTTGAAATATCATGGGACTACTATATCATGACCTCTTGTCATGTTAAGGAAAAAAGTCTGAATAAAAGTTATCTCTAAGAATTAAAAGCCTCGCAAACACAAAATAAATCTTCTCTTCTGCTTTTAATATAGCCTCTGAGATCATTTGTTTATCAAGCCACTTCGCCCCCCAAACTGTTCTCCCTGAAACTGAGTTGGTTTCTTTTCAAAGACGCTGCAGGGATTTGAATTCCAGCCACTATTTTGCCCAAACCTATGCACAACCACCCAGTGTTGCTTTCTGTTGCTGCTGTGAGCCTGTAGATAGGACCATGTCCATCTATTTAGTTATTTATTTATTAAAAAGAAAAGATCATCTTAGCTGATAAATAAGAAATATCATTAGACCCAGATATACGATATCCTGGCAGCCTTTCCATAATCTATATATTGCAAAAATGTATCTTGTATCTGTTTGATATTTTGTACCTTCAGTTTGGCAAATTGTTGCATCATTTTTGTTGTTCAGTTCCTAAGGCAGTGATGGCAAACCTTTTGGAGACCAAGCGCCCAAACTGCAACCCAAAACCCACTTATGCATCGTCGGGTGCTGGGTGGGTGTGGCCCATTGGGTGGGTGTGGCCCATTGGATGGGCGTGGCTGCGGTGGTAACAGCAGACTGGGTGGGACTAAAAAGTTCAATCAATCAATTCCAACTTTGCGAGATCTTTTTTTTTCCCGCGAGAAGTTGAAATTGACTGATTGATTGAACCTTTTTTTTTTGTACATGGCGGCGGAGGCCTAAAGCGAAAAGGTTTTATAAAACCCAGCTGAAGGCCTAGGACTGGGGCGATGGCACGCGTGCCCAGAGAGGGCTCTGGGTGCCGCCTCTGGCACCCGTGCCATAGGTTCGCCACCACTGTCCTAAGGCATGTGCAGTTCCTCACGGCTCCATGGACCACAGCACACCAGGCCTCCCTGTCATCCACTGTTTCCTGGAGTTTGCCCAAATTCATGTTCATTGCACCAGTGGCACTATCCAACTATCTCATCCTTTGCTGTCCCCTCCCCCTCTCCTTTTGCCTTCAATTTTTCTCAGCATCAGGGATTTTTCGAATGAATCCTCTCTTCTCATTTGGTGACCAAAGTATTTGAGCTTCAGCTTCAGTATCTGTCCTTCCAAAGAACAGTCAGGGTCCATTTTCTTTAGGGTTAACTGATTTGATCTCCTTGCAGTCCAAGGGACTCTCAAGAGTCTTCTCCAGCACCACAATCTGAACGTTTGTTGCATCATAGGGCAAAACTTTATCAACAAAGGTACCTTAAATAGACTAACTTACAGAATTCCAGGACCCAAGAGAATGAAGTTTGGGAAAAATTTTGCAGTTTCAGTGCCCCAGGGCTCCTGTTGTTCAGGACTGCTGCCACGCTCAGCTGCAGTCACATGATCCTCATTTTCATCACTAGCTGAAGTTTGCCACAAGCCAATGGGGAAGTGGGATGGGAAAGCTCCTTGTCACCTTCCCACTGTTAAAGTCTGCTGTCTGTTGCTGTCTTCACCGTTCTGGCTCTGTATGCCTTTGTTCTTAAAGCTTAGTCTTGTGCAGCCAGAATTAGAGAGCCACTTTGGTTTAGCGGTTAAGGCACCAGGCTAAAAAGCAAGGGACCCTGAGTTCAAGTCCTACCTTGATGATGAAAGCCAGCTGGATGACCTTGGGCCAGTCACTCCCTCTCAGCCCAAATTACCTCACAGAATTGTTGTGGGGAAAATAGGAGGAGGAAGGTGTGTTGGATTTGTTCACATGCTTATTTGTAAAAACAATAAAGGTGGGATATAAATAAATAAGTTAGTCCCTCTGTCTCTTTCTTCAATTTTCCTGCTCTTAGCCATTGCCAGGTCTTGTTATTTGCATTGCCTGCTATATATTTCATCTATTGGCCATGTAATACTTTTCCTGGATGGCCATGAAGTATGATATTATATTGGCTCAGAATTAACATCCATTAAATTCAAATTGACATATTCCTAGGTGAAATGTGTAGATAGCCACAGCTATAGGCAACTTAATTTGCTGCTTAAGCAGATTGGAGTACCACAAATGTTTTTCCTGATGATAAATTGCCATTGTACTGTTCTTATTCCATTACCACCTTCCCCACTATCCAAAGGATGAGCTATGGTTGATTAAAGCCTTGCCACACTTTCCAAAGCACCAGAAGGCAAGACAACAAACAATGGATCAAAACTGATCAAGGAGAGAACCAACCTAAAACTAAGGAGAAATTTCCCAACAGTGAGAACAATTAACCAGTGGAACAGCTTGCCTTCAGAAGTTGTGGGTGTTTCATCACTGGAGGCTTTTAAGAAGAGACTGGACAGGCACTTGTCTGAAATGGTATAGGCATTCCTGCTTGAGTGGGGGTTGAACTAGAAGACCTCCAAGGTCTGTTCCAGTTCTATTCTGTATTCTGTTCAGTTCCCCACTATCCAAATGATGAGCCATGGTTGATTAAACCTTAGTGGTCAGAAACAGACCATGCACTCTAATTCCCTCTAAAAATGCTGTTTTGATTTCTCTACAGGCTTCCTAACAATTTTTCTAAGGAGGTTAAATATTGCAAAGATTTTTTTTCATACCCTTTTAGTGCACACATATTGGCCTCTTGACAAACCCACTCTATTAGCTGAATAATTATCATTCCACCATATGTCAGTAAAAATGAAGTGCCCTTCACCCTTGCATACTGGTAAAATGCCTTCTGCTGAAGTGTAATTATAAAAAGGCAAAACAGATTCAAAGTATATTCCCTGTAATCAACTCAGCAATAACTGCTGATCTGATCCTATGCTGTCCAGTCACAGCTTGATCAGGAGGGGATCAGAGAGAAAAACAAATTTTAGTGCTTATATTTGTGCACTTTCCACAATTCCATTTTCCCGAGAGTTTATGCACTTCGTTTCTTCCTAAGCACTTGTTTTTCTTCTGTCCTTTCAAAGTCATCCATTCTTCACAAGAAAGAATAAAGGTCAAGATGGAGAAAAGTATCGTTGGTTAAAAGGTTGAATTAAATAACCGTTTATTCACCTTGCATAAATGAAATGAGAAGGCTAACATCTCACATAAACACCCAAGGTTTTTGAATTGGTGGTTCTCGCTTTCTGGAGAGAAGCAGGTAAAATGTTGAGCAGGAAAATATGGGACAATAGTGAGAAAAACTTGCTCTAATGTCATTGACCCTTTAAACATTTCACCCAATCAATTCTGTGCAAGGGGCTAATGTAAAAAGACTGTCAAAACCCACATTTTCTAGTCTGATTCCTGCTTTATGTGTTCTGTAGACTTTAAAGTTTAAAGGCACAATTCTGAATTGAACTTAGAGAAACACTATAAATGATAACACACAGTCGCAATGCACAATATCTTGATGGAAGGGATTTAGGAAAAAAAAAAGTGTTAGAGATCCTGCTGGTAATGAATTTAGATATTTTGCTTTCAGCACATTCATAGTGGATGAGTGCTAGCCAAAATAAAATCCGACCACTACCTTACTTTCCCAAGGCCAAAAAAAAAAAAGTCTACAATGATGCAGAGTCATCAGACAGCCACAGAAGAAGAAAAAAAACAACCAATGTACTTAGAGCTTTTTGAAAAATAGAGGTTTTCTTCCCAGTAATAGAATTACCATGATTTTTTTTCTTAATTTATGTAAAGTTTACTATTTTAAACTGGGGTTATCACAGGTTTAATGTTACATTTGCTGTAACTCTTTCATTGAGTAAGGCATCCTGGTCAGTAATGTTCTATATAATGACCTACACATCTGAAAAGTAACAACAAGAACAGTAATTAACTAAATTACTAAATGCAGTCGTTCCTTTAATCGCCTCTTTCTGCTGTTTCCCCTAATGTAACCATTTATACAGCTCCTTTCTTTGGACATGAGCTTCATTTCATTCTATTTTATTTTACATTTTATTTCATTTATTTATAGGTTAGCCATCATATCTCCTGGCAAGGAAAGGCATTCAAAATGACTCACAGCATACAAGTTATATGCTATAAAATAATGGGGTGGGGGGGAGAGGAGGGGAATCCAGACACAAAACCAAATTACCCATTTATGCCACCATAATAAAATACCTAGCAAGATCCTGCTGACTTACTAAGTCATCCACCAAGTAAATAAGCTAAGCTTTTTATGCTTGTTTTGTTCTTGCTTTGGCTTAGATGACTTTGTATAGGGCTGTGCAATGTAATAGCACTGTATTAAGAACAAATAATTCTTTGCCTTTTTCTCCTGCTCAAAGCAGCAAAGTATATGATCAAACAGGGCTGGCAGGAATAATCTCAGACTACTTATTAACTACTGAGATGGTTTGCCAGCTTTGGCATACGGAGCACCAGTAGAACACTGAGTCTTTCCCCTCAAGTAGCTGGCAAAAGGGAAAGCTTCATATGTGTGAGCAGAACTGCTCTGCCGTATTATGGGCACTGATTTCCAAGCGCTGTGCAACAAATCAAAACGGCATTGTTTCCTGCCAGGACTTACCGAGGCTCTGCTCTAGTCCATGTGGAGTAATAACTGAATACATTAAGTGGTGTGCCAAAAGAACACAGTTTGTTCATTGCTCTGTGCATCTGGGAGGCTAGAAAGGGTGGCTTCCAGGCATACTTGTTTCTCAGCAGCTCTGATTTTAAAATTAAAGGGATTAACTACACGTTTTTGTTCCCCCCCCCCCAAGAAATCAGAAGTTCTTTGATGAGACACTACATGTGAACAATTCAACACACTGAGGAAACATCTAAAAAGGTTCTTCCTGTAGAGATAAAATATTGCATGAAACTAGCAGGAGGGAACTTTTCCCAGTGTGCCACAAAAGGATGCAAGGTGTAAACTGTCCTGTCTTTTTACTGTTCTCCATTTCTCTTACAGATGAGAGCAGAGACTTGGACACCATTGCCACGCATCGGGTTTTTTTTATCTCCAATCATCCAGCTGACAATATTGGCCAAAGCAATTCCACTTTGGAAATTAATGAGACTTATTTCTGTCATCAACAAAAGCAGGGTAGATTTATTTATTTATTTTTTTAAAAAAAAAATTAAATTAATTAAAATTTTAAAAATTAAAATATTTTTTATTTTATCTTTCAACTTCAAAAAAGAAAAAAAGAAAAAGAAAGAAAACCCTCTCAAACTGGTGATTGTTCTAAGCAGGATTCCTGGGAGACAAGCACAATTTCCTGTAGAGGAGAAGATAGTAGAAATTATTCATCGTGAAGTTATGATACACATTTTTAGAAAATATGAGTTATTTAGTTTGGAGTGCTATAGATAAGTAAGCAGTTATACAACTATATAATTAAATACAAACATTATACTTTAAATTGTTTTCTGCCCTGTTCCTGTAGTCTGCAATGTTTTCCGGAAATCCGTTCTTACTCCCGCACCATTCGAAGGGTGTTCATCCCAAAGTGCATAGTTTAATATCTGTGGAGATTCTCAGTCATCCAGATCATGGTTGTCCCAAAGGTGCTTTTTCAGGAGACAACTGGACTTTCTTGTTTTTCTTTGAAGGTGTTTTGCTCCTCATCCAAGAAGCTTCTTCAGCTCTGACTGAATGGTGGGGAATGGAAATTCTTTGCAGACAACTGGTTCTTTTAGAGATTCATTGGGGCCATTTGGAGGTTTTTGCTTCTCCTTTGGTATATTAATATAAACTGATGTTAATTAATGGGGGGGGATAACAAAACCAATGATTCCATAACCATTCTAATTGATTCAGGCTACACTGGTCGAAATTTATTAGAGATAACATGGTATTTACAGATAGGAACTTCTGCAGGTTATCAAAATCTACAAGATGGCAGGCACATCACAATCCAAACCCCACCCTTTTGTGGCATCCCAAATGGGCAGAACTTGGATTGCAATGCCATGCTTGTCATTTTCCTACTTATGACCTTTACCCTAATGCAGTGATGGCGAACCTTTTAGAGACTGAGTGCCCAAATTGCAGCCCGAAACCCACTTATGCATTGTCGAGTGCCAGCTGGGTGTGGCCCATTGGCTGGGTGTGGCCAATTGGGTGGGCGTGGCCAATTGGGTGGGCAGGGCTGCGGTGGTAACCGCAGACTGGGTGGGACTAAAAAGTTCAATCAATCAATTTCAACTTTGCAAGATCTTTTTTTTTTCCCGCGAGAAGTTGAAATTGACTGATTGAACCTTTTTTTTTTTTGCACACGGCGGCGGAGGCCTAAAGCGAAAAGGTTTTATAAAACCTAGCTGAAGGCCTAGGACTGGGGCGACAGCGCGCGTGCCCACAGAGAGGGCTCTGAGTGCCGCCTCTGGCACCCGTGCCTTAGGTTCGCCACCACTGCCCTAATGGATGCCACTGCCTGCAAATATTCATTCAAGCTGTGAATTGAAGTACCATTACCAGACTAACTTAAATTCTTTAAAACCTGATCACATAGAATGAAGTGCCACATATCTTTTATTCAAGCACCTGATGATATCGGTGTGTATTAGGTGTTTCAGCAAGAAAGAGAGATGTTGACATTAATGCTACATATTTCATATTCTGACATTCAAAAAAGAAAAAGAACTCAGAGTCTGGAATGTGATAGCTCTTATTTGGACAAAGGCATGCTTCTAAAATTACATTTGGCCATTGAAAAGACAGTTTGGCAGGTTCCCAGTTAAGACTCCTCCAACATTAGTTTTGGCTTGCTCTGTAAGGGGAGATAAATGATAGCTAGACTCAGTCCAGAGTCCCTGGGAGTCGGGCAGCATATAAATTTAATAAATTATGGTGGGCCACATAGCCAGCTAGATGCTTAGACTGGATTTGGCATTTTTGTCCATTTATCAAATCCTTCTCAAGCACCAGGCATTGGCAAATGTTATTGTTTGATGGTGTTAAAGGTATATTTGCATGATATAAACTGTTCTGAGTAAAACTGCATTTTTGTAATTGACTGATGGTGATTTTGTAAATGTTGATGGTGTTCAATTGGTAATCCAGATATTTTGGAATTGTACTCAGGATGCCTATTATTATTGGTACTACATTTGCTTTTTTTGGTATGTTCTATTTCTATTTGAAGGTCTTTGTTTTCTGTCCGTGTGTGTGATTTTTCTTCAGTTCTTTTCTTTCTATTCTGCTGTCTCCAGGTACTACAACATCCATTATCCAAAGTTTTGTGTCTTTCTTATAACAATTGTTAAGTTTGGGATGTTATGTGACAAGTGCCTGTCTGCTTGAATTCTAAAGTCCCAGGGCACTTTCGCTTCTTCATTTTCTATTATTTTATTTCTATTGTGGATCCACCAGTTCTGGCTTGCAGGCAAATGTATTTAGTGCAGATCTTCCAACGCACCATTGTTACTATTTTTATGATTATGAAGTTCCAAGACAACCAACAGGTGCAGTCTGCTCTTCTTTCACAAAAAAAGACAAGCCCCTTCCGTTTTACACAGGATCAGTGTGAGAATCAGAATAGAATATACACTGGACTGCTTATGTTATTATTTTAGCATTTTTCTTAATGCATTTTATTAATCTCAGAGTATTTTTCTTGGGAGTAAACACTTCAAGTCCAGAATGATACCAGAAGCTGACAAATAAAGGACAGGGAAGGCTTAAAGATTCTACTGCAGATATTCCTCAATGCCATTAGAATGAAATGTGTTAAAATGAAACATAGGTTTAATATTTCTGTCCATCACAATATCCCTTTCCTATTTCTCCAAACACATAACTTGAAGGAGTATACTTTCCTATTTTTTCAAAGGTAAGTGTTCTGTGAAGAATGCTGTGGATTTTTAAAAAATGTACTTACAATATTCTAATAGTTACAATTTAAATTTGAGTTGCATTTATATCAAAAGAGACAACAATCACCACATACTGAAGCTTTAAAGCCACAAATGCATCAGAATTTTTCTTTTAAAAAAACCTAAATAAATGTGATAACTAAAATACCTTTAACACCAATTATGATAGAACTAGATGATTTAACAGTCTCATCTACAGAAGTTTAAACTGGAGACAAAAATAACTATTAGGTTCACGCACATCTTGTTGACAGGGTTTAATGATAGTCCCTTGTGTAAAGAGTGACACAGGCTTACAATAAACCCTGGGGAGAATTCATGTAACATTCGACACCAAGAGATTGCTTTCAGTTGGCAACTGCATTCATGTATTTCATTTATAATTTTACTGTATTATTATTTTTAAGAGGGCGGTGCATTTCTGGGCCCAACACCTTAACAAATAATTTGCAGAGCTAGAAGAGGTGTAAAAAAACCCAGCAACCATAAGGTAGCAGCAGCTTCACTAGGAGGAAAGGCTCTAGCAATTGGGGTCTTTAGCACTGATTGACAGAGGGTGAGGAGAAATGTGATAGAGGTGAATAAAATCATGCATAGTATAGCTAACATTGAGAGGAATAGAAAAAGAGGCTTGTTTTTCTGCCTCCCTCTCACTGTTACACTTCACAACCATCTACAGTTAAGTGCAAGGTGATTCAGGACCGACAGAAGGAAATACTTCACATAACACATAATCCAACCGTAGAGTTCATTGCCAGCAATTGGAATAATAGCATCCAATTGAAATGGCTTTACAAAGAGATTGCCCAGAGTCAAAGTGCATCAGGCTTTCAATGGCTACTGATATTGGTGGCTGTTTACAAGCTCCTGAATCGTAGGTTTCATAGCTTAAATATTGATTTCCTGGGAAACAACAATGAAAGGAAACCATCAGACTCCTATCCAGGTTTGTGAGCTTTCCAAATGCATCCAGTGGTCCACTATGTAACACAGAATACTGAACTAGATGAGCCTGTAGCCGGAACTGACAGGGCTCTTATGATTTTTTATTATTATTACTTTCTCATTGTCTACAAGGATTGGAGCTTGACAGTACTGTTTTATAGTTGTTCCCTCTTCCCTAAATGAGTGGTTCCAGTTGTTGTGCATGAGAGAGGACTGGTCACATCTGTGGAAACTTCAGTAAGGTTTCTATAGGTTTCTCTCCTATATTATTTAAACTTTATTTATTTATTTGTTTGTTTGTTTGTTTGTTTATTCATTTGTTCGTTCGTTTATTTATTTATTCATTTATTCATTTATTCGTTTATTTATTCATTTAATTAATTAATTTGCAGACCTAGAAGGCCTATAATGTGTGATGTAATATTGACATTAATCAGATGAGGAAAGTCATCCATTGGTCTGAAGTGATTCATTTTCAGACTGACACCCAGAATAGAGATATCATCAAAGGCCTTATCTTGGTGACTGGAGGCTGTGAGGGATATATATGCCAATGTATATACTCTAAAGCAGGAGTGAATGATTTATGTGCCTAAGCTCACAAGCAGCACCTAATTGCAGAGCTCTGAAAGGGTGCTTTGTTTTGAAATAATAAATATAAATAATAATGTTAACATTTAATATTATTATTCACATCCTGAATCGTGGTGTTAATGGGGGAAGTCTCAGTGCAGCCATTTTGTCTTACTCCTTGAAAATGGATTTCTTGATATTATCCATCCAGGCAAAAGCACCCTGCAAAGTGAATCAACCTTCCCTTGATGCTTCGCAAAGTTCCATTGCACTGAGAAAAACATAACAGGGGGCATCTTTTCTGCTGTGCAAAATACAGCATCAGAGCCAAGTGAACACATTTGCACATCCATAATAGTTATTCTAGGACTTGGTTAGCATTTGGATGGTAAGTCTCCTGGCTATAGGCTATAGTGGAAAATTTTTTTTAAAAAATGTGTAAGAAAGCACTGAGAAACCATTTGCAAATAATTTCCATATTGCTGGTAAGACAACTACCAGAACTCAATAAAAGACAGTCATTCTCTCTCCCTCTCACACACACATACTCCCTCCCCCCTCCCCTCCCCCCTCTCCCTCTCTTCCCTCTCTCTTTCTCCCCCTCCCCCATATTTATTAGACCATATGCGAGTATGGGAGAGAAAGATGCACAAATATGCCAATAGGCATTATATCTATTTGCATTTATTTTTTCAAAATATTTTCCCCTGCCTTTCAGCCTGAATGGATGCTCAAAGCAGCATTAAGTTGCCAAACCCTTGAAAAGAAAAATCCAGAGGAACACTGGCAGATGCACAAAGTCAAAATGAAAACTGAAAAAAAAAAATGCAGACAACATAAGGTAGATGAGATTACTGTTTCAGAACCAAACTCACAGTTTTAATGATAGAATATATATATATATAAATATACATATATTAGAAACCTGTGTAGCTCCAATAGGAATGCAAAGGGGGAAAAGAGTGCCTTGTTTAAAAACAGCTGTGTCCCTAGGGAGGGACCGTGATCTTGAGTTTCATAATTTCCACAGGGACACATTACACCTGTCTTCTCGCAGCTCTATTGAGCAAGTTAATAAGATACTCTATGGCCCTAGGGGACATTGTTTTGGGATATCCAGATGCACTGGCAGTGCAAACTGTTCAACCTATCTGACGTGAAACAGGAGTGGGGATATTGTCTCTAGATGACAGTGTTAAGTTACAATAAGAAGAAATGAAGCCTATTCATAGAGAAAAGTCAAAGGTAAGCCAAGTGGGCTAATGTGCCTACAGTCACTCTACTATTTCACCATGAATAAAAGGAAACTCTTCAGTGTGTTTACAATTTACTAACAGTGCCACATTTACTTAGTTGTCAATGTCATTTCCCCCCGAAAGGCATTATAATTCTATGGGAGGAGGGAAAGTTACACCCAGGTTAAACTTGTCAAAAATACATATTTCTGGAGCTAACTGTTTCCTGAGAACAGTGTGGTTCTTTCACAGGATGCTTTATGGATTTCTGTTAACCTGCTGAGAATTCTGGCTGATGAACTGGCCATAATTTGTGCCAAAAACCCTACATTTTAGTAAGGTCTTTTTAGTTGGTATGCCTTAATGACAGGGCAAGGTACATAAATCCGGTACAGTGACACATCCTCCACTTTCATGTATGAATAACATTTAAATATATTTAATTTGGCCTACTTATGGAAAAGGTTACCCATTCCTGAAAAGAACAGTTAGAGAAAGTAAGTGCAAATATACATTTTGTGTAGATGTATATAACTTCTTCAGCTTTCTGTCCATGAACCACATCTTCTATATTCCTTACTTCTATATTCTTCATTTTATTGTTTGATTTGAATTTATTAGCTGCCCCACTTCAATATACTGTTTTTAAATGACCAATAGCAAATGACCAAAGGGGAACAAATAGAGCCCGTAGTGATCAATGATACCATCTGAAAGAGGAATCAAGCAGATTACAGCTCCAGAAGGAATGTAAAACCCCAAATGCCTTTTCCTCAGATTATAATAAAATTTCAGAAAAGGCAAGACTTGCATCATTAAAGAAGGAGATGGACCTAGAAGTGACACTTAGGTGTCTTCTGATTAAGAAAGTCATGATATGCCATAAAGAGCATATTGGTAATTAGGTTTTGGACATACGAAAAGTAATAATAAAATGAAAATTGTGACCCTGTACATTTTTAAATAGTTCTGTTGAGCTTTAACAATGCTTACCCCAAGCAGATCTGCATAATTTGGCAGTACTCCTCTCTTATTCATGTATTACAACTTTTTTTAAAAAAATGTAACAGAGCAAAGAGATGTGTAGCCCAGTGCTATCATTATTAGTTTGAGCCTGAGGGTCTAAGGTCTACTTGATCTATCTTGTCCTTCTTTAATTCTGAGAAACCGCTCATTCAATTTATTCATTAGACTGAAGGAACAGAATTACTGTAGCTTTCATCGTATCCCCACTTGGTGTCCCCCACTCCTGAAACAGACCCCTAGGGTAAATTAGAATTTAAAAAATCTTCTGATGTTTTTCTCAGAATACAAAGAGTCTGAAAGTTCTTTTCTTTTTGTATGTATGACTATGCAGCATCAGTATACATGTGAAAAAGGGATAGCACCTTTTGTCACAATGTGAGAGGGATCTTGGAGTCCTAGTGGACAACCACTTAAATATGAGCAGGGTGTTGCAGCCATCAAAAAAGCCAACACAGTCCTAGGCTGCATTAACAGAGGAATAGAATCAAGATCACATGAAGTGTTAGTACCACTTTATAATGCCTTGGTAAGATCACACTTAGAATATTGTATCCAGTTTTGGTCACCATGATATAAAAAAGATATTGAAACTCTAGAAAGAGTGCAGAGAAAAGTAACCAAGATGATTAGGGGCTGGAGGCTAAAACATATGAAGAACAAATACAGGAATTAGGTATATTTAGTTTAATGAAAAGAAGGACTAGAGGTGACATGATAACAAGTTCCAATATCTCAGGGGCTGCCACAAAGAAGAGAAGGTCAACCTATTCTCCAAAACAACAGAAGGCAGGACAAGAAGCAATGGATGGAAACTAATCAAGGAGAGAACCAAAGGAAAGAACTAAAGAGAAATTTCCTGACAGTTAGATCAATTAATCAGTGGAAGGACTGGCCTCCAGAAATTGTGGGTGCTCCAGCACTGGAGGTTTTTAAGAAGAGACTGGACAACTATTTGTCTGAAAAGGTATAGGGTTTCCTGCTTGAGAAGGGGATTGGACTAGAAGACCTCCGAGTTCCCTTCCAATTTTATTATTCTCTTATTCTGTTACAATGTTTGTTTTACTTGCCCCCTTGTCTCCCCAACAGATATTCATGATTAAGGTAAGAGTAAATTTCCTCCATAAGTTTACATGCCTAAAGAAGATTTCAACATTCAGGTCCAATGCCTTAACCATTGCATCATTATACACCATTATGCATTTGTGTTTTCAACAATGCTCTTCTTCATCAATATAGGAATGAGAGCTCTCATTTGGAAAACTGAGTGATGGAACTGAGAATAGCTAAAGAACATTCGCCATGAATAATGTATTTCTATTCAGCTTTGGCAAAAAGAGTAACTTATTGCCATCTGAGCTTTACTGAATCAGTTCAAGATGCTTGCTCTGAGAACTAAAATTATTTATGATCCAGAATTAATTGGTACTAATAACTTTTAGAAATAAATAAATAAAAATAACTCTGAATAGAATCATTTCTTACTTCTGGCACAGCAGTGCTGTTCTTTCCAATTTTAACTAAGAATATGCAATTAAGTTAATATTGCTAATATGTTCAGACTGCCTAAACTCGAGTGATAGACCTGCCTTTCATTTGAGCATTTAGCAAAGATTTACTGAGTTAGCCAAAATTTTCTGGTTTTCAGAAAGATTGTTCACAAAGAGTGTGCATATGAGTGAATCAACCTTTCTTAAAGCATTGAAACAGTCACATTGTTTGAAAGACCTACACAACTACTTCAAACGCTATTTGTGGATACATCTGTGTCTATAAAAGGCAGGCATTTTATTTTGCTGGCAGCTCTACTGAAAATGTGTTTTCTACACACACAGACACACACACACATATATATATATACATATATACATACGTCATAAAGCAAATAGATAAAAACGATCACCGGGATAAAAATCTTAAAACAAAGATTGTTTAATTTAAAAAAGCTGAGCTTTCGTCGGCCACACTGCCGACATCATCAGAGCATATAACGTAGAATTTGGGAGTCCGTTCTTATATGACTGGCTGTTTCTGCACCCGGGCTCTCGACCTGGTCATCGGTCCGCTCCTCGGCATCGGGCGCACCGTTGTTAAAGGGGCCATTTCCACAGGTATCCTCTCTCCTCCAGTTGCCGTTGTTCTTAGGGCATGTGTGTTGGTGTTAGGGGGTCGAGTGTCCGATCGCTCCTGCTCCTCCCGTTTCAAACATTACCAGACAAACAACCCCCAGGAACCCACATACAAGGAGACACTGGGGTGGTGAGTAAAAGAACGGAGGAAGCCTACCCCATAGGTCCCCCAGACGCACACACCCCGATCCATACAAAACAGGGGGAGCAAGACAACGAACAGGAAGGACCAGACAGCCAATCTCGTGACACACACACAGACGAAAGAGGGGCAGCGGAGGCCGGGAAGAGAAGGGGAACAGCAAAGATACGCCCTGCTAAAAACCAGATGATAGGGACACGACCGCGCTCAGCGACGAAGGAAACAACGAACAATGTGTGCAGACCGCGAGACGACTATTTCCTGCGCCCCCGCACACGCGCTGAAGAAACTACACGCTCCACGGGTAGCTCAGGGACATGGAGACAGACTAATATGAACGGGACCATGGGGATGGGAGGGGGAGGAGAGAAACAGGAACGATTTGACACCCGATCCCCCGGAACGAAACGGGAGGAGCAGGAGCGATCGGACACTCGACCCCCTAACACCAACACACATGCCCTAAGAACAACGGCAACTGGAGGAGAGAGGATACCTGTGGAAACGGCCCCTTTAACAACGGTGCGCCCGATGCCGAGGAGCGGACCGATGACCAGGTCGAGAGCCCGGGTGCAGAAACAGCCAGTCATATAAGAACGGACTCCCAAATTCTACGTTATATGCTCTGATGATGTCGGCAGTGTGGCCGACGAAAGCTCAGCTTTTTTAAATTAAACAATCTTTGTTTTAAGATTTTTATCCCGGTGATCGTTTTTATCTATTTGCTTTATGACATGTGTTTACCTGGGATTCGGATTTTTAGCATAATTAAGAATATATACATATATACATACATACATACATATATACATACATACATACATATATACATACATACATATATATATATACATACATACATACATACATTCAGCCTGCTATCCTTTGCATTCAAAATCAGTAGACTTCTTATAGCAAAGAATTGATTCCCCTCCCCCCCCCCCAATTCTATGGGAAGGTAGTAGCTTTTCTTAATGTATTAAACAAACCTTTCAGTCTTTTCCTCTTCAAAGCTGTCACTGAGGCATGTACACATCCTCTTAAAAATATTTTTCTTTTTAAATATTGTTTCTGTCCAAAGTAAGGCATAGCATCTAGCCAACCTTGGTTCAACCTAGCTACTTCCATACCATTACCACTCAAATTCAATCAAGAGTGTGATTCATCTTGCAGCAATCAGAATGAACATTCTCAAGAACAAGTAATGTGAGATTGCTTTCTACTGCAACTAGAAATGTAGTATTAATACCTTAAAATAACTACTTTTATCTCACTTTGCCTCATATTGTAGGAGGTACATATGGTAGGAGGTAAAATTCTCCTAAGATTGCATACTAAGCAAGATGCTTCAGGGTACTTTGTGTTTTGAAAAAAAAATTAAGTATTGTAATACATTATTTCCCCATATGGATAGATCTTTGGGCTCTCATCTGTGGACCAAACTACACCCAATAGATTTATTGATATAAGTAATGGGCATAGAGATGCTTTGCTTATTATTTAACTTGTTTGGTTGTGCAAAGTTCAGGCTAGGCAAACAAAGCCATGATAGATAGTAAAAGGAACTCTTTTCTCACTGTCATGAGTACAACAAAATCATCTGGGAAGCAGTTCTTTGTACTAAAAGACAATCTCCCTTGACTCCAGGAAATGTCCAATGTCATAATTTCCATAGGAGCTGTTTTTCCCCTGGGATTTGACAGTTGTGAAAAACATCCATTCTATTTTCAGGAATCTCTTTTGCCACCCTTACTCTTCCTGGAATATCATGGCAAGGAATCCCCTTTCTTTCTTTTTGTTTTCTGTTTCATTGGGGCTTTTTTTCTTTTTTTTTGCAGAAACAATTACTGTCGTGACTTATTTTATTTCCTCTACTTGCTTGTCACATTTGTTTACCTCTCATTATCTGGGACATCAGCCCAAATAGCTGATTGTGAAAGCCTTTTTGTTTTCCATTCATTTGTGCTGATTAAGAAAAGCAAGCTGCCATATGTGGAAGGGACAGAGTTAAAGCAGCACTACTGTAGCAATACTTTAGTTCTCCTTGCTATGATCTTCACCAGGGGTCTTCAAACTTGGCCCTTTTATGACTTGTGGACTTCAACTCCCAGAATTCCTCAGCCAGGCACACTGGCTGAGGAATTCTGGGAGTTGAAGTCCACAAGTCATAAAAAGGCCAAGTTTGACGACCCCTGATCTTCACTCATTAAGGACAGAGAATATTATCTTGCTTTCTACTGCTTATCAGTCCAGATGAAGAGCATTACTTTCCTTCCTGAAGCCATCTCAGATCTGAGTCTTAGGACGATTTGTTTCAGAGCAATGCCTCAGCTTGAAACCTGGAATGTTCAGCTCAAGACTTCTGGATATAAAGGATACCTTACTTTCCCTGGAGTGCCACAGAGCTATCTCCTTCTCATGCATGTGCAGAAGTTCAGCAAAAGAAAGGGAACTAACTATGTCAATGAAACTTTCCGTGCAGAGCTTCCGAAAGGTATCAGGTGCTGCTTTTCTTTGGAGTGTGTCCTTGAAAGACTATAAGAAGCAGTCTTCCTTTGAGGTTTTGCCCATGTTCACCACTTACCATCTAGTCACTGCCTCTTCCTTCTTCTTGGCAATGGCACATTTAATACTGATTTATACCGATGACATTATATGTTATTGTTCTGAATTATCTTTGATAAGGAAATCTCATCTCAAAAGAATGAGAATTATTTCTTTTAGCTTTTTTTTCTGGTCAGCTGGAGAACATGGTATATGAAAAAATAATATACACATAAAGCAACGATGGGCAACTCTTGACCAACAGGTTATGTATAGCATCTAGCTTCTCAACTTTCCAGCAAAAATCAATGTCAATGTAGCTGGCCAATAACCCTGAAACTTTATTTTCAAAATAGGAAATGGTAGCACTTTCCTGGTGGCTAAAACTAGCATCACAGAAATCCAAGGTAGCTGAACAGTGACAACATTTTTCATTCCAAAGAAATGTAGCATTGTCTTATTAACCATGGTTGTATCAATAATGTTGTATTTTATCAGTGTGAGGCTGCTTCAACTTTAGTTCCTTTTCCATTTGTTTAGCAATGAAAAAGTAATGAAAACATTAATGAAAGCATAAAATATCAGACCATTAAACTAACCAATCTCATGTACTAAACATCATTTATGACAGAGAATATAAAACTATAATTTACTAATAAATTTAACTGTGCCATCATTGTAAAGTATCTAATAAGGTACAGTTCTCAAGTCCTAGTTCTTAAGTCAATTCTTCATAGTAGCATTCTCTCTCTTGCACCAAAAGAAAGTTTTCTACTTTCTGTAATATATCTGATTAGAGGATCTAGATCAATTTGAAACAAAAGTCCTTTCTCAACCAAAATTTCAGATTGCCTTATCTCACCTTGATTTTAATGCAAATTTAATTTGACTTGTAACCTGCCTTTATTTTTAGTACAACTAAAGCTTATACATATCACTTATTGGATTTCTAACATTTGTTTCTAATTTCTCTTATTATTTGCTACAACCTGCCATGTATTAATGAAGTTTTATTTTTTTAAGGTTTTTTATTGCTATTTTCATATTCTTAAACCATCTAGAGTCCATGGTGATTGGAATGATCAATAAATGGTATTAATGCAAGCAGGCAGGCAGGCAGGCAGGCAGGCAGGCAGGCAGGCAGGCAGGCAGGCAGAAGAAAGAAAGAAAGAAAGAAAGAAAGAAAGAAAGAAAGAAAGAAAGAAAGAAAGAAAGAAAGAAAGAAAGAAAGAAAGAAAGAAAGAAAGAAAGAAAGAAAGAAAGAAAGAAAGAAAGAAAGGAAGGAAGGAAGGAAGGAAGGAAGGAAGGAAGGAAGGAAGGAAGGAAGGAAGGAAGGAAGGAAGGAAGGAGAGAGGGAGGAAAGGAGGAAGGGAGGAAATAGTTATAAGAGTCCCTCACATGGTTACAGGGAGGGGAATGCTATGACTTCTACATTACATATCATAATCCTCTATTTGAATATGTTCTATGTTTGATTAGTAATTTAATAAAGCCTCAAAATTGCCCATCAGTAATTAATTTTTAGACAACCAACTATATTTGCCCACACTTTGTCTGCTTCAAGTCTTCCCCATCTAGCTAAGAATTCCAGTTTAAATTATAACCTTTCTACACTGATAAATATGCACATACATTTGAAAATACAAATTTTATGCAAGTTTATATCACAAAGAAAAATTTCTTCTTTCCTTGGCTATACGTAAATATATAGATGTATCCTAAAAATAAGGTAGGAACAGTATGTTTTCTATATCTACAAAAAAGACTAAGGAATATCCTTGGCATAGAGAAAATATTTCATCCTCTAAACAACCACATAGACACCCCTTCTTGAATCCTAGGCAATATTCCTTGGAACCAGACCAAAATATTTTGAATTCTCCTTTTTCTTTACAATGCATTATTTGGCACCTTTTGAATTTTGGTTTATCTGGAACATACTGCATTTTTATCCACTTAAATACAACATACTTGGAATATTCTGATCAATCAATTTGCCCAAACATCAAACAGACACTTTTTCCATGTTGACCATAGTCTCCATGTTAATTAAAGATTATATTAATTTTTTTAATGGTTCACTATGTTTTTCCATCCCACATTAGGGATGTTTACATATTGTGCAAACCATAACAGAGAGACAAATGAGCTTATCAGGACTGTATCTGTGAAAATGTCCTTCACATAAAACAATAAGGTTTTGAGATGGAATCAGATGTTATCTACCAACTCGGGCTTGTCAGCTATATCTCTGTTAGTTCTGGCTTTTTGCCCTTGGAATGTTCCTATTTTCATTTTCAGGTTGAACACTCCTGACTTTCGTTCATTTTACATCATTATTTATGCTTTAATCACTATTTTTACTTCTGATCTTAAACTAACAGTCATTGAACCAAATTAGGCTGGCAAAAAGGATAGTTCTGTCCCAAAAGAGACCTTTCCAGCATGATGCCACATTATCAGTCGATGGAGGAAAGAGAAATCCTTAGCTTGATGCCAACTGGTTTGGCTCAATTCAGGCCACTAGTTCTCACCTATTCAGATCAAAAGGGGGGCTGGGATCTCTCAGAAAAAGCTTATTTTCCCATGAATATGCCTGAAATTTGCATTCATCATTGTCAGAAGCTACCACATCTCTAAACATTTATGAAGATGTTACGAAAGAAAGGGCTTTTTCTCCATTCACTAGTTCTGAACACCCTTCCACAGAGATGAAAGTCTCTCATATGGATCTCTGCATTGAGCAGGAGTTGAAACCAGTAATCTAAATTGTCTCGTATAATTCTGTGATTCTATTTCTTTATGCTTTAAGGAAGGTAACAACCCAGCCTTTAATGCTGTGTTAATGTTTGATCTCTAATTAGATGTTTCTCATTTTATAACTACTTTATGATGTGCCACTTGTGTTGTTCTTTTTATATGAATTTTGATGGTCTGAGCTTTATTGCTATTTGAAATGTATTTTAACTCAAGTGCCTATTAGGCACTGGGGACCCTTCATAATGTAGTGAGGTAGGTAAATACATGATCTAGACAAGGGACTCTTTTAAGCTCATATTTTTAAAATGAGAATCAGGAATTGGTGCTATCTTCAGAAGCTCCGAACGGATCCTTTGTTAGAGATTAGCCTAGAACTATTTATTTAATTTAAATTAAATAAACATATACCCCAGCTTTTCCCTGGTAGTTCAATTTGGTATACAGGTGGACCTCCCCTTCTTTTATCCTTAGAGCAGGGGTCTTCAAACTTGGCCCTTTTATGACTTGTGGACTTCAACTCCCAGAATTCCTCAGCCAGGCACGCTGGCTGAGGAATTCTGGGAGTTGAAGTCCACAAGTCATAAAAGGGCCAAGTTTGAAGACCCCTGCCTTAGAGGAACATATGAGAGCCAGTTTGGTCAGGTAGTTAAGGTACTGGTCTAGAAACCAGAAATCTGTGAGTTCTAGCATGAAAGCTGACTGGGTGACTTTCTGCCAATTACTCTCTCTCTCTCTTTCAGCCAAAGCCACCTCTCAGGGTTTCTGTTGTGGGGAAAACAGGAAGAAGAAGGCATATTAGGTGTGTTCACTGGCTTGAATTACTTGTAAAGTAATAAAAGTGGGATAAAAATCTAATAATCTAATATGCAATAAGATGGATGAAGAAAGTGACCACCTCAGACAAAGCTAGTAAGCTCTGTAACTTAGAGTGACTTGAACCTGGATCTTCCCAGACGGTATCTACCATTATATTACTCATGCCATTATCATCAGCAAATATTTAAGTATTATTTAAATATATTTAAATTTATGCCAACCTAAACACATTTAGTAATATTGCATAGATGGGCAAACCATGATCAAAGAGCTGCATTTTGCCCCTAAAGGCTTATTTGTGGCTTCTAGTACCTGAGAATAAATACAGTGGCAATGCAGCTACGTTTCAGTGATCCAGATTATGTTTTTATAGCTTTAAAACACTGAATAGGACAGGGTAGTTTCTGTTTCTGGGTAGTCTCCCACACCTATCTGCACTCTTTTTTTAAAAAAGCCAAATGTCCCTAAAATATGCAATACTGTATATTTAGTCACAGCCATCACCTTCTGGAGCAGAGTTATGGTGGCTCAATGGTTTAAAAGATGCCAGAGAAGGCCCGTGTTCTGGGGGTTCAATTCCTACCATCACATGACGGAGTGAGCTCCCGTTACTTGCCCCAGCTCCTGCCAACCTAGCAGTTCAAAAGCATGCAAATGCAAGTAGATAAATAGGCACCACTTTGGAGGGAAGGTAACAGTACTTCATGTTTCGCCACATCGTCTGCGCTGTGATGTAATGTTATGCCGGCCACATGATCATGGAAATGTCTTCAGACATCACTGGTTCAATGGCCTAGAAACAAAGATGAGCACTTCCCCCTCCCCAATAAGTTATAAAACAAGTAGCACTGCCTCCAATACAACTAGTGGAGTAAAACCTGCAAGGACTTCTTTACCTTTTATCACCTTCTGGTGATGTCTAGGTGTCTGATTACATGATCTTCCATGGTTTTTCACAAAGTCGGGAGAATAAACTGCAGCCTTCAACTTTTTAAAAGGACCACAGGACCCAATTTCATAACGTTTTTTGGGCTTTATATGCATCTTGAAAAACTTGCTGGGGATCAGGTCTGTGGGATAAATGCAATAGAGGTGAACAAAACAGAAAGTGGACAGATCCCGAGTTAAGCTTTTTAGAAAATTAAAGTCTCTCCATTGCTAAGTCCATTTATTCTCTCCTCCCTAAAACCATTATGTTTAATTTAAATGTATTTAAAATTGGCAACAGCTGGAGATATCAGTGATGGTCAAACAGTGATGGTCTTCAAGCATATGAGAGATAATCAATTTTGGATCTGCTCATATAAGAATACATTCTCCCTAAAGAATCCACATAACATGAACCATCTTGCCATTGCACTGTTCTTGTCCTCCCTTTCATGATATCTTGATCCTATTACTGGTCAGCCTGCTAATCTGAGAGCAATTGTTTTACCTTGAAAGTTTTCTCTCCAGAAAAGCATATTTGGGATAAATGGCTATGTATGTACATGTTAGCAGTGGTGGGATTCAGCTGGTTCACACCGGTTCGGCAGAACCGATACCTTTTCGTTGAGTTCAGCAAACCGGTTACAATAAATCTGCAAGGTGTGTCGCTCTGGTGATGACAACAGTGCGAGGCATGTCACACCGGTGATGATGTCAATGTGACACATGTCGTGCTGGTAATGATGACAATGTGGTGATGACAAATATGCGAGGCGCATCGCACCGGTGATGAATCCCACCACTGCATGTTACCTATAACTATCAGCAATGTAATCAACCATAAAGACAATACTTAAATTGAACCCTCAATCATATGATGGGCCAAGGTCCTTTTAGACAAAATGGTTTTCAGGGTATTGCAGAATGAGAAAAGGATGGGGCTGAACATATCTCTAGGAAAGCCTATTCCAGAGTATGGGGTCTATTATAGAAATAGTCTGCCTTCTGAGCCACATCCACTTTACGCCTCACTGAGGTGTGATGTTCAGTAACCCCTCTTGGCAAGGTGGTCTTTGACACTTTTTATTGGACTGTTGCATTTGATGCTTTATTCTTCATGAAAGTTTGCAAGATCATTTGGCTGCAGTTCTCGCAAAACGTTAACACTACGGCTATTGCTCATCTTTTGCCCAAAGAAACAACAAAATGTTATTTTGGCTTAACATGGAGATACAGATAGCCCTCTCCCTGATAGTCTTCAGGAAAGTGGTAAATATCTGACTTTTCCCCTAGGCACTGGAGCCAGAATGTTGATGGAATATACAGTGTTTGGGGATCTCAGTGGTGTTTAAAATGGTCTTTTTGATTGTATTGTGTTTTTCTGGTAGATGGATAGTTATACAAGTTTGTTGATTGATTGATTGATTGATTGATTGATTGATTGAATAAATAAATAAATAAATAAATAAATAAATAAATAAATAAATAAATAAATAAATAAATAAATAAATAAATAAATAAATAAATAAATAAATAAATAAATAAATAAATAAATAAATAAAAAAAAAAAAAATAATGGCCAGCTTTGCATAACATATTAAGTCAGTGGCTTCATTATTGTCCAACCCTTGGAAGCAATTTTCAGGGAAAAATGCGATGATATTGAAGCTAGTAGGATTCAGTGACACCCTACCTTGAGCAAACAAAAAATCTTTCCCTTCCCTATAGAATCACAGCCTGATATACTGTAATTCATCACTTGTCTTGGAAATTCATTTCACCATAATAGGCCTGAACACCAGAAGTTTTCTAAAAATTGTAGCAACCTTAGACCACTTCTCTGCAATTTTATATTCAGCCTTACACTGGGAAACCTTCATTCTCTGCACCACTCTACACCCCCTTGCACCTTCCCTCTTTAGAAAAGGAGAGATTGCTCTAACAGATGGTGAGAATTTCATACAATATTGAACAAAGAATAGGCACGCAGGTCATCTTGTTCTAGCAGATGGCATGGTGGTACTCCCACATTTTTTTTCAAAATGAAAGGAAATATTAATAAGGAAAGATGGCCAAGGTATTCTCAGAGGATTAAACACTCTCACCCGAGTAGTTCTAATTAGTAACTCATTCCACAAATCTTTCTCATATATTTCCTAAACGCCTAATATTTCTTTAATACCTCTTCCCTGGAAGCTTGTATTGATCAATCTTGCACATTTTACCAGTTTTCTGAGGCCCAAACAGAGGGCCACAAAACATAATCAATTTTTTTATGTAAGAAGATTCCACACTCTAAATAATATTGTGGTATTGTTTGCTTGCAATCATTAACAGCAAATAAACTACAATAATTGTAAAAAATAACCCCACATCTTGAAGCCCTATAATATATATTACATAACTTTCCAGGGAATTTTTCCCCCCCAAAAAATAAAATGATTGATACTGCCTCAAGTGTTATAGAGAATATAAATCTGCCTCACCTTTTCACCTCACTCATCCAAAGGGCAATTCAAGACTATTGAGAAGCAGAGCTCAAAGTTCCCCATTTATAGCCATTAATAAATTAGCTGATATATATTTGACTGAAGGGCAATTGTGCTTTGACTAAAATATCTTCAGTTTTACCAAGATGAATGTTGCATGTTGTAAATTTATTTGAGCTTTCTGAGTGTGGCTACAGTGTCATGATATATGCAGTTACAGTGGAAAAGCTTGTTTTGAGCAATGTGATTTCCATTTACATGACTTTTATGCGACTTAAACCTCTTGCATGGGCCATGACAAAATGTAACATCTATATATCTTTCTTGCTGGCTGCTTAAGGGAAGATGGACTGTATGTACCATTCTGATCAATCTTCTAGATTACCTCCTGAAACACCACTGAATAATAGAACCTGGGTAGCTCCTCAAGCTAATGCATTCTATATCATCTAACGCACACAGACCCGTGAATGTAATTCCCAGTAGAATTACATTCTACCTGGCTACCTATATCTGACCAATCCCAAATAAAAATAAATTGGTCGTGTAGTGCCTTCCCTTATGGAAGTCAATATGAAAAAAGAAACAAGGACAATTAAAATCTTTGAGAGAAAAGGTAAATGAAGTTCAGTATGCTACCAATGAAGGTAACATAGTTTAGTCCAATGTTAGTTTTCCAAGCTACAAAATGTTTTTTTTTTAAAAAAAAACTATTTACAAATTAGCAAACATCATAATTTTACTATTAAAATGTTGAGTTATCTTATTTCTCTAAATCTCTTTGAAGCAAAGGAAATCATCTCCTAACTTCTAGCTCTTTAGGTTGAAAAGACTTGTTTTAACTAGAGTGAAAAGGGGGCTCTACTGTGGATAGGAGGGGAAATTGGCAGAATACATTTCTCCAATTCCTTCCTCCAGCAAGAGTCTGAGTCATGAAAATACCGTAGAACATGTGAATAGGATGAAAGTCTACAGCTCTGCTGTGGGGTAATCTAGAAGAGCGAAAGAAAGATACAGCTGACATTGTTAAACTCGTGAAAGAGTAAATTCACACCTTCCAAAAAAACCCTTCAAATAGTAGCTCTTCAGTTCCACTCAAGCAAGGAAAGAGGTGCTAAATTTTTCAAAGAAGCCTAGAATTCCATTACTGTATCTATCAAGAGCTCATTATATTTTCCTCTCCTTTTTACTCCCCATAGTAAAAGCAGTGTCTGTTTTAAAATGGGTCTGCGATAGTAACCCAGGACCAATTCCTTCACCCTTTGCATTCTACCGAATTCTCATTCCTTCTAAAATTAAAATGCAATCAGAAGCTGGGCTTCGGCTGCTGTTTTCGGTTTTGCATTTGTCACTGTGTAAAGAAGAACCCAGGAACAGTTAAGTAGGGGAAAGGTGAGTTTATCTGGTTGGATGCTTAAAAGAACAGAATAGGGAATAAGAAAGATTATAATGTTTCTCTATTTCTGCTCCTTGTTGAAGTACAGTAAAGTGCTGATTACATCATCTGTGGAAAATAGGCTTGGGATAAATGATGTCAGAATCATTTTCTTTATTTCTAAGTATAGCCATATACAATAAATCCCAAGAGAATTATGCAATTAGAATTGAAGAAGCTTTTTGAATGAGAAGTGAAACATTTTCAACCAAAAAAGAAAGAAAGAAAATCCAGTTGCCTTTTGGAAAAGCACTTTTGGAACAGCCATATAAAAGTATACACACATTAATAAATGTTTTCAACTAACAATTCTCTGATGTTATTCCAAGCATTCTTTATACACTTATCTATAAATACCCTTACATCCTTATCTTATTCCCTGTTCAGTATTTAACTATTCATTAAGCATTCTGTTTATTCTCATGCACACTTTACTTCCATTCTACAGTAGTTTCTTGTTGCCTCTTTCATGGGCAAAACCTCTGTGGCATTTCTGATGATTTTAAACTTCTAACAATCCCAGAAAACATGATTAATGAGCAAGCATGTCAGGACTTTTAGTTCAGTGGGATACCTACCTGCAATATATAGCACCTATTTTAATTCCATGTGCTAAATTTTGTCTTCTTGAGTTCCAATGTTAACTAACAAAATCAAGGTATATATGTTGCCTTTCCCTACCACATATTGAGCTGGCTTTAATGAAATTTGGTTTTGGTTTAGTACAATATGTGAACTGAGTCACTGGCTGTTGTAAATCTTGGCACACAGCCTATTATTATGCATGAACAGGCCAATGCAGCTTTTTAACAATCATGATTAAACAAACTATGTGAACTTAGTCATTATGTTTTCTTTGCATAGATTTTTCAATGTAATATCATGAACTATTTGAAAAGTTTCCCATCTAGCATGAATTCTGGAGTTTGATTTATTAAAATTTTAAACATTAGGTAGGGACAGAAGAGGGAAGTTCTTTGTGAAGTTGATTTAAGTAATGAATTATTTATGTGGAAATGTCTGATTATTTACACATATATTCTAATGATTGCTTTTAACTGTTATGGGACATATCATTTATAGAGGCTTTATAATTGTGTCTTAAATTAGAATGTAGTAAATTATTATATTACATTCTTGTTGTTGCATCTAGCTGTAAACATCTGTAAAATAGAATTGCTACTACCTACATATGTTTCTTATCAAATTTTCCTTCCTTAGTAGGAAGGAACTAGGAACCCACATGCTTAAATGTGTTACCAATCAATTAAAAATTCAGGCAAATAGAATTACTTTATTAAGAGGTAATTGCTGCTGTAGAATTTGCATCCCTTACCTACCCACTCCACCCTGGTAAATGAATCAACTTTCCACTACACATCTGGTAGTTGAGATTTTGGAGATACTTAAGCTACAATAGGGGCTAGAGTTACAGCTCACTGGGCTTGTCAACTGGAAATCTGACAGCCCAGGTTTGAGACCTGAGTACTGTGTGATGGGGTGAACTCCTGTTACTCACCCTAGCTCCTGCCCAGCTAGCAGCTCAAAAGCATGAAAAGGCAAGTAGATAAATAGGTATCTCTTCAGCAGGAAGGATTACTGCATTCTGTACTTTCATGCTGGCCAAATGATGACAGAAGCCTCTCTCAGCCAACACAGGCTCCCTTGGCTGAGAATCGGAAATGAGCACTGCCCCCTTGAGTAGGTCTCGATAGGAGAAAACTTTAAACTTTAAGTTACAATACATGTTCCATCAGCAATCCTTGATGAGCATCTGAAATAATACCTCATTTGTGTTGTAGTATATGCACGGCAGTGTTATCCCGGTTAGTAAGTTCTAGACTCTATGGATTCTTCTTGTTTTACATTTGTTAAAAAACAAATCTTCATCATGAAAGAATAGTAATACATTTATACCCACAGCTTGTTCTTTGATGTAAACAGCACAACACAACATTGATTATCAAATGCATAGAATTTTTTTCGGATTTCAGGTATGGAGAACAAATAAGTATAGGAAGGGAATGGTGGCATATCTTTCTCTCTCCCTCTCTCCTCTCCCTCCCTCTAATGCACAATTGATAAATTTAAAAAGACTCAGAACACATTTTCATTTTCAGACGCCTTCATATTTTAAAACATGTTTTCTTACAGAGGTTTATAGTTGAATATGATACCCTGCACTCAGAACATCAGCTTGTCTGTAAAGAGGAGGAGACGTTCTTGCCTACATCTATACTATTTAAGTTATAATTTATTTTGTTTATTGGGGAAAATAGGTTGTCCTTAGGAAGAGGGGATTTTGTTTCATTGAATTCCTTTTTTTTTAAATGACAAATAAAAGTTGTTACCTGATGAACACAGAAGTGAAGCATCACCTATGATCACAGGTTCTTTTTCTAGCTTTTTTCCCATTAACGCCTTTCTGTCTAATTAGACTTTGCCAAGTACCTAAAAAAAATCAATCAATCAAACAAACAAACAAGATGCTAAGTTAGTGAACATGTTCTACAGGAGATATACTTCTCTTGTGCTCAGCTTTTTCTATCTTTTCTGTTCATTTGCACAGCTTTATCCTTTGCTGTTCAAAGGTTTTGTGGCTAGGCACTGAATTAAGCAAGTATTTCATTTCTGCTCAAAGAAACACTGTATTCATCACTCTCACCATACTTAAGAGTTATTATTTTTGGAAACTTTTTGAAGACAAGAAATGGGCTAGAAATATATAAATATGTAAATCCCTAGGGTAAAACTATTGTTTGAAGCACACTCTCTTGAGAGTGTGTGCAACCTCATTTGCCACATATATTTAGTTGAGTAGGGAATCTGCAGCTTGCACGTCTTATTATTTTGCATGTTACAGTAAAAGCACTGTAAGAGGAGAGGAACAATTCAAAATGTTTTCGCCTTATTTTCACGTTGTAGAATCCACTGTGATGACAGCCCTTTTGGAAGCAAAAAAGCCCAAATATGAAAAACCAGAAACTACATGAGCACAAGTGGAGAAGCCCCTCAAAACTGCCATTCCATGAAGTGAACATTCCTCCAAATGTGTTTGCTCATATATACATAATTTGTGCCCAAGAACAAACTATAGCCTAGGTCAGTGGTGGCGAACCTATGGCACGCGTGCCAGAGGTGGCACTCAGAGCCCTCTCTGTGGGCACGCGCACAATGCCCCAGAGATGGGAACCATCCCTCTTCAACCAGCCACCCACTAACTCGCCGAGGTCCCACATGGCCGGATGCATCCCAGCACGGCTGGTTTCCTTCCCCCCATCCCATCCCTCCTGGCTTCGCATGCTTTCCTTTTCCCGGGCACGACCCATTACATCGCCTCCTCAGCTGTCAGCCAGCCATTCAGCTGCTGGTGGCGGGCTGCAGAGCCCCAGAGTGCGCTGGTCGAGGGGCCGGCAGGCTGTGGCTGCTGACGGACACTGTCGGCCCCCATGTGCTCACTGGCCTCTGTGTGCGGAGGCCAATGGTGTCAGGCCTTGTGACAATGGCACTTGCCTTGCCTCACCCCACAGGATGAGCCTCCTGCCCACTGCCCCACCTGCCAGAGACCCCCTGGATCTCCCCCAATCTTGCCCAGCCCCCACAGGCGTCCCTCCCCACGAGCAACATCAAGGTGACCACGCCCACATTGGCCACACCCACCCAGTCTGCCATGACCACCTGGCACCCAGTGATAAATAAGTGGGTTTTGGGTTGCAGTTTGGGCACTCGGTCTCTAAAAGGTTCGCCATCACTGGCCTAGGTACTGTTTCATTGCTGATATTATGCAAATAGTGAGGGGTGAAAACTCTTCCCTTGTCTTTATCTATAAGATCAGATGAAAAGGTATACATTTCTTCACTGAGATTAAGAATAGTGAAGCGCAAGAGAATATGAACCATCTACATTTCAGGTATCCAATTAGAACACCTGGAGAATGTAGAGATGTGCAATTTCCATCAACTTGAAGGCCGCACCAAACATTCTGCAGCATCTTGAGGACCACGATCTCAAAAAGATGTGCTGAGATTATTCCTTTAAAAAATCCATACCTCACAGTAAGCAAAACAAATGTTCAAAATATTGGTGTTATGGTTTTTTTGAAATGTTTCAAGGGCTGTAAAAATATGGGAAATCCATATATGTTGGATCAGATTTGCTGCATCGTGACTTAACTTTCAAAAGTATGGCAACGAATGTGCTTGTGGTTGTCAATCACCATTCTTATCTTTTCTGTCAGCTTTTCCCTTTTTTTCCAGTCTGTGGTGGGGTAAAGGCAAGCAGAACTTAGTTCTCTACCTTCTTTACTGATCAAACAAAAGAGAGTTAAGACAACTATAGGTTTTTTGCAGTATGCTTTACTGAAACTTATAGACAAACTAATTGCAAGAATTCTAGCACAACGGTCAGCCCAGGATAGTTATCTTGTAGTAATATTTAGATAGCAGATAGTATTAAGCAACACTACTAGACCATAGGCAATCAATCATAACAACAACCAACACAGTATAATAATGTTTTGTATCTTGGGAATAGTATATTAACTATAGCTAGTACAAATGACTAAGAATTCCATTTATATTCATTTAAATACAAACTATATTAAAAATGTCTTCTTGAAATGTTAAAAAAGAGCATGGAGGAAAGTATAACTGATACATTTGTTTGGTTCTACTTGTAAGTAACCATTCACCAAAGTATAAGCAGACACAACAGGGCCTCAGCATTGACTTAAATTCTTTGGAAAGTTGCCATGGAACAAGCTGGATTTGGAATATAAAATGGACAACACTATTTACAGCTTTAAATCAAAAACAGCATCTTGAACTGGGGTAAGAGAACAACTATATATTCTCTCGTCTATGGAAATTCTCAATCATCCAGGTCATGATTGTCCCAAAGGTGCTTTTCAAAAGGCAACTGGACTCTCATGGTTTTTTTCCTTGAAAATATTTCACTTCTCATCCAAGAAGCTTCTTCAGTTCTCTCATGTTTAGCTTTACTTTTGGAGCTAAAAATAATTAGAAAGTTACTTCAACACAACATTAAAACTTAACTTATCAAATTCCACAACCTATTCAGGGCTCCTTTTTTTTTTTAATAACTTGTACCTGAGTCACATAAATCCAACAGTAACCTCAACTCTAACCCTAACCCTAATTTCACAGAACTGAACATAAAAGTTTATTATACACATTTGCATATAGGTAGTCCTTGACTTACAAACACAACTGGGACTGGGACTTCTGTTGCTAAGCAATGTGGTCATTAAGTAGATTATGCCTGATTTTATTACCTTTTTTGCATAGTAGTTAAGTGAATTAATCTTTCCCCATTGACTTGAAAGGTCAATGGCAATCATATGACCCTAGGATAATGCCATCATAAATACATGCCAAATACCCAAAATTTGGTTATGTGACAGGGGGACCCTGCAATGGCCATAAGTCTGAGAACTAGTCATAAGTAACTTTTTCCAGCACTGTCAGAGCTTCAGGTGGTTGTTAAACAACCTGTTTGAGACAAAACAAAAATCACTTAATGTAATATAAACAAATTCAACTGTTTGTTTTTGAATATATTTTTAATTACCAGTCCTCCTTGAGACAGAAGAGGACCTTCTATCTTAAAACTCTTTAGACTCACTAAAACTGTTTTCCTACAAGGTAACACAAAGAACATAGAGTTACCACTGAAATGAAGAGGGGAAAATAGTAATAAAGCAAATGTTCTGTAGCTAAAATTAGTTAGTTAAATCAATAATTCCTCCTCTTCTAGTTTCAGTTAGTAAAACTAAAGTAACCATTTAAGTGAAACATTAAAAGTTAAGCATGAACCATAATTGGACTATGAAATGTTAGAAAACCAATCCATCTCTATAGTACCTGCAGTAATAATAATCACAAAGTGGACTATTATTCTTTCCGCTGAGAATGAAGTACAAATGGATTATCCTCAATTAATGCCATTTTACAACGGCAGAAATTATGCGTAATACTCTAGGTGCACTTCAGTAAAGAAAGTTATACCAATTTTAAAAAGTTACATCACTGTAACAGGGAGCACGCAGGAAACATTTGAAAAGCATTAAGTATTTTTTAAAGGTATAATGATAGATGTTGTCATGACAACTGCTGTTCATTCCACATTTTTGCATTTCTTGCTTCATATGGAAAAAAAAGGCAAAGATGAACATTAAACTCAGGCAGAACAATCTTATTTAATCCTTCAAGAATCCAATGAACTGGACAATTTCTAGCAAAAGAAGCATACAAGATAAGAAGAAGGGTAACATGGTATTTGAACCAGTGGCAAAGAACAAAACTGCTGCAACTCTATGGAAGAAGATGTCCAAGTAATTCTATGATCTCTGAAATGTTTCCTGAAAAAAATGGGTTGCAACCCAAATTGTTTATTGTTTATTTTATTCTTTCATCTTTCTGCTACATATTCCTCTAACAAAAGTTTGTCCACAAAATTCAACAGAATCAGAACATATGTGCTAACATATTTAGTTAAAGAATTCTAATAAATAGTATAAATGAAAATGAAAATGAAGGACTGGTATTTAGTTATTTAACCAGAGATGATTCCATTTTTTTATCTGCCCCCAACCCAGATATATACTTTGCTATTACAGCTACACCAACAAGGACCAGCACAGGCCCTAACACAGCATTGTCCAACTGCCGGCCAATGCTGCCGGATGCCTCATAGCGAAACCGCGCCCACCCCATTGCCGGCAATGGCAAAAAAGGCATGATACGTTGGGACACATCACGTGATGTTGCGAGTTTGACACCACTGCCCTAACAAGTATACACAGAGGACTAGCAGTAGCCCTCTCAGGTAAACCAATTAGGAAACGTGACTGGATGGGCTAATCCTACTTTATTGTAAGGCTAAGTTAACAGAATCTTGCAAGTCTGGAGGCAAAAACTTCCTGCTGCCTCTTTTAACCACCTGGTCAATTAAGGCAAGTCCTTCCTTTTTCTTCTGACTGTTAAACCACTGGGGTTTCCCCCCTTTCTTATCTGATTGTTTCCTAGGCAGCATCTCCTCCCCTTGTCCCTCAAGGTCACATGCCATTACAATTAGAGGCACCTTCAAATCCTCTTCCTTTGAAGTAATACATGCCATCACCTGACAACAATGTCCCTGTGGAATCTCCATAGGACAAACAAGCCAAACTTTGCATAAAAGAATTACTGGCGACAACTTTGACATCAGGAATCAAAACAAGGACAATGTAATATCAAAGGATCTCAATCTCACAGGACAATGCATTACAAATTTGCAAAATAACCATTTTGGAAAAATGACAGCACAATGAAACAAGAGATTGCTGAACTTATATATAGTATATATATCGAAGGATTTCAGGCTATCTTGCAGGGTCTCAACAAATATAATAGAAGTTTAACACCCTACAGTTGTTAACTGATAAGGTAATTTCTCTCTCATAACCTACCTATCTTTCCTTGTCTTTTTCCCCCAGCCCACCCAGTGGTGGGATTCAAATATGTGGACAACTGGTTCTCTGTGTGGATGCCGCTTCCGGAAGTCCATTCTGGGCCTGGGCAACAAAAAAATTAGCTACTGGTTCTGCCGAACTGGTGCAAACTGGCTGAATCCCACCACTAAGCCCACCCCATATCAATATAAACTTTTTTCTTACAACATTGTTTCTCCTAGTGATAGGAAGCAATTTTTTGCAGGAATAATTGTTGCACAGTGATAGAGCACCTAGTGTGCATCAACTGAAAGCAATCCAATCCTATATCTGAACAGTTAGCCCAGTCATGTTGCACCCACTGTCCAATTTTCTCCTTTTATATATATATAAAACCAATGAATCCACATGTAATACCAATTCTGTCAAGCTGATTAAGGTAACATAAATAAGGTTTGGGTGAGATACCTGAACCATTAAAATTTGATTCTTGAATAGCACAGCAAAAATAAATAGCTACATGTCAGACAACAAAATATATTGAGATGCTATTTCTCCCCCTGATATTCAGTGGCATATACTATTACATTGTTTTATGCCTTTTGAAAACCAGGTATTTTCCTGTGTGAATGGCGGAAACAGATCTCCTCCCATGCATCTGTAATGTTTACCTCTGATAACTTTTTTTTGTTTTCTTTGTTTTAAAATTTGATTGCAAACTGATTGGAGATTATTTATATTACATGTTACATTTTTGTCACATGTAATATATATTATCTTCAAACAGTTTGCAATCAAATGTTAATAAAATGAATATATACGCATGTTTTTATAAAATAAACTAAAACATAAATCAAACAATTTCCAATATCTTTAGCCTAAATATAACAGGTAGATACATGGTTATTATCCTCCTATTTTAATATTTCTGTGCTATATTGGGGTAATTCTATATGTTCCAAGCTTGTTGGTGCCCTGGTGGCACAGTGATTAGAATGCAGTATTGCAGGCTGATTCTGCCCACTGCCAGGAATTTGATCCTGATGGGGCTCAAGGTTGACTCAGTCTTCCCTTCCGAGGTCGGTAAAATAAGGAGCCAGATTGTTGGGGGCAATAGGCTGACTTTGTAAACTGCCCAGAGAGTGCTGTAAAGCACTATGGGGCAATATCTAAGTCTAAGTGCTATTGCTATTGTTATTGATTTGATTACTGGAAGCCTGGATAATAGAATAAGTCATGCCAGACTAAACTCTGTTTCTTTATAGACTTATCAATTGGTAGATCATGGAAACAATTAGATATAGTAAATATTGATTTCAATGAATCCCTCAGCCACGTTTCTATGATATGTTTCTATCCATGGTATCCAAATATAAATTGAACACTTGCTATTGTTATGTGGATCAACAACTTATAGAACAACTGAACCTATTCTTTGAAAAGCTCTATATTAATCAAGCTAAAGGGAAGAATGAGTGGAGAGTATAAGTGCTCTTCCTAGGTCCTGAACACTTTTATCTCCCATCATTTTTTACATGGATGACCAATAACCATATGCCAGATCAAAAATTGGCCTGGAATCACTACTAAACACTGCTCAGAAGTACAGTGTGGGTTTAATAAACATGCAGTCATTGAATTTAATAAAATGAAATTCATTAATTCACAAGAAGGTATTCAACTCATAAATACTGTAAACAATCATCAAAGCTCTAACACCCGAACAAGCTGATAAATATTTGAGAATCTTGGAAACATCATATATTTTGCACAATAAAATAAAGAGGACAAATAATTTCAGAATATGTACAAGCAATTAAGTAAAATCCTAAAACTCTAGTCCAAATGATAGAAATATAATCAGAGCCTTCAAGTCCTGATTCAAAACACTGCAGGAATAGTCAATTGGATTCAAATGGATCTTTATCATCTTGCACGGCAAAGCAAAAAATTGATGCCATCATAATAAGAAGATAGATTATATCTTCCAAGGAAGACTAATGGTTGATTTTCACAGGTTAATAATCTATAGAGGAAGAAAAAATGAAAGTTTGATTATTATATCAAGTTAAGTAAAGAATATTTGTTGAAAGAAGGTCAGAAATTTGGGATATAATAATAATAATAAAGTTGGAAGGGACCTTGGAGGTCATCGAGTCCAACCCCCTGCTCAGGCAGGAAACCCTATACAATTTCGGACAAATGGCTGTCCAGTCTCTTCTTTAAAACTTCCAGTGTTGGAGCATTCACCGCTTCTGGAGGCAGGTTGTTCCACTGGTTAATTGTTCTAACTGTCAGGAAGTTTCTCCTTAGTTCCAGGTTGCTTCTCTCCTTCTCTCCATCCATTACTTCTTGTCCTGCCCTCAGGCGCCTTGGAGAATAGCTTGACTCCCTCTTCTTTGTGGCAACCCCTGAGATATTGGAATACTGCTATCATGTCACCCCTAGTCCTTCTTTTCATTAAACTAGACATACCCAATTCCAGCAAACGTTCCTGATATGCTTTAGCCTCCAGTCCCCTAATCATCTTTGTTGCCCTTCTCTGCACTCTTTCTAGAGTCTCAACATCTTTTTTACATCGTGGTGACCAAAACTGGATGCAGTATTCCAAGTGTGGCCTTACCAAGGCATTGTAAAGTGGTATTAATACTTCACGTGATCTTGATTCTATCCCTCTGTTAATGCAGCCAGCACTGTGTTGGCTTTTTTGGCAGCTGCAGCACACTGCTGGCTCATATTTAAGTGATTGTCCACTAGGACTCCGAGATCCCTCTCACAGTTACTACTAGAGCAAGGACCCCCTATATATACCTGTAGGTTTTTCTTGCCTAAATGTAGAACCTTACTTTTTTCACCATTGAATTTCATTTTGTTAGATAGCGCCCAGTGTTCAAGTCTGTCCAGGTCCTCCTGTATCTTAAGCCTGTCTTCTGGAGTGTTGGCTATTCCTGCCAGCTTGGTGTCATCCAAATTTGATGAGTTCCCCATCTATCCCTCGTCCAAATCGTTGATGAAGATGTTGAAGAGCACTGGCCCAGAACAGAGCCCTGGGGCACCCCACTGCACACTTCCCTCCATGTAGATGCGGTTCCATTGAGGACCACACGCTGAGTACGGCCGGTCAGCCAGCTACGAATCCATCTGGTGGTGATGCTGACTAACCCACATTTTTCTATCTTGTCAAGTAGTAGGTTGTGATCTACTTTATCAAATGCCTTACTGAAGTCCAAGTAAATTATATCCACAGCATTCCTCTGATCCACTAATTTTGTCACTTGGTCAAAGAATGCAATAAGGTTTGTCTGGCATGATCTGTTTTTGACAAACCCATGTTGGCTTTTAGTAGTAATTTTGTTTGCCTCTAGGTGTTCGCTGATTCGTTGTTTGATTATCTTTTCCAGAATCTTCCCAGGTATTGAGGTCAGGCTGATAGGTCTGTAATTTCCTGGATCCATTTTTTTTTCCTTTTTTGAAGATGGGAACTACATCAGCTCTTTTCCAGTCCTCCGGTAGTTCCCCAGTGCTCCAGGATCTTTGAAAAATATAGTTCAGTGGTTCTGAGATCACATCTGCCAGTTCCTTGAGAACCCTGGTCCTGGTGATTTGAACTCGTCTAGGCTGGACAGGTGCTCACTTACCATTTTCTTGCCTATCTTAACTTGTGTTTCTATTTTGTTTTTTATGGCACGATTTTTGATAGGTTGGTCTGTTTTTTCCCTTTGTGTAAAGACAGATGCAAAAAATGAGTTAAATAGTTCTGCTTTCTCCCTATTGCTTGTCACCTTTTTGCCACTTTCACCCACTAGTGGACCAATCATTTCCTTCACTTTTTTCTTATTTTTTACATGTTCAAAGAAGCTTTTTTTGTTATTTTTGACTTTGGTCGCAAGCCTTAGTTCATTATGAGCCTTAGCTTTCCTCACTTCATATATACAGAAAGTAATTCAAAATAGGAATGTAAAAATTAACAGCTTGAAATGAGATTAGAAAATTGGAAAATCAATGCACTCCATGGGCATTTTTGAAAGCTGCTGAAGCAAAAGTTGGACAATCCCAGAATATAACAAGAGCTTAAGGACAGTGCATTAAAAAAACAAACAGAAGAAATGTTTTTTGCTGCCCAGCAGCAAACATCAATGCAAAAACAAAGACCAATTTATATAGGAAGTGTCAATAATGCCAAAATAAGAATGAAACAGCTGACCATAGAATAACTGTGCTGATTATTGGGTGGGAAGATGTGACACTTGCATTTGTGCAAATTGCGCAGATATCCAATCAGTAAGAATTACTAGAAATATAAAATTATTCAAAAGGACAGATAATTTTTATGAGATTTTAAAATTTAGAGTAATGGATACCTGAAACATAGCACACCAGACATTACAAAAAAAACAAAAAACAAACCCTATGTTTGATTCATTGATGTTAGTCCTTCAAGACAGGCCAGGTGAAGAAATAGGTTTGGTAGAGATTCGGCAATGTTCTTTATCGTAGTTAGGTTAGAATAACAGAATGTCGAAAGCCTGTCAGAATTTCTTTCAGTCCCATCTTATACTAAATAAAATAAAATCAGGGTTATGAGTTTATTACTCATATTTTCCTCATTCTCAGGGTTCTGGTGTTGTCCAATTTTTCCTTCAGTAGCTTTCAAAAATTGAGTGCATCAATTTTTCAATTTTTCTAAACTATATTTTTTTCCCCTTAACAACTCACTCATTCCTCCCTCATCCAAGGTCAGTTCTACATTTGTTTACAAAGCCATTTCAAGAGACAGTAATCTTGAAGACAAAGAATTGGTGACATAATATTCAGGTTTAAAGAAGTCATCAATAATGATATCAATTGCTGTTGGGAAACTGGCTGTAATATCACACAGACATAGAAAGAATTTGGATTGTCTAAATTTGAAACAACTTTTAACAGTTCAACTGAAAACAACAGCAGTGTTGGGCACATACATAATATGATGCTTAAACCAAAGGCAATATCAACAGTGATTATGGGGACAAAAATGAGGGTAAAACACAAAATTATAGATTTTTTTGATTTTTCTAAGTGACATAAAAATAGTTCTGAGCTTTGAAATGGACAAGCATTGTAATCCATAGTAGAGAATATAATATTGATAGTAGAAAGTGAAGTGAATTTTAGATTAATTTAGTAATCCTGTGATTACGCATTTTCTTAGCCTATGCTTTTTAAACAGAGAATAATATTTAAATGGAATTGGATTCTATATTTGTCTCCTTCTACTCTGAGTTTCATCCTGGTATAGCAATAATGAGTACATGCTCTAAAGAAAATAAATGTGCTTTCATTAGACTTATGCATGAATAAAGTTTTGTATAATTAGGATAAATGATGATATACACCATTTGCAAAACACACAGCACCTATGTTCCCAATTGTCAGCAATTATATCATTTCCTAATTATTTTCTTACAGTATACAGTATATCCAAAAGAAAATCTGCATTGTAGATATGAAAGAGAGAGAAAATCTGTACGCGTAAATAGAGCCAAAGGAATTGCATTTTGTTAAAAAAAAAATTGGTTCATTCTTAGGTTTTCAGGCAATGGGAAATGCTGGAATAGAATCTTTTGTCAGAAGCAGAAACATAGCTATGGGAGGTTTTAAAAACCCAGTTAAATCAAATGTAATCAAGTTGCCTGCTTATAGGAATATGAGCCCTGAAGTGACACCAAGTGTATGGTGATACTAACCTGCAGGAACCACAGCAGCAACAGATTACACTGTGCTACGCATGTTGTAGGATTCCCCCATTCATGACATAAAAAAAATAATGTATTTTCTTTCTGAATCTCTAGGAAAACATGTGCCATATTTTGTAAATCAGATCCATGCAAGAAAGTCACATGTTTCAATTTTATTAAATGAAAAACTCGTGCATTTCTATATGCAGTGAAAAGAGGGTTTCTAGCCTAATTCTATTATTTAACTTGATTAAAAGCTCCTGTCTTTTTATATGGAAGATTTCAGGCATAAGCAACTTTTTTTCTTGATAGCCACAGCAGAAATAAGTTCCATTAGCAAATGGAAAAAAACACCCCACCCTTAAGCTCCATCTCCCCCCAGGCATACAGAAGTGTCGATGGCAGCCACATGCATCCCCAGGCCATATTGTGAAATGTAAATTAATTGTGTTGTTTGTTTGAAGCTTTATATTCTTTTTTTTCCTCCACAAGCACAATAAGGCACAATAATGAATGTTTCATAAATGAGCTTCCAGTAAACTGAAGACAGCTCTGTGAAAATGGAGCCAATAATCAGGCAAAGATCAAGGCACCGGTAAGTAAACCAGTTCCTTTGAACCTCTGTGCATAAGGAGAGGATGGGAGATCACCCACATATGCTCTTGTTGGTTGCTCATCACAAGGAGACCACAAGACAGTGCTTTTCCATTGATTTGAGCACCCAGTAATGATGGGATTGGTCATCTTGCTTACAAGGGTGGTGAAGACTTTTCAAGGACACTAAGTTCATAAACCTCTTTTTCTAATCACTTTCAAAAACTTCCATTAACTCCTTCTAAGCTATTCAAGATCTCTGGAATGACAAGTTTGAATCTGCCTTTAATCAAAAGAAATAAAACTTTAATTATCGGTTTAAGAATGTAAAGTGTCTTAACAGCAAAAAGATAAATAACATTTTTATCTTATAATGTTATAAATGAACTAAGGTTCCAAATAAACTTGGAATACTGAAACTTTTACAATAAGATTTTGAATTAATTATAAAGTACTAATTTTATTTATACCTGCTGGGATGAAAGCTGGAAGTCATTTCTTTATATATTTCTTTTCTCTATTCTGACATTTTCTTCTTTTTTCTTTTCTTTTTTTTTTTTGCATTTTTATTCCTCTCTATTTTTTATTTCTTTAGTTTGTGTTGGATTTTACTATTATAATAAACATTTTTAATAAACAAATTATATACAGCAATATTATGTAAATCATATTTGCAAACCAGATGAAACAATAATTTATGAGTAGTCATAAGCCGGAAGCCTAAAACAGGAAAGGTTACTTATGTTTCAACCAGATTCTTTTTTATGAACCCTTTTGAATTACTCTGTAAAATAATACAATATTAGACTCTTCCAAATCTCTGTAGATAGAACATTATATACATGAAAGCAACCACGGATATGTATCAGTGTCCTGTGGGATTTGAAGTCAATTAGATCATGCAGGAAAAACATATGGAAAAAGGCTCTAGAAACAGGCTGTTTGTACAAATAATTCCCTACAAAAATTCAACAATCAAGAAGGACCTTCTTGGATCTTTAAACTGTCCTATACATTTTCTCTAGCAAATGCAATTGGATTAAATTTGGGTAGATACTTAATACGTTTGCTGTAGGGGAAATTAAGTCATCTGGATGTATACCCAGAGATGTATTTGCCACCCAAAGAATGGCATCATTTAAAATGTATGTATCACATGAATTTAAAATGAATGGAGATGCCAGAAATACATTTTTTTAAAAAAAAATAATAGCATGCAAATTAACAGCTTCTCTAAAGGTGAGTAAAGATCTGAATATTCCAGGAAATCACATCTTTGTTGGCATTTAAAAGGATGAAAAAAAATCTTCAGAAAAGTGTTTCCCAGGTAATGTTAGTTTGACTAGTGGGTGATATATTAATGGCTTCTGCCACTTGGTTAAAACACTACATTATTATTCATTTGACTTCTTAAGCAACTTGGTCAATGTTGTCTTATTAGTAGATAAAAAAGTGGATACTTTGAAGATAAGTCCATAAAGCATGGATATACAATACATTAGAAAATACATAATGAGCATTCATTTAAAGAGCTGGGGTCATGAATTCTCAACTGTTGTCTCCTAATTCTTTGAAAAAAAAATGTATATGGCAACTGATTTACATAGTGTTACATACCGGACAGCTTAGCAAGAGAACAAAACAATCTGGTTCCAAATAAATTATTTCAGTCTCGTAAGTATTTTTAACAAAGAGAACAAAAATCCATCTGCAGGAAAAAATACGTTGGTTCTATGTTTCAGGTCCTGGTTCCTGAATGATTTCCTTTTCATATAGATATATGTATCTATACATATAAAGTAACTGCAGTGTAATTTGCCAACCTAAGAGCAATGTCTTTTTGCTCATCAGGCTATATTTAGAACTGTCAGTTGTTAAGAACACTGTCAGCCAAAATTAATTCACAGAGAAGCTTTGCATTGCACACTCCCTCTTTAGCAGCCATAATGTAACATCAGAAGCAGCCAAAATAAAAGAATTGTGTGATAGTACAATCTAAACATTGTTTAATTCAGAATGGTTTCATCGCTGCCTGGATAAGATCTCCTGTTAGGGAACTCCCTTAGCAGTTTCCCTCATCCTCTTTGCTATGTCCGGCATCCAGTATTTCTAGCAACAGAGAATCATCCTGTCCAGTTGGTCAAGCTATCAGAGTTTCAGTGAATCTGAGTCTTTCTTGGTCAGCTCAGTGCAAAGCTTTTATGATACCAGCCTACTACTACCAGCCCTTAATAGTACTCTATATATTTTTTATTGATCACTTGACAGAGACTTCTTTCCATTTTTCTTGCTCTATATGTATTTCATCCCTTACTCTATTCTCTATTAACTTGTTTATGGAATTTGCCCTCCTTCACTCCTACAGATTGCCTCTTTCTACTTTGATGTAACTCTGGGGCCCTACATTAATTTGATTACCCAAAATTAATAACTTCAGTTACAATTTCAATACACAAAGGGTATCCCTTTCCTACAAAATAAGTCCACAAACCCTAATTTTCACTCAATGTTTTCTGTTATGCATTCTAAAATTGCAGTAGAAGAATATGCCATTTCTTCATATTTGTAATTAGTCAACCATTTGATCATTTGATCATTAGAATATTATTACATTATTTGTTAATAATTAAAAATCTGAGTAGTCGTTGACTCATACACTTTTTCCCTGTGAATCACTGCTGTCCTATTTGTTTAGTGTTAACTAAATTCATATTATGTAAAATTATGTCCCAAAAGTTTAGAATTTGACTCTTTTTAGGATTGAGCCTGGCAAATTGGTATGAGAATTATTTCAAGAAATTGGAAAAGCAATAATATTCCTTTTATTAAGGAATCAGTTAAAAAAAAGTGTGACATCCATTTTTTTTTAAAAGGCAATTTTATCTACTACTCAAAAAATGGTTCAACATGTTTTTTTCTTTATAGATGTTATGATATTTCATAATGTTTGATTTGTATACCCCTCCCTTCTTGAAAGTACAATAAGTGGAAACAAGACGTTTTCATGAACTATGGTTCACAGTTGGCTTACTTCAATCAGCTATAGTTAAATACATTTTGTCAGGATTGAGATGACAGAATAAACTACAGTTAATCTAATAAATAAAGCATTGCTTTCTCTCAGAGAAACTGAGAGAGAGAGGTGTTTATTTATGAGGTTTATTTATGAATAATAAGCAGGTTAGTGTTATATCCAAACCAACCCACTCCTCAGAGATTAAAAAAAACCAAAAAGATAAAATCCAGAGTGGAAATTGCCATGAGAACTGATGTGGGTTTTTTTTTAGTTTTCTCCTAGCAAACTCTTCTCATAGATTATTTAATTCCTTAGTTCTTAATGAAAATTGTGATATTATATTTTTTTCATAATCCCCAGTAGCTCTGAATTTCATAGGTTCATAGGATTTTTAATAGGCTTTAGATTTCAGACTTATATCAATGCCCCTTGATTAGACTTCGTAGCTGAAATAGAGAAGCATTTGTGTGTGCGTGTGTGCGTGTGTGTGTGTGTGTATGAATTCTGCTAAATTCTATGAAAATGTTGAAGTCTCAAAATATGTAAGAAATCATTTTAATACTGATCTTTGTGACAGAGTTGTACAAAAAATATTCAATTTGGGGGAGGTGCCTATAGTTGATCAAGCCCGCAAAAAATAGCACGCGGTGAGATCCTGGAAGAAATAGCCTCCAGAGAAGAGAGAAACGGCATGACTTTTCTTCTCGTTTTCTTTTTCTGAGAAGAAATTTTTGTGTTCTGTTTGTATGCGTGTATGTGTGTATGTTTTCCTGAACAAGCAGATGTTGTTCTGGGGTCCTGGGAATTGGCTCACAACAGAAAGTCATGTGATTAGCTATAATTGGTCTGAGATCATGAAGTACACAAAGAATAATATTGTAAAATGTCCTAGCAACATTCCCATTTAGGAGCAAAAGATACTATATCCCACCGGTGCCAGTACTTTCTTTACCTCATTCTTCAAAGCAAGCCCTACTGCCAATTCAAAAGCTTTAACTACAGTTGTATAATTCAATCATTTAAAAAGAATTAAGATTCTACAGCACTTTCTTCTAAGAACTGCATTTGTTTCTAAATTAATTATGCTGCATTTTAAAAAAAATAAAATAAACTTCCAAATACATTCGGCTGAACAACATTAACAATAGGATCATTAGTTCTACAACTCTTTTTAATTGTATAAAAACAATACATTAGGAGCTAAAGAATTTTATTAAATCAATTAATTTTGTTGCTTTTGTTTTCAAATCATGTAACTCAAAAGTTAGTATTTACAAAAAAAAAGTACAAGAATTACATTTTCAAAGCTGCTGCATTGATTTATAGTGGCTTTAATTAATTAATTAATTAATTAATTAATATGTAGCAACATCCTTGTGAATTTAAGCATTATAATGGTTATAAAAGGTTTGTGTGCTTTGATCCAGTTATAAATAGTAGTGGTTAGCAGCAGTCATATCACTAGAAAGTATCATGAACCTATACAAATATAATGAGATCCTGGTTATTTATATGAAATTACTATTATGAAACATACTTTCCTATCCCTCTTGAAATTAGAAAAGAATGGGGGGAAATCCCATGAATCACTGAATTCATATGAAAATTAAAATTCTGACATTCATGAAAATGTACGGTAGACTTGACTCATAATGTGAATAAGAGTAAACAGTCTTTTCTCTGCTTTGCTATGGACAATGTATTTAGGATACTAGCATGAGGAGCACCCAGATTATTTAACAACAAACCCTGACTTGAACTTTTGCTGAAAAGAATAAGACATGTTAGTAATTATTCTTATATCAATTATATTTCAATGGCTTTTTATCATTACTGAGTTTCTTTAAATTAAGGACACCAGGAGATAATTTATTTAGAAAGATGTACCTCTGGTAGGAAATCTATTCCCAACCCAGCTGTCTTTGATCTCCATAATAGAATATTTTATCAATAAAAGTGGAATTATAAAAGATTCACAGACATTTCACTTTATTTGAAGTAAAGTAATTCAAAATACTTTGTACTTTGTATGACAGCAGTGCCAGAGTTCTCTGATACTTGTCATAGCTTTGCTGGAAAAACTCATACAAAGAATTTTTTTTTTTGCAAAACAATGTTAATTTATAAACATCTTATACAACTAACTTTATTTATTAGATTTATATCCCATCTTTCATTCAGGGATTTTACACACTAGTTAGTGAAGATGCTAAAGATACTTAGTAAAATATTCAACATTCTTAATATGTTAATTTATTTATTTATTTTTGTCATATTTAGTGCATATTAGTGCATATTAGAGGTGGTGACCCTTTGAGAGCTGTATACAATGAAATTTCATTTTAATGTATGCCGATTAGTGTACATTCAAAGTGACAATAAAGTTATTATTCTATTCTGTTCTGTTCTATTCTATGTACAATTTTCATATAATATACTTTAATTTAAAAAAGATTAAACTGATAGATAAGTTGTCAGAATGGAATAATATGTGGGTACATCCTGTACAACACTGAGGAAGATAAGATTTATTTTGATCTGCACACCCTATTTATCAAAATCAATCAAGTAGTCAATCCTGGATTAATTTACAATGACAACAACTTTATTTGAATGAAAGTTTCCAGCATACAGTATCATAAAGTATTATAGAAAACTAAATTAGGAGATCTAAACATAGAAAAGTAGAGTTAGGCTGAGAATCTAATTTGGGTTGACTGGGGTACTTCTAATGGAACTTACCTCTAAATAGCTAAAAATATCCTGAACTATAAATACTTATGGGTAAAAATTTGCTCTGAGAGATACTGACATCAGCACCAAGGACAGCACCATTTCTGCCAAAGAATTTGTTCATTCCTTTCACCGAGACAACTTGAAAGTAAAATTAGAGGGTAATTGTAATTTGAAGAACTGAGAAAGACACATAGAATTACGTCTGAGCAGTTTCTTTTATTGTTCCTCATCTACAGATAGAAATCTTGCCAAACTAAAGCAACCATTTGCTTCACTATTGACATATTCTGGGAATTGCTAAGAAAGAGCCTTCTTAATTCTTCCTCCTCCTTTCCCCTGACGAAGCTTTGCTGACTATTTGCTCTCTGAAATGCAGCCACTTACTCATAGGAATCCAGACTTCATTCCACCACAGCAATGCATTTACTAACTACAAATTAAAACATTATCCATGTCTGTCTGTACCTGTAAGAAAAGATAAAAGGGAGGGTAAAGGGAGAATACTGGCCATGAATTTGAAGCCTAGATTTCTGTCAGCCCTTCAAGTTAGGCCAGGTCAATAAACAGACACAGAAAGTATTCCATGAATGCTACATTTCTTTTCTAAGGTACAGGAACAGAATCTTGAAAACCTATCCAAGTATGTTTATGTTTATTTTCCATTTTAGACTAGATAAAGTCAATGTGGAATTATTTTCAATTTCTTCTTTCTTCAGTTTCTGGACTGTGTAATTTCTTGTTCAAGAATCTATTTAATGATTTCATACCTTTTCCAAGGTTATCTCTAAATTCCTTACAATATCTCCCCCATCAGAAACATTTTGCCTCCTACATACAAAGATGAGCCAAGAAAGTTATTTAAGGCATTTGGCTGCAGACTTACTCCCTCATCATTCACTTGTAAATGGGTCCAGCAGCTTGCCAAGGTCAATGGACAAGTCTGCCAGAGAAGAGTGGGATGGAAAAATTTCTCCTCTCCTCCTGTTGCAACTAACATATAATGTTTTAAAAAAAATTCCAATTCTCTGTGGTGCCTTGTCTCAGAAATTCATCTGTCAGTGTATCAGCAGATCCTTCCCTAAACTAGAAAATCAAAACAAAATCATTTCACCCCACATCTCTGGTTTACAACTGAAAATCAGGTATATATGCACAAACTCAGCAGTTTACTTGCTTTAGCTTGCAAATCTCTCTCTCTGCTGTTGCTTTTCTGGACAGACTATCAAAACCGGCCTCAAATCTTTGGATGAAGTTTGGTTTCAAAAGCTTCCCTTTCCAGGTTCTAGAGAATTGCAGCTTGAGAGGACTCTGGAAGAAGAACAGTTTATCTGGACCCTTTCAGTTAGGGTTCAGGCCTGGTATGGGTCTGAGATAGCATTGATGTACTCTCGGATGACCTCTGGCGAGAGTGGGATGGGAGTGATGCATCCATTCTTGTTATTCTTGACTTCTCAGTAGCATTCGATACATGTGTGTGTGTGTATGTGTGTAGTAAATATGCGTGTGTGTGTGTGTATGTGTGTGTATGTATGTGTATATATATATACAGTATATATATATATATACAATACACACACACACACACACACACACACATATATACACATACACACACATATATATGTGTGGATATATATATGTATGTATGTAGCATGTGTACATGTGTGTTATATATGTGTATGGGTAGATATATAGATACTGTATATACTTTCTTTTGAGAGCAGGCAACAGTATTCCATTTTTAATGTGGGCCAGTGTGCTCACAGTAAAAAATGACAATAAAGGTTATCTTATTTCAGTATCATCAACCATGGTATTTTTCTGGATTGCTTCCAGGAGTTGGGGGTGGGAGGCAGCATATTGGAAAGATCCAGCCAGCAGCTCTTTTTGCCTCAGGGTTCTGTACTCTCTCTACTCTTGTTTAACACCTACATGAAACTTCTGGCTGAGTGAACTATTACTAGTATGTGGTGATACCTAGCTTTATATCTCCATTCCAGGCCTTATGAGTGGTGGCATGAGGTTCTGTCTAAGTACCTGAGGCTGTGGGGTGCAACAGGCTTCAGCTCAAACAATACTGAATGGCAATGAATTTTTGAACCGTTTGGACTACTGTAATGCAATTTATGTGGGGCTACCCTTGAAAAGTATTCAGAAGTTTCAACTGGTGCAAAAAGCAGTTTTGCAGGTAGTTTCTGGTGCCAGCTTTTCAACACATGTGATACCATTGCTACATGAGTTGCACTGGCTTCTGGTGTGCTTTCAGGTGCAATTCAAGGTGCTGGTTGTCACCTTTAAAACCCTTCATATTTTAGGACTAGGTTATTTACAGGACTGTTTATCCCCAAGTGTTTCTACATGCTCTATCAGATCTGCCAGGAAGGGCATGCACCAAATACTGTTAACCAGGGAATGTTGGCTGGTGGAGCCCACAAAGGGAGCCTTTTCTTCCATGGCAACAGTCTTTTGGAACATCATTCTCCCTGAGATTAGATTGGCCCAATCCTCTTGGCCTTTTATAAGGCCTTGAAAACTTGGCTTTGTGATCAAGCCTCGGTCCTTGGAAATGGGTTGAGCATTACAGCCTCCTGGTTGTATGAATAATAGATTAAATCATACTGGCTGGTATGTGTTTTTTTAATTTATATTATGTTATGTGCTTTTATTGTTTCATTGTAAGCTGCCTAGAGTCATGCAAAAATAAGATGGGCAGCTATATAAGCCATGTAAAATAAATATTTTTTAAAAAAATAAGTTGTGGAACCACTCCTGTTTAAGGCAAGCTGCGTGCCCATTGCTCTATATCATAGCTTTGTGTGAGTTCATTATTTAAATATCTACTTGTTGTTGTCATAAGAATGCCTGGAGGATTTGTCTCTATCTTCCAGACTTGAAAGCACCTTTTGTGCCTCTGTGATAAAAGACTTTTGAGATTATTGCCACCCCTTCAAGAGAGGCCAGATCAAGAAAACAAACACTGGGGGAAATGCAATTTTAATGTTATTCGGTATTAAAGCATAATCTTGGAAGCCAGTCCCAGTTTCTCTCTGTCTCTCTTCTATTAAATAAAATCAAGGTGGTTTACTATGAGTATTTTTCCGCTGTTTGCTCTAATCTCTAAACTGAAGAGATTTAATTTTCAAAGTTCCTCTCTAATGGCTTTCCAAGTCCCCCATTAATGATTTGTTCCTTTGTTTACTCTTAATCACTCGTTCCTACCTCTCCCAAGGTATTCTCTAAATTGATTTACAATTTCTGAAGCTTATAAATGCTACAACTGTTACACAACCTGAGACTCTGCTAAGTACAAAACACACCTCATAGTGTTCTAAGGTTTCTGAGGCAAAGGAATAATCCTTAGGTCATTGCTCTAGCTGGATGGAGCATAAATTAAAAGAAGCATTATATTTGTTACAGTATTAATGGAAGCCTCAGCTGACTAAGAAATAACTAATATTATTAAGGGAATGAAGAGAACAAGAATTCAATATTCCTGAGGCAAACTGCAGCAGATGGAAAGTAATGAGTTGCAAAGGTTCATAAAATGTTCTGCAGTGATTTGGCTATGACCAGAGGTCATTTCTACATTTCAGGAGTCTGCACAACTGTAGGAATATAAAAATTAGCTAACTTATGGTGTGGCTCCTTGACATGATATGCCAACTCTAGAAAATCTGGCTTCCAGAAGAAATTTTTGGAGGCAACAAATTATTTCCCAACTGCAATATGTTTGCAAAGCTACAGTGGAATGAAACAATTAAATTCAAAGAATGCTAGCTAGATAAATTGCCTTTATTGTCTGTTGCTTCATCAAATCTCTGCCTCCAATTAAAAGGAATTGACCAATCTTATTAATCTTGTTATTTAATCAATTCCCCAAATTTCTAGGCAGAATTGGGTTCCTATAAAAGAAATAGCAACATAGTATAAGTTTTGATTAACGATAATCATCACAGGAGAAAACTTGTTTTTTTAATTTCTCAGAAAAAAGCAATGTACATTAAATGCAAGTTTTCCAGACAAAACTTATATTTCAGCAAGAAATAGTCATAGCATCCTTCTGAGTTATTTTGCATGTATGTGGCTGTGATATCACATCTTTAAGGGTTCTACGCTTACTTGGGAGCAGATTATAGATGTTAGTGCTGATTTTTTTTTTTTTATGGACTGGACATAGAAGAGCAAACTGAGACTTGGTTGAGACTGAATGGGAGTATTCCTGATCATGGGACCATGGGGTGAAGGGTTATCTCCAAGTGACTTTGCTTGGTGACCCACCATACCTGGTGATCAAAACATAATAAACATAACTTTTTGATTCTTCTCCTTGTTTATCAAATGTTCTACATTTTTATTTGATTGATATATTGATTTTGGTTTTGGAGATGTTAGATTAGTTTTTCTTTGTTTGGCTGCTTTTTTTGCTTTTTTCTTCTTTTAATTTTGTCCCTTTTTATTATGTTTTATAAATCTCAGTACATTATGTTATTTCCATACATTGATGCTTACAGTATATATTATTTAAAAATCATTAACTTTCTGTTATTTAAATATCTTGGAATATTTAAAATATTATTACAAGCATAACTTTTTTTTTAGCTTCTTCATTTGAAGTTGAGTATAACATAGAAAAAGAATTACTATAACTCACATCAAAGTAATTATTATATACTAGATTTTGATATAGATTCCAATATACAAAATACATAGATGATAGATAGCTAGATATAGAATATATATTAAATGCAGCTTTTCAGTTGACTGAACAATGCTTTATAACTTTATAAGTTATAATGCTTTATCACAGTGATAGCGAACCTTTTAGAGACTGAGTGCCCAAACTGCAACCCAAAACCCACTTATGCATCGTCGAGTGCCGGGTGAGTGTGGCCCATTGGCTGGGTGTGGCCAATTGGGTGGGCATGGCTGCGGTGGTAACAGCAGACAGGGTGGGACTAAAAAGTTCAATCAATCAATTCCAACTTTGCAAGATCTTTTTTTTTCCGCAAGAAGTTGAAATTGACTGATTGAACCTTTTTTTTTTTTTTTGCACACGGCGGCGGAGGCCTAAAGTGAAAAGGTTTTATAAAACCCAGCTGAAGGCCTAGGACTGGGGCGACAGCACGCACGCCCACAGAGAGGGCTCCGAGTGCCACCTCTGGCACCCATGCCATAGGTTCGCCACTACTGCTTTATAACAATGCTTTCTAACTTTATAAGTTATAATGCTTTATAACAATGCTTTATAACTTTATAAGTTTATAATTGCTATCGAGGCCATACAAACTATCTATCTATTCCTAGAACATTTACCATCATTGGGGATAGAAAATAGGACAATATTAGAAGTTACAATTTGTCTTTGTTTTTATGGAATCAATTTTTTTCTGGTTACATAAAACAGAATAATTCTGATTGATTGAGGTTTTGTAAGGTGCTTTATGACAGCTGTTTCCCAACATTCATAAAGGAATTATCTTTTGCAAATCTATACATAGTTGTATAAACCACAGTTGTGTATGGTGGCTCACCAAGGTCCTCAGTAAGCTCCTGTTGTAGTTTCCTGCTTATAAGCCTATAAACATGCTGGTTTTTTATTGCTTTGGCTTAATTATGTAAGTTTTACCTTCAGGTTTCCCTTTATTAAAATAGACTTTAAATAAATGTGTTTGAATCCTTTCCCAACTAGAACACTGGCATTCATTCCTATTCCTTCCCATCTTCTGTCATTTTATAGCTGGGATGACACATCATGTAACAAAAGCTTCCCTCCCTTTCTGAGCTGAATGTAAATCTGTCGAAGTGTTAATTAACACCACATCTTCCTAGGAGAGTCAATCACTGTAGGGTATTGTAATGAAACAAAGCCTGTGCAGCATCATAAAGCTGGGACTCTCGTGAAAGTCAACAAATCAAAGGCCTAGTTGCTTGCACTAAATCATATGCTCCTAGCCCACACCACAATGGCTATTTCACCATGTGAGCCAGAGCGAGAAGCCAGGGCACAAGAGCCAGGATCTATGTAACGCTGAACTAAGTCCTGCTAGCTTAGGAATAGATTGTATCATTTTGACTTTTTTCCTTTTAAGAGCTACTTATGGAAATCGGTAGGGAGCTCAGCTTCAAAACTGATTGCGTTTTTCCGGCCTTCATAGAGTTATGCTTTAAATACAAAATTACTTCACTTGATTCAGCCAATGGATTAGTGGGTGAAAAGGATTGTAACACTATGGGATCCAGGGGGAAAAAATGTGATTAACCAGAGTTCCCAAGGAGAAAGTTAAACAGTAACAAGGTTCAGGTTTGTAATACAGTGCAGGGTAAAGAATTATTGTATTTACAAATACATAAAATGGTATTTACATGAAAAGTTCCAAGTAGCTCTCAAATTCAGAATGAAAAATAGGGCGAATCAAATTTTTTAAAGAGAAAATTCACATATGGGGCACTTTGCAGTACAGTGGCATTATATTAAAAAGAATTATAATAGCAAAGTCCGGTGCTGAATTATTGTAGCCAACAGTTGGAAGAGAGGGTAAAATATTTTCTTAAAAAATGTTAGCTTTTCCCAAGGAAGCAAATGAAGAGTAGGCCTGCTCTATTGTCACAGACTGAGCATGAATCAGTAAGAAAATGGAAGGCCAGAGAGGAGTATGTGAGAGACAATGGGATAGAACAGTGTTTCTCAACCTTGGCAACTTTAAGATTGTAGATTTCAAGTCCCAGAATTCCCCAGCCCGAATTCTGGGAATTGAAGTCCACATATCTTAAAGTTGCCAAGGCTGAAAAACACTGGGATAGAGAATCATGAAGGAACATAATGGCAGGAAGACTGAACAGCTGCATTCCACTCAGCAATTGCTTGTTCCAAATCATAGTTACAGTAACTAACATTGATATGTTTATATCAATCAATCAGAATAGAGCTGGAAGGGACCTTGAAGGTCTTCTAGTCTAACCTCCTACTCAAGCAGGAGACCTTATACCATTTCAGAAACATGGCTGTCCAATCTTTTCTTAAAAACCTCCAGCGATGAAGCAACCATGACTTTTGAAGGCAAGCTGCTCCACTGGTTAATTGTTCTCACTGTTAGGAAGTTTCTCCTTAATTCCAGACTGCTTCTTTCCTTGACTAGCTTCCATCCATTGTTTCTTGTCTTGCCTTCTGGTGCTTTGGAAAATAAGTTGACCCCCTCCTCTCTGTGACAGCCCCTCAAATACTGGAATACTGCTATCATGTCACCCCTGTAAAACACTCTTATTTCTTAATACTGCTTTGGATTGTACATCAGGTTGGATAGATTCTAAATAAGTCTAAATCACACTGGGATTTTTTAAAATTGTTGATTCTTCCAGTCAATTTTACTTTTTTAAAACTGTAACTTATCTTGGTTAGTATCTCAATACTTTTATGTATAATCTAAACTTTCCAGACATAGGAGACTGTAGAAATTTTTAAAAGGAGTGGGTGGTGGGCTTAATCCTTTTCACCTTGGATCCTCTCTGTTCTTTATATCCTTGATCCATTGCAATAATATAGATTCTATCTGTCTGGGATAAGTGATGGATTTCAAAGGCTTTCCTCTCTGTCCTACTTTTTAATAAGAACAGGTGGACAACTACAAGATGTAGGTGACAAAAAAAGAGTGAGATCTGTTACTAATTTCAATCCAATGCTAAGTGCCAATGGAGCAAACACAATCAATGAATCAGATCATCTCTTTCTTCATCATCCGTCACCTACTTCTCTCTGGGTTTGGTGATATGTAGAAGATTAAAGGAAAATGAGGAAGTGCACAACCAGAAGTAGGGCACTTTTTTAGTCATATTGATTTTAACATGAAAAGAGATGAAAACACTGAAAACATCAGTGTTAAATTTTATAATGTGGAAATCTCAAAAAATAAATCCAGTTTAATATAATTTCTAGGAATTGACATCATTGGGTGTTTCAGATCCCTAATGAAAACTAATTTGAAATTTCCAATTTTGCCCCACCCAGTTAAACCTCTTTCAGCTGGTTCACAAATTCAACGTGTCCATTTCACTGAAAGGCATTTGCACTGCATCATCTCCTTTCAGAAGCAACATTCTTCATTTCAGGATCCATATCAGATTCAGATATTTTTATTATTGGTCATAAGATGTAGTTTGCAAGAAATTAGAAGATATAAATCAGTAGTTGGTTCCTTTTCAACTCCATTGAAAAGTTACTTGGAGCAGGATAAAGCATTGGCATATTTAAAAGTGACTGATTCCATCTGTAGCTTCTTTTTCAAGTTTGTGTTACACTTTGGCAAAACTTCTATTTTAAATGATGTCTGTTACATCAGTGGACATAACGTGAATTCATTCTAAAAATAATAATGTAATGAGCAATTATCTATTGCAGTTGTGCCTTTCAGTCAGTAGATTACTTTCAGATTATTAATGTGGAAAAATAAATCTTTCATGCTGTTGATTTAAGTATTTGTTTTGTTCAATTAACATAGCACAGTGCAGCTAGAAGAATAGTTTTGGCTAAATTTCTTAGCTGTTTAATCTCATTATAGAATACTATGATTCATTTTCGTATTTGGACCATCTAATAAAAATAAAGAACAAGAGCTTTAATTTGAAAAATGAAACTACAGTTATTAATTCAGAAATCAAAGATAAAAATAGAACTGCTTCTTTGAGGTCATTAATTAGGAAAGAGAAGTAAGATAAATGCTTTCACCATCAAGCAGATGAGCATTTGGTTCACAGATTCCTCGGACATTTTCTGAGGAACAGAAAACAGATTTATGGTCTATGTCTTTTCCTAATTCCAAGCTCTGTTTTCTGGAGGGCTTTTATTCCCTCTCCCCTCAAAGGCATTTTGAAGTGTGTGGAAACATAAATACAGTATAATAGAATGTGTGGATGACCTTGGGCGACAAAAGGAAAAGATGCTGCTTAGCAAACAGACAAGAGGCACAGGAGTTCCCAAAGGATCAGAGGTCAAAGGAAGAAATTTAGGAAAGATCCATCCTGATTATTCAGGTGGTTAAAAGTGGTACTGGGAAGTTGTACCTTCAGACACAAGATTTTGTTAATGTAGCCTTACAATAAAGTAGAATTAGCTCATCTAGTCCTATTTCCTATCTGGTTTACTCAGGAGGCTGATAGCCCCGTCCGCAGTATATTCTTGCTCATCTATACCCACCTTCTGAGGTAATTACTCCATTCTACATAGGATGACCCTGTGAGATCTTTCTTGCCATGATAGAAATACTAATAAAAGCTGTTCTAGGAAATTCATTTATATTTCAAAAGAGAACCAGGGAAAATTGAAGGGGAAATATGAAAATGTTGGTTGTAATCTCCCAAAGGTGCTTTTTCAAAAAGCAACTGAAAGACATTTTGCTTCTCATCCAAGGAGCATCCTCAGAAAGTCTTCAAGAAAAAACAAGTTTAGTTGCCTTTTGAAGAAGCACCTTTGGGATAACCATGATCTGCATGACTGAGAATCTCCATAGACATTTAGTTGTAAAGAATTTACAATATTCGACCAGGTTTTTCATGATATCCTTAAGGACAAGAGGAATCAATGTGGGTTAGGTATACTGTGGTCCAAGGAATTTACAGCTGTTTGAATAACTTCTCCCATAAGTGCTAATGAATGGTTTGGCATCATTCTGGAGAAAAGTCTCAGGTGGACTCCTTGACTCAGAATGAAGAATAGAATAGAATAGAATAGAATAGAATAGAATAGAATAGAATAGAATAGAATAGAATAGAATAGAATAGAATAGAATAGAATAGAATAGGATAGGATAGGATAGGATAGGATAGGATAGGATAGGATAGGATAGGATAGGATAGGATAGGATAGAATAGAATAGAATAGAATAGAATAGAATAGAATAGAATAGAATAGAAGTAGAGCAGAGCAAGGCAGAGCAGAGCAGAGCAGAGCAGAGTAGAGTAGAGTAGAGTACAGTAGAGTACAGTAGAAGAGTTGGAAAGTACCTTGGAGGTTTTCTAGTCCAACCCACTGCTCAAACAGAAGATGCTATACCATGCTGGACAAACAGTTGTCCAATCCCTTCTTGAAAACCTTTAGTGATGGAGCACCCATAACTTCCAAAGAAAAGCTGTTCCATTGATTAATTGTTCTGTCAGGAAATTTCTCCTTAATTCTAGGATGGCTCTCTCTTTAATAATTTCCCATTTGATACTACTTGTCCTGCCCTCAGGTGATTAGAAAATAGGTCAACCTCTTCTTCTCTGTGCCAGCCCATCAAGTATTGAAAGACTGCTATCATATCATCCGCTCTCATGTCACCCCTAGTCCTTCTCTTTATAAATGACTTAAACTGAACACAATGGAAATAAAAGAACAGAATCAGCATAATAGGATGAATTGTTTTATTTTTATTTATTCATTTAAATTTATTGTCATCATGATAATAATTGTTAAGCAATGAATCCCTGCACCATAGATTCTTGGTGGATTCTTGCAATCTTCTTGGCTGGAGATCTTCAAACAGGAGGTTTATGTCTATTGTCCCGATTAGGTTAGTGGATACTTGCAATGAGTAAGAGTTGGGTTAGATGACCTATATGTCATTTCTTCCTCAATATTCTTCCTCTGATTCAATTACTCATAACACAAGAAAAAAAAAAGATGTATTGAGGGCAGGCTGGAAAAATGAAAGCTCTTGCAATAGCAATGGGCTATTTCGTACATTTTGCAGATTCCCCCTTTCCTTCAACAGGATATTTGTGCCATTAATTAGCTGCATGATAGATAGAGCTTTCTAAAAAAGATCTTCCTGAAAAAGGTAACAAGAAACTATACTTTGAAAAGTGTGTAAAATTGGCTTCACTGTTAAAAAATGTTTCAAATATGTGGGAGACACTTCTGAAAAGCATTATATATATATATTCTAAAACATATTTTTATAAAATGGTCATGTTTTTGCAATAGTAAGTTTGCATTCTTAGGAGAATTATGTTTTGAGGAATGCATTTAACAAATACATTTAATAAAATAAATAAAAATAACACTCAAGATGATATAAAGGGTTCTCTCTATACGTATGCTGTTTGTTTCCTTGTTTGCCCCAAACCATATTTTAGTATGACAATGGATTTTGTTCTCCAGAATAAAATTCATATACTCAAACCATCTGAATTCCCAGGAATCTGAATCTGCTAAAGTATATTCTTTTTTTTTTTTATAAACCATGTAAGATGAAAAGCCTAACTCTCACTTTTTGAAAGGGGAGAGTTCTTCCTTCATCTCCAGGAAAAGAGAAATTCCTTAATAAATTTGTGGGAGGAGGCATCAGTTATCCTTATGACTTGTCAAGAATTGATTTATTTGTTTAGCATTTTAAAAATGTGTTCTCCTTATAGCACCTTCAAGGACTTACATGGCAGCTCCTATTTTTCAGATGAAGCAGCTAATGAGAATGATATCACAAAATCTTATGCTGGTAGAACTCACTTTGCAAATGCACTGAGAAAGTGCTAAAAATGAGAATGGAAATTCAAATATGCTGAGGAAATAATAAATGAACCATAGCCATCTTGTAAATTTAGGTTAAAGCAATTGTCCCATGTTTCCCATTTTAAATTTCAATACATTTTCCCCAACTGTCTCCAATCTGCTAGGGTATTTAAGTTCGAGTTCCAACTCATAGTGACACTCAAAATGCTGAATGCAACACATTTTTTATGTTTTTCTTCCTACTAATTATATAAACTATTGCTCCCACCATGATTAAAATATGCGTATGCATTTAGGAAATATTAAAGCTACAAACCAATTATGCAATTAACCATGACTGAAATATGCACAAATATTTGTTTGCTCGATGAATGCATTTATTCCATGGGTTTATAGTTCAGGAATCAAACACACCCATACACACCCAAATACACAGTCCCTGCTATCAGGTCTAACAATAAAAAATGTACTATATATACACCAAAATGGGTTATGTACACACACTACCTGTAATGTAATTTACCATAACATGCAGTTGTGTTGTATGCTGTAATGTCACTTGATTTTGATTTTCTCATCACCATCACTGCAAGGTAGTAAGTCTTAAGTTGGGACCAGAGATCTAACAAAGGCCATTCACTTTCTTTCAGCAAAACCTCAAATGGTTGTTGAAAAGATTAAAAAAAAGAGGTGACTCCATGTACACTATCTTGAGCACCTTGTAGGAAAGATGGGATAGAAATGCACTTAATGGGTTAAGGAAGAGTGCTCTAAAAACCAGAAAAGTCCATAGTTGCTTCCAGTTTTTAAACTGAGCTGATAGCATGGCCCTAATTCTTACCTCTCTCTATGTTGCTATCTTCTATATCTTGGATGGCAATAGCACTTGTATACTGCTTCATAGTGCTTTACAGCCCTCTTTAAGCAGTTTACAGAGTCAGCATATTGCCCCTAACAATCTGGGTCCTCATTTTACCTCGAGCTGGTCAGGATTGAACTCCTGGCAGTGGACAGAGTCAGCCTGCAATATTGCATTCTAACCACTGCACCACCATGGCTCATGGATAACCACTGATGAAGAAGCAACATCTGATGAGACTGGCTTTTCAGGAGCACTCTCTCTTCTCCACATTATTCTGTCTGCCACTATCGGATTCAACTGATTATGCTAAATGATTGTGACAATTATGTTAATATAATTGAGTCAAAAGATGCAGAAGACCACTATTAGCAATGAAAATGAAATAGTGGAAATCTAGGTTTCTTTCAAGAGATTCACACATAGAATTGTAGAGGTAGATGACAAAGATGCTGCATATCCTGCTTCTGTTTCAGTATTTCCTGGAAAAGGGAACTCATAGTCTTCTTATTTATTCTACTGTAGAATTACTCTTAATATCAGGATACAACTATAATATATGATTTAGAACTGACCTAAAACTATAGAGAACAGTTCTTCTTTATAAAGAGGCAGGGGATTAGATTTTCTCTAGCTGATTAGAATCTCTTCCCCAGGACACATGCATAAAAGCAATGAACAAGGATAGTCTGAGAAAAGACAGGGAGGCAGAAGAACATGTGTCTTTTTCTACCCAGGGTTTCCTCTGCGAGTTGACTCAAAATCTCAAGTCATAAGAAAGAGAATTAGAGAGGGTTAGGGTTAGGGTAGTTAGGTAGTTCCCATGTGGGAAAAGATCAGGAAATAGGAAATGCAAACATACATCATGCCCTGAATAACTTTCAGACATAGGACCACAAGCAGAGTCCAATGAGATCAGCAAAATATGATGATAAGCAAAGGTATGTTTATAGAAAAGTGTTCTTAATTTTTTTTCTTAAGCAATAGAAACATTGGTAAGAGGCTAGGTTTTTTGCTTGACTGTCCACATCATGTCTATTGGGATCAATCAATGAGAGCTTGGTTATAAACTCTGGCTGTTCAGAGAAAAAATATGCTTTGGGCTGTTTTGCCTTTTTTATCCAAGAGGTATTGACCTTTCTTCTCTCGTGTTGACTTTGCAGCTATGATTGATGCCCTTGCAACTTTGAGATTAAACTACTGCTGTGGTTTCCACTAAGGTTTGCTTCTGAAAACCTTTCAAAAGATTACACTGCTGAATAAAGCCAGAGCTTATTTTATCAAGGTAATCCATCGGTGAAGAAAATATAAGATTCAAAGGGGAAAAAATGTTGCTGTCTGTGGGTCTCTGTTATGGTTTTTTTGAGACCAAGGCCTCATCCTCATATTCCCTAAACACAGGACAAATATATCCCTATTATCCCATCCTTATGACATTGATTTTGTCTCATCTCCAGTTCAAGCTCAGGCTGCTATATTTTCTCTCTTCTCCATAGTTTCTGCTGTGCGTGTGATCTAGCACAGAGGTCCCCAATCCCCAGTCCATGGACCTGTACCGGGCCACGGTATGCCAGCAACTGGACCACAGAAACAAGCAAAGCCCCATCTGTGGGATGCAGGCTGCACACAAACCCACACACTCGCCAGTCCGTGGAAAAACTTTTCTTCATGGAACCAGTCCCTGGTACCCAAAAGGTTGGGGACCTCTGATCTAGCACACTTCATCAACAGTGTAATTGACATGGTGCTGAGAACTGCCTTGGTTTTAATAGCCATTTTAGACTACTGCAACCATTCCCTTCCATCCAGCCACTGGGCACTGTAGTCCATAGTTATTTCAGCTCAGGTTTTAGCAGAAATCAACACCTGGTTTCTGCAGAGACATCTGGATTTGAAATAACTGACTGACACTTTCCCAAATGTTTATCAGGACTTGTGTGGACTCCTTAAATACATGGGTTTGGGCTGTAGAGCTCATGAGTTTAGATCACTAGGCTTGTTTTTTAAATGAGGGTTTAGCACCCTTTTGAAAGAAGGTTCCTTTGGACTGGGAAAGAGAATCATATTCTGGCTGCTGGAAGTTGTTGTTTCCATGACATGCTCACATGAGGGTTTACATGACTATAGCCTTTACTGTTTTATTATTTGGAGTCCCACTTTGCCTACCCTACAGACTATTTCTGGCTGTACTGGCAATGACCACATTCTGCCAATGCTGCCATTCTTTTTCATTACTACTCAAGGCTTGAGCCCACTTATGATCAATTACTCCCTTCTGTTTCACTCTGCACCCCCTCCTCTGTGTCTGCACTGAGTTCTTGACTATCTTTGAAAATGGGTTAAGTGCTCTTTCACAAGACCAGTAGTCTCATTTTCAGAAATAATCCAATTTACTGGTGGCAGGCACAGAGTACTTTTGCATCTGCAATGTAATAGGCAAATTGACTGGTAGCTAAAATAGCTATTCTAAGCTCGTCCTCATTCCACCACTTATAAAGAGAGAAATCAATGTTGATACTCAAGTAAGAGGGGAAATGAAGCCAGGAGAATTCAACAGTTGAGCTTTTTAATTTGTCCAACATTAAGTAAGGATGTCACGACTTGAAGACCTTATTACTAAGGCAGAATGGGAATGGCAATAAAGGCAGCACAATTTATGCTAGCAAATTTTCCTGCCCACTCATGGAGGAAAGCACTTTAATGAAGCTCTCTGGCTGGGCCCTGAAAGGCAGGACCACCTTCTAAACACATGTGATGGGCATGTATTTTAGAGGTAATTGTACCTCCCCTGAAAATGAGTTTAGATCCTAAGCAGCATGAAGTGCAGCATGGAGAACCACTAAGGCACTGAGCTAGAAAGCAGGAAATAATAACAGCTGGGTGACCTTGGATTGATCACTTTCTCTTAGCCATGAGAAGAAAACAGAGGCAAGTCACTTCTGAAATATTTCTAAGGAAACTGCAGGGTCACCAAGAGTTAACAATGACTGGAAGGAACCCCCCAAAAAATGAAGTGCAGTACAGTAGTATCTTTTTAGGTACAGAAACATGACAGAGATTCAGAGCTGTTTTGGGTTTTTTTTTATTTTGGGAGAAGTATATGGAAGGCACAAACCAGTAGATATTTTGCTGCTTTTATGACCATTCCTGCCTGGGTACAGCAGGAGAACACAGGACTTCCCCCCCAAAATCTGAAAGTTACAACATAAAATGACAAATGTATCACTGTTACTTGTTTAGTGGGTAACTGATACCAATGAAACTCAATACATTCCCTACAACTGCAATCAAACTGCTACGTGGCTTTTGATTAGCTCTCAGGGACATCACTGTCTCTGTCATCAACTAATAATACTGTACATCACTGTACATATGTATACATCACTCTCCTATCATCAACCTGTAATAGGACTTGTGAGTCCCAAGCAGACAAAAAGCATTGCTAAGAGGAACAGATTCTGGCCCCACTGCATCTTCTTTTCCCTCTCTTCTTAATATAAGTCCATTAGGATAAATTGGGCTTCTTGACTCTGAAAGAGGAATGAGAAAAGCCACCATCTCATAAAAATGAGGAGGTTTCCTGAAGGAATTACCGAGCCAGGAAGTTTAATACAATTGACAGACAAACAAACACATTCAGTTTTCCTTAAACTAAATAAAGCCACAATATTGGTTGAGCTTCTTAGGTTGAGAATGAAGAATCAGAAAAATGTCAAAAGCTTTCTCTTCCTGAAGAAGTTGGGAATTGGCATTCTGAGACTGCCATAAGCAGCTGGGGTACACCAATCACTGTCAGATTGAGGGGTTTTTTAACTTAATTTCAACGGCAGATTAATAGTTTAGACACTTTTGGAAATGAGGGTATGAGGCACATAATTTTACTGCCCTGTAATAAGCATAGAACAATGGTTAAATTATCATGATCATTATTCCCATGCAAGTTCCACGTGCCAAGTTTAATATGTGTGGCTGCTGAGCTGTGCCATTTCTTGTAAATTAATTTTAAACTGAAACTTGGTTTCTTGGCCTAAAAATGTCCCACATGAAAATAATGTGACTTTCCATAGGGTGCCAAGCAGTAACAATTATCACTCCCTCACACACATATCTTTGCATTCTAAGCACTCCTCCAAATGGAGTGGAGAGAATTCCCCCCCCCATAAATTATCCAAATGCCATTAAAAAAGCATTTGAGGTAACCGTGACTTTTGTTCAGGAAGATTCTAGGAGTAGGAGGCAATAATTTGCAACCATTTCCACCTCCATCCTACCAAGTTTCCAAATGATAGGATGAAGATTCAGAACTGGAGAGAGAACAAGGCTTCCACTTGAGGTTTCAAGCCACCCTAAGAGCTATAGTAAAAATAACTTATAATAATAAATATTAGCAGAAGAACCAACATTCATGATCTGATAGAAAATGAACACCACCCTCCACCTACAGGCAGTCATATAGAAAGAAAAAAATATTATAATTTCTCTTTCCATGTTCAACCCATACCAGAGAGGCAGTGAGGACTTCTTTTTATATATATTTATTTTCACTTAGGCAAAACAATTCTTGCTCAGATTAATCTGCACAAACAGTCATGCTGAACAGCTCATTGTTTGCCATTTAGGTCACATAGACATACTACTACATATTATGTGTTTCAGAATATGAGACCTTATTAAATTTAATGTTAACTATAATTAGAAACACTAGCTTCGTACATTGAGTTCAATATTCAAGCAACAATACATCCAAACCACAAATCGTCTCCATGGATTGATCTGTGTCTGACTAAATGCCATTCTGAATATGGATCTTGGTATCTGCTTGTTTAATTAAGTAATGCTTTCAAGGGAGATCCTTTTCTTTTTCTCTTTATTTAAGCATACCATAGAGCTAAAATGCACTTATCACAATGGGTAGCCTACAAATATTTGAAATATTTGCCTCCCACAAACTGAAGGAGTCAGCTTCCACTTGATCTTACCGTAGTTAATCTTAATTAATGATACACATATCTGATTCTTATTCAAACTCCGGTTTTACTGGTATCCTGGAATCAGCTCAGCACTTAAGTAAATAGCTTAAATGAGTCCTTGAAATATTTACCAGGCATTGGGGCCAGGATGTCAGTTGTGGAAACTCAGTATGGGTAGAGGAACATTCTGTATGATTTGAGATTTACAGAGGGGTGGTGATGTTTTTTTTAAAAGTAAGGATATGGATTGATTATAGTTTTAATCTGTTCACCACCCAGACCATCACTGGATAGATGTGTGGTATAAATTTGGTAAATAAATACATGCTATACACTGAAGTATATACGGCTGCTTACAGTAGTACACTTTATTTACAAAGATTAGATTTCAATATAGTACTAAATACAGTAGTGCTTTCTTTGTCACCTTCCCCTTAGATTGTATGAATAAAACTGTCACAGCACATTTAGGAATGGCAATTATCAAATGCAAGTTAGTTTAGCCAATAGTAGACATAAGCAAGTCTCCTGGAAACCAATGTCCTCCAGAGGTCTAAGGTCTGCAATTCCTCAAATTCTCCCTTCAGTGAAGCCAAAAGCTGGAAGTTCTGAGATTTGTAGTTCTACATATCTGGAAAGCAATCAGACTGGTTTAAATATTAATATGGATGATAAAGACTGACAATACTTTGCCAAACAGGGTTAAATGAAGCTTCTAGAATTAAGCTGCATTGTTTCTTCTAGCCCTATACTGTCTACTTGGTGCAGCCTCCCAAAGACAGAGGTTCCAATTTTTTTTTCATGTTTAGAGCCTAAAGCAATACTAATACACAGCATTGTTATATCTATATAATATAGTGATTCACACAGTATTGTAATTCTTTTTCTCAGAATCACTCCATATTTTTAAGTAATATTTCAGATATTTTTCTAGGCAAAAGGAATTCCTTCAGTTGAATTTTCATCTATCACTCAAACACTTCCAAATATGTCATTCTAAAAGTACAAAGGGAAAGGTTTCAGCACTTTGAATCAGTACGTTTCCTTGCTAGATTTCCAAAATCATTGGTTACTTGTACCTGGAAAATGGAAGGTAGCCTAGAAAACCTTTTGTTTAGCATCTACAAGACTTTTCTTATACTGGAATAGCAATAGCAACAGATTGTTGCAAGAACGAACTAAGGAATCATTATTCCTTTGCTTTAAGATGCATTTAAAATGTGTAATCGGAGGCTCCTTCAATTCAAATTCATAACTTAAGGGTTGTAGATTAGGTTTAATTAATTGAAACTAAAGAAACCAAGGCACTTCTGGTATTTGAGAGCACAGTGTCAGAAGAGTGCTATTTTTGATCCATTTGAGCAAAACAAAAGTTTTGTATCTTTGTTTATGTGACAGGGTTAATTACAACCTAGGCGTTACATGCATTGCCAACTGTAACTAAGCACCCTAACTTTCACTATCCGATTGCAGAGGGATGATAAAAATAAATATTCTCTGGTGATTTCATTGATTTAATGCATACATCTATGTGGCTATCTCAGTGATAATAAAGAATCGATTTGTGATTGACTTACTTGGGGATGTTTTGTGACTTATAAGGCCAGCCTACAGTCCTGTATTTCCTGATGTCCTGCCCTCTGTGTATTAACTAGGACAAGCCTAGTTGCTTAATTTCTTGAGATCAGCCAAGGTCAGATTTTGCCAGTGACTGAAGCTTTAGCAACTCAGTTGCCTGATTCAAAATATAAGGATTGCATTTTGCATTTAAAGGGCAAATCTCATGGGAAGAATTTAGCAGAAAATCAGAATATAATAGATAATAAATAATCACACATACCCTCCCTTGACTCCATCATGCAATCATGTATCTTTTCCTGCTCCACCAGGCAGTGTGGCTAAGACAGTAATTTATTGCAGTGGAAAAGACCCACAGGGTGAAGGTTAAAACTTCAGAGAAGATAAATGAAATTTTGGTGGATTATCCTTTTCTTAAAAACTGTTATTTCTCACTTGTGGCTATTTTCAGCTTCTAGAGTTACAACAGAATGCAGAATTTTTCATTTCTTGTATCTGTCTGACCTCTATTTATAGAGATACCTTTCCAAAACCATCACAGAATGCAAAGAACACTAATCTTTTTACCAGCATCCATCTATCTATTTTGTTTTACCTGGGATAGTTATATATGCTGCAAAAAAGCCAACATCCTTGAAAGGGCCAGTGGATCATGCACAAAGCAGGATAAATGTCAGACCATACAAACCCCCTGGCATCTACTATATATTTATGTGTTGACCAAGGTCAAAAAGTCTATTATTTTCTCCAGGACATGGTTTTATTTTATTTATACAAAATCTAGCCTGCAGTTCTGCAAACTCTCATTGAGACCAGGCATTCAACAGAAGATGCATGACATTATCTAGTATTCTGATTCCAGAATAAGGCACAAAAGAAACACTGCATGAAAGGTACTTAAAAATTGCTCTTTGGCCTGGGGTGGCTGCCTCAAATGATAACCCTCTGCCCTTCAGGTGGGAAAGGACAAGAGAAAATCTCCAAAGGCATGGACTGAGCTATTGTGTCTGAATGGTGTGCCATGTGGAGTTACCTACCAGGGAGAGACACTTAAAATGTCCTCTTTGTGATGCTGGGTATGCACAAACATTCAGCTCTATAAGAGGTATAAATACATAGAAAGTATAAATAAAAATGCAGCATCTTAAAAACTAAGGAGAATGTTAAATTTTGAGCAGGTCAGTACCTTCTTCTTGAGATCATAATATTTGTAGTTGGTGCTGTCTTCTCCAAATGGAAGCAATTCATCAAGATCATAGATAGAATATATTAACTGGGTAAAATATTTTTCAGACCATGAGAATATCAGCTATTAAATTTGGTTCTGCTACATCTAGTGCACTGAATATAAAGACAGAAGTCTAAACCATCATTCCTAAATAGTTACAGGTTTACTTGCTTTGCCTGTTGCCAAACATAGCTGGGGAGTACCCTCAGGATTGTGGCCAAAATGAGCAAAAACAATAGACATCTGGGGAATCCTAAAATTTGCAGAACAATACAATAAATCTAAGCCTGTAAAGAGAGAACTGGCATTTCTAAGATATATTAACAAGTACTTTTCAAGCATTCACAGAATCCTGTGGGGTTTTGTTTTTTCTTTCTACCATTTTTTGCAAGTGCAGGGTGTGCTTTTTCTGATCAACCATTGGTTGTGACAGGAATTGACTGACTGGCTTGGCCAGAGGAGCCACGAAATTCAGCACAAAGAGTGGGAGGAAGAAAAGTAGAGTTTGAGCAGTAAAGAGTGTGAATGGTGCTAAATTGTGGGCACTGGAGGGATCTGAGAGAAGGGTTAATCAGCTGATGAGCACTTATTCTTGCTTTAAGACTTCAGTGACATGGTTGTGTCCAAGACATCTAGAGGAAAGTAAACTGAGGTGGAACTGGGTGAACATGGGACCAAGTGTGTGCAAATAGAAGGGAAGTAGGTGTTAAGTTTCTCAATGCAAGGCTCTGCCATAGAGACAAAGTCCCCCACAATGATTCCCAAGAGAGTTGAATGTTTTTCTACCTCCAGTGTAAAAGAACTTGAAGGGAACTGCCCCAAAGCTGTTCTTTTTTGATGTTTTATTTCTGTAAAGCATTCTGAAAAAATGCTGTTTGCTGTTCACAACCAACAAGTGACTTCTTTGACTGATTTTAAGTTTCCTGGGGAGAGTACAAGCATTATATTGGGACCAGTCAAATCCAAAAGTATACAGGAGCTGGGAAGAATCCAACAGAATTTTTGGATAGCATTGATTGGAATGGATGGGGGGGAGGAAAGTATGTGTATATCTGAGTTGTGAAAATGCATAAAACTATGAGATATCAACAAAGAATTAGAGCTTCCTGCTTAATTCATTTGTGTTGAAAAGAGGCATTTAAGTTTTACTTCTTTCCCCTCTGTCAATATCTCACAGTACAGTTGCCCAGAAAATATGTTAATGGATGTATAGTTTGGAGAAAACATTTTATGGAAAAGATATTTAGCTGCAGGACTGTTTGCTGGTCATAATCAACAATTTTTTTAAACAAAATTTGCCATATTATAATTAGGATAATATTTATAAAACAGTATCCTCTGATATGCAATAAAGCTAGTTTTGTATATTAAAAACATGACCTTTCTTCAACCCCCAAATGATAGACTTTCCTGTTTAGAAAAGCAATATAAACATTTCTTGGTTATATTACATGCTGCGCCTACCTGCTTTTGTCAGGTTATATTCTTTTTGCATGATGTTTTTCTTTATACAGAATGCTTAATTGCATTTAGCTGCCTTCAGTGGTACATGCACACTAAGAGGGTAAGACATAAATGATTATATACAAAAATAAATAACTAAATGACAGCTGTGTTTTTTAAACTACAGTTGTAGGTGCAGTTATTTGAGGCATTAAACCCAAAAGGCTCTTTGGAAAAGCAACATTTTCACCTGCTTCCAGAATGGGGTTGGGGGCAGGGAGAGATATCTGAATTTCAGGAGGGAAAGTATTCAATAAACAAGAATTCCATGGCAATAACTCACAGCATGGCAAACTAATATTAAAGCACCTATGACATTCACAGGTTGAAAAGAGCAGTGTATCCCGAATAGTACAAAATGAGACTGTCATTATTTAAGGAGATTAAACTCAAACAAGGTTACTCTTCAGAGAGCTTACAAAGAAACAGAGAACATTTGTCATTTGAAGATGTAGAATAGGCTATAATTTAATCGTGTATAATTTTATTTGTTTATATGGCTATCTTCTCCACCCTAGGACAACTGTAGCATCAACCTGCTTGTGGTGACTTACGAGAAAGGATCATAGTGACAAATGGAGGGTTGCATGTGGGAGAGAATTAATATTTTGATATATTATCTTGCTGCAGAATTTCATATCCCTGCTGGAATGACATAAAAGATGTTAGAAGGATTAAAAGAGAAGCAAAACCATCATTCATAAAACCAAGTTTATACTTAAGGGCAGAATACATGAAATCATTCTACTGTGGCTATTAATATTGTTATCCCTGTTGTGATATCTATAACCAAAAGTGGTATTTAACCATGTCTGTTGAATTATAGGACATCATCTCCTATTGGACTATTAAGTTCCTAATTAATAATATCCTTCAGGCTTGTCATCGTTAAATTAGAAATCTCTTGCAAATCACTCACATTGCCCAGTTTCACTGTGTATATTCTTTCCTCATTAGCTCTGACATTCATCAGAAAACAGAGAGATAGTTCACAGTGCTCCAAATGCATAAGGTCACTAGGTATCTCAAATGATAAGGTCACTAGGTCTGAACATAACAGGTGGAGAAATGAAGAAATGTCAAAGCCCTGCCTTAGAGGTCATTTAGTCCAACCCGCTGCTCAGGCAGGAAACCCTATACCATTTCAGACACATGGCTGTCCAGTCTCTTCTTAACAACTTCCAGTGTTGGAGCATTCACAGCCTCTGGAGGCAGGTTGTTCCACTGGTTAATTGTTCTAACTGTCAGGAAACTTCTCCTTAATTCTAGGTTGCTTCTCTCTTTGATTAGTTTCCATCCATTGCTTCTTGTCTTGCCTTCAAGTGCTTTGGAGAATAGCTTGACTCCCTCTTCTTTGTGGCAAGCCCTGAGATATTGGAATACTGCTATCATGTCATCCCTCATCCTTCTCTTCATTAAACTAGACATAGCCAATTTCAGCAATCATTCCTTATATGTTTTAGCCTCCAGTCCCCTAATCATCTTTGTTGCTCTTCTCTGTACTCTTTCTAGAGTCTCAACATCTTTTTTACATCGTGGTGACCAAAACTGGATGCAGTATTCCAAGTGTGGCCTTGCCAAGGCATTGTAAAGTGGTATTAACACTTCATGTGATCTTGATTCCATCCCTCTGTTAATGCAGCCTAGCACTGTGTTGACCTTTTTGGCAGCTGCAGCACACTGCTGGCTCATATTAAGTGATTGTCCACTAGGACTCTGAGATCCCTCTCAGATCTACACAGTCATGTACAAATAACTTGTACCTTTACATGATAAGAAGAGAAACAAATATACAGACTGCATATTTATGCCTGAATTTAGATAATGTAGATTGATAACAAAGCAATTGGCTGTCAAATCAACATACTAAAAGGTGTTTGTAAAATAGTATTTTAGCTAAAATAGTATTAAAAGGTATTTGTAAAATAGTATTTTAGCTAAAACAGTTATGAGTGATTGCTATAACCACTGAAATGTTCAAAATCTAGTTTTTGCTCAGACGTTTCTCTGAAATGGGGTAGAATCCTACAAGCAAAAACATCAAAGATACCTTGGGATGTATCCAAAATGTTAACAAGACACTCAGTTGCTAATTATTAAGTATTTAATTACAATTATATTGATTGTGTAAGCGCAGAGTCAAGTAGGCAACTTTTTGCTGTAGTCATTGTTCTGCAAACCTGGACAAATTGATTTAGACAGTGATCAACATCTAAATAAATTAAATCAGTGATTTTGAGATACAAATAAGAAATGGTAGTGAACCACTTAATTGAAACTTATAAAGAAGCTTCCTTATGCATTGGGACAAAATACTTTAAAAAATCAAATTCAGTTTAACATGTTAACTCTTCTCAGATTATGCTTGACAACAAATGTGCTTCCAATCCCACATTCCCTTTCGATATTATTTCCAAAAGAGAGAAGTAGAAATAAACTTCTGAACCATTTGCAACAAACCTCCTCCTGGATTGATCCTTACTTCTTTCCACATGAAAGGCACTGAAAAAGAAGAAGTTCAATCTATCTTCTATCTCCCACGTTTCCCCATGAAATAGTTCATGGCTTTATATGTGAGACCACTGTAGTATTAGTTTAGCACAAATCAAGGGCAGCAATCCTTGCACAATTAATGTGGTTGCAATAAAACATCATCTATCCTCTCCATTCACATGGTATTTTACAATTCTTTAGAATTTCTCAAAAAGATAATGGGTATAGTGAAAGACAGATCATCAGCTATATACAGAACATGGAGAAACAGACAGGCTCCAGGTTGGCAAAGTTGTGTGACAAGGCTGAATACGCTCTTCTTATGTATTCAACCTATATGCTGAATATGTATAAGGGAAGCTGGACTGGATGAAAAGCCACACTGCTTGGATCCACTCATATACTACACCAATTCATCATGACAGCCTAGATTTTTGGGAAGAACTCAAAGCTTATGAAGGCCAATACCAGCTAAAGAACTGGTAGCTGTGATTTCACATTTTTTTGCATATTATAATAATAACTTATTACATTTATATGCTGCTAACTCCCAGTGACACTGCTCTATGCTGTTGACATTATCCTGTAGTCACAAATGCAAAGAACCTGCAAACTCTAGTTAAAGAACAAGGTGCACAGTGAAAACAGCAGTAAAAAAAACCCAAAATAAGCAGAACAGCCAGGCTTAAGATAATGAAGATAGCAAAGTAATCGATAGCTTCTGCCTTTTATGATCAATTAATGCATCCAAAATTAAAGAAAAAACAGTTGAGAAATACACTGCATTCTAGCACTTGGCAGAATAGCCAAAAAGATATTAAATATCATGATGTGTATACATCTACAAAGATCAGAATTATGCAAACTGGTATTCCCTGTGACACACTTCAGAAGTGAAGATTAAATTCCGAAGAATCAGTATAGGAAGTGTATTATAATTTTGAACTTTGTTGTTGGAGAAGACTCCTGAGAATACTGTGGACAGTCAAGAAAACAAAGAAATCAACTCAGAGTTCTCACTACCAGCAAAAATAGCCTAGCAAAAAATATCCTACTCGAGACACATTATTTGAAGATCTAGTTTTCTTGAGAAGGCTTTCATGCTGGGAAAGGTGGCTGAAAAGAGGAAAAAAAGAGGATTACTAGCAGCATGGTGGTTAGATTCAGTTTTAGTGATAACGAGTGCACCACTGAAAGACGTGAAGCACCAGATTAGGGACAAATGGTCATGGAGAAAATCCATCTATGTAATCGCTAAGAGTTGACACTGATTTTATGACACATAATCAATCAACCTTATCATCAGCAAGAGCTTAGGAGTGAGTTTCTCAGTGTTCTGTGGAAATCACGAATTCTGCAGGAACTTGATGAGATTGCTTAAGAGAAAAAGGCATTCATTCAAACACAGTTTTTTTAAAAAAAAATCACTAGAGATTTTCTTCTTGATTATTGGATTTCTTCTTTCTTTTTTGTGCCCTTGGTCACAATCTGGCCCTGTAGATTTTAAGACCGATAGATATTCCTTGATTATATTCCTATTATACTTGAGCTAGAATTTTGTTTCTCCAATATCCTATTCTCAGGGGGGAAAAGAGTGACAATAACAATTGTATCTTTTTGTGGTTTCCTTTAGCATTTTGTCATCTGCATAATATACCTGGTACATCTCAATTTTTCTTCCTATCATATTAAATGTATCTGAATTTTAACCCTCCTGAAAACACATTTATAAATCTGAGCTACTTGAATTCTTGTTTGTTTGATATCTGTATCACTTTCTACTTATGATTTTTTTTTTTTTGGAACTATGTTCCAAAATAATCTGCTTCCTCAATGGGGAAGCCAGATTCACTTACCAACCAGGTTACTAACTTATCAACTGCAGTGAATCACTGTGGCAAGAAAGATGGTAAAATGGAGCAAAACTCACATAACAAATGTCTCAGTTAACAACAGAAATTTTGGGCTCAATTGTGGTCGTACATTGAGGACTACCTCAATGTAGTTAGTTAAACCTAAAGTCAGCATGTTATCGGAAATGTGTCCTCCCTTGCCTGCATCACCTTTTGTTCTTTTGCAATTGATGCACCAAGAATTATTAGCCAATCTTTCCAAAGTAAGTAAAAGTTTCTTTAAGAAAGCAAACCATATATCCTATATGAAAGAAAATATTTCATTATTCATTGATTCATAGAAATTTTCTCCTTGGCTGCTTGCCTGGAAGCCTTCACATAGATCTGAATGTTATTTATCTTAATGGATCTGACACTTTCTCTCAAAAAGACTTCAGAGCATAAAGTTAGCAGATATGGTAAACCTCACTCAATATTGGCCATTCTTCTCCTGAAGTGGTTGAACTAGACAATCTTCTGCCATTCTTTTTTTTTGTTTTTTGCACCGGGCTCTGTCTGTCTGTCTGTCTGTCTGTCTGTGTCTGTCTGTCTGTCTGTCTGTCTCTCTCTCTCTCTCTCTCTTACACACACACACACAAACACACACGGAATAACTTGTACCACTAGAACTAACATATAGGAGCAATGAATGTGATGTGTCTGGATAACAAGGCATGTGTTGCATTTGTATTAGTCCATTCATGTTAAATTATTCAGCTACAAGCAATATATATCCAATCAGATTGCCATCAGAGGAAAGTCATCCTGAAGAAATATAGCTTAGCAGATTTTTGGAAAATAGTCATATTTTTTAATGGATCTGCATATGAATTTGTCTGAATCTTGAATAACACAAGTACAGTCATGGTACTTCTAAGCTTAGGTCTACTCAGATGCCTTCCACTGAATCCCTAGGCAGGGCCTCACTTGTCTGACATACTCCAACAATGTTGTTAAATGAGTTTTGTTGCTGGATTTTTTTTTACACACCTTTGACTGGTATTTCTGGTATTTCATCCATTTCATTTACTATTATCACAAAGAAAGAAATACTCATTTTTACTAAACCTATAAAGTAAACAGTCTAATTTAAACTGACGTGATTATCAGTTGAGGAATACAGCAACAAGACAGCCAGCTTACTGTAGTGGTTAAGGCATCAGGCTTGAAGCCAGGAGACCTGGAGTTCTAATTCTGTCGTAGACAGAAAGCCAGCTCTGTGACTTTGGGCCGGTCACTTTCTCTCAGCCCTAGAAAGGAAGCAGTGGCAAACCACTTCTGAAAATCTTGCCAAGAAAATGGCAGAGATTAGTCCAGGCAGTTCCCCTAAGTCAACATTGACTTGAAAATGCACAAAGAAACGGGGGGGGGGGGAGAGGAAAGAGTGAATAAATATAGAAAATGTAAATAGTATAGATCCAACCACAAGAATTATCCTAAAGAATTAAGGGTATTCACTCTCCTGGAAATAATAATATTTTTAAAAAAACATTGTGCCTACCTTGTGCCTTTAATTTCTGTCCCACCTACGTGTGTAGCAAAGGATTTGAGGCACACAGTGTGAAAGGTAACAAAGTTCTTAGCAAACTGGCTTGGATTTCTCCAATGAGTTACAATTGGTACACCTGATCCAATGAGTTATAACTACATACCTGAGCACCATAAAGAAGCTGATATATTTACTATTTGCACAGAACACCCCAACAGCTGGTGGTAAACTATGTCCTCCCATCAGATAATAGAATCTACAGATTTTCTGAGCATTCCCAATTTAGGATATGCCCACCATTATCTAGTTATTTGGACAACAATCGCAAGATACTTAAAATCTTGACTTATTCTCTTAGTTTTCATCTAAATAACATCTGTTTCATTCATGTCCCTTGGTCTTTATCTTTTAGGAGTTAATGGTCCACATTTCATCTGTGCAGTAGAAGACTAGAGGCCCCAAAATCAGGCATAGCTAAGAACACTGTTGCATAATTTTTGACCGGGAGCTGCCCAGAGTTCATTGTAATATGAGTAGCTATATAAATGTTTAAAATAAATAAATAAACTGCACATGAAAGTAAAGGGCAATATCTGACCATCAGTTTAGGCAAATGGTAACTAGGAGAGGGCAAGCTAAGAACCATTAAGTTTATCCCTAAAACGATCGTCACCATTCAAACGTGAAAGGGCAGATTGGTTGGAAGGTTAAATATAATGGCTGGAGAGCTGCAGAAGTGTTAAGAATTGTTGTCACCTTGGGTAAGATAAATTTAATTAATATAAGGACATGAAGGGATTGTAAGGTGATGTAGAATCAATTTTTGTTTACTAGGCATTTGATATATTGGTATTGATCTTGCAGGTCTATATCCTTCAAGCTGCAATTTTTAAATGAGCGATTGGAAAAGTAAGTAAAAAACCCAAGGCTTTAAGGAAATAGCAAAGCAATTTGATTGACTGATGACAACAGCAAACAAGCAAAATTGTTCTTTGAAATAAGAGGTGCTATGATTTGCTCTGTCTGCATGTGTGTGAGAGAGAGAGAGAGGAGGGAGGGAGGGAGGGAGGGAGGGGGAGAGAGAGAGAGAGAGAGAGAGAGAGAGAGAGAGAGAGAGAGAGAGAGAGAGAGAGAGAGAGAGAGAGAGAGAGAGAAAAGGACTGCTTGTGTATTTGGTTTTTTTTATTTTGCCTATCCGTGATTCTAGCTAAGGGTATTTAATAGTTTTAATCTTAGCAAGTTTTATTTCTCTTCACCACTACACAGTTTGGCTGTATAAAATGGGATCTGTTTTACATATTTAATGACCCACATTAGTGTCAGTTTTTTAAGATAATAAGATGCTGCAGATGGCTTGCAATAACTCTTCCCTGCTTCTTCTAAAATCTCACATGGAAGATTGTGGATATACTAGTCACCAAGGTGACCTCGAATCTAATATAGCTTAGAACCATAGTCCTTACTCCACACTCTTGCTGTCTAACCTTTCCCTTAGTGCACGGGTGTCAAACTCGCTACATCATGTGATGTGTCATGACATATTGCAACTTTTTTTGCATTGCCGGAGCTGGGGTGGGCGCGGCCTCCGCATGATGCAACCGGCCACGGGCCGGCAGTTTGACACCCCTAATTTAGTGTATAATGTCTACTCTAAAAGAAACTATTATATTTATGCGTATAGTGCCTGAAATATCAGAAACCTATTCTGTTTCTTAAGGAATTCATAGTATTCCAGACTTAATGTAGACTTTGGGAGAGGGGGGATTGGCGAAGAGAAGAGAAACATTAGCTATTTGCCTTCAGAAATTCAAATCCTTTTCTGTGTCTGCCTCTTTTAACAGCACCCTTCCCTTCTTTCAGTTTTAAAATGAATTCTTTCAAACTGCTGTAGCTATATATGAGGTTCACTGAAAAGGGCAATCAAAGAAAATGTCTCAGTATTATTGGCATTGATTCAACTCCAGTACCATCCTTTAAATAGAATCACATGGGCAATAAGTATGTGTTCAGACAACACACATGTGACATGAGTATGGTGTCTCTAATACAATTATGATGCTATAAGTTCAGGCACAGAATATTTATGAAATATAGAACCTTGTCCTTTTACAAAAAGGTGATAAGCAGTGAATTGCACTACCACTTCTTCATATTGTGACAGCTTACAGAACATTTTGGAACAATTTGCTTTTAGACACTAGGCATTTCAAATTGTTTAGCTATTTTAGCAGCAGTACAATGCAACTGTACAGTTGAAATTGCCTAGATTTAGTTTTTAAGATGGACTTTTAGCTAACAAGTTCTTATAGATTTTAGGTTAACAGTGAAGAGCTTTCATTAATTCCTCTCTTAGACATTCTCAAAGTTGATAAACATATGATTCAGGGTAAAATAATGTCTGTTTCATAATAATTATATACTGCAAATCCTGCTATATGAATCTCCAGGATTATAGCAACATCTCTACAGTATTTAGACTATAAAATATGTGACTATGATAGATTCTCAACTACTTGTATCTTATTTTTCAGACAATTGGATTAAGAACAATATATCCATTACATAAATAAATAATCTGATACTATTAATACAAACTCTGTGCAAATATTAAAAATATTATAAGTATACGATCAATGTATTCACATTATTCACATTTTGCTTGTCTGTATCAGTGCAAATTTAAAGTAAAACAATGTCAGCCTCGTGGATTAAATGTCATCAGCTTTGAACCACTGGGTTTTCTAAAAGAATAGATTTCAAAAACTAATTCTACATCAAATAGCGTATTCTTTTGGGGTGGTTGACTGAGAAAAATGTTTTGTTTTCTTAAAGTAATCTACTCTATCTGGTACTCTTTAGATCTATTCAGACAAAATTTCCAGCCAGATTTTCTTATTAATCTACTGTACCACAAGGTGTGTGTGTGTGTGTGTGTGTGTGTGTGAAGGAGGGGGGGAGAAATTCAGTGAGTGAAAACAGGCCCCATTATATTGACATCACAGAATCCTTTTCATAATTGATATACAAATTATATGCAATTTATTTAGGGGTTTTTTAAAATCAAATTTATATAGTAGCCCATCTCACTCCTGGCATCATGAAATAAACCAACTATTAAAACAACAATTTAAATAATTAAATAATTAACATAAGTAAAAAGAAGATTGCAAGGAGACTAGATTAAGATGTTATATGGGATGCAACCAGAGTGTAGGCCTTCTGCTGCAAAGGAATCCCCGGGCCTGATGAAGAAACCATGTTTTGAGGGCTTCCAAAAGGCCATAAGGGTTAAGCTAACTTCTTCTCAGGGGAAATGATGTTCCAGAGGGATATATCACAGCAGTAAAGCTGGTCTCTTGGATACCATTAGGTAGAACTCCTTAGAAGACCGTTCTTGCAACATACCTCTCCTGCAGGACCAGATAGGATGGGTAGGTCATTCAGGAAGAGGTGGTTCCTCAGATAACCCAGCAATGTCATAAAAGGATTTATGGGTTCCTGATGATGAAATAACAAAGCTAGTCACATTATTCATCACTTCACCCAACAATCTTATGTTTGTAAGTCATCCAGAGATGTTTGTAAGCTGCTCAGTCATCTCTAGATGAGAAGGGTTGAGCGTAAATTTAATAAATAAATAAATAAATAAATAAATCCTTAGCATTCTCCAAATGCTCTTTTCCATTGTTCCAAGTGCTGTTTTTATAAGACCCAATTCACTCACTAATAGCTCTCCCAAACTCTTGTGGTCTAAATTATGGTTAAAATCTGATTTGAGTGGATGTAAATCTGCAGATCTCTTTTACTAAATTCCATCAATATAAGTAAAACCAATTTCATGAGCAAAAGAGTATAATAAAACTTACACATATCAACTACATGGCATAGCAATTTTGGTCATAAATTTTAACTCAAAATAATAAAAGTGCATTAAGGTTTCAATAATATTATTCTTTCCAAATAGATGAAAACTTTGCTACCAGCCACCCATTATTAAAACAAAATAAGGAATGATCACAATACCAACAAAGAGAAAAAATAACAGCTCTCAAAAGAAACCAGCATGGCTGCATAAAGAACTCTTTGACAAATTGAAAGATAAAAAGGACAAGTATAGAAAGTGGAAAGAGGGGCACATAACTAAGTCAGAATATCAGCAAATAGCCTGAGCCTGCAAAGATGAAGTGAGGAAAACTAAGGCTCAAAATGAACTAAGGCTTGCGACCAAAGTCAAAAATAACAAAAAAAAGGTTCTTTCAACATGTAAAAAACAAGAAAAAAGTGAAGGAAATGATTGGTCCATTAGTGGGTGAAAGTGGCAAGAAGGTGACAAGCAACAGGGAGAAAGCAGAACTATTTAACTCGTTTTTTGCATCTGTCTTTACACAAAGGGAAAAAACAGACCAACCTATCAAAAATAGTGCCATAAAAAACAGAATAGAAACACAAGTTAAGATAGGCAAGAAAATGGTAAGTGAGCACCTGTCCAGCCTAGATGAGTTCAAATCACCAGGACCAGATGGATTACACCCCAAGGTTCTCAAGGAACTGGCAAATGTGATCTCAGAACCACTTGAACTATATTTTTCAAAGATCCTGGAGCACTGGGGAAACTACCGGAGGACTGGAAAAGAGCTGATTGTAGTTCCATCTTCAAAAAAGGAAAAAAATGGACCCAGGAAATTACAGACCTATCAGCCTGACCTCAATACTGGGAAGATTCTGACCTCAATACCTGGGAAGATAATCAAACAAATGAATCAGCGAAACACCTAGAGGCAAACAAAGTCATACTAAAAGCCAACATGGGTTTGTCAAAAACAGATCATGCCAGACAAATCTATTGCATTCTTTGACCAAGTGACAAAATTAGTGGATCAGAGGAATGCTGTGGATATATTTACTTGGACTTCAGTAAGGCATTTGATAAAGTAGATCACAACCTACTACTTGACAAGATAGAAAAATGTGGGTTAGTCACAGCATCACCACCAGATGGATCCGTAGCTGGCTGACCGGCCGTACTCAGCATGTGGTCCTCAATGGAACCGCATCTACATGGAGGGAAGTATGTAGTGGGGTGCCCCAGGGCTCTGTTCTGGGCCCAGTGCTCTTCAACATCTTCATCAACGATTTGGACAAGGGAATAGATGGGGAACTCATCAAATTTGCAGACGACACCAAGCTGGCAGGAATAGCCAACACTCCAGAAGACAGGCTTAAGATACAGAAGGATCTGGACAGACTTGAACACTGGGCGCTATCTAACAAAATGAAATTCAATGGTGAAAAAAGCAAGGTTCTACATTTAGGCAAGAAAAACCAAATGTACAGATATAGTATAGGGAGTACCTTGCTCAATAGTAGTAACTGTGAAAGGGACCTCGGAGTCCTAGTGGACAATCACTTAAATATGAGCCAGCAGTGTGCTGCAGCTGCCAAAAAAGCCAACACAGTGCTAGGCTGCATTAACAGAGGGATGGAATCAAGATCACGTGAAGTGTTAATACCACTTTACAATGCCTTGGTAAGGCCACACTTGGAATACTGCATCCAGTTTTGGTCACTGCGATGCAAAAAAGATGTCGAGACTTTAGAAATAGTACAGAGAAGAGCAACAAAGATGATTAGGGGACTGGAGGCTAAAGCATATAAGGAACGGCTGCTGGAATTGGGTATGTCTAGTTTATTGAAGAGAAGGACGAGGGGGGACATAATAGCAGTGTTCCAATATCTCAGGGGCTGCCACAAAGAAGAGGGAGTCAAGCTATTTTTCAAAGCGCCTGAAGGCAAGACAAGAAGCAACAGATGGAAACTAATCAAGGAGAGAAGCAACCTAGAACTAAGGAGAAACTTCCTGACAGTTAGAACAATTAACCAGTGGAACAACCTGCCTCCAGAAGCGGTGAATGCTCCAACACTGGAAGTTTTTAAGAAGAGACTGGACAGCCATTTGTCCGAAATGGTATAGGATTTCCTGCCTGAGCAGGGGGTTGGACTAGATGACCTCCAAGATCCCTTCCAACTTTATTATTATTATTATTATTATTATTGTTGTTGTTGTTGTTGTTGTTGTTATCTATTTTAAATAGACTTAAACAAAATAAGACCAAGTATTGAGAAGAGGTCAATCTAATGTATCATGAAATTGTGTATTTGAGAGATTGTCTTCTAACTGATGATCAGAAACATCACACCATTTTTTTTTAAAAAAAAATCAGGCTATATAATGCACAGAAACTGAACTGTTGCATATGTTTGAAACTATGTGGGACACATTCTGATTTATCAGCAGTGAGTTTCTGGAAAGTCCTGACTGCAAAATGCAGGCCCGAATGCAGCTGCAGAACTTCGGCCCCAGAAGAAGTGGACCGGCAGGGTGGGGCTGTCGATGCCGGAGGTGAGGTAAGGCCTACTCCAAAAATAAGACCTGGTGCCTCTTTTGGAGGCAAAAAAAAGAAGACCAAGTCTTATTTTCGGGGAAACACAGTATTTTAATCCATGTCTAAAGAATACAGAGACTTTTTCTGTTCTATCGCATTACAGAGACTTCCGGCTCCACTCTTTTCTTTTGCTATAATTCCTATTCTTAATAAAATCATTTTAACTGGTAGACACTTGTTCTGACCTCAAGGCTCATTAACCTGTAGCAACCACTTGCCCAGATGGATTAACCCAGAACAGTTTTAGCCATGCCAGAGTAAACACCTCTCAAATTAAACTCTGAAGATGATGATTGGTAAAGTGCCCGGGCATGGAAGTGTAGCAAGCTGATGCAAATATTTCCAACAGAAAGGTAACAATTTATGAGAAGCCTGCATTATCCAAGACTGGAGACAGATTAGACTGTGAAACCAGGAAAAAATGGCAAGCTCTGAGAAGTAAACAGATTGCATCCAGAGGTAGGGAAAGTCTACATTTGCCAAACCCTAGAAAACCCAGACAGTCATCCCCAGATGCTACACTGGTAGCCCTTGCTTAGTGGCTGCTTTAGACAGCTACTGTTCACAGTTACAACAGTGATAGAAAAGTAACTGTGACCAATGCCCACATTTACAACTTTCAGAGTTCTGTAAAACAAAGAAAAACTGTAAGTACAGTTGTGGTCATGTAATTTTTCACATAGCAACTGCTTTGCTTAACAACCAAGTTGCCAGTCCAATTATGGTCACTAAAAGAAGACTACCTGTAGCATGAACACCAAGAGAGCTTTCTTCCCTACTGCTACAATCAAGCACAGTGCGGAGATCATAACACTTTGGGACCATTTCAATCCCTGCTGTCTCACTTCAGCCATCTTCTGACAATGGCAGCATTCCAGAAGGGATGTCTGGATACCAATTGATTTCTTAAATTACAGCCCCAGCTGCTAGCTCCTCTAGATAGACCAGACCAGAAAAGCAAATCCACATGAAGGCTAAAATTAATTTTACTGAGATTGATCATAATAACAGAAGCTTGCAATTCTGATTGTGCTATCCCTCCTCCTCCTCCTCTTTCTTATACTTCAGTGAATTAGTAAGACATGGGCCCAAGTCATGCCAATGTTCTCAAGTTGTTCTGGGCTTTGAAAATGTTTTAGCTCCTTCAGCCTAGGTAACGGTTCCTGAATATCTCCATCAAGGTGATTTCCTTATTCTCTACATCAGCTGCTTGGGAGTGTGGGACTGAATGATTAAGAGTTAAACAATAGCATTTCCTAGAAACAATACTGTTGATGACATAAAGGAAAGAAAATGAAAGGGAAGGAACATTATTTAGAACTGCCCATGAAATAATTCACAAGAGTGAATGTATCACTAAAGTACATTATAACATTGTAACATTTCTTAATTGTGTTGGCAGGATTGTAAGCCAATTACATATTATAATCTTTAATGGCAATACCCAATTAGTCATTTCACAATTAATCCTAATGTCGGTTTATTTTCCTCTTTTCCCAAGATATATGAATTGAAGAAACAGAAGGAATGGATGCTATTCCTGTTGTTAGCTGCTAGCTTGATTTTAAAAGAGTAGAACTCTAAATATAACTTTCTGTGGATCAGTTATATTTTAAAGTATAACTTTTAAAACATTTAAAACATTAGTTTGGTGAAAAAATGTAACACTATAAATCTTTCAAAATTTCTATGATCAAGGATGTCCATCAGATTAAGGATGAATTCAGCAGAAGAAACCATCAAGTTGTGACCTTGGTAATTTTTAAAAATGCCAACCAGTGTCTGGCCTTAATACTTAGAAAGACCAGTAGGAGATCCCCAAGGCAACGGACTGGAATACCAATTGAAAAACAATCCCAGAAACAAGCAGTGGTAGGCCATGGCTATACTCTTACCAAGAAAACAAGGTGAATATATTCATGTAATCACCAAAAGTCGATCTCAGTTCAAGGGAGGCTCCACTTTTATTCATAATAGGTGACCATTTCTTAGCTATATGCTTTTGCTAATTAACTCTTGGTATTCAATTAAATAATGATGCTGATGTTCAATTTAAAAACAAGGACAGAAGAACTATTGTTATTTGATTACAGAAAAAGATGGGGAGGATTCATCTCCAATACAATTAGTCTCTGGTACTTTGATTCCTTCCAACCTATGAAAGGAATTATGTTTCAAGACCTCTACAGATTAAGAAGATTATTTTCCATGCCAAATCCTGCTTCTCTGGGAAGGCAAGACCACAAGTAGGATTATATGGGTCAGCCTAGGACAGGGGTAGGCAACCTTGGCTCTTTTATGACTCGTGGACTTCAACATGGCTGGCTCAGGAATTCTGGGAGTTGAAGTCCACAAGTCATAAAAGAGCCAAGGTTGCCTACCCCTGGCCTAGGAAATATATTTACTGCTAATACTTCTGCCCATTTTACATGGTTCATCTGTCCAAAATATTGAATGCTTCTGCCCTAACTATATCAAACCTTATCAGTTGTACCTCAGCTTTCCTATTATTATAATGTGCCATTAAGATGCTATTTCACTTGTTCGGATAGCCAATGAGAGATGTATGAAATTCCACTTAGTACTATCCACGTCCAGAGGAAGATACAGCCAAGTCTCTTGCTCAATCCTTCCTACTTCAGTTTATTGTCCCCAAAAAAAATTTCACATCTCAGTTCATTCAAGCAAACATTCATCTTGATCAGGCAACATCTTACATATATAAAGTGAAATTTCAAAAGTCAATCTTAGAACCTGTGGTTGTGTGATTCTTCTTGATGCATTGATTTTTATATATCTATTATTGCTTTACTAAAGTATGATTTGTTTATTTATTGCTGCCTCTTGGTTCTTTCTGTCCCCTGTGCTCCAACAATAGGGATATGGAATAAAAATGTTTTAAATAAACAGCTTATCCTTTATTCATTGAAGATCCTATACACCTTTTCTAAGCTTCCTATCCCCTAGCAAGCATTTTGCACATTTTTACAGATGTTGCAAAGTGAGGCTAAAAATAGCAACCATTGGCATAGCGTAAAAAGTGTTTTATGATATTTAATGGAAGCTGAGATCTCTGAGATAATGCAGTATCTAATCTTATCTTTCTGTAATAAAGGTATAAATATGATGACACTTTAAAAAAGAGCCACATGATGGTCAGGCAAATCTACATCATGAAAATACTTCTGAAATTTAACTCTGGCTGCTTAGTTATTTGCTCTAAACCTTTGTTACATGTTTGGAAAGAGGACAGGGACAGCCCTTGTGTAAAATACAAATGATATTCCATTCATCAAACTATCATGACAGTTTGCCAAATATCCCAAAATTATTTTAGCATCAACACTTATGATCCCAGAATTGTAATCTGTAATACTGTGACTCTCAGCAGATTTATAAACCATCACCTGAAAGCCAAGAAGCTCATTAAATGAATCATTAGATGCCACTTTCAAAATGATAAAAGCAGACAGCTCTAAATTTGAAAAGCAAGGTCACGAGCATCCACATCTCTGGCAAATGATAAAAGCTTGATTTTTTTAGCGCCCAGGGCAACTATAAACTGGCATAGCATTAAGAGACATTAAAGCTGCAGCCAGCCTTCATACCTATGGTTATCAGAAATACAACTAGTCCCATATTTGCTATGATCAAATGATACAACCCAAATATTGTTTGACAAATATGCAGGAAACAACTGCATTCTAACATGACAAAAACACAAAATGACCTAGAAAATTAAAAAATATACTTATGATTTTAGCATGATCATTACATGGCAGAACTGTGCGTGTGGCTTACTTTATAGAACAAAGAAATAGCAGAACAAAAAAATGTTACAAATGCAAGAGTATAAGAATGATTAGAGAGGAGGAGGAGGAGGAGGAGGAGGAGGAGGAGGAGGAGGAGGATCTGACACACTGCACAGAAAGCATCGGCATGTTATTAACTTTTTAAAAAGAATGCTTCTATATTTTATACATGTCCTGTAAATAGGTATTTGTGCTTAGTTTGAAAATGTATCAACTTATCCAGGAAAAAAAGACAGAGTTGGAACAATAAAGAGAATTTTGGAAAGACTAGAAAAGATAGATAGAATTACTTCAGCTGTTTGCATGTAGGTTAATGGCTGTTTGAGACAGAACATATCTACTACAGTAGCAATTTCATAATATTTAATATTCGAGGAAATATTAGCTGCCCAGAGTTGATTAAATTGAATAAATAAATAAATAAAATTCTCAAACAGTGGTTTTGTAAGAGAGCCCTCAATAAGCTCACAACATTCCAGTTATGCCTAGTGGCATAAAAGATTACCTGTCATAGTGACAAGCTGCCATATGTTTAGGTCTGGTTTCAGTTTAATATGATGTTAGAACCTACCCAAGTTGGTTTTGTACATTTTTATTTGTGGATTTAGAATTAAATTAAACTTAGAGCAGAGGGTCTGCGAGTGGATCAAATGGCAGCAGCTGCATTGTACTGTAAGCTCCACTGTTTATTGGCACGCATCATTACCTCACGTAACATATATACAAAAGAAATGGAGCTGCCATCCATTTGATGAAAGCTTTAGATTCTGAAGATGCCGGCGATTGTAGCGTATTCTTCAAACCATGATGGTTGAGGCAAAGTTTCGGGTGGTGTTTAAACTCAGTCAGGAACAACTTGCCTTTAAATTCTGCCTGAGATTCTGTCTGATTACTAATTCACCTATTAAAAATCCAAGAGTCTTTGATCCGTGTACATGACATGTACAATTTGCTTTTGATATGTTTGATGCTTTTCCACTGCCTTCCCCAAACCATCTCCAATCAAGGGCAGCAGAGGGATGGGTCACTGCCTTGTTACAGGGTGGAGAAACAAAGCTTCAAAGAAGGGAAACAGCAGCCTCCTTGCCAATTCTAAAGCTTTGCCCCTTCGCTGACTGGCATTAGTCTCCCCCACCATATACAATTTTCTGCTTCTATCTGTTCCTCCTCACTCTTCTCACACTGCCCACTGTTTAAATTACATGTTTGTGTGTTTGTGTCTGCATCTGCATATCAGTTTCATTTCAAGGGCTCTTGTTCTCATTATTCATTTTATTTTGCTTTTTCCACAAATTACTGCCTCATTGGATTTGAACTGATATTATTAAATTATTTTGTTTTTAAATATTGGAAGTGGGCAGGAGTGGGCAAGCTAACTAAATGTCTACATAAGTAACACGGCTTGTGATTAAATCAATCCTTTCTCTGAATTGGCCTGAACTCATTTTATCCAGATTGGAAAGGATGGATTTATTGGCAATGGAAATATATAAATTACCAAACTGACTGCTAAAGCATGCTTGTCCAAAAGAATTTAGCATTCATATTTAGGCTGCTGTATAGTAGTTTGATTGATCTGATTTTTCTTTCATTGAACTCTACTGTACTTTCTTTCTCATCATCTCCATTCTTTCAAACCCATATAATTCTTCACATATATTCTTTTTAAGGAAAGAAAAGACACAAAGATGAAAGTAAGCCTATACAGTGGTTTTGTTTTTTTTAAGTGCATTCTATATTGTGGATTAATATTAACAAAGGAGGTTTGGGCTCAGGAGTGCAACCAGGGATAGGAATATATTTTTGTCCTTTCACTCTTCTCAGTAAGGCAAACATTTGCCCTATTGAAAATACAACCACATATAATTTGGAAGGTAAAGTACTAGCCACTTTTAGTCACCTGCCTCCTTATCCAAAAAGGATACTTTATTACTGATGTATTCACTTATCTCTCATGTTAGGCTTCACATTTCCCTATCTAAGAAAGCAGCTCAAGTGTAACTCTGTTCACCTTTTCAAATCAAGAAGCATGGTTTCCAAGGACAGCCAAATAATTTTAGCACTTGAGGCAAAAAAATTGCACAGGCTTTCCCCCAGGCATTGTAATAAGACAGTATCTGTTGCTATTTTACAATACCCTATTTGATGTAGCTCTACATTCTACCCACTGACAGAGGTGACCATGACATCTATTTGGCCCTTTTCTTGTCATGGGTATTCAACAAGGCATTTGCTTCTGTGGTTTAATATTGTACTTCCATACCTGTGAGTAGTTACTAAGGCAAACTGAGAGGTGACCAAATATATCCTGCCAGACAAATGTCAACACTTATTCCATGTTAATAAGCAAAGTAATTGTTGGTTGTTTTCCAACTGGCAGGCAAGACTTGATAAGGATGAATGAATGAATGAATGAATGAATGAATGAATGAATGAATGAATGAATGAATGAATGAATGAATGAATGAATGGGAAGCAATCATTTTCTTTCATTTGGTCCATAATCAAACTGTAAGTCATAAGCCTTATTGCTGTGGCAGAATAGAGCTAAGCAACTGGGCTGCAAAATTATGCTAGTATACTTACCTGACAGTTACTTAGCAGTGTTGCTGTGAGGGAAGATGCCCTAGTTATGTATGACTGCACTAAGCATTTTCTTATAAGAAGCTCACTTATAAGAAATTAATGTTTATGCTTAAATCTTAAGAACGATGTTTTAACATAATATTTTCATCCTTCTTCACTGATTTTGGGTTCTGGATATAGAAGTTAGGGATTTCTGTAGAGGTACCAATAGCAAGTGATCATTTTAATTTTCCACAACAACTCTCTCATCTTGCATTGCTCTGAGACATTATGAACCATTTAATTGAATAGCAGGATATTAATTTTCTACAATAGTTCCAGATTGAAAGATTTAGCAAAAACCCTGGTTGGAATTAAACTTGTCCCTTATAACTGCTGCCTTCAAATAATCTCATGACCAGAAGCACCATTTTTAGATATCATCTCACATTTGGTATTTTGTAGGTTCAGTATTACCTTTATTTTAGCTTACTTAGCCTCAATAGACTAATTTTCTAATTCTGCTAATTTTCCTAAAACATTTTTATATGAAGCATGGATTCTAAAGATATATTCCAAAAGCATGGAAATATTATGACATTCATTATTACATGTTTCAGTATCTGCTACATATTGTTTTATGTTTGCTATCAGATTGCTATGGGATTGCCTTCAAGCAGTGCTGGGGCTTAGTGAAAAACTGAACCAAACAAATTAATAAAACCAGCTATGGGGCTTAGTGAAAAACTGAACCAAACAAATTAATAAAACCAGCTATTTCCTGGTGCAAAACAGCAATAACAAAATAATTGAAAGATTGATTCTTGGTAGGGTTATTGCCCTGGACTCTTCAGAATAAGCAGAGAAGAAACCATATGAATCTAAAGGAAAAAAACTTGTCTCAAAAAACATTCAGCCTAAAAGTGTCTCATGATCTTTCTTTTCAAAGGAAACCAAACCAAAATAAATATTGTGTTTGTTGCACTCCTCCAAGAGAAAGAAAATTCATAACAATATAGTCTAACCTTGAATACCTTTTTCACCAGATTGTTTCCATATTTAGATGTGGCAAGTTAGGAGTTGTGGGGTGGGTATCCTTTTGAAGCTATGAATCAGCACTCCTTATTTTAACAAAATGGGAAAGCTTGTTCAAGAAATGCGTTTTGAAGGCCAAGAACATCACATAAACCATTGTTACCATAATCATATTTCAATCATTTCAAGTTATAAATTTGAGCACTACATAAATAAATATAGTGATTACTTTGCCTATAGTCCAACCTTTTCCTTTAGATCTATCCACATTTATTTTTTTTATTTTTTTTAATGAATGTCTAAATCGTTCATGCACAGGCATCCACTCACACATTTGTTTTATAATATTTACCACACTGGAAAGTGAGAAAATTGAATTCAGGAAAATGAACCTTAAAATATAAAATATTCTAATCATGTATGCACAGAGGTTTTATTCAGAAGGTCTGATAAATATGCAGGGATTATGGAAGAATTCACAGGCACAATTACTGGTTCTTTGCCTTTACATTTGCACAGCACTCTATTCTAATCTTCTTTGGATGTAGCCTCCTTCCGAAGGGAAGGGAGGGGAGGGGAGGGGAGGGGAGGAGAGGAGAGGAGAGGAGAGGAGAGGAGAGGAGAGGAGAGGAGAGGAGAGGAGAGGAAAGGAAAGGAAAGGAAAGGAAAGGAAAGGAAAGGAAAGGAAAGGAAAGGAAAGGAAAGGAAAGGAAAGGAAAGGAAAGGAAAGGAAAGGAAAGGATGATCCACACATATAGCACTTTTTCTTCAGGCGATATTGTTGTCCAAATTAAATTTGGAAACTAAATTCCAAGCCTCAGGGACCATTCCCAAGATAAGTCAGAATCCATTTTGAAAAGGAAGAACCTGAAGGTTTTGAGGAAATGAACTTTAATTCTAAGAATGGACACTGGAGCTTCATTTATACATTCATTTATACATTCATTTATTATAAAATTCACTAGACCAGCAAGTCTTAAAGTGTGGTCTGAGGATCCCTGGGATTCCTGAGATCCTTTCAGGGGATCCATCAAGTCATTTAAATAAATATTGATACGGTCAATTGACTAATAAAGTATATTGTATCTTACTAAATATTTTAAAATTTCTCAGTTTTAATTTTAATACATTAATAATGATAAACCAAAAGTCTTTTAGATTCTCAATTATTTTTAAGAACGTAAAGAAGTCCTGAGCTTTTTATGTTATTGTTATTTTTGGTACAGGTTTCTATGGGTCCATGAAATGAATAACCAGTGTTTAAAAATCATCACAAGGCCCTGATAATAAAAGAATGGAAGAGTGCTTAACCCTTTTCCAGAAACAAAATATTCTACATTTATTGCTTTACTAGCATTAGCTCTAATCTTCCACAGTTCACTATCATAATCCATTCTCTAGTTATATATGGTAAGCTTTGCTATAGAAAAGATAGCCTTACTAAAGAGTAGGTTCAGGGGATATGTTTGCTTTATGTATTTTCTTTTTGAAATATCTTCTATTTTGAAACTGAGTAATTAAAAAGTTCTGAAAAAGCATCTATATATACCAGTGATGGCGAACCTATGGCACGCGTGCCAGAGGTGGCACTCAGAGCCCTCTCTGTGGGCACACACACCACCACTGCCAGCAGCTTGTGCAGGTCCATTAGGCCGCCGCCGCTGCCCGGAGTGGCAGCCTCACCCAGCACAAAGGAGGTGAAGCGGCCAGCTAGCAAGCTCGAGTAGAGATGGTAGAGCACGCCCACACCCAGCAAGCCAAAGGCCACCCCGAGCAGGGAAAGCTGGATCGCCATCAGCGCCATGGCCCCCCAGTCCCAGCTAGGATTGTGTTCCTCCTCCAATCTATGCTGGGCCTCCTGCCCACTGTCCCACCTACCAGAGACCCCCTGGATCTCACTCAATGCTGCCCGGCCCCCACAGGCATCCCCCCATGAGCAACATCAAGGTGGCCATGCCCACTCCAGCCACGCTCACCCAGTCTGCCGTGACAACCGCAGCCATGCCCACCCAGTGGGCCACACCCACCCAGTGGGCCACGCCCCCATGCCCCCCCTGAGGGCACCACAATGCTGATGCGGCCCTGGCACTTTGCAATAAATAAGTGGGTTTTGGGTTGTGGTTTGGGCACTCGGTCTCTAAAAGGTTCGCCATCACTGATATATACTATAACCAAATACTTCAGGACTAGATGAAAACTTTGGTTGTGATCCCAAAATTCCCTTGTAAGGGAAGCTTGTGGTCTTGTAGAAACTTCTGGACAGATTTGTATTCTTCATTATTAGTTATCATTGAAGAGTATCTGGGGAGCCAGAGGATGTCTCCCCCTCATACAATTGAACTATATATATAGGAACATACCTCATTCTGTGAATAATAAATATAACAATCTGGTTTGGTGTGATTTTAAAAAAAATGTGACCACTGGATGAAAAGTAGAATGCAGGTCTAATAAATAACAATAACAACATGCTTGTCTAAGAGCCTAGCTTAGCAAAGCTTTTTAGTTTGTGCAAAATTGCATCTACAATTTGTGTGTCAGGCATCCCCACAGTCACACCAAGCACTTAGAATCTATATGATCCAACATTACAGCAGAAATAGATACAAATATACTATTACCAGTAACTGATTTTATAAACTGAGGTTGTTGAATGACATATTGAGAAAAATAAATCAAAATACAGAAAGTTTCTACTGAAATAAATTATTCTGTAATTTAAAATGCCAGATAAATAGAATTGACAAAAAATAATAAAGAATACCATACTGAAGTAGGTTTTGAGGGCTACTTTATATATTATATTAATGTTTGTATTGAGGAAAGTTAGTGTTACACTTGCAGGCTAAGCATCCAAAGGATTCCCTATTTCCAGATCAACCTGGCTGACTCTACATAACAGCAGAACTCATATTTTGCTAAGTTCAGGACCTGGCATTTACAGAGCAGAGCTGGAACTATAGCTGTTATGGTAAGGGGTTCTGAAAAATACATGTTATTATCCAAATTGGAAGAATGTGGGGATTGAATTCTGTACAAATAAATTCCAGAACATTAATGTACTTGGAGAACAGACTGGGAGGAATTAATCAGTTTGAATTTTAATTTCAACTTACCCAATTTCACAGTTTTGAACATGTGGTCACACATATATTTCAGAAGTCACACCTCCAAGTTTATGTTCCTGTTCTCTATTTAAAGATAAATTTACACTTTACATTTTGCATGTATATTTTACTTTAGTTTATCTATTTGTTTGTTTGTTTGTTTATTGGCGCTAAACATATCAACACCCATTCCTCCTCCTGTTTTCTTCACAACAACAGTCCTGTGAGGTGAGCTAAGAGTGACTGGCCCAAAGTCACCCAGCTGGCTTTCATGGCTAAGGTGGGACTTGAACTCATGGTCTTCTGCTTTCTTATTAACTGAATTTAACATTAGTAAATTAGTAAATTAAATTATGTTTAATTAATTAAATACAGACATGAGAATGAAATATACTTTTTGTCCCCACTCGCTATATTTTGAATAGCATGTCTGCAGGTATTATTTCAGCTCAAAATGTTACCCTCAGATCATTTTCCCCATTCACATTTTATAATACAGTTTATTATCAGATACTCTGGACACATCCTTCCAGAAGCCTGAAATGCCTGAGATGGAACAAGAAATGAATAACATGTCTGCATAATGAGCGGGTAGAATAAAGAGGTCACAGGTAGAATAAAGAGGTCACCTCCAGAAGCGGTGAATGTTCCAACACTGGAAGTTTTTAAGAAGAGACTGGACAGCCATTTGTCTGAAATGGTATAGGGTTTCCTGCCTGAGCAGGGGGTTGGACTAGATGACCTCCAAGGTCCCTTCCAACTTTATTATTATTATTATTATTATTATTATTATTATTATTATTATTATTATTATTATTGTTGTTGTTGTTGTTGTTGTTGTTGTTGTTGTTGTTGTTGTTGTTGTTATTGTTGTTATTGTTGTTATTATTATTATTTGATCGAGAAGAGACAGACAGCTGGCTTGGTTACGGAACAATAGTGTGTCCATGGTGGGTAGACACAAGAAGGTGCTAATGAAGAAAGGGATATCAATATCATGACATAAAGCTGTGACTTATATAACTGCATCAAACATTGAGATGTATGTATGTAACGGTGGCACTTGCATGATGATGTCACTGTTCATGTGTCTTTTGGGAGGCATCTCTCTTTGTGTGATTCAATGACCTGGGCACTGCTTCTAGAAAACACCTACTGTTTGATATTTTGCTGAGGTGAGATTTTAATTTTGGTGATAATTCTTAATTTGTGAGGTGTTGTTTTATTGAAGAATGTGGATATTGTGTTGTTGTTTTTTTAATCATAAACTATGCAGAGGTATTGGGATTAGGTAATATATAAATCTATATAATTAATAAATAAATATGTTATGTCTTGTACAAAGTTTGAATGAGCACAGCTTAGTAGTCCATTAAAATCTCCAGTGTAACTCAACGTGGCCCAGTTTACCATCCTCATTAAGTAACAAAAATTGACCCAGTGCCTCAAAAGAAAGGAGAGTAAAAAAGCCAAGATGGATCCCGCAACTTTTCAACTGAAATACCATCTTTTTTTTTAACAAGTGTCCCATACATATAAAAAAGGGGAAGAATTCAATCTCATGATTACCATCTTTGTTTTTTGATCCCTCCCAAAGATGTCCCTGTTCATTGCTATATTTCAGATGCCTACTGAGTCTCCATAGCTACTTGAAGAACATAAGGATATCAGGAATATTTTATACTTAACAGTAGAAACTCCTCCCGTCAACAGAAAATTTTAAGGCAGAGATATGCACAACGTTTCTGGCCTTTGGATGTCAAGCTAAAACTCATCATACCCAAAAGCAGCAGATGGGGATTAGGACAAAAAAAAAATCCTTTTAATTTCCTTCTCTTTTCATTTAAAGTATAAAACAAAAAGAAACAACTTGAGAGAGAAATCTCAAAACCATTCCACAAATGCTATACGGTCTCTAGCAAGAAGCCACAAACTCAGTCTTTATTGTAGGACTACCACAACTCCCATTTCTGTTTATTGTTCTAATTAATTCCTCTGATATAACTATTTAATAAAAATATATGGCACAATTTAATTGGCTTATGTAAGGAGCTGTGGGACATCACTCTGTTTCTGCTTCTAAACAAAAGAATATATTTAAATCATCTGTAATTCTAACTACAAAGTATTAAAAGTAAGCTGTGCTGAAATCCACGTAGTGTGTTTCCGTGGAACAGAGAAAGTTAACCATTTAGTGTCAACTATGTATAATGTACATACTGATACAGTTTAATTTCACAATCTACTTTTAATAAACCATGATAGTTTCAGGATTGGAATATTTTTACCTGGGAAGAGTCAAGATGTTTGATTTCCTCCTTGATTTTCTCTATAGATACTGAAGACTTCCATGTAGCACTAAATTCATAGTATGTGAATCTTATATACTGCTCTTTACTGTCGTGGTAAGACCACACTTGGAATACTGCATCCAGTTCTGGTCATCATGATACAAAAAAGATATTGAGACTCTAGAAAGATTGCAAAGAGCAACAAAGATGATTAGAGGTCTGGAGGCTAAAACATATGATGAACAGGATATGTATAATTTAATAAAGAGAAGGACTAAGGGTGACATGATAGTAGTCTTCCAATATTTGAGAGGCTGTCACAAAGAAGAGGGGGATTATCTATTTTCCAAAGCACCCGAGCGAAAGACAAGAAGTAATAGCTGGAAATTGGGTTCCACACAACTTCAAATAAATTTTCTCTATATCCATCTATTTTAAAGCTACATAGGCTGAGGCAGAGTGGTAAATGTTAAAAGGATATTATGCAGATAGATTAGGAAAAGGAATGTACCTGAAACTTTGGGCGACTTCCTTGGCAAAGAGAGAAGCACATATTTTCTAGTGGATGTCTATGGAAATTCACAGTCATCCAGGTTATGGTTTGCAAAGGTGCTTTTCAAAAAGCAACTGGACTTTCTTAGTTTTTTTTTTTCCCCTTGAAAACATTTAGCTTCTCATCCAAGAAGCTTCTTTAGTTCTCCAGAACTAAAGTGAAATGTTTTCAAGGGGAAAAAAAAACTCAAGAAAGTCCAGTTGCCTTTTGAAAAGCACCTTTGGGACATTTCTAGTGGACGGTTCTTCATCTCTTCCATACCAATGAGGCTGATCTTTGCTTTGCTTTCTTGTTAGGATACACGTTCTACTGGCTGTCCAGAAATTAGTCATGGAGATGGCCATAAGATTCATCTCAGACTCTACACTGTTTCAGCTGTCTTTTTTTAGCTAAAGCAATTGTGTTTTGCAATGTAAAACTATTTTGTGTATGTTACAAATTATAACCGGTTCAATGTAACATCTGCCTACTTCTATTGCATATATCCATTAGAGTCTTCATTTTAGTTCTTAGGGGGGGAAATGAATGCCATAAAATATTAAAATCTAGATCAAGATGCATACTCATTTATTGTAGCTGTTTTTCAAGAGGAGAAATTATTCAACATTACCAAAACTGTTTAAAAATCAGCAGTTACTATATATTATGATTGTTAAGAGTGCAGTGGATTTATAGTCTAACTATATAGGTGGAAAAACAAAGCTGGTGAATTTAGCCTTATTTCTCCTAAACATTTAACCCCTTGAAAACCTACCTGTGAATCATTATAAATTATCACTTGAGTTATTTGTAAGGCACTAGCAATTAAAAGAGCAAAATATGGGCATTAGGATCATTACCTGTGGGAGAGACCAATCTACAATGCTGCCATTTAGCCATCATCTGCAGACTGTTCAAAGAACATCTGAATTGGAAAGCCTACTTTTGGGCTGTAGGCCATTCCTATGGATCAGGACCCTATTTACATAGACTTAGAACTTGCATAATTAGCATTACAAACCATAAGGGCAGACTACATCAATAGAGCAGACCTCTCTATGTAGCTTTGTTTGGCATACTCCACCAGTACATGGAAGCTGGGGACAACTTTTGTCCCCATCATTGACATTCCATGAAGGATCATACTTGACTAAAATTCTTATTATAGAGCATGCATGAAGCCTGATCTCAGACATGTTTACTCAGAAGTCTTCCATAGAGATTAATGGAGTTTATTTATATTTTAAGCAGCAAACTCAAGGCTATTTCTTGGAAATTATTCTCAGTTAATTCTTACATTCAGCAACAAGGATGCTTATTGTAGGCCTATTAATCTATTCTTTTTCTTCTCGTGAACCATTTCCTATACTGGTAACACTGGAAAAGTCACACTGAAACAAAATGGAATCATTCAACAGGTCTGGAATAATAACTTTTTATTTCAGTAGAATTTGTTCAAGATAATTTCCTGAATTATGTTCTCTATCATTTAACATTAATTTTTTTAAAAAAACTAAAAGCATATTATAAATCAAGGGCATTCTGCTATTGTCCAGTGGGATCTTGGAACTGAATGCAACATTCAGTACAATCTCAGCTTCTAACAGTGTTTCATATAGTAATCTCTAACTCTTACAGCTGCTGGAGCAATTCTGGTTTGTCCTTACAACTAGAGGGCACAGTTATTCAAATTTAAATATACCCAGGAGCTGTGTAGTTAGCTTAAAAGTGAAAGCATCACTTCCAATCTCTACCTCTGACAAATGAAAGAGGAATGTGTCAGGTTGAAATATCTGCAAGCTCTTTCTCACACTGCAAAACTCTTTTTCCATTAAAATGAAACTGTGCCATTAGACTGATTAATTATGTCCAACAGACATACTCTGGGAAGGCAATTGAAAAGAAATTTAAGGCATGTTTAAAAACTGCACAAAGACTGAGAGAGGGGATGGGGGGGAGGGATGGATGGATGGATGGATGGATGGAGACAGGGGGGGAGAGAGATCTGTAACTATAATCCTAAATAATAATTCTCTAATCAGGGTTTCAAGGATTCTATTAGCAGGGTAAAAAAGAAGTGAATCTTATATATAAGTTAAGAATTCTATCAAATCTAAATCTAACATGGAACATGATAGTACAGTTGAGCCAAATTCAGAACACAATCCTAAATTTAGATGACCCACAATAAGCTTGAGCTGGACTTTTAGAGAATCAAGTAACTAGAGCCTACAGCTGGCTGTAATTTGATTTAAAGGAAATGGAAAATCTCTCATTAGACATTGCTCTTGTCTACCTTCATTATACACTGGAACATGTAAGTACATTTGATCATAGAGCTAAATAAATAATTACCTAGGAGACAATTCCAAACACAACTAACATGAGGCACTCACAGAATAATCTAAATTAATCTTCCCTGATTTTCCTAGAAAATGGATAATCCATAAAGGTATTTAAAGTCCATGCCCATTTTGATCGGTCACTCTGTGGGTTCAGGTGTCAGACAAGGGATATAACTAGGTCACATTCCATCATCTTTTCCTGCTTCCTATTGAGGTAAACATTGTTTTCTAAAAGTGCAGAGTATCATTCAGAGAGTATTCTAATGTGTGGCTGGCTAGAATCCAAATTGCTGTAACAAAACAATTAGCTACCACACTCTCTTAAGCACAACAGATATCCATGCAAATTGCTGTTTGACTCAACAAAGTCCTGATCACAATCTGCAGTGTCACATAGGAACATGAAGTAGGAGCATAGCTGATGTATCTATATCTTAGCCCATGGCCTAAATCAGGGGTAGGCAACCTTGGCTCTTTTATGACTCGTGGACTTCAACTCCCAGAATTCCTGAGCCAGCATGGCTCACGAGTCATAAAAGAGCCAAGGTTGCCTACCCCTGGTCTAAATCATGGCCATTTGCAGTGGGGAACCCTATTGAATTGGGTCACAAAAACATTGTAATCCAAAATTCTATTGGTTTCTATTTGTGTGTAAGATGGCAAAGTCCACGTAAGCAAATAAATGTTTTTATTTTTACTTTTACAGAAGAGAACCTGAAAGCTCTACATAAGCAGAAGTTGATTAAAGTCATTTATTTTTACCTTTGATTGAATACCCTATGTAAGACATTTAATAAGTGGAGTTAGTTCTGTTATTCCATAACTGTCTAGAACAGTGTTTCTCAATGTTGGCGACTTTAAGATGTGTGGACTATAACTCCCAGAATTCCCTACCCAGCATGACTAGCTGGGGAATTCTGGGATTTAAAGTCCACACATCTTAATCCTCCAAGGTTGAGAAACACTGGTCTATAATATATGGGAAACAAGACTTTAAAAATTATGCATCCCAAAGATAAAAAGCAACTATAGTTTCCAAATGTATATGACTCACTATCCAGTATATATCCAATCAAATTTTAAGTCCAAAGAGTCGTTTACCCACACTTCCTGCTAATATGTTCTAGTTTGTCACACCTTCCTTTCTGTTAGAGGATGTTTACATTCTTGCACTCCTGGTTAGTCAAAAGAGTATCTAAGAACCTTCCATCCCATGTCAGAGAACTGAGAAATGTGGATTTTTACCATGAAGACAGCATGCATGTATATGTATTTATGTGTATGTATGCATATGAATATATGTGTGTTCGTGTGTAATCTATAGTCTGAGGAAGTTTTCCTTAATGAACTGGACAATGCTGCATTGTGAGTCATTTACCACTAGATTCCTGAATCAGTCAAGGCATTAACTAAACAGTCTACAAGGACCAGGGAGTCAGTTTGGTGCAGTGGTCAAGGCACCACATGCAAGATTCCGATACCGTGAGCTCTGCCTTGGGAACAAAGCTAACTGGATGTCCTTGGGCCAATCTCTCTCTCAGCCATAGGAAAGAGCCAATGACAACCACTTAAAAGAAAACTTGTCAATAAAACTGCAGGGACTAATACAGGCAGTTGCCAAGAGTCAACACTGACTCAAAGCCTACCCCCACCCCTGCCATAAGGAACAGCTATGATTTTATATGGAAAAAAATTCTCTGCTCAGCAAAAATAAAGGTAAGGTTTTCCCTGTCTAGTCATGTCCGATTTGGCAGTGCTCCTCTCTGCTTCTTAGCTACGGGAGCCAGCATTGTCAGAAGACATTTCCATGGTTCCAGGGCCAGCATGACTATATGCCGAAGCGCATGGAATGCTGTTAACTTCCCACCAAAGTGGTACCTATTTATGTACTCACATTTGCATGCTTTCAAATTGCTAGTGGGCAGGATCTGGGGCAAGGATGGGAGCTCACCCTGTCACACAATGTCTTTAACCACTGAGCCATTGTGCTCCACACAGCAAAAATAATTCACTGCTAAATTGTTTATATCCAAAGTCACTAAAGTATTTTATATTTTATATATTTCTATCTATATGTACATTTGGTATATGTGTATACCGAATGTCAAGGAAAGTCTGAATTTATATGACTACATGCAGCTTAAATGAACTTGCTCCAGCAAAGGGCCCCCCTGGTTCATTGGGACTACCTTTCCCAAAATTCCCAGTATATGTCACTAGCTGAACCTTTTAGTCCCCTTTCAAACATATCTAAAGGAATTGGAGAATGGTGGCTTGAGTTAGTCTGCCAAAACTATTTTTAATGTTATTGTATATTTCTTATCTCATGTGGATTACTTAGATTTTTCCACTGGGAGAGGGAGAAATAATTCTTCTCCCCTCCTACACATGCACACATATTCAGCTACAGTTATTAGCAATGACTCTTAACACAGAAAGAATAACTTTATCAAGAAAGGGCTTGGGGGAAAAAGGCATTTCCATTTCAAAGTGCTCTAGCAATTTGTTTTCTATATTAAGGATACATTACTCATCATTAAAGGTTATTCATTAAATACAGTTATGCAACTGGTGTGGGAGAGAGAATCAGTTTTATGATTTACACCTTTAAAATAAGCGAGTTAGAAGTGTCACATTTTCTTCAAGCTTGCAAATATGTTTATATACTTTGAAAACTTTAGTACCTGGCAATAAGCAAAGGTCAAAGTAAAATATTCGCCTCTTCCACTGCATTTGTTCTTCAAATGTTAAATGAAAAACCACAAAAATAAAACTGTATCACCATAGATAGGTTGAAATGGGAATGAAAAATGGCTGTTCAGAATTTGGTTAATGAGAAGAAGCCTGATGGGAAAGCAGATGGATAGTTCATTTGAGCTAATAGAGCTGGACTGCAAAATATTAAATAACCACTAAATGGCAGTTGAGTTAGAGTTTTGTCTAATAGTTCTCTGGATTTTTACAGTTTAGATCTGGTCTTCCTAATGCCAACTCCCAATATCATTAACTATGAAATTCTCAACTTCTCAGAATCAATTACCTTTATTAACAAAATTGAGATTGTTTCTCATTTCTTCAAACTAATTAACAGAATACAGGTTGACAATTTTATTTTTACTATGCTACCCACAGTTATGAGAACAGAAACACATGGAACTCTGCATTGAGCATCATTTATGTACTTCACTTTTTCCACAATAGCTTTTGTTAATCATTGAAAAAGGCTACAGAATTTGTCAACTAACTTTCAGAACTGGAACAAGTTCAAAAACTTAGTAGAATATGTGTAATAACCTTCCAAACTAATGCAACTACACTTCCCAGAATTTCCAAGCCAACATGGCCTAATGATTATCAAGGAAAATAATTAGATGAGTGCAACTATGCAAGGCTTTTATATTTCATTAATGTGAGAAGGGAAGGGAAGGGAAGGGGAGGGGAGGGAAGGGGAGGGAAGGGAAGGAGAGGAGAGGAGGAGGAAAGGGATGGGAAGAGAAACATTCACTAGCTACAGTTTCTGTGATCATTCATTTATTTCCTTATTTCATATATTTTAAAAAAAAAATGCAAATCCAGGATGGATAACATTACCTAGCCTGGTAATGAAATGTTCGGAAACCAATCCATAAGCTCAGAGAATGAACCTTCACCCTCATGGATAACTTTTTTTGAAGACAACAAAAAGGTAAGAAGACAATATCAAGGTAAGATCAATTGACTCAGACATATTATAGAATTAAGGCATTTTAAATTCTGAAGCATTCGTGGTTCGTAATAGGTTTCTCTGAGAAATCTGCAAGTTATTTCAATATATCTGGAAAAGATGAAATTGGAGAAGACTAGTTTAAATTGTTAAGCCAAATGACAACTGGAATAAGTGTCTCATGTACCAACTAATTTAGTGTTTGTTAAGACAAAATATATGAAAAGTCATGATTTAGATTAATTTAAAAAATGATTTACAGTACTATTTCAAGACTGAACCTCAGGCATATATATATCAGCTTCCGTTTGCATTTCAGTCAATGAAAGAAAGGGCTGTTCCTGCAGATTATTTGCTTCAAATTGAGAAATTGCAAAGTCCACTTAGTTATCAAGTCATCTCACTAGGATATTAATAGATATTAATAAATAATTCCAATGCTTATTATACAATATTTACTTCTTTTTAGTTGACATTAACTAAGCTCTATTTGAGATCTATGTTGATAAAGTAATTATTAAGAAACAAACATATATTCAATTTGAACTTGCCTGCAAATGAATGAAAAACCAAAAATATATGTATGTTACGGAATTTTAAATGTCTCATTACTCATTACCTCTGAAAAAATCCTTCTATAAATATGCCACTAGGGGCATATACTTAAAAGGGAGCTAAAGAAATAGCCTAATTGCCAAAAACAGCAAAATGGGTATATAAATTTAATAGTAAATAAAAATACATTTAAAAAAGCTTACAGTTAAACAGTGGCAGAAATTGTTGTCTTACAGTCTTTCTGTACAGATCTCACTAAAGTTATCCAAAACATTGTAAATAATTAACAAATATTAGAAAAGGAGTGTAGCGGGGCTGGCTGAAAGGCTTTGCGGGAGCCTGCCCGAGGAGAGGGAAGCTCGGACAGCTGCTGCCAGTTTTGGGCGCAGCGGGCATGGATCGGGCGGACGGAAAGAAAAAAGAGGAAAGAAAGGGGGGGTTGCTGTTGCTGTTGTTGGGGAGAGACCAGGTGAAGCTGAAGAGGGATTTGAGGTTTTAGCTGATCCCTTTCTCAGAAGGCGAGGGAAGGAGAGAGTGAGAGAGAGTGAGAAGGTGGAATTTTATTGCTTCTTTTGCAGGGGGGGATATCCTGAGTGGAGGCAAGAAAGACAGTGAGAAGAGAGAAAGTTGCTGGGGTTACTAAATTCAGTTTTTAACAATAAAGGGGGGAGGGGTTTTGACATCCACGAGACCTGAGACTGCGAGCGATGACAGAAGAGAAGGAGAGGCTGGTCGCTATTGCTTTGGAGACCAGCGGCCATCCAAACTTTGATTACTGTTACTTATGCAAGTTATAGACATTGTGGAGAGTTGCCCTCACGGGACGAGCTGTTACTGCAGAGCACTGACTACCTTCGTTTGTGTTTCCATTGCTGCCTGGAGCCGGGGTTTTCCCCATCCCCTTGTTTCCAAACGGTCGCTGTAAAATCATTGACTATTGCTGCTACGACTGCCTGGGGCTGTTAAACAACGCCACGCATTGACTATCTGGGCTAGGGGCTGGTCTTCTTTGTTCCTGAAAGCCCCTCCCCCTTGACGATGAGAATCTGCCACCTCCTCACTTCGAGTGAGCTCCTGCTGGAAAAGACACTTTATTAACACCTTGAGAGGGTAGCTGCAGAGTGCAACAGAAGGGAGCGGAGCTGGGAGGGCCTGGGCTTTGGCAGCCTCTGAGGGGGTAACACAAGAGGAGCAAGCCACAAATGGTTCTTAAATTTATTAGGTATCACAAACAGCAGCAAGTTTACATAGTGTATTATCGGATAGTTATTGGATTAATTAATATTAATCATTTGGAAGGAACTTTATCATAGGCATCTGGAAAGAAGGGGACCACAAGGGGGCATAATAAGTGAAATATGTATATGTATGTATGTATGTATGTATGTATACATACACACACCATATATTTTGAATTCAAAAGTCTGATGCAAGTACAAAGGTCCCTCTGTGAGGGAAGTTTCTGAATTTGATGGAAGGAAGAAAGGAAGGAAGGAAGGAAGGAAGGAAGGAAGGAAGGAAGGAAGGAAGGAAGGAAGGAAGGAAGGAAGGAAGGAAGGAAGGAAGGAAGGAAGGAAGGAAGGAAGGAAGGGGTTTTCATAGAGTGTAGTCAAAAAGTCAAGATGGTCACTGTGATGGTAGAACTGCCACCCAGTTTTTATGTGTTTTGCATAGTATATTGATTTTTTTTAAAATTGTACTGCTAATTCATGTTTACACCAGGCTGAAGAACAGCTACAGGATCAACTTTATCTATCCAACTATTGATACTGAGATTGGTTGGATTTTTGCAGCCTAGATTGGGTAGGCTTATATTAGCATGAATGTTTTTATGAAGATCAAACTTAACTTTGTAGTAGTTAAGTCTGATCTTCATAAAGTAAGTAAGTAACTTAAGTAGTACTCCCTGGAGCCTTTCTTTTTGATCAGGTTACTTTAAATTGGCTACAGCTTGTGGGTTCATGTTCAGTATCTTCTAATACAGTACTGAGAATGCTTTTTGTGGCACTACATATTACATAATTTTTGCTACCAATGATAATTCACCAAGGCATAGCAGTAATCATCATAACTTAAACATTGTAATCTGTATTATTGACTTCTGATTCTCTTTGGCCACAGACTTTTCTGCAGTAAACAGCACAAGAGATTTGCAGTTTGATGTGCTATTAATGTTGGGATTTTTTTGGTGGGCTTATGATCACGTATGGACTTTTTAAAAGTTTTGATTTTATCACAAACCCATTTGGCAATTGGGTTAATACTTTAAGTGCTGCATTCTCTTGCTTAAGGGTAAGTGTCTGTACAAAATAGCTTTTACCTCCATTTAATGCTTGTTCGTGCCCCCCCCCAAAAAAAGTTGACAGAACTTATGCTGTAGCTCATGGGAAATTCCTTTGTTTAATTGCAGACTTCTAAAGCAATATGATATTGATGTCATTGGATCATTGCTGCCTGCCTGGATTTTAAAGTTTTCTAAACCTCGTTTTTATACAATAGGGGAAAAGAACCCACCAAGAATCTTATTCTCTTGACATTTGTCTAATTCAGCAAATATTGACGTGTGTTTTGTACTAAACATGACTTCATCTCACAGCTGCCATCCAAATAAGCCAGTTATGTGGGCAGATCCTCAGTCAGCATAGCAGATTGCATGAAATCCTAGAAATATGAATTAATATTAACTGCTTTACTGTGGAGGCTTCATTTAATTGAGTAAATATGGCAATTACCCTTTCCAAACCACATAGAGTGATGTCAACTTGAGGTTTTTATGGTATATTGCATTTTATACTTTAGGAAGCCTCATTTCGGCTGACTAGACAATGAAGTATTACAAAATCTCTTTTTAAAAAGATTTTAGATTATTGAACACTTTTGTATGTACATATACATAGGCAGATATATTTTTAAAAAGGGAAATTTACAAAGATTGAGAATGTATGTACATTCACATTTTTGTGAAGTTATCCATTTGGAAATGCTACAAATGTAAACACCAATATTTTATTATGTTTAAGATCAGACTGTTTGACTTCTGCACTAATCAAAGGCTTGGACTTGATGGCTTAGATAATCTCTTCCAATTCTATGATTCCATGGTTTTCACTCCTCATCAAACTTCCTGGAACTACTGCATAGGCCAGGGGTCTTCAAACTTGGCCCTTTTATGACTTGTGGACTTCAACTCCCAGAATTCCTCAGCCAGGCACGCTGGCTGATGAATTCTGGGAGTTGAAGTCCACAAGTCATAAAAGGGCCAAGTTTGAAGACCCCTGGCATAGGCTTTCACCAATGTGCCTTGTGAAAAATGTGCATGGTCACAACCAACATGGCAATCATTTTCTCAAAGTGTCATACTACATTCTCAGCATTTGAAATGTGTCCACTAACCCCAGAGGATTGAACCATGGAAATGATGTACACAGATAAATCTTAATACAAATTGCTTTCAATCGCCATTCACAGATTGGTCAAACCTGATGCAGTATAGGGCTTAGCAATGCAGCAACACCAGAAACTAACCATGCTGCAGCTAAGCAACTACATTCAGAAAAAAACAAGCACATTCCAAACAGTTCAATAAGCAGAATTTTTAATTAAGTTTCCAAAGGACACTATTGTACCTTTTGATTCCTTTTAGGGCAGCTGAATGACACTGAATACAAACATATCACTCAATGCCATCTTAATAGCCAACAAACGAGTGAGCTGAGCCATCCTGTTGGTAAAATAACAAAGAGGTCTAAATTCTTCAACCTATGAAAGGTCAAGTCTTAGAAATGTAAATTCAGAGAGCCTACATTTCATGGAACACAGAAGCATAATGAACTGATCAATACGTGAGCAAAAAGGAACACAGTCTGATCAGTAGTTGAAGATGATTCCTAATTCAGCAGTCTCTGACAAATACAAACATTATAAAGTTTGGCTTTACCTTCTTCAAAATGCTATCATCTCCTTCTCTGAAATACCTGGATATAATAATTAAATTAGGAATAGTTGCTAACTATTAACTAACTCAGCCTGATATACAACAGAAGCTGGAATTTCCAATATGGTACACAACGTGCTCAGGGGTACCTTCTTTGTTGCCCATCAGCCTCTTCTATTCCACTTTTGGCATTTTTAAAAATGCACTCACAATGTAGAAAGGAACTGACATGATGAAAAGCAAAACACCAGCTTTCAAAATTATATTTATTCCCAAATACCCTTGGATGACATAGAACCATAGGTGCATTTTTAGGGGGAAAATGCTGACTGACTGATTGGGCATTCCTGATATAAAGTATGTGTGTGTGTATGTCTCTGTGTTTATACAGAGTGTGCCAAAAGCCAGGCTTCATAGATAATTTATTATATAAATTCAATTAAGTGTTTGAATTGGTTGCCATTTTGACATTTCCTTACTTAAACATTTGAACATTTCTAAATACAGTAACATTCTCTCTGAAAAGAATAATAATTAAACATATTGTGATTGACCTATCAGGCCTAATTTTTAATACATCCTGTGTGGGGGTATGGGAGTTTGTCTCCCCATGCATCTATTCAAGTTTGGAGCATAACTGATCATACGGGAATCCCTTGCTCCTGTGTTTGCCATTCCAGAGTAAAAATATTTGATGGAGTAGAGTCCATACTACCTACTACCACCCATAGAAAAACTGGCCAGGGCATTATTTTTATTTTTAAAACATTTTTCTTTTCAAATTGCTAAAGAAAACAACACATGCCACAGTTTAGCAGGTTTTAAAACCGATTCTGATCTGCCTGTAGAAACAGCTACCAGATTCATCCCAGAAAAGGCATCCTTTCACTTCAACACAGATCAAAAATATTCTTCTCTAGCCATTAAAAAAAATAGTTCCACCACATTTGACAATGTGTCTGAAAAAGAATGTTTTCTATATTGAGATCACACAGGGAAAACATTGCATTGTAACCTGTAAACTATTTTCTCCTGTTTAAAGCAGTGTTCAACAACAACAACACCACAAGATTCAAACATAGATTCTGAGTAATTAGATTTACTGCAAGTGAAAAAGGGTTCAGCTACAGAATCTTAGCAACTAAAACCTTCCTTCTCGTTAATCAGGGTTCAGGTGAGGCTTCCTTGATGCCTCTGTTCCTTTTTCTAACAGCATCTTGATGTAATGTAGAATGTGCTGAATACTTACTTCATATCACAAAAATATCAATCTGTTCTCGCTCTGCACTGTTTTGAAAACAGCCATTTCTGTTCCCACACTCAGAAAATTCCATCACATTCCCATAGCAAGGAATTTTTAAGCAGACCTACACTTATCCATCAACTAGGCATCAGTCTTTCTTTCATGCCTAAAACTACTGCCAGTCCCTGAACAAGTGTTTAACTAAATCTCCCACAGCTTTATCTTTCATTCAGCTAATTTCATCCAACCGCAAGAGAGAGAGAGAGAGAGAGAGAGAGAGAGAGAGAGAGAGAGAGAGAGAGAGACTGTGTTATCTGTGATATGTCAGAATATACAAAACAGCATGGAAAACAATAAAATGCCTTCTTTTGTTTTGAATGTGGAACAATTCAAACAATCCATTTTAGTTCAGATATTTTCCAGCTTAGAACTCTTTATTTTGTGTTTCATTTTAGCTATGATTTTAAATATATTCCTGTATTTTGTTTTGTTTTGTTTTGTTTTGTTTTCCTGTTGGAATTGAAGCACCCTTTTTTGATAGAAAAGCAAAAAGGAACCCAAATAATGGAACATTTCACATGGTTATTGTTATTTGTAACTAGTGCTAGGAATAAATCTAATTAATGACACAGAATAAAAATACAGTGGACTATGAGATCTGGTGTCTTTTTTTTGGGGGGGGGAGTTAAATGTTGACAAAAATCCAGATCCAATATTCAAAGAATATATTTAGCTATGCTGGAATAATTCTGCCAGCTAACAGAATATGGCTAGTGAGAGTTTTGTTACAGAAGCCAAACACGATGAACAATTATTTCTATTGTGATGGACTAGCAACAACTGCTTAGAGGCGGGAGGCCAGCTTTGAAGGAGTTATGGATTCCGAATCTAATCACATAGATAAGACCAAAACCTCTTCCCAAAACAGAGAGTTGCTGCCACTTAAAGTAAGCAATTCTATATTTCTTTGCTTATCACAGCATTCCATTTTTTTCCTACAAGGAAAAGCTCAGTCAGAAGAAAAGAGAAGGATTCTATCTCAGATCTCCTGTTCATTAATAATGTGTATAGAACCCCACATATACTGAACAGGATATTAATACTACCAAAGTGCCTACTAACAGCAATCACCATGATGGCTGGATATTTTGCAAGTCAAAAAAATCTAGATGCCACTAGTAGGAGAGCCTGAATTACAGCCTTTGACGTGCATAATCCTATTATTAATTACCACACAACTCCTGATCATCCACTACTAGCTGTATACTACAGATACTCAAAATACTAATCCCAAAAATAAATGTGCATGGGTTTTACACATACAAAGACACATAAACTGACGTAAAAAGCTAATGTATTCTAGTATATTTTGTTTATCAAGTTCCAACTACCTCTTATGTCTTCAGTGTAAATAATAGTTGAGTCAGTCAATAAATCAAATGCTGATTCAGTTTGATTATTGAATTGGATTGGATTATATCAGTGGGTAGTCTGCTTTTTTATTTAGAATTTGCTTATTAAATTAATCAACCATTTATCTACTTTAAAACGGAGAGTTCATTCAGTTTGAACTAATGGAGAATATAGCAGATGATAAAGTCATTCAATCAAGAACTGTGTGAAGCCAGCTTTTGCTTTCAAGAGACAAAATGGGCTCTTCTTAATTTTGTCTGGGAGAGATGATGTTATGTTTAAAGAAAACAGTGAACAGGCTTCCACTGTAGACTAATTATATTTATGAATTATCATGTTGCAATCCTGAACAAAATTACTTGAATCAAAGTACTTGAATCAAAACTACCACTGCAATCAATAAGATTCCCTTCTGAGTACAGTAAACATGATTAGTTTAGGCTACATAACAAATTTACTGTAGCATGATCTTTCCAAAGTAGTAACTTCCTCTGTTAGATGCATACAGAAGATTGGGAAGGGAGAAAATATATTTTCACAACGAGTGCAAATAGTGTGCAGGATTAAGTCAGCAAAGAGGTAATTGGACCCTGATAAATTGAATGAAATGCTGAAGACATCATTCATAATCAACATTTCCAAGCTTTTGTCATTCATTATTTGCAAAATTTCAAAGTACAAATTGTAGCATTTGTGAATCATGGTAATTCATCTCTAGGCAACAGAAGCCTCCTATTTTGTCTTGTGGCACATTATTACACTGCTCCAAATTGCAACAAATCATCAGGAACTTTCACAATTACATAAGTCTTGACACAAACACACTTACAAAGAGGACAAAAGGGTGCAGAAAAATACCAAAATTAAATATTAAAATTGGCCCAAAGACAGGTGTTTATCAAGGCAATTTTAAACAGTTAAGCAAAGATGAGCTAATTTCTTCATTATTTCATACATTTGTCTCAAATATTTCAATACCTACACTGACATTTCAAATAAATTCTTTTTAGAAAGGGCTACATTTCACTGAAGATTTTCATTCTCTTAATAAAGAAGATAGGGTTAGCCAATTCATGGAATGCAGTAATAATTTCAAAAGCCATCCTGATGATACATTTTCTATGGTTCCTAACTTAAAGACAATCCATCTTCTGTAGAGGGTGTCGTTCAAAAACACTGAACTTCATCAATTCTAATCAACATAACCAATAGCAAGGGACTATGAGAGTTGTGGGCTTGAATTTATTGAGGTCATTATATTGCCTATGACGAATTTATTGCAACTTTATTCTCCCTACTGGAAACTGCCTCATGTTCACATTCATCCATTTTAATTTCCTCCTGAATCTACCATCACAACATGATTTTTACTCTTTTGCTTGATTTCCTGTCTTCACCATTTCAGTATTTCTCCTCCACAACCATTTCTGGCAGCTAAAGCCAGCAGCAGCTGTAATGTCTAAGCACACTCATACCAATTATGGAAAATTTTCACACAACCATTAAATGGCTGGCACTGACATCAAAATAATTCAGGAGAGCTAGATAGTATAGCTACTGAAATGATCAGCAGTTCTGTAAAGGCAATTTCAGTAGCATTCTTGTAATGTATAATGTTGAATGTAAGCTATTCTAAAGAAAAATTAAATGAGCAGGAAGAAGGGCAATCATTAGAAACTAGTTGTAGCAAAAATGATTACTGTGGAATTGTAGAGATGAATTGCAGAGGCATTTGTGGAATGAACTTTAGTGGACCAGAATCTATTTCTTCAGATACAGGTTGAAAACTAATGTAAAAAGACAATCTTATAATAAGTAATTGTGATGCTGCTTGTCACATTCTCTCATCTCCAATCTTCTTTCTTTTCATGCAACCTAACACTGAATGAAAGTGGATGCCCATGAATTGAAAAAGATAAAAAATTACAATCCAGGGAAGTGGTAGACGGAGACATAAAAAAAATACTTTTATAAACACAAGCACTAAAATATTAGTTAGATACACAATTAGCAGTATGACTCCTTTTACATAGTTAGATTTCCTCAAGAAAATCTCTAGAGAGCTGTTAGATGAGGAAAACAGTTGCTCTCCATACAAAATCTTGTGTGTATATGTAAACTGCTGCATCTAAGCTTTAAATGATGAACAGAAATAAATGGATGCGACCTTAAACTCTTAGTTGCTATATAATGCCTAAAATACAAATTTTGAAATGAGAAAGGACTATTGACAGAATAATATTAGTCTCGCAATTCAGCTCATAATAAACTATGGCAATCCATAGTCTTTAATTATGTAACCAGACACCTTCATCCATTCAGTTTACACTACATATTTTTATGACTACAGATATTTGCATCTCACATTTCATAAGTGTAAAAACAGGAGGGCGGGGAATGGGGACCATCAAATAAGATAATATTTCTTGGCATTTTTAATCTCCAGTCTGCATCTACAAAATACTGTATGCAAATTCTGCCTTTTTATGCAGAATTGCTAAGGCATTCTTCAAAGTTCAGACAGGCTACTATCTATATTTTTAGCATCTTGAGTTCCTTTTGTTTTCAATAAGGAATAAGATAGTCCCAATCAGAATGAAAACTGCAAAAAACATAAAATAAAGTCCTAATTCTACTAGGAACTCATTTGTAGGGTATATGATTTCATCTGTACATGCACATTTACAAATGACACAACTTTCTGGCACTCCAAACAAGTATATCCTTTCATTTGATCAGGAAAATGAAAAGTACCTTTGGTTTAAATCACTTGTCCATTGCACGTTTCATTAACTTTTGCTTCTCTGTATTGATGGATAATTGTTACTGATTGATTGACATTCTGATTTCATTAGAAGCTGTATTGTTGCGGGAAAAAACAACAAAATCAGGAGAATTCATACGTTTGCATCATGGTCATCTTAATCATTTAAACCTACAATATTGCTATTAAACTGTTAAGTCTAATAGGATTACACTTTTATACATGGATCACTCCATTTTCTTCAATAGGACTATCTTTTTACCAACAAAAAAGACAAAGCCCTTGTAATGTAGATGAAAATTAAAATTTGACAGCCCAGCAGTCATGATCCTATAATATATAAAACCATAACGAGAAGGGAAGAAACATCAAAATCTATAGGTACAATGTAACTAAAAGTAAAATATCTAGGTTGCAATTGTAAACTTTTTCTACAAAGGCCAGTGCAAGCAGCTAAAATAAACAATAGGATAAGGGAGGGCAATCTGGAGGATTGGAAGAGATAGAGTTAATGGAATTATTGGAGAATTTAAATAATGCTTTAATGTATTGAAACTTGTCCTGAAACTTTCTTCCAGTGGACTTTTCTATCAAGAATTGTATGTTTCACAAAATCGCCATTTTTTTGTTCAGAAAAGGATTCTCTGGAACTTAGCTGCACTAGATCCTCAGAAAAACAGGAGTAATACTTTTTTCAGTAGGGCTTACTTTTGAGAAAAAAGAAATAAGATTGTACCATTGTGCATTCATCCTCCATCCATACAGAAAATACAGAAAAAAATAAAACTTATGATTTTAATGTTGCCCTTTCATCCAATTTACTTGGATTTCAGTGTAAATCACTGTGGCTTTGAACTGTCGCACCCTGACTTAATTATAGCCTTTTTTCCCCTTTTACTCCTTGTTCCTTTCCCTACCCCCACTATAGTCAAAATAAAAAAGTGATTTCCAATATAAGAAAACTTCTCTAAAATGCAGTAGTGCCATCACCGAAAGTCGTAAAGAGTACCTCTGTTTACTGAAAACTGTGAGCATACATATAACAAGCAAAGCTACAAAACCAATATTCTACTTACCCACATTTCCTCAACCAGAATGCTTTACCAGATTTTGAACAGAAACTCGACAGATTTCAATTTCTGTAAATGTTAGGCAGCAATTTCTAGTGAAGACTCTGTAGAAAAAAAACCCTCAGGGTACATTCTAATTTTAGAAGAAAAGAGTTAAAAATAATAGTTAATGCAAGCAAGTAAATACACAATGCTTTCCTTACTTTTCTCTGTAATGAACTTGTAATTAAAAATAGTGAGTAAAATAAACTTTATTTTTATTTCCAATTTCCCGCTACCAACATTTTCATTACTGTTATCCTATAAAGAATATGGAATTCATGATTCTGAGGGTTGTTTGTTTGGGGGGTTTAGGTCTGCTTTTTCTCTGTGCCAAGTAAAGAAACATTATTTTTATGCATTGTTAATATTTTCATAGATGTTATTTCAAACATTGCGCAAAGCCTTAAACTTGTTCGCTAATCCAGAGCATTTAGAAGATTTCTTTCTGGTTCTCTCTACATTCACATTTCATTGTTTAGAATAGCATCCTTCATGTTATTATCTTTAGGCAATTCCCCCAAATGGTCTGTCTTTACCAACCACTTTAAATGTTTCACAGTATGGCTGTCGTATTCAAATCTCTAGCATGCCTCCCAACTAAAACTTCATGTATTGCTGGTTGCATTCAGACACAAGTAGGAGAATAACTTATAATAAGATATTTCAGAGAATTTGGCAAAGCAATCTGCTGGAGATCTTATTTAATTCATATTATGCTACCCTGACAGTCATTTTTGACAGGCAATGATAATTCTGAAATTCAAGAAATTATCCCAACCAAGCAACGGAAACCTAGTATAAACCAGTCTAGGAGTAATTTTTTAATTCAGTCTTTGAAAACTGTTAGGAAACAAATCCTTGAATCCCTCGTTCTGCTCAACAGTGCTCAGAATGATGCCTATCTTTTCCAGTTTAGGATAAGTGGGAAATTGCTTGCTTCGGGATCAGTATAAACCAGAATAATAGTCACTCTATGCTGATTGGTGAATTTGGATCGATCACTATCTTTCAGGCAAACTCACCTGATAGCATTTTGCAGGGCTTTTGCACAGATTCAGTGAGATGCTATCATACACATGCATAGGCATCCATTCAGTGGTGGGATTCAAATATGTGAACAACCGCTTCTCTGTGTGGATGCCGCTTTCGGAAGTCCATTCTGGGCCTGGGCAACAAAAAATTAGCTACCGGTTCTGCCAAAGTGGTGCGAGCTGGCTGAATCCCACCACTGCATCCATTCCTAACAACAAGATACCAAAACAGCAAAACACATCACACTATAAGTATACAAGCTCTTCCCTTTAGTACTTGCATATGCAAGTACATAAGAAGTGGAGTTTTTGTCATTTTACACATTTGATTACTTGGCCCTCCCATGGATGCATATGCATACATAATTAAACTCTCGGAGAAAATATCAGGTCCAAATAATATCTGTAAACGAAACATCACAATCCAAAGTAACTTCATTTCCTGCCGTTTTCAGAAACTTTCTGAACCCTGCACCACTAAAGCTATTCTAAAAAAAAATAAAAAATCTTCAAAAGATGCCTGAGACATACCTTGTGGACTCTGTCATAGATGTCTTTTTTCTTCTAACATTTGACTTATATTACCTTGAAAAGATCATTCACTAGCTAATCTATAGCTTACACTAACGGCAGAGATGCCTCCTAAAAGCACCTTCAGCATCGTGATTTAGGAACAATACAAAACAACTTGCCCCCTATTTTTTTTTATATTGCCCAGAGATGTTGCCACACTGTCCCCAAAACCTGCCAGGCAGATTAAAATTCTTAACTTAATGCAAAAAGGAGTCAAACTACTCAATGTAAAATTGTTAGATAATTACTAACTGCATATTATATGCTAAATTACTACATTAAATCTCTGGCATGTGCCACCTCCTACTCAAAAGGCTGGAGCAGGGAGTAGATTGAGGGGGAGGGCATCTGTTCTCCAGCTTTCTTACTTACATCTCCAAAACAGGATGAGACATTTTGCTAAAAACAATTAGGCTAAAATAAGGACAAGCAGTTTCCCTTCTGAGAGCACATTTTGCTTGCATTCTGTTCCCAACATTTTCTTTTCACAGTTATCCTCTGTGAACTTGATGTAAAATATTACATGGATATTCTTTTCTAAATATTACTAATTTTACAGTTCTACTCAATGTTCTACTCAATGTTCAATGCTGTTTGATTTCAGCAGTTAATACTGGCTGGCAGAATTTCATTTGTTAATATTATTAAACAATCAATTAACTATAGAAGGTTTCTGGCAATTGTTGGCACAGAAAGGTATAGCGTTTGTCATCAACTTTAAGATGATAAATTGGTGGTGACTAGTTATCATATGTATTATTATTTCATAGAGGATAATAAGGGATAAAATTTTGAAATCCCGCAACTAGTCTCAGTCAAAACTATGAATGTTTCTAAAATATTGAAATTCTACACTCTGGGGGAAAATTTTCACATTCCAGAATTTCAATTAGATGTTAGTTTTGCGAGCATCTAAAACCCAGCATTAATCACAATGCATTAGCTTCAAGCAAATTATCAAAGTAGGATGATGTAGGAAATTTTTACAAAGCTACTGTCACGTTGTACAGCTGAACCTTGACAATTAGTTAAAAGGGAGAATACCAGGAGATCCAAAGATTATAGTTTATACTGTGAAGCTGAAGAAACATTCCAGAAAAAAAATGACAATTACCAAGACATTGTCATAAGATGCTGTGCTCTCCTACAGGAGCTTTCTTCAAAAATGAAAAACGTATTCCAGAGGGTATCAATTAACAGCTATCATTCTGTTATTCTTATTCAAAATAATGGATGAATCTGATCAATCATCTACACATTACTTTTTAAAAATAATGGAAGTTAATCCTCTTGAGTTTCTCCATGCAGGGGTCTCCAACCCCCGGTCTTTGGACCGGCACCAAGCCACAGAATGCCAGAAACCGGGCCACACAAACAAGTGAAGCCCCATCCGTGGGATGCAGGCAGCATGCGAAACCACGCCCCCTCCAATCCACGGAAAAAGTCTCTCCAAGGAAACGGTCCCTGGTGCCCAAAAGGTTGAAGGCCGCTGTTCTAATACAGTGAAACTTTATTTTATTTTCAGTTTAGAATTTCAATAACTTTCTTGTCCAAACCATATTTTGCTAACCTGATTGGACTACAGCTCCAACTTTCTTCTCACTGTAGCTGGAAAGTCTAGACATCATATTGCAAAACATTTGTCCAAACCACACATTTCTGCTTTGTTCTGTTCAAGTGATTTATAAAGAAACTTATCTTCTCACTATGATCTGTCCAGACCTCAGTGTTTTTTTATTAGTAAAAAAAAGTTATTTGCATAACTCAAAATTTTGCAATGCTTTCACCAGGCTCATATTGTTCATATCATTTATTCTGGATTAACAACTGCCTACAGAAGCAAGTATGTTTAAAAACACTTTTTTAATCATGCTGGAACACCAAATCTATCTATTTTGGATAGACAGACAGCTCCTGCAGTTTATAAGAATCTGGTACAAAAAAGCCATGGCACCGATCCAAATGTAATACCAGATGAATACCTACATAATTCGTTTAATGCCCAGGTTTTAATCAATGTCATTTGCAAAACTAACTTTTTTTTTTTGTCTTACAGTCTATTTCAACACATTGAACTATGCAGGCTTTTATTAGATGCAATGATTGGGAAAAATCCCAAACTAGTAGCATATTTGTAAATTAGATAATCCCATTATTGTACTGGTTTAACAATGCATTACTTTCCATTACCCAGAAATTACCCAGAAATATTTAACCAGTGTTGATATGTACCATATAAATAACATAAAATGCATTATTTATATCCTCATGTCATTGGTCCTGTGAAATTGTTTCTGCATTGAATACAGTTTGTATTACCTATGGCTACTGCTATGTTTGATTATATACCCTGTTCATCCTATCCAAATGTATGCAGATAGGCACACAGATACACACAGACATTGCCTATCATGAATAGATGTTTCTACTGTATCCCGCAGATTAAAGGTTTGTTTGGATGGGTGATTGATTGGCAGGTTGAAGCTTTGAAAAAGACTTATTTAGGAGGAGAAATGATTATAAAATTTTACTTCACAATCCTTTTTTTCCAGATAACAGATATTCATAATTAAAAGACTCATGGAATTCATGTAAAGTTAGCCGCTTAGCCAAACAGCATTACGCAAAGAATAATACAAGAAAATAAAGATGTGGGATTCACTCTTCCAATGATTGTCATTGAACATTAGTAAACATTCACAGTATGAAGTCTGTCATAAATTCTCCAGCATATAAAGTAGTGCAAAAAAAGCAATCCAGTCACTTTTTCATTGCATTCAGAACATGTTAAATGATTTTCTTACTTGATTCATCCACATATTACTTAACAATTGCTTCAAGGTCTCAAAAGACTGTTATAAAAATAAACCATTTCTGGGGCTAGATAGCATCTTCAACAATTGAATATCCATTTTTTAAAAAAATCAATCCATCTTTAAGCAAATTAAGGTTAAATTTGGACTTTTCATAGAATAAATCTCCCCACAAAATTCTTAGCATTTTAAAAATCAAGACTATGGAATCCACTGGATTATGGTAGCTGTTTTTAAAGCATTAACAAATGAATACATGGCTACTGAATGTCATTGTTTCTTACATAGTAAATACCTTGAAATGCTAACTTTTACCAGTGGGCAGCAAGTGAGGCAGATAAACACAACCTCCTTAAAAATAAAATTGTCTCCCTCATGTGCAAAACACCTGCATTCTAGTAAAAATATAATCTTTGAAACAATTCATGTAAATCCCCCTTCACAAGGTATATCATTTACTTGATACATAACACAAGTTTACTAATGCTTTGTAATTCATGTTTAACCAGCAAGCGGCATATTCCTATCTGCTTGTTTAAACACCTGTTTGCATATTTCATTTTTTTTAACCATTGCACATTTTGATGCATAAATTCGTTGGAAACACACAAAGCTAAACATCTGTTTCCACAGATTTTGCATTTGTACAGTTCTGCTTTGTGGTATCTTTCCCATTTCCTGTAACCTGGCCCTTTTTCTCCTTTATACAAAGAGATTCCTTAACCCCTTCCTCCATCTCTAGATACTCTGATTTGACCTCGGTGGAAGAAGATGATGAACTTCGGAATTTCTTCAGTATTGTTGGGAGATAAGGGCAACTGACTGCATTTTGTGTCAACTGGGTCTGTTCTTCATTATCAGTTTCTCTGTGGTAAAAATAGTTAAAGTTGGAGACAATCACTGGCACTGGTAATGCAATGGTCAGCACACCTGCAATGGCACACAGGGACCCAACAATCTTCCCACCTACAGTTATGGGTTTCATGTCCCCATAACCAACCGTAGTCATGGTCACCACAGCCCACCAGAAGGCATCTGGGATGCTCTGGAAATGGGTGGTAGACTCATCTGCTTCTGCAAAATAAACAGCACTGGAAAACAAAATTACTCCAATGAAAAGGAAGAAGATCAAGAGCCCCAGTTCCCTCATGCTGGCCCTGAGAGTGTGACCCAAGATCTGCAAACCCTTGGAGTGTCTGGAAAGCTTGAAGATGCGGAACACCCTCACAAGACGGATGATTCTTAGGATGGCAAAAGACATGGCCTGTTGACCATTACTGCCCGGTTCTTGGGCCAAATCTGTACCCAGGGTGATGAAGTAAGGCAAAATGGAAACAATGTCTATGATGTTCATAATGTTCTTGAAGAAAACTGCTTTGCTAGGGCAAGCAAAGAAGCGCACTGTAAACTCAAAGGAAAACCAAATGATGCAGACAGTCTCAACGATGAAGAAGGGATCATTGAAGACTGTAAGCCCTCCACCTTGCAGCTGAAGGGTCTCATTGACATTCTCCAAGTTCTGGGTCAAAATGAGCTCTTTTTCATCTCTAAACTCTGGCAGAGTTTCTAAGCAGAAAATGACAATGGAGATCAAGATGACCAACACGGAGACTATGGCAATAATTCGGGCTGGGCTGGAGCTCTCTGGGTACTCAAAGAGCAGCCACACTTGTTTTTTGAATTCGTTTTCAGGCAAGACCCTGTCATCTTCTTCCTTGACAAAGCCTTCATCCTCTCTAAACTTGAGCATAGCCTCTTCCCCAAGTTCATAGAATTTTACTTCCTCACTGAAAATGTCAAACGGCACATTGACTGGCCTTTTCAGGCGTCCCCCTGACTGATAGTAATATAAAATGGCATCAAAGCTGGGCCTGTTCCTGTCAAAGAAATACTCATTCCGGAGGGGGTCAAAGTACCTGCCCCGTTTTGTAGGGTTTCCTAGCAATGTTTCTGGGAATTGAGCCAATGTCTTCATTTGTGTTTCAAACCGTAGGCCAGATACATTGATCACAATCCTTTCACAGCACTCATACTCACTGTAACGGACTGAGCTGTAACCTCCAGGCCCCACACCATCTTCTGGAGGCTGCTCTGTAAATGAAAGTTCATCTTCTCCATCCTCATTGTTGTAACAGAATATTCTTTCCTCGCCTTCTTCATCTTCTCCATCCATTTCCTCGTCTTCTTCCTCATCATCATCCTCACTCAAATCTTTGAGGATGTTCTCCTCTGAGCCACTGAGTGGTAGCAACTCAGAGCAAGGAAAAGAGGCACCAAACTCGTGACCGCCAAGACAATGGGTTGCTTTCCTCCTCTGCTTCCTTCTTCCACTGCCTTGATAAAAGCCACTGTGTGATGCATGCCCACTGTGAGATGATGAAGAAGCCCCACGATTCTGTTCTTGATGGTAATGATGATGTGGACCACCTCCTCCGACAGAAGCCCCCGTTTCTACAGCTGCTGTTGCAGCTGCCACAGCTGCCGCTGCCGCTGCCCTAGACTGCACTAATCTCTCTCTCTCTCTGGCCCTTGCTTGGGCTGCATATCCATAGGGCATGTGGCTGTTGCAGCCAGAGCTCTCGGCGCTTACCATGGCTACCTCCATTTTGTATGTATTAGTTTAGAAGACTCAGGAAAGAAAATAAATGTTCGTCTCAATAGTCATCACTTGGTGTTCTGCATGAAAACAGCAAAAGCACTGGGGTCTGGAAAACAATTTCTTGGAAGCATAGGCCTGTCATGTTCCCGTATTTGCACATTTGCATATTGCTCAAATACAAGATTTCCATTTTCTGTTTATTGCCCAGAAGGCTTGACACAGCTTAGGGAAAGGTGTTTGTCCAGTAATAGCAAATAGTCCTCGGATGTAGAAAGGAAATATTTCTGGACCATGTCTTTTTCCATTAGAAATCCTCCTGCTTAAAGGATCCTTCCGTGGTTTAGGAAAAATCCACAGAGACAAGTTCATGATTTTTTGAGTTTGAATCAAGAAAGCAATGCACCTAAGTGAAGTACAAATGACAACTGTTCAAAAAGAAAAAAAGGGAATCAGAGCTTGAGTTCCTCAGAACATCCACGTACAAAGTAGCAGGTATTTTCACTACTGCCTAGTGATGGGATTGTGCATTATTACATTATATAAAAAGTTGAAGGAACTTCTCATGTTCACTTTGTGTACACAGTGAGGAGGTCTCAGTACACCCACTTTCCAGTCTATCAACAATGTTTTAAGCTCAGGAAAATATTACCCAGGCAGTAATGGTAGCAATTGTGGCAAGAGAAGGAGGATGAGAAGGCTGAAAATCCAATTCTATGTTCCCCATCTGAGGAAAGGGGTAAATCACCCTTCAGTTGTCCTCATGCAGAAGCATTTAACCTGAAGTACACACATTAAAAAAGGGGGAGGGGAAGAGAAACAGATGGGTCATAATCCAGAAATACAAATGATGCTGTCTTATATCAATAGATCCAGATTTGCCTACTTGCAGTAGTCATTATTCTCCATTTCTGTAGACCCACTCACACTGCACACTCAATATTTCAGTGTACATCTATCTATATATAAAGTTACCCCTCCCCCACAAAATATACACACAGGCATATACACACCCACATCTCATTCTTTTATGTCAAGGACTGTTTTGAGTGCACATCTACATCACAATGTGCAGGTAACTCTGCATTACATAATATATGTAGGCTTAAGCTTGTTTATAACACAGGTATGAATGCAGAATAGGTACAGTATAAGTATAAACATATCTAGATGCACTGCTCGTTTTTGTGCCAACGTACGCCGTTTTACACAGATTGCTTTATTTGCCTTGTGGAGAGATTTGACACTCATGACATTTGACATCAAACATGTTGAATAAGAGTCATGTTATCTGTGTCTATACGTCTATATGGCTATGGCTATATATATAAAATTTAGAATTATGACTGTTTACATGTGGGCAGAAAAACAGAACCAGGCAATTGCCATAGCTATAACCAAATAGATATATAATATGGATAATAATCATATGCATCACTGCTACCCACAAACTGTTAACAATACGTTCATATCAAACGTTCACCGAAAAATACCTAGCCATGGATGCCAGCTGCAGCTTACATATTTGGAGCATAAACAATAAACCCGCTATTCTACAATACTTTCTAAAATCTCACTCTTCCCCCGCCCCTTCCCCCCAGGTTCTTCTCTGTCGCTGAAAATGAACGAACGCAATCTTGATTGAAAAGGCAAATAAAGAGAAGTCTTCGACAAGAAGAGAGAGAGAGAGCGTGTTGCGCACAGAAACAGCCACACATTCAGACGCTTCGCCTTTCAAGCGTGCTCCGGAGAGACAACCTTCTTTGAAAAAAGCCATAGCGCAGAGCGAAATCGACCCCTCGGCATCACGCAAGGAAGTTGGGGGGGGGGGTGGAGAGAGACAAACATTCCTGCCTACTTACCCTCCAGGGCAACGACAAAGAGGCGCTCGCGGATTGCAAAGGGCGAGGTGGTGGTGGTGGTGGTGGTGGTGGTGGGGTCCCCGAACAACCTGTTTTCACAGGTGTAGCTCTCAGGGAGGGAATGATAGTACAGGCGGCGGAGCGGTTGTTTCTCTTCGCGTCTTTCCAGGGCGCCGCGAGAAATGCTTCCTTCCCGTCCGGCAAAATCCGGCCGTCGTTTAACAGAATCGAGGACAGGGATTCGGCGACCACTTGGTTCGGCTTCGATCTTGCCAAAAATTAGCCATCGGCGAAAGGAGAGAAAGAGCGAGAGAGACCCCGGCTTCCAGCAGGAAATAGATGTAAAAGGAGGGGAGCGACAGAAGAGGGTGACAATGTGGCGCTCGCTACCAGATCGTGGATGCGCAGAGTGCCGGTCGCTGCTCTTTCGAAGCCCCGCGGTCGCGCTGAGCCATGGTTGTAAATCGCCCCTTCAAAATAATCCCTCGCACCGAGGCCGGGAAAGGCTGTTGCTATTGACAAAGAACCGGCGCTGCGCTGCTCAGTGGGAAGCTCCCTCCCCACCCGGAGCTCAAGGCGCGCTGAGCCGCTGCAGCCCCGGCGGCTGGGGCAATTTCGCCGTCCGAAGTCACTCCCTGGAGTAAGCGGCGTCCACTTGTTGCTCCCGGTTTGGACTTTTTATTATTATTATTTATTTATTTTATTTATTTATTTATTCTTAATCCAACCACCTCCGGTTTCTTATCGGCCGCCCTCCGGGAAAAGGAAACTCTTAACATAGTCGATCAGGGTTTGTCTTCAGCGAGTTCCCCATTCTGAAGGGGCGCCAAGTTGTGCGGCGCGCGTTCTCCCCTCCCTCAGCCTTTCGCATCGCAGAATCCCCAATTATGTTTACCTATCCGACTGAAGGACAAACGGCTGAGCCGGGTCTGATTTATTCCCTGGGTTTCTTAGCTCTCTAGGGGCCTCTAGCGGCAAACAATCTCATTGGTATTCACAACCCATTAATCCTTCCCTTGTTTTGGCACATACCCTCCCCCCCTCCCCCCCCCGTAAACACACAAATACCCTCGGCTCCAATCTTCTTCTCCCCTTCTATAAGTTCTTGAAGGAAACCTACAATAATTATAGCTATTGTTATAATTATTCCTGAATTATGCACCTAATCCTGTTCCGGATTTTTAAAAATTGCCGACACAATTGCGATCACTAGGTGGCAACAAAGAAATGCCCCAAAACCTTGTAATGATTTTCTACCTTCTGGTGGTTGTCTAGGCCTTTGCAGCTCAAGTTTGGACACCATGACAAATATTGTTCCTGAAGGTTTGTGGAGGGAAAGGGAAAGGGGAATCTAATCAAAGTCATGCAACCTCTATATATAGAACATCAGAACACACATCACCCAACATGTCTAGGTAGGGGTGGAAAAATACAGCATATATTCCTGAAGAGCTGATACCTGTCAATATCAACAATATTAAATTATGTGAGTTCGTGTACCACGCTGTGAGACAGTGTGGTGTGGCTCTGTGAGTCTGGAGTAATGGTTCTTCTAATTCCAAGATTGAGTAATAATATAGCTCTGAAGACCACACAGGGACTACGGAAGAAAATAAAACCCAGTAAGGCTGTTTCTTTTCTTGGATGATGTGTGGTAGGAATATTTAATTTTTTTCCCCTCCTCTTAATTGATCTAAACTATTTATGTGTAGACAGGGTGATTTATGGAGCAAACTACTAACAATAAAATAGAATAAAACAAACAAGCAACCATTAAAAAGTCTTATCTAACATGGCAATTAGGAATGTAAAGATGTCATTTAGAAGCTTGGGAGAAACAAATTGTTTCACTTGGCAGAGAAGGTAAGGAATTAAACATAAGATCCATGGCTTCAAATACCAGATACGGCTGTAAAGAACAGCACCATCTTCAACAGTTGTCCAGAAGAGGGTTTTTTTGGCCAAAGGCAGAGTAATCCCTCTCACAGCTCTCAATGGAATGTATGAATGTGGTGTGCATGGTTGGGGAGGGCAAGTTATGGTGTGCCCCGTCCTCACATGGGTACTGCTGAGCCATCTTCTCTTTCTCTATGTCTATGCACACCAGGAGAGGGATGGGGAGTAACAGCTGTAGCACTTCTTGGAAGAAAAAATGGACTTCCAAACCAATTTAAAGCAATATATGTTTATATGCTAAAATATGCAGTAGAAATAACCATATAGTATGAATTTTAGCCAAGCAAGATAGAAAAAGGATGGAGAGAAGAGAGAGTGTAGATAGATAGATAGATAGATAGATAGATAGATAGATAGATAGATAGATAGATAGATAGATAGATAGATAGATAGATAGATAGATAGATAGATAGATAGATAGATAGATAGATGATAGATAGATAGATAGATAGATAGATAGATAGATAGATAGATAGATAGATAGATAGATAGATAGATAGATAGATAGATAGATAGAATGTGCCATCAAGTTGTTGTTGACTCTTAGTGACCACATACTGCATATATATTTTCTCTATGATAATCTTTCTTTAACCTGGTCTTTCATGTGTTCCAATTCATCACTTTAACCGAGTACATCCACTTTGCTGCTGGCCACCCTCTTCTTCTTCTTTCCAACTTTCCCAGCATTAGAGTCTTCTCCAGAGAGCTAAGTAATGTGTCCAAAGTAGGAGAATTTAAACTCAGTCATTTGTGCTTTGGGTGAGAAAACTGAATTAATTTCTTTTCATCCATTTGTTTTCATGGCTGTCTATGGTATACTCAGGAGTCTTTTCTAACAACAAAGTTCAAACGTGTCAATACTTTTTCTAACCTAGATAGATGCGTAATAGCACAAAGATAAATTTCTTTTAATGGGAATCTTCGTTCTTTGATGGATTGCAGCCAAGGGTACGTTACACTATATGTCTGCTGCCTGAAGGAGAATTTGCTATAATCCTATGAAGTAATTATGGTACTTCATTTATCAACATCATAATATCGCCTTGGTACATTCCAAGAAACAGGTGGTAAAACAATTTCTGTACCTAACTCATAATTAGAAAATCAACCCATTAATTATTGGATTCCGACCAACCAACCAAATCTAAGCCCCCCCCAAAAAAAAACAACCCAGAATACCATGTTTACCTTAAAAAAGGAAATTGTGACACAATCCAATGGAAGGCAGTTGATAAGAACCAAAAAATGGCATACAAATATTACGAGACCTCTCTGATTATTTTAGTTTTCATTAGCTACAAATTATACTGCAAAAACAAGCAGTGAAGGGTGGGGAGGGAAGACTGGAAGCTTCACTTCTCGGAACAGCCTTGGTTCTGACAAATCCAAATGGATGAGTGCCCGAAAATCTCAGCCGTCATTAGTCATCCTGGGCATGATCCAGCTATGCTTAACTTTTAATGTCCACTGTCTTCAATGGAAGAACGCATTTGATTAAATGTGCTAAAATGTGCATTTAAATGTCTCCAGCTAAAATGAACGACATTTTAAAGTATCCAAATTTAGCTTGATTATGCCTTACATTTGATTTTATCATCATTGTTTTTCTATTACTGCTGAAGAAAATGGTTGTGGGGCCACTTAGGGAGAAAGCCTCCAAGTAGCAGCTGTAAGGAGCTCGTGTACCCCCAAAGATTTGTTCCTTTACAGATGCTGAGATTGTAGATGCTTCAATGCTCTAGACTCCAAATCTCATCATCCTAGGTACTCTGACCGAAGTCAATGATAATGGAAATTTGAAGCACCAGAGGCAATAGATTTCCTGTTCATGCTCTAAGATGTACCTGCTCAGCTCTGTTTATTTGTACAAGGTTTGACATTTACTTCAAAAATATTTTTAGAAAATGAGAGTTTGATGTAATTTAATAGCCTGAATACATGCCTATAACACTAATGGAGTAGTAAGCTCCATAAAGTATAACCCAACATAGTTCTGAGTAGACCTATGTATATTTGTAGGCTCAGTTTTATAAATTTAACTGGATTTTGAAAAAAATGCTGCATCTTCCTTTCATAATGTCCATCAAACAGATTGGCATACAGGTGTACAAATAGCAAACCGATTAGCAAAAAGAACATGGCATAATTAATCATTCAGCATTTTTTTTTTTTAAAAAAAAGATTATTTCTGTATCCAGATGAGGAAAGTAAAACAAGCTGAATGTGCTTCAATCAAATATGCTTGTAGTCGCAAATGATCTAGCTAAGCCAGTCAGGAATATGTAATGATGTTTTTATTGTTTGGTTATTATTTAACTTTATTTTTTAGCTGATTTATTGACTGCTTAATGTTTATTAGATTGAAGAAGCATAGAAGTCACAGTACAAAAAAAGCATGTATACCTTTTAATCAGATAATTTTAATAATTCTAATTCGAAGGAAGGAAGGAAGGAAGGAAGGAAGGGAAGGAAGGAAGGAAGGAAGGAAGGAAGGAAGGAAGGAAGGAAGGAAGGAAGGAAGGAAGGAAGGAAGGAAGGAAGGAAGGTCGAACCATCCTCTACTATTGTATTGTTGATAAGACAAATATGTCCTATCTGCAGAAGCAGTGTGACAGTCAATGATAAAACAACTAAGTTATTTCCTCAGCCATTTTCCTTTTCATCCTGTAATTCTTCTTGTAGCTTTGCAGCACTTGTAGATAACCTGTAGCCTTTTGAGTTCTCCAGGACAGTCCACATGGATGCTCTGGCCCTTGGTAAATTCTCCTTCAGTGGGCCTGATCCACAATTTTCTTCCAGAGGATGGAATTTGGAGTGACGCCCATCATATTGCTATTGTGTAAATAGCACAGCATTCTTCTCAAAACTGGCCAAGCAGTTAGGGGAATATGGCTGTGATGGGAAGGGTACTCCATCTTCTTTCCCATGCAAATTGAGTGGAATGTGATTTAGAGAGGAGAATAGCAAACAAAAGGCATGACTCCTATGCATCACATCTCCTTAGATGAATATGATCTATAGGACTATGTGGGGAGTCTGGGAGATATGGGAAAGAAGGAGATAGTGTGTCTCTTTCTGTTGGGTGACTGTGAGTAAATGGGAAAAATGAGTGCAACAGAGTGAGGAAAAGTAATGGTGTGTGGAAATGACCATGAGAGACAAGGGGCAGAGGCACAGCCAGGGGAACAGTAGACCTAGTCCATCCGGGTATGCTTTCTCTCTGGACTACCTCACAAGGCTGATAGGAAATTTATAAAATGAGGGATGCTTCCCCAGAACATCTTTTCAGCTCATTCTAATCTGTAACCTGAATCTTATCCTGACTGTGCACCAAAAAGTCAATCCTTACATATGTTTAATGTCAGGGATCAGAAAATTTCCCCCATTTTCCCAAATGTTTCATGGGTCCCAACTGATCCTCTTAACTGGAAGCTGTTAGCACAGCTGTGACTGTTCAACTCCTGGAGACAAAAACTTTTCTCTGGGGGCATTGACCACTCAACATGCAGCTATAGCACCTGTCTCTCCCAGGCCTAGGGATGGCATAAGCTTTGCAAATCCCAATGTACAAGCCTGTTTACAGGTTTTGCAGAGTCATAACTCTGTACCAGATAACTGCATCGGTTTAGAATGTTATGATGGACAAATAATGCTGTTGAAAATGAGCCACTCTGTGATTAGGAGGACCTCCCTTGAATACGGCAGATGTCTTGGGTATAATGGAGAAGCAAAGGTATCTAAAACTGAGACCTCAGACCATCTGACTTCTCAATAGTATCTTACAAAAACTGTGTTAGCAATGTAATTAATTGCTTTAAAGCTGGGCAGGAAAGCATATGCATATTCATTTAGTAATTGGTTTCTTCACACTTTGTTCTTAAGTCCTATATGTTTTTTTCAGTTGCTTGCTCTTGTTAAGCTATCCTTGTCTTGTAGATGCAAAAATTTAGTTAACTGCTACCAGGTGCTTTGTTAGAGGAGTGCACTAAACTGACCAAGGTACCAGAAGGCAGGACAATGGGTGGAAGCTAATCAAGGACAGTACCAACCTAGAACAAAGGAAAAATTTCTTGACAGCGAGAACAATTAGTCAGTGGGAAGGCTTGCCTTCAGAAGTTGTAGGTACTCCATCAATGGAGGTTTTTAAGAAGAGATTGGACAGCCATTTGTCCCAAATGGTATAGCATCTACTACTTGTGCAGGGGGTTGGACTAGAAGATATCCAAGGTCCCTTCCAACTCTGTTATTCTGATCCATGTGTTAACTGAGTTAGCAGCAGATGTGATCAAAACCCATTCTCACAGTCAAGAATGCAGTCACATTGGAGTCAAATTTCACCTTACATTAAAGAACTTTAGCTGGAGCTCCCAATGTCATTTTATTTTTGTAAAACTATACATTCACACCACCATTACAACCCTGTTTGAACGGGGAAATGTTCTTCCTTGTATATCACAGGCTGAGATTAAAATTAAGCCTCCCAAACTAGAATTATTTTACCAACGAAAGTTATTTTGGAAGCTCCAGACACAGTGTAATATAATAAATAGCTTGGGCTAGGGTCCTTCTCATTGTCCTCAAATCATTTGTGAGGTTGGGAAAGAGGAGTAGATGTTTTTCCACTGCCTTTCTCAGAGAGTATAAATAAGTATCCTGCTAAATCAAATGTAAGTAATCAGATAGCCAAAGATTGGCCATAGATTAAATTCAGATGCTAAATTTAACGATGTAAGTTTGTATTCTGAGTGTAACAATCTGGCTGAGTTAAAGGTTGTGTTTACATGTTGCATTCAGTCATAGTTAATTGAACCATGCTCTCCTCCATGCATCTGGGGGTATGAATGCCCAGAAGTTAATTATTAATTTACCTTTTGTTTAGGGAAGACTTCACTAAGTGGTGATGGAAGGAAGGCAGTTTGGGGAATTCCTTTTCCTATAATGGCCTTCTTATCTCTGCTCTAGAAAATTGGGGAACAATTAAGGAGCAATGTGAGTTGTGATGTGGGAGGGTACAGATGAAAGAGGCAAAAATAGTTTCCTTCTAGATTCTGCTAGTGGAAAATCCACCAGTTCAAAATTCACTAAGATGGTAACCTATTGGATGCATCCCATGGACTCTAAAATTAGTCCTCGAGTTATAGCCATTCATTTAGTGACTGCTTGAAGTTATAATGGTTCTGAAAGAAGTAGCTTACAATTGGTCCTCACACTTGCAACCATCATAATGTCTCCATGGCCACATGATCAAAATTTGGGCGCTGGGTAACTGTCGTATTTATGACAGTTGCAGTGTCCTAGGGTCACACGATCACCGCTTGTGACTTTCCTAGCTGGCTTCCAAGAAGCAAAGTCAATGGGAGAAAACAGAATCTCTTAATGATTCACTTAATGACTGCAGCAAAAAGGTTGTAAAAGAGGGTGTGACTTCCTTAGCAAGGACTAAGTCGAGGACTTCCTATATAGACATCCCTAGAAGCGGATTAAAGGTTACAGAGTTGCAAAATTTCAGTTCCGTGAACAGGCATCCTGCTCTTTCAATGAGGCTTCTTCTTGTCACAATGATGCACAAACACAGTGTGGCCTCTTTTACCAAGCTGTAGCTTTCTAAAGCCTATAAAAGCAGCCAGGCTGACAACACAGAAGCAATATGGCAATATTGAAGATGTGGCTATGCTTTGCTAACAGCCTGTAAATATGCATGAATGAAATTTTTTGGGCATTCAAAGATTCAATACATGAACCCGAGAACTCATCTGAGCATCACATTTACTGCTTCACTCATCACGACCAAATGAGAAGATGTCGGTAAGCAAAATCTTTTATCTGCTGTTGGTGGGGGGGGGGAACGGGCTACAGTCCTAGATATTCCATTGCTTAAATATGACAAACTCATTCTGACTAGACTGAATTCCTGCTATCTTATAAATGTTTTGCTGACTTTTGTTTATACTCATCACAAAGGATGCCTGGCCAAAGCTGCTGTTGCATGCTTTTTTTAATTATTATCCCCCCCCCCAACCTCATATCATTTGTTTGCTATTAAAACAGCAACTCAGACAGGACAGCCATTTGGCAAGAACACCTCTGAAGCACTCACTGTTCCATTATTCCTTGCATGGAAAGCTTTTCTTTAATTTATTTCAGTAGAGTCAGTCATTTCTATTCTATCACTGCTGTAGCTATTTCAAAACAAACCCACAAAAACATCCCAATGAATGTTTTTAATTGGTACTATTTCCAAATTCTATCTTGAATTTACTTAGAGAATGGGCTATTTCTGTTCCCACCCACTCACCCAAAGTTTCTTGCCTGTCTTAAAAGCGGGAGGAGGTTGCACCGTTTCCTCTGTCCCTATCTACTGTGGATCATTTCAGCTCTTGCTTAAAAGAAGAGACAACAGCAGCCACAAAACCAAATGGGAACATTAGCAGAGGCAAGCAAAAATGACACAGTAGCGTTTTTGCTTTCTTGATGTGCTAAAGACAGCCATTCATTCGTATAAGATGAGAACTAACAGCTTCTTCACCTCCCTGCGGGCTCCCTCTTTATTTTATTTCTACCTTGAGGTGGAAAAAGGGTATTATTTTACCCTGTATTACTTTAAGAGTCATTTGAGTAATCCATCTTAACTCAGGGTTGATAAGCTTCCTACATTCACGGGAGATTTAAGCGTAATGTAAAGCATTTCAGTCCCCAGCCTTTATGTTAAGCATGCAGCAACTTTTCAGATGAAAATTGAAAGAAAATGGTTGTCTTCCTATAAGCAGTTGAATGGGGTTAGGGGTTCAGAGGCAGATGCAGGACTTCTTGGACTGAAATTTTCCACTTTCTGCACCAGCCCAGCCACAAAGATCTTTATAGGCGAGGCCTTTCTCACATGGCAATTACATGGTTATCTTGGTAAGGACTTCTCTTTGGGTGGACTCAATCGCCACAGCTCCTTAACCAACTCTTTTGATAGGCTTGTACTGACTGATTTAAAAGATCAAGTTTCATTGTAGTCTTCAACTCTAGTTCTGTGAAACAGACTATGTTTTCTTTTACTCAAAGCTGTAAACTGAAAGAGTCATAGCAACATATCTACAATGTATTTAATAGTATTATTAGATTTTTATTGCAATTCAGGCTAAGGAGGAAATAATTAAACCTCTTACCTCCACACACACACAAACACCTAATACCATTGTAATTCTGTTGAAAATCTTCGGACATATTATTAAACTTTAAAAATTGATAAAGTTTCTAACACATTCATTGTCATGAAAGTTTGGCCCTCGGGGAAATTCCAAAATGCCACTGCATAGTCTAAAAAAAAATAAAAATCAAAGGCACAATTCAGTTCAACCTTGTACTTGATCAGAGTCAACAACACACAGCTGTTTCTTACAGGACCGTCCCCATATAATTTTCAAGTTAATGACATTGTCTCAGATCACATAATAATGCATGGGAATGTGACAGATGAAGTCTTTATTAAAATAGTATAAACTGAAAACAGTGTAAAAATAAATTATACCAAAAACCAAAGAGGCATTGTATCAAATCTGCACTGTAGTCTTAATCCTGTTAAATAATGTAATTATATCAGCCGCAGTTTATGACTGATGGCTAGCATTATGTGCACCAAATCCCTTTTATACACAGTGATCCACAATTTTGGGCACTAAGCTTGTTTAAAAAAAACCCAACATAATATAGATATACAAGGTTGGTCTCATTCTAACCCAGTCAATATTAACTTTGGCAATTCAGTATAGAAATCCAATAGCAAATTTTACTTACACAGTATTAAATGAGCCAGTAGTATGACTTTAAACAATGTAACTGCATAAACAGTTACACTTCTGATTTTTTTATTGTGTATTTTGGCTCCATTTATAATGTCAGCAATCTGTAGAGAGGCTTAAGGTTACTTTGAAGATAAAATAGGAGGTGGACTCCTAGGAATGGTGCTATGAACTTTGTGAGGAAAGGTAAGATGTAAAAGATAAATGCACCCTCAATAAAGAATAAAGAATAAGCTATAAGCAAACAAAAAAGCCTTTGCTGAACTATAGTTTTTCTCAACACTATGTGTGTTACTTCATTGTTACTTTTTTTTTATCAGCTTTGTCTAGAAAGCCAAAGGGGTCTAGTGGTTAAAGCACCAGGCTAGAAAGCAAGAGACTGTGAATTCAAGTCCTGCCTTAGCCATTAAACCAGCTGGGTGACCTTGGCCCAGTCATTCTCTCTCAGCCCAATCCACCTCACAGGGTAATTGTTGTGGGGAAAATAGGAAAGTGTTGGATGTGTTCGCTGCCTTGAGTTACTTGTAAAAATAAATAAATGTACCCTCAATATGTTGACTAAATTCCAAGAATTCTTACCGTCAGGGAAGGCACAGTAGAATGTACAAACTACTTTCTTTCTTTCTTTTTTATTCCTCCCAGAATGTCAAAGTGTAGGTGTGGGGGTTATCTCATTTTATATACTACAAAATATTTATATGTCCCAAAGCTTTATGGGTTAAACTGTAACTAATGAGAATTACTAGATTAATGTGGTAATATGATTCCCAGAAGTGATAAAAACCAATGGCCACAAACTAATTTCTGGAGAAAAAATGATTTGCCTTCTGCTTCAAACCAATAAGTTTTCCAGATGGTAGCAATTCCAGAATCCCATTCACCAACAGGCTACTCTCTCACACACACACACAAACAAACCCCGGCAGAGACAGTTTTTAAAGACTGCATTCTAAAAAAACAAATTCTCAAGCACTGTGAACTCATGGTGCTCAGGAAGGCTGCACAGCCTCATTTCCTAATTACTGAAATTTCTTTTCCTATAAGTAATAAACCGGGAGAATTCCCTTGAGCACCTACTTAATGTTTCACTTTGGGGGAGGGTTTATAAAAGCAGTGACATTTCCCACATCAAGAAAAGGGTCAGCAATAGGGCCCCTGGAAATTCTTAACAGTGCCCTCTCCAGCTGTTGGGAGGGCAGATAGTGGCAGTTATTGTCAGCCAAAAATTATAGTGGTGGCTGAGTATGAAGGAGATCAAAGAAAGGGACAGTCCCTTGACTCTGGCAATTCCCTACCTAAATTGAGCCAGGTCTTATGATATATAGTTGAAAATCTGCATTGTTTTTAGGAGACAGGAATTATCAGAAAGAAGCATGCAATACTCACTCAGGAATGGAGAGGTGAGGAATTTCGGCAAAGGATAAAGACATATCAAAGTGTAGGTGTGAGTTAAAAAGATATGGAATGCTCAAATGAATGGGAATCAAAGCAACATATTACCCTATGTATTTGATAGAGTCTGTGTCTATTGTCATGAAAGCACATTTTTGCCATCCAGGAAAAAAAACTGATAGGATAGCATTTTTTAAAAAAAATGCTTAAAGCCAGCACTATTTAGAGAAAGAATAAGACATTGATTTAAATGTTAATATTCCTTTCATGAAGTACTTCCAGTTTCAATCATATTACATCACAAATGAAAAGGGACCCATAAAACTAACTCTTGGCTCACCAAAAGACCTTTGTATTATCTCATATTTCAGGTGTTCTGGGAAATACCTGGACAGCTGGAATTCATAAACTGAATCAGATGCACACTTGGGATTCATAAAATGGAACTGAAGCTATTTGACATGTACTGTAGCTGTTGGTTGATGCATTTTGGGGTTGAGAATTCCCAGCCAATGTATTTGGAGAGCAACATATTAAGAAGAAAAGGTTATATCCAAATCTAAGAAGCAACACAGTCAGGAGTATTGGGCTACTTATACGCAACCACATGGCTGATGTTCTGTGCTTTCTGTGGTGGCTCATATGCCCTCCAATTAATTTCTCTTGGTAGTTTCACAAATACAAATAGGGAAAGAAGAAACAATTCTATTTTATGATAGAACGAGCCACATTTCTTTGAAGTAATAAACACAGAATGGTCCTCTGCCCTCTACTTCTGAAACTAGAAGTATTCTGCACTTTCTCTGTCTTAGTCATGATACTGAATGTAAACATTAAGGGTCTATTTCTCTTTGGAAATATTTGAAAATTAAGCTAGAAATTTATGACAGAGTATGGTACAATAAAGGCAAGATGACCTTCCATCCCATGGTGCCAGAAGTATCTTGTTTAAAAAAGAGTTTGATACCAATATATCTTATTTCTTGAAAGAAGAGACCATACCACTTCTCTTGAAGGAAAAGTGATACCCAAAATCTTTTCTCAAAAAGCTCTTGCTGGACCCAACTATGCGGGACAATTTTTATACAGTCTTTAACTGTAATTCCCTCCCCGCCAAAGGTCCAGCAGGCCCCTACTCTTGTACCTCTGGAATGCCGTAAGGAACTAGTCCTCCCCCAAGGGCTGGATATGGTGAACCTATTGATTAAGCAATGCCACCTGATTGTACCCTTCTCTGTCATTGTGCCCAGAGATTTGTATAACTCCCACCCTGACCTTTTTTAGGTAAGTCATTAGCTTTTTTCCCAGACCTTTGGCTAGAATGGGTAGTGGGTTGTCCAACAGTGAAATTTTTGTATATTATATTCTGTGAATTGTTTTATTCTAAATGTTGTATATTGTATGTTGCCCTGAGTTATAATAGAATTCGGGAGCTTATTGAATATTTTAATTGGTCAGGATCAAAATTCAAGTCATGGAAGGCATCATATTAGAAAAGGCTGCATTAATCTGTATTTTACCTAAGAGGCTGCTGAATATAACATTGAAAGGGCTTTTAATCCAAGAAAGATCTGTTTTAATGAAAGAAAGAAGAGCATATTTACATTTATTCCTTTCTTAAACAATGTAAGTCTTAGTATTAAATTAAAAGCATAATTAAAATAAAATAAATAATTTAAGTTAATTAAAATGTAAAATAAATATAAACTAAAATAATAAAAATAGGTATTAAATTAAATTAATAAATATTAAATATATTAAGCCAGTTTGGTCTATCAGTTAAGACACTAGGCTAGAAACCAGTAGACTGTGAGTTCTAGTTCTACCTTAGGCATGAATGGTGGCTGGGGTGACTTTTCGCCAGTTACTCTCTCTCAGCCCAACCCACTTCACAAGGTTGTTGTTGTGGGGAAAATATCAGGAGACAGGACTATTAGGTATATTTGTTGCCTTCAAGTATTTATAACATGTAATAAAGGTGGCACAAATAAATAAATAACAAAATAAAATATATTAGAAAGATATAAATTATATCTGAAAGCAAGGAGGTACACGTAGAGGCTCCTGAGATTCAGCAATGTACTTGTTTAACTCATACTTACCAGTTCCTGAGAAATCCTAAATTCTGTCTTCATTACACCTTTATCCAATTTGTTGATTTATTACTGAATAGATAGCTGAATATTTTTCACCTCTCTCGATTAAAGTTGTTTGTGAGTGCAAAACAATAAATTGAATGCCAAGTATCCAATAAACTGATTGGACACAAATATATGGACTTTCTTTTTTATCTATTATGTAGAAAATGCTAGAGGTTCAGTAGCTCCTATTCTCCTTTGTTCCTTCTGCAAATGAGGTTGTTTTTTTTTTCCTTGAGAAATACCTTATCTATGCTTTGCTTCAGTTCAATATAAAATTTACATCTTGCTCCATAAAAATAGAAGTAGGCAGACAGAAGTTTCTTCTAGACATTTCATATATCATATTCTATAAGCCAGATAGCTGGGCCAAACAAGTATGGTAACTAATCTAATACATCTAGAGCAGAGGTCCCCAACCTTTTGGGCACCAGGGGCCAATTACATGGAAAGAGGTTTTTCTGCGGACCGGAGGGGGCGCGGTTTTGTGTGCTGCCTGCATCCTGTGGATGGGGCTTTCCTTGTTTGTGTGTTGCTGGCCTGGTACTGGTCCACGGACTGGGGGTTGGGTACCCCTGATCTAGAGAGCACTCGTGTGCAAATCTCTCAAAGAAGTGAAAAGACTGCTCTTCTGATGCTGCAACATAATCCTTTATGTTGTTGAACTAATACTGTGAGCACCTCTATATGATCAATCAACAAACAGCATGGCTATTCCTACCCCAGCAAGAAGTGCCATTACCGAAGAATACCTGGAAAAAATCTAAGAAGAAGGTATGTAAATCTTTATAGTGGCAGGACCTGAGGCTGCCGTTCAGATGTCTTTCACTGACTGTGAGTATGGCAAAGACCCTGCATGTCTCACCCACTTTTCAAAAATAACACTTCTCTCTGTGTTCATCTGTCTTCTCTCTGCTTGACTATCTGACATGACTATCCTTGAACTTCTCAATGTGAGCCGTTCAAAAGTCTTTGAAGAAAAAAGAAGAAAATAAGTGTGGAATTTTAATCCAGTTGTGTACTTTTCACAAAACTCCTTTAGTAGTGGGAGTGAGGAGGCAATTAATGGCATTTCCTACTTCTCCCTTTCCCCTCCCCAGCCACTCCCTCCCTGTACAGTATGTTATTCCAAAGATGTTATTCCAGTTTTCTAGACTAGATTTTGGGTGGGAACATGTATTTCTGTAGGAAGATGAAGTGACCAACAAAGCCATTCCCATCTACAAACAGATGTGTCTAGGGAATTAAAAGCCTTTTCCATTCAATCCCCAGGATCTCAGCTTCGCTTCTTTGCACAGGAAACTCCCTTATTGCCTTCCCTGTTTACTGCATTGGAGGGAACTATCACACATGGCTAATAAAGAATGCAATAACTGCTTGTGCATGGTTTCATCTTAACTTTTCAATTCAGCATAATTATTTTATTGTTGCTGTTTTAGTTGATAGCTCCTCAGAAGTAGAATATATGTATATATTACCTCTGTAATATACAGAATATATGTATATATTACCTCTGTAATATATACATATTTGACTTAATTATTTCAGGCAGAAACAGAAAAAGTGCATTATGAGGCAAGAAAAAATAATGGTGATCCATGTTTATATAATGCATAAGTTTTCAGAATGCTTTATAGACATAATATTTATTCAATTCTATAAGATGAGTCAGATTTATGATCTTCACACTGCTGAGTGAGATAGTAACTTGCAAATTGTAAGATAAAATGAGATCATAAAGCTGAAGACAAAAGTAATATAGAAAAATAAAAATTATTGTGTGTGTTCATCCCAATTATTTAAAATCAAGAAATTAAATGTTAAAATTTAATGAAAATGTAAAATACAATCTTTCAAAATAATATGAATATTGTTCCATTAGCTAAATTTCAGCAGTTGGATTCTTATAAGTAGTATATAAAATCCCCTCATTCCAAGAAGGGAAGGGAATGAAAAATTTTACATTCTACAAATGTCTGCACTTTTCAGGAATTATCTTTGTTTTTCCTTCTTTATTTTTTTCCATACAAAAAATTTCATCTCTCTGATCTGTATTTTTCTTTTCTTTGACAGCAAGTCAACCAATCCAAATATTGAATTCTGAAGCAGTACAAAATGGGATGACACTCTCATCTTATTCTGATATTATTCAAAGTACGTGGAGAATTTCCATTAATATCATCCACGCAGAACAGCTAAAGCACCTGCATTTTGTACTATATAATTATATAGCATTTAGATAGGAAGGAAGGAAGGAAGGAAGGAAGGAAGGAAGGAAGGAAGGAAGGAAGGAAGGAAGGAAAATATTTTTTGATAAAAAATAATATTTGTTTTTGATCGTTCGGGGTGGAATTACAATAGTTTATTTCCAATTATTTGCAACAGGCAGAGTATTTTTACTCAGGATACAGTATGTGGTAAATATAGAACGATATATACAAGTTGAAAAAAATGAACAAATAAAATGTATGTTGCAGAATTTTCTCTATAGCTCAGGTGTACCTAAGAAATAAGAAGCTCTATCATAATACCAGTGGAACATTTAACTCAGTACTAATATGAGTAAAATTTCAGATAGACCTTTTCATCAATTCATTCATCAAGCTGAATGTTCTAGCAATGTTCTCTCTTGATTAGACAAGGCTCATTTTATTTTATTCCCTGCCCAAGATGTAGACACTTTACCCAGATTCTTTCTTTCAGAACTATGTAAGCTTTATTGAACTTTCTCCTACCTTTCAGAGTCATTTGGGTTCATGTGACCAAATCTACCTTATTCAGACATTTGTAGATACCCAGGTGTGGTATCTGTATTTCAGTAGGAAAGGTATAAAATATTGCCAATGGTATTTTGCAGCCAATTAGGGTCCTGAAAATAATCTTCCAGTGAGAACCATATATTTCCTCAACCAACAAACACAGCAGTAGAAATCAGGACAGGATATATAAGCAAGATGTTATATTAAATTATGCTAAGGAATATTAAGCTTACATGCTTCTTTAGGTATTTAATAATTGGGTATAGAGATGGGTGCCAGGGTTATGCAGTTCAGCCCCATTCTCAACACATATGCCCATAGTTTGAGGGAGAGCTGTTCAGATCTTCTCTGTTGATGTGAATAAATCTATTTATCTTTCTGATCTATACTGCATTTTCATCTCTTTGACTACATAAATACTTTGAGAGAAAAGGGCAAGGGAACAGTCAGATAAGAGAAGGCATAGCTGGATATTGGGCAGAGAGAGGCTCAGACAGAACCGTCTTCGCTAAGGAAGACTCAGACCTGCAACAAATTCAAAATTATAGCCCGATCTCTTTACTGAATACAGACTATAAGACATTTGCAACAATAATAGCAGAAAGGATTTAAATTTTTTTTGAATAACTACATCCACCCAGATCAAAATGGATTTCTACCAGGACGACAGATAAAACATAATATGAGGATAATAATGAACACCTTAGAATTCTATGAAGTCCATTCTGAAAGACAAGCTACACTGGTTTTCCTTGATACCCAGAAGGCATTTGATAATCTGAATTGGAAGTTTATTATAACACAATTGAACTATACGGAATTTGGGACAAAATTTGGAAAGATGGTTGAGAAAATATATACTAAACAAACAGCTAGGGTAATTATAAATGACAAAATGACAGAAAAAATTGATATAACCAAAGGAGTAAGACAAGGGTGTCCACTTTCGCCTCTTCTATTTATTTTATCATTAGAAATACTTCTGACAAAAATCAGAGAGGACCAAGAAATAAAGGGTTTAAAAATTAAGAAGGAAGAATATAAGGTCCAAGCCTTCGCTGATGATTTGGTATTCATTTTGGAAGACCAATTAGAAACCGGCCCTAAATTGATTCAAAAAATAGAAGAATTTGGTGAGGTAGCCGGACTTAAGATCAATAAGAATAAATCCAAATTAATAACCAAAAATCTTATAAAGGCACAGGAAAGTGAACTGGAAGATAAAATAAAAATAAGTGTAACTAAGAAAATAAAATATTTAGGGATTTGGCTTTCAGCGAAGTGCTCCTTGATTAAGGAGGATAATTATGATAAAATATTACACCAGATAAAAAAAGATTTAGAAAATTGGGAAAATCTACAAATTTCATTTTTCGGGAGGATCGCTACGATCAAAATGAATATATTGCCAAAAATATTATTCCTGTTCCAAGTTATTCCAATAAAATTAGGGAATATATTTTTTCAAGAATTAAATAAATTGGTTACTAAATTTATATGGCAAAGGAAAAAGCCCAGGATTAAATTAAAACTCTTGCAAGATATGAAAGATAAAGGGGGATTGGCGTTACCAGAGTGGGAAATATACTACCAAGCATCGAGCCTAACTTGGCTAAAAGAATGGATGGAATTGAAAAATACCAGAGTTTTAACAATAGAAGGACATGACTTGCAAGCGGGGTGGCATGCATTCCTATGGGACGAAAAATATAAAATACACAGATACTTTCAAAGACACATAATTAGGAATGCATTGCTACAGACTTGGGAAAAAATAAAACAAAAACATTACATAAGAATTCCAATGTGGTTATCCCCAACAGAAGCTCTGAAACACCCAGACCTACTGGACATAAATAAGATAATTAGATACAAGGAATTGGTAAACAAACAGGGAAATCTGAAAACAAAACAAGAATTGGAACAAGATGTAGGCAGAGAGATTGATTGGTGGACATTTACACAAATTCAATCTAAATATACAGAGGATAAAAAATCATATGAAATACAAAAGGAGCCGCAAGAATTGGATAAAATTATACATGGAACAGAAATAAAATTAATCAGCAATATATCTAAATATTTACTGAGATATAAAATGGAAGACGAGGTTGTCAAAGACACAATGATCAGATGGGCAAAAAATTTCAGATATAATATAGAAATGGGGAAAAATATGGGAAACAAACATAAAATTGACTGTGTCTGCGGCATTCAAGGAAAACCAGGTGAAGATGTTCTACAGATGGCATCTTCCACCAGCAAAGCTTGCCAAGATGTTCCAGAACAATTCGCTAACATGTTGGAAATGTAAAAAAGTACATGGAACATACTATCATCTTTGGTGGACATGCCCATTTGCGAGAAAATACTGGACTAAAATAAGAAGATGGATGGAAGAAATAATAGATCAACCCGTAGACTGGAAACCAGAGATCTTTCTGCTGGGTATTATAAACAGAAAATATAGTAAAGAAACACGGTACTTAATCCTACATATAACAACGGCAGCAAGAATAGTCTACGCACAGTTCTGGAAAAATGAGAATATACCATCAGAGGAAGAAGTGATAAGGAAAATCCTGGACTGTGGAGAGATGGACAAATTAACAAAAGAGATAAAAGAAAAGGAAGACACAGAGTACTATCTAATATGGAATAAGTGGTATGATTGGTTGGAGATTAGAAATAATAAATGAGAATAAATGTGGAAAGGTCAAAAAATGGAAAATATGTGTATAATAATGTATAGTAACAATTTGTATTATTTTTAGTATGAAGTATAGTATGAAGGAAGAAAAATGGAAACAAGAAACAATGGGACAACAAAGACAAATATATTTAAAGAAGAATAAGGGGGGGAAATGTAAATAATAGAAGATTACCGTTACGAAATTGCTGTTAAAAAAAAAGGAGTATACACTGTGTGTGTATGTGTGTTATGTTTTGTTGTTTTAAAAAAAAATTTAAAAAAAAAAGATGGCAGGTTATTTGTACTTTCAGACTTTCAAGATTATGTTAATGTAACTGTATAATAAACTAGAATTAGCTTATCTGATTGTGTTTCCTATCTGGTCTGTTTGTTAAGACTGAAAATACATTTCTGGCGTGTTTGCATAATAGATTCTGTTTTCTCACTAGTAAGCATGTCTCCTGAATTGATTAATTACTCTCTGAATGGAGCCTGGCAATATTGCACATGATGGATGGGGTTTCATTAGGTAACATCAAAAGATGCGGGCATGTGAAATTCAGGGTTAGAGCATCATTTAAGTTATGTGAGACCTCTTCTTGAGCAGAATATCAATAAGGCATATCCTCAAGTCTGGGTCATCATCTGTCTCAAGCAATTTAGTCCCAATTAAATCTGATTTACACAATTAAATCTGATTAGTGAAGGTATAGGAAGCCACATGTGTTGTGGTCTATGCATTAGTTTAGTTTCTAACAGAGCCAATAATTGGAATGGCAGGAATTCTTAAATTAGTTTCTGTTTCTAGGCTTGATGATTTGCATGCTATTTTAGTGATTGGTAATAGTCCTTTAATTATTCCTTTTCTATTACAAAACACAGAGTCTGCTTTTCATCCCTTAATTGTTACCCAAGTTCAGTGTTCTCTGCTGTGCTTTTGAGAAGCTAAGTGAGCTCTGCATGAATTACATAACAGTATTTAAAGTGGGGTTGGTTCTATGGCTGAAACTGTCCATTTGTTTTAATACTTAGATTTATCTGCTGCCTTCAAAAGCAATTGCTAGGATTGCTTTTAAAGTAGTGTTAGAGGTGGAGGAGTTCAATTAAAACATCAAAAACATGGCCAGGTGCTGACTGTGGAGCAGATCATAAACAGCTCATGTGCAAGTTCCAAGCTAAAGAAGAGGAAGAAAAAGCCAGTCCATTTCCACAGTATGACCTTGAACATATATCCATCATTTTTCAGTGACAGCATCAGAAGTCTTGAACCTTTGATAGACAATCAGAGGAGCTCTAGAATGAAATTAAAGAAGTTGCTAAGGATGCATTTGAAAATAAATGAAGAACCAGAATAAAGCAAACTGGATGTCAGAACAAATAATGAACATGAGAATCCAAATCAACCACACAGCCAACCAGAGACAGTACCAACCCTCAAGCAACCCACACAAGCCCCCCCCACTAGCAGTTCACTTCCCAATGATCCTGATCTGATGTAATCTACCCATTACAAGACCCATCACAAGACTCACTGATGACTCAACCTGACCCATCACAAGACTCATCACAGACCCTCACTTGACACACCCACATCTGAAACCCCTATAAACAGAAGAACACTGACACTGACATCCCCTAAACTCCACTGAAGATGTTACCTAGCCTGGTAACGAAACGTTCGGAAACCAACCCACATGCTCAGAGAACGAACCTTCACCCTCAAATAATGAACATTTCTGAAAAAAGAAGAAAAGCCAAGAAAGACAAAAATCTCAAAAAGGAGCTATTAGAAGAGACAAGAAGCAATATTACAATATCTGAAAAGTCATTGAAGATAGGTTCTGCCTAGTAAAATCACCCATCAACAGTAAAGGAGTAAGCAGTTGAGAAATACAGCACAGACTAGCACTTGGCAGAGCAACCATGAAGGCCTTGGAAAAGATATTTGATTGACATGATATGTCTATACCTCAAAAATCAGAGTAGTGCAAGCCCTAGTATTCCCCGTGATGCTCTATGGAGGTGAAAATTGGACCTTGAAGAAGCAGGAAGGGAAGAGTATTTACGTATTTGAACTTTCTTTTAGAAAAGACTCCTGACAATACTGTCAGGAGTCATCTTTAAAACAAGCAAATTGATTATTAAACAAATTAATTCAGAGTTCTCACTCAGTGCACAAATAACCAGGCTCACGTTCTCCTACTTTTAACACATTATGCAAAAACCCAGCTCTCTCGGGAAGGATTTACTGCTGGGAAAGGTGGAAGGAAAGAAAAAGAAAAAGAAAATAACCAGCAGCAAGGTGGATGGACTCAGTGGTTAGAAGACTTGAAATATCTTGTTAGGAACAGATCACTATGGAGAAAATCTATATATGTGGTCACTAGGAGTTGACAATGACTTGATGGCACATAGCTAATTAGCAAGGGTCTTGTTGCATACCCACATAACTTGATGGAATGTTGACTCTCGTCATAGGTTCTGAATTAATCCAAAGAGTGGATAACTAGACAGAACAAAAAAAGAACTGTTATAGAAGGAATAGATGAATAATATTGGGGGGTCAGAAGAGATAAATAGCAGTGACCAGGCCACAAATGAACAATCCAGTGAACATACTGCCCAAAGGGAAAGATGTTCTTGACTTTAACACTCCCTAATCTTATAAAACTTTGGAAAGCATGATACCTGTCTACAAATATCTTATAAAAGGGATGTAAAAAAGGTTGTATTCAATAGTCAAATTAAGCCAGAGGTGAAAGCTAAAGGAACATTACATGCCTAAATATGACATGTACATCTACCATTTTTGCAAGTTTTGAAACAATCATTACCTTCATTTTCCCCAAAACTTTCCTAAATAAGATAGCTAATCACAGGGTATGTTGTATAAATATCATTAACATATGTACATAAATGTAGGCCTGGAAATCAATCAATGTAGGCTGTTTTAGAATGTAATCTTATATTCATTTACCAGGGAGAAAATCCATTCAGTGTAACTTATTTCTAGGATAGCTTATTTCTGAGCAAACACATATAGGCAGGGCTTTTTTTGTCATAGAACGCCCAGAACGGAGTTCCAGCACCTTTTTTGGATGGAACCTTGTAGGATAGGCAAGGCAGGTTGTATGACATGTGTGAGTTCCGGCACCTTTCTTTTTTACAAAAAAAGCACTGCATATAGATTTCTACTTCAGATAATTGGTTTAGATGATTTGCTATCCATGCCTGGAATCAGATTACCAATGTTTGCACAGCAAAGCCGTTAAGGAAAACCCAACCCATTGCTTGGTACAATAATCAGGAAGCTGAATATTTCAATCTTCTCCAGAATGGCATCTTCCAACTATATTAGAAATTTAACCCCAGAAATCCCAGGTGATGGTCAAAGTTGACTGGGACATCTGGTGACTGCAGTTCTAATTTATTTGGGAATTAGAAGTTGGGAAAGGCTGTATTAATGATACCTACAGTCATATAAAGAGATCAGATCTATTACTTACAAGTCAACAAGTTTTGGATAAGTTTAAATAATCATTTGATAAAATGTTGAATAAAATTGAACTCCATAATAGATTTAATTTTTTCACTTAGCCATTTCCTCCACATGTCTTATAGTAATTACAAAAACAGAAATAATATATATCATTTATGAATGATTTGTAAATTCATTAATGTTTGAACTGTGTGAACATGATTTAATTAAAGAACTGTTCAAAGTCCAAGAGCAAATAGGGTGTTCGTGTAAATGTGAATTACTCATCAAAGGAAATAAATCTTCATGTTCTAATTTGCAAACTGAAAAATGCTTTTAGCTGAGTTTGATTCACAAAGGAGCAAATTGCTAAATTGCTAAACAGTGCTAAACAGTGACCCCCCAAGGGAAAAATGACACTATTCTATATTTTATTTTTCCAACGATTTTATTTTATTGACAATTGTATATATTCCCTTTTTGTCATATGTCTCATCTAGGTATATGCCTCACTGGTATAGATTATTTTATGCCAATTGAATCAACACTTGCAACTGGTCAGTTTCCATTTTTTTAAATGTCTTTCCTTTGACTCCACATATCTATTGTGTATAGAATAGCAGTCCTATGATAGCAACAGTGCAATCAAAATCATGTTTAAAGTTTATTTAGTTCAGTGGGGCTAATTGAAATAAATAAAAACTACCCAGGTACGTATATATAGGAAAAAATGATTGAGAGGCCTAAGACTGTGCAGAGAAGGGTAGATCACATTATTTCATATTTTTTAATCATAACTTGTAGAATAAATCATATTATAAGTTCCTACAAAAGTAAACAAATCACATTGTAACTTAGCAGCAATACTCACAGTAAACTTTATGTACAACAATAACAATGATAGAGTTGGAAGGGACCTTGGAGGTCATCTAGTCCAGCCCCCTGCTCAGGCAGGAAACCCTATACCATTTAAGACAAATGGCTGTCCAGTCTCTTCTTAAAAATTTTCAGTGTTAGAGCATTCACAACTTCTGGAGGCAGGTTGTTCCTCTGATTAATTGTTCTGTCAGGAAATTTCTCCTTAGTTCTAGGTTGCTTCTCTCTTTGATTAGTTTCCATCCATTGCTTCGTATCCTGCCTTCAAGTGTTTTGGAGAGTAGCTTGACTCCTTCTTCTTTGTGACAACCCCTGAGATATTGGAATACTGCTATCATGTCACCCCTAGTTCTTCACTTCATTAAACTAGACATACCCAATTCCAGCAACCGTTCTTTATATGTTTTAGCCTCCAGTCCCCTAATCATCTTTGTTGCTCTTCTCTGTACTCTTTCTAGAGTCTCAACATCTTTTTTTACATTGTGGTGACCAAAACTGGATGCAGTATTCCAAGTGTGGCCTTACCAAGGCATTATAAAGTGGTATTAACACTTTACGTGATAACGTAACACTTCATGTATCACGTTGCCTCCTTTAATTTGATAGCAAAATATTGTTTGTTTTTAGCCATATGCTATGACTTAGTTCATTCCTTATATCCCCTCTCAAACCTGAACCTCTTTTGAAGAGTTGGACTTTAATTCCCTTACTTTCCAGGTAGTATGGTTATTAGTCTCAGTAACTGGAATTAAGGTTGATGAAGGCTGGTTTGTAATGTTCATCTTTTGATCACATCTTGACTATCTGTTTTCTTTCTGATCAAGCAATTACTGTCAGATGAACACATCTGTATTTGCCTAAGTATTTGAAATCTTCAGTACATGTATAAATAGTAAAGCAAATATATATAAAAAGAAGCATTTATGGAATTAAAAGTATCCCAATAGGGACTGAGCACTTTTTGAAATACAGTAGTAAGAATTCTTTGGGAACTTGAGCAATCACGATAATGATTTCTTAAACATTATTAAGTACTTAAATAAAGGGATTTGAGTTGGGAAGACACTCATAAGTGTGAAGAGCTGCTGAATATAATACCAAATTAAATAAAAATATGACAAGATTTCATATCCTAAAAAGGGTTAGTTAATATTTATTCAATCATTTTAAATTGGCAATTGACATTTTAATTGTTCAGATTCTGGATAGGAATCTGCATTAAGGCTTGGGTGAATGGGATCTGGATGAACTATAAGAAATCCAGGAAGAAGAATTATGGGTTGCATTAAAGTCCTGCTCACTTTCTCCACTAAATTCCCCTACCACACATACTCATATGCACCTTGGTTCAAGTATTAATGCAAACAGCCAGAAATAGCAAATGAAGTATTCTCAAATACAAAGTTCAGTAGTGCCTCTTACCTGGCCAAACTATTGTAGCAACTTAGGCAGGAATTTATTGTCGAACATACTCATCTCATTCTGGTAATCTCTATAATATCTGCAACAAAATCCATCTCTAATCCATCTCTAATCTGTTTGTTTTTCTTTGAATGTATGAATCCAAGTGACATGATTCATTGCAGATCACATGAAGATGATGCTTCACCTTCGCTCTGCCTTCTTGTACTGTTTCAAAAAAGATTATATCAACTGGGGCACTAAGGGAATAAACTTGACTTTAGAAATCAGTCATCCTTTCTCCAATTGTGCTTCTTTGGTTCTGGTTTCACATCCAAGCAGCCATGTTATCTCTAGTTTTGTGAAAAGATGTATTTCATTTTCTCCCAACCCATCTTTTAGATCTATAATGATTAAAAATAAAGAAAAAAGTGTGAGGCCCCACATTAGCATCTAAAGTAAAAAATCAATACCTTACTGTTATGGTTCCGACAGATGAAACTCTTCAAAAGAACTTCGAGGCATTGTTTACCTTAAAGAATCTTTTATTCGAGAAACAAAGTATCGGCACTACATAGTTAAAGCCCAAAACTGAATTCCCCTCCCCTGGGCACAAAGTAACTTAAGCACAATTCCCTCCTCCAATTTACAGTCATAAATCTCATTCCCCAATTAGCTTGAAGCGTGGGCTTTCCCCCCAGCTCTCCAGCCTGCCAAATCTTTATCAACTCTGGGCGCAATAACCTTGGATTCCCACAGGCTGAGTGATTATTGTTATGACTAACTGGACTCTCATCCACATTCCCTCTCCCAGTATCAGCTAACTCTAAAAGCAAAAAAGTAAAATGGCTGCATTTCCATCTGTTGTCAAAGCAAGAACATTCAATGTTAGCAGTGTTGACACCTTACATTTCCAGGGAGGTTATCATAAATCTCCTGCTTCTGCCCTTAGACTAATTTCTAAAAAAAAGTCTATAATTATAACTGTTAGTATTCTATAAACTATCTGGGGTTTGTATCATTTCCAGAATTTGAATAGTTTTCTAATTTTTATCACAGATATGTGTCCTCATTATTCCATTCTTTCTATCTCCATTTGGGGGGGGGGCAGGAGCTACATTTATAACTTATTATAGTTTGATGAAATACCTCTTTTCTCCCACAGTTCCTCACTAATAATAATGCTAGTCTAATCTGCACCTTTCCAAAGGTGTTTTAAGTATCATCTGCTAGAATCACCAAAAGTAAATAGAATTATAGTAGAGGTTTATAAAGTTATTGTTCCATTTGTAACAAAACAATGAACAACTTATTCATATGTTTGCTGTTAAAAGTAAGTGATGGATATAAGAGTTGGACACTAGTCATTCAGCTACTTGTGACTTACAAATGAGATGCTTACGGATATAAATTTTGCATGGATTATTGTAGAGAACACAATATCCTTTATTGAAACTGTTGTGTTAGATTTCAAATACCTATATACATGTACTGAAAACTTTTTTAAAAAAGTTATTTTTTGACTATTTTTCTTCTTTCTTCAGGGTAATTTGAGGAAGTGTCTCAGATAAGACCCTCCATAGTTGTGTCTCTATAGTCGTAGGGAAGAAGGGAGGAAGAACATTCAGATATGCAATGTAACTTTATCATAAGGTAGTATTAGCAACTGTAACTCTGGCATCCAAGTCTGGTCTACCTTATGGAGTATCAAATGCCTCCATTAAATTGCCACTGGCAATCTTTTCTAAGTCTTTTTGCATGTTTAACAGCCATTTTCTCACTCACAGTCAGGGCTTTTTTTCTCATAGAACGCTCAGAACGGAGTTCCGGCACCTTTTTTGGATGAAACCTTGTAGGGTAGGCAAAGTGGGTTGTATGACATGTGTGAGTTCCGGCACCTTTTTTTTTTTTACAAAAAAAGCACTGCTCACAGTTAATACAAAAATTCTCTCACGAGGAAATCAGACAGCATGGTTATTTGTGCCCCTAGCTAAAATATTTATTTTTGATTCTATGAATAATAGAATGGCTTTTTAGTTCTCCTCCCAGGGTGCTGAATTATAACCTGAATCTTTTAAATTAGGCAATTTCCTTTCAGATCATCTAAAGTCTTTGTTCAATTATAATGCAATATGTCTCTCTTATAAAATTATCTCCAAACTGAATGATTTAAGTATGTTTGATTATGTTAGCATAATCAAAGATACCCTATAAAGCTCAGCAAAATATATTCCCCAATGTATATTATTGGTGAGTCTTCTGATTCCATATGGAAAAATGGAGTCTTTGCCAAATAACTGTCAGCAATCCTGTTAATATTTGACCCTTAATTTGCAAATGAAGAATTGTATTCATTAAGCCAAACTATATGAAGATAATATGCAAGCTTGTTGGGCTTAAGAAGAAAGGAACATAAAATCACATAAATTATTCAGTATAAGAGACTAAAAATGGATTATTATCGTTGTTATTATTATTATTGTTACTTTCAATTTATGAACTGTCACTGCTGTTGAAATAATGGAAAGGCTGATAAATATTATTTTGGATGATCCCCATTTTTTATTTATTTAAGCATTTCTTTTTTTTCTTTTTTATATTTTTTTCTTTTGTAATTCTTATTCTCATAAAAGCAAAAGTATCTAATTTTTAGAAGATATGTATGGCATTGTTCTATAAATGTGCTTTATTCCTTTAATGAAATAAAAATAAATATATTAAGTATAAAGAGGAAAAGTAGAAGAATAGTGATCACTATAATATAAAAAATCATTCACGTTGCTATATAATATAGAGAGAGGCGTAAGAAAGCTTTATAAAAACAGTAAAAACATGCAATCTGAAAACATGAATAAAAAAATAGTCACATGGGAAAAGTCATCTAAGCAAAAATACGTATTTGGATGTTGTATAGGCATGCTGAAACTCTGGCCAGTCATTAGGCTGGTTAGATATCTTTTTAAATACTAAGGCACAACCAGTATTATGCTTTTCATCATTGTTATTATCATTGTGAACAATTTTAATGCTGAAAAATAAATGCCATTAGTAGCAGTTAGAAACAATTATTTGCCTGTAGGATGCAATATGGTGTGCTAACCTGTTTATCTATATACTTGTAGTTACATCACTTGGTTTCACTATACTTATTAGATAATTGAGCCTAATCTATGCAGGAAGCAAAATGAGACACTACAGCTGACTACTCTGTGTCCCCTTGTAGATATTGGGGATCATTCAAAATGCTCCTAGGTGTTTTTTAAAAAGATCAAGTCAAAGGCTAACAATTAGAGAGAAAGGGCTATCATTGTCCATTGCTTGAGATGAAGTGAGGCTTTCTTATTGTTTTTTTAATGCAAGGGAATATTTTAAAAATCTACATGTAATAGAAGACACAACAAAGGATTTATTTGTTTGTTTGTTTGTTTAATTTATTTATTGATGAAAATGCTATAACAGACCAATAGAATAACAAAGTTAGAAAGGACTAAAAACAACAACAACAATTAAAATTAGAAAAATTGAATAGTGAAGTTAAAAACCAAGATGATGGGTGGCCTAGCCTGACTCAGTCAGTCACCCTGAACATAGCAGGCCCCTGTTGGCAGAGCCATGTTTTTAGGCTCTTACAGAAGGCCAGGAGTATTGGGGCAGATTTCACTTCTGGACAAGAGAATATTACGGAATAATCCAGAATCTTTTCCTGGACCCTACCAGCCACAATGTTTTGACTAACAGGATCCAAAGTAGGGCTTTCCACTGGGTTGAGTGGGGCGGCTAGTCCCATCAGGGTGAGATAGTTTCTCAGATTCCCTGCACTCGTGCCATAAAGGGCTAAAAAGGTGATTTTAAAAAGACCAGGGCAAATAAATAAATATGCTAATTATGCTGAAAGACTGCAATTTTGTGGAAATTTCACAATCAGAGGATCTATATTAAGTGCACATGTTTTTTATAATTAGAATTTAGGCAGCAGTGGAAGCCAGTTTGTTCTAATGGTTAAGGGATCAGGTAGAAACTGGAAGATGGTGAATTCTAATCCCACATCAGGCATGAAGTTATCTGGGTGAGTTTGGGTCAGTCATTCTTTCAGCCTTAGGAAGAAGGAAGTGGCAAACAACTTCTGAAAAATCTTTCAGAAACATCTGAAAAAAATCTTCCCAAGAAAGAAACTGAAAGGCAGCTTCTAAGAATCCAGGCAGTCGCCAAGAGTCAACAATGACTTGAAAGCACAAAAACAAAATGTAAAAGAATGCAGAGAGAAAAGAAAGAGACCTTCAGAAGTCAAATCCAGTGCTAGTCTTTTAACAAACCATGACTATGCATCTTGCAGTATGTTGGAGTCTTCTTCTGTTTGAATAATAACAGAACACATTTCCACTAGAATGCAGTAATTGTAAAAAAATTGAAGGAAAATAAAGTTGGGAATTGTCTGTTGCACACATTGCGGCCAAGATCTCCAGGACTGGAGATGGCTACCTCACGTTAACTATAGGAAGATATTGCTGCAAAAGCAAATAATCCTAAGAACAGCACATTACTTTTCTACATATCAGAATTAATAGCATGATGGCAAAATTAAGTTGCCAGGTTCTGAAAGCTACTAAAGCAGGGGTGTCAAACTGCCGGCCCATGGGTTGGTTTCATCATACCGAAGCCACGCCCACCCCATTGCCGGCAATGCAAAAAGAGTCACGATACGTCGCAACACGTCACGTGACATGGTAAGTTTGACACCCGTGTACTAAAGGCTCCATACTTTAACACTATTATTTATAACTTCTGGAGACTTATTGAATGAGATATATTTGCATTTTCCAATTCTTTCAGGGTGAGTGGACATCTAAGTATGCCAAACCTGGCTGTTCCAAAATGTTGCAAAAGACCAATGACATCATTTCTTAGATATCCTCAGATAAAACTGGATCTTTTCATTTCTTTGATGATACTATATTATGGCTGTTACAAGCCATTCAAAATCAGCTGTGTTTCCAAAATCATAATCTACTTAAGGGCAAAGTAGGGAGATGACTTCTTCACTATGATCCTTCTTTTCTTATTTCTCTCTTTTTTTCAGAAAACAGTTTTGTACACTTCACACTAAGCATTCCTGAAGGAGTGAATAATATTTCGGTGTCTGGAGCCTATGTTTAACATTGAGGGAAGGGGAAAGAATGTCAGATGTATATGATTGATGCCATGCTATGCCCATGGGCATAGGTAGTATTTTCTGGAGGGGGTGTTCTGGATTTGATGGAGGATTTGTTTGTCTCTCCCTACCTCCTTTCTTCCCTTTGTTCCTTCCTTCCTCCGGCTTATGGACCAACCCTAAATAGCATATACTCCCAAACGAAATAACAATAGTTTTCAAATTTCAAGGAGATATATTGCCTAAATCCAAACCCTGCTCCCATAGAAGAAACAGTCTTACTGCAAGTCAAATCATAACATTCTTTGAATACTTGTTGGAAGACCAAGTCTTAATAGCTTCCAAAAAATTCCAAAAGTTAGAGCTAATCTTATATCAGGAGGGGATGAGAAGGCTTATCTTGTGTGTGTTGTGTCAATGCTCCCCTGTTGTACTAGTTCAAGAGAGATTCTTTCTTTTTTACAATGATGGGACATACTATACGTGTGTGAGGATACCCTCAAAAAATGAAGGAAAATGTGATTGGAATGTGTTCTTGGGAATGTAGAAGATGGGGTTAAAGCCTCAGATTGACAGGCCAGCTCTTAGAACATAGCCTATTACTTCTCCCTTTACTTATGATTTCTTTGGTTGTTTATTTATGAAATAAAACATTATGCTTGTACACATTCCAGCCTGCTAGCCCCCATTGCCAAGAGAAAAAAAATCTGGATTTGAAAAAGGCTGGATCACTTAGGAAAAGTTAAATAATTTAAATACAGAAGCAGCAGTTTGTTATGGCTTGAAATTTGTTTTTCAATCAAAAGCATTGATCATAAAGAATCTGCCTTCTAACTGTCCCTTGAAACCTAAATATTACATCTAATATTTGTAAGCTGCCTTAATGAAAATTCAGAGTATACAGTATAACACCACATTTTTGTTCAGAAAGGAACAAAAGTTAGGGAAATATCTAAAGATGTCTGAACATGTTTGAAGAATATGTTCCATCTTATAGAAAGCCAGATACTTTGCGTGACAAAAGATGATATGAAGCCTGTTAAATTTCTGCCAATCATATTAGACAAAACTGACCTAGACTAATTTTGTTATCTAGGAGCTCAGTCCTCTTGATAATGATGGTTGATATTTTTAAGTGTTTTACTTATGTAAGTAGTTCTTTGATAATTGATCTAATATGTCCTTCTTCTAAATATATCCCAAGGTGTTGTTTCTTTGTGTTCAAAATGAATTATGGATCACATTGAACATCTAAGGATTTTCCATACTGATTATGTGACTGTCACTTTTTGCAAGCTCTTAGTATCTCAGGAGGCCATAATTCATAGTGGAAGAAAAAGCATTCATCATTATTATGAACTTCAGGTTTTAAACACAGAGATTTACCTGTGATTAAATTAGAGCATTAGAGCAAATTTAGAACATCTAGGGAATGGTGGAGCTAATTCAAAAGTTTTGATCCTTTCCTTTCCCTAGTCTTCTAATTTTTCTCTATTATTTTTCCCAGTTCTAAAGAGAAATTATTTTCCATTCCCAATTCTATTCTGGAACTGCACCGCACAACTTTTAGGATGCTCTTAAACCCAACCACTCATAGTCATGCCAAAGAAGATATTGATGTACCAGTTTACCCCAAGACAGATGTGCAAAGATATGGCCTTTGTTGAATTTCCTTTTTTAGTCTGCTCCAATCTCCATCAACGTTCTCCAAGGAACATCTCAACATCTCACTTTTTGTTACCTGAGATGAAGTTTTTTTTTATTAACAAGGGATATTGTAGCAGAATCAGTCTTATCATCATCTACAAACATTACCTGAGTGAAGTGTTTCAAATAATAAAGGATACTGCAGCAAAATCAGCCTTATCACCATCTACAATCAAAAGCATTGTATCAAGAGCATTATCTAATGGTACAACTCTAGTCTAGCAACCTGACCACCACCACCTGACCACCACCACCACCACCTGACCACCCAAACAGATGATAATAACTTCCCTGCAAAAGAATGTTTCATTCAGTAAATATTACCCATACTTTCATCATTTTAAAATATAAGGTTGCCCTTCCTAGTCTAGAGACACGACGAGCCATCATACACTGCAATGGAGGAAGTGTAGCAGCAAGAAATCTGTGTCCCAAGACAATAGCTGATTGGTTCAGTTTCCTACTGTGGGAATAAAAACTGAATATTTTAAAATGACACGTATGCCACAAGCCCTAACCATCTAGACAAATTGACAAGGTAACATTGCTGGAAAAGAAGAGAGGAAAATACTTTGATTATCATCAGTGAGCAAGGAAAGTCAAAAATCTGGCAGTCAAGATGGACAGCAGCCAAGAGAAAGCTTTCTTGTTGAAAGCCCACCCCACCCAATAAAGCTGCCAATACCAAAACATTCCTTATCTAAAGCCCAAGGCAACCAAAAAAAAATCCTTTGAAGAGTTTTTCTACTATTTTCTAAGACAAAGTCCAAATAAGTTTGCAAGAATTGCAAAACTTCAGATGTTTTTCCCAAACATCTGCCCACCCCCAACCATCCAACCATAATATCTCACACTCTTTTCATTCTCTTTCATTGCTTTTATACCCTTCAATAATCTCAAGGATTCACTGGGCACAATTCAGTCACAAAGAGGGAAGAAATTAGGAATCCATTCCTCTATCCCTGTCATTGTATTTATTTACATTGATACTGCAGAGAAATTATTTCAATTCTAATAGTCAATGGTTGCCGTTATCCTGAGGGAGAATAAATTGCAAAGTAATATTGGGCATAACTGTGGTCTCCTCTAACCAAAGTTTAATTCATATTTCAGGTTTTCATGACACCCTAGTTTACTGATTGTCTAATAGGCTAATTTACATTTAGGCTAATAGACTTATATTTTGATAACAGGCTTCTGCATGGAAATGCTTAGCTTTAAGGTTTTCTTTGGAGTTTTTATGCAACTGCTTTCCATACTTAGCATTATCTCCATTTTCTTTTGGTGCTATAGGAATAAGTTTTATTTCTCTGGGCTTTTTAAATAAATATTGGATTTTTTTTTTCCACTTAAGTGATGGTTATCTCTGAAATGTCAATTACTTAACTTGATATCTGAGATTATAAAAATATAAAATCAACTATGTCTATTTATTATTACAGATATCATAATTTGTGGTGAATTCTTTTGTTAACTGCCCTCAAAAACTTGTGCTATTGGTCAGCCAATAAATAGTATGTATATATGTACGTATATATGTATATGTTTGTGTGTGTGTATGTGTGTGTGTAATTTTTGAACTGCAGTAGTGATGCTGTTTTCTACTATGATTTATATTGGGCTTTCATTTCTGCATTGATTTTTATATATTATTCATTGCCATTTATTTTAATACATGAGTTTTATATAAGCTACTTTAGGAGCATTGTTGACTGAAGAATGAGGAAAAATGAAATCAGTTAACTAATCCTTCTTGATATCTATAATATATTTTACCCAAAGTATCTTATGTATGTATGTTGTTTTAATCAGTGAATGAAGCAAAACAGCTATTTATCAACACCTTGAAATCAAATATTACCTTCCTTACCTCACTTTGCTGTGCAGCATAAGAAAATAAAAATAGCATAAGGGAAAGGTCTTTTATCCCTTTGCCCTTTTAAACATTTTGGAAAGATTCAGAATGTATCCCTTTTGTGTTCCACCAAATTAAATTCATCTGTATCCAGGGCATCTTAACATAGGTCAGAGAGAATAGGCTAGACGTGGTGAGGGTCAAGCATTTGATTCTAAATTAAGAAAGCATGCTGCATTGCACAATCAACATTTCTATCAAAGCATCACAGAAGGGGTTTACAATTCTCTGAGACCTTAACCCAGCTGACATTTTGTTTATTACTTCAAATGTGAAACACTGATATTATATGGAAAGCCAATGTCCCCCCCTCCCCCCACAAATGGCCTTGGAAAAAAATAAAGGTCTACTGTTTATGCAGCAACATGAGCATTGTCTCATTCATTCATTCATTCATTCATTCATTCATTCATTCATTCATTTCAACTCAAGTGTACCAAGATAGGGACATGCCTCTTCTGTAAAGTACTGAGAAATCATTGCAGAAATTGGAGGGTTGATTAGTATTTATGGAACGCTAGTAAGAAATCATTGAACTCAGGTTGTACAGCTCTTACTTTTAATTATTCCCATACTCACCTTGTGGGGGGGGGGGGTTTCCCGTGCCTATTTTATAGCTTAAAGTAAGCACAAACAATTTCTACTAAATTTAGGACTCAGAACGTACCTCACTGAAAATTGTTGTCCAGGAATCTTGGGCAGGGTGTGAATACCAAAAGGGATGGTGCTGAATTTTTTTAGTCTAAGGCAGTATTTTTCAACCTCATCAATTTTAAGATGTGTGGTCTTCAGCTCCCAGAATTGCCCTGAGCAAGGACATTCTTAAATTCGTGGATGTTGAGAAACACTGGTCTAAGGCAAGTGCAGAAATGGGAACAATTCACATCTCTGAGTGATCTGGCTCCCATTCGTAACCTTACTTTTGCAAATGCAAAGAGAAAGCTCATACCACCCAAGTTCAGTCAGTTCAGTCAAATTTCAGCCAAATGGTGTTACTGTAATTAAGAGATTTCTTACCTGAGCTAGATTTCTAAATTCTTCAAGCTAAATCGGCTATAAAATACTTGAACCTTCTGAAGGACTCAAAACTCAAGAAATGAGCAGAAGTAACAGTTGAATATTCAGGGGGGCTTCTAAGCTCTAAAAAGGAGAGCAAGCAAAGGAATTTTCAGGTAATTCCAGTGAGTAGGACTCACTAAATCTTTTGAATGCAAACAGCTTCTTCTATTCAGATATAATTTTAAACCATAACTATAAATTAAAACGTTTAAGATATATCATTTATTATTAATAAGCATACAGGTAAAACAATCTGAAATATCTGAACATTGCATCCAATCAGAAGTTCGGTTTATTTCATTTGTATCAAGCACATTTCTATTTCTATTTCCTTCTTCCTATTTTATAAAGTTGCAGCTGATATTGCTGTCGCTCTCTATGGACTGATTCCCCCCTCCCTTAATCCTGATATTGTTTTTTCCTACAATATTGACATAAAGGCTTATAGCAAAATGTAAGCTGTGTTTTTCTTTGTTGTCCTACTGAAATCTTCTCTCTCATTCAAGCCGTCTGGGCTTAAGAGTTGGGCCTTTTTCCTTCTGTGAAATCCCTGTTATATGACCTCTAGTGGACAAGCCCAGAGATTTCAAGCATTTGGACGCTCCAGAGTAGTGACAGTTAAAATATGCTTTCATGATAGATAAAAGACTTTCTCTGGTTGAGAACAACCCCTGGTGAGACAGACACTTCTAAAGCTTTCTTGGCAGCAATATTCCCTTCTTTTTGGAATGTGTTTACTTCCCTACCTAGCCTTCTGGGATTTTCTGATGATCTCTCTTCCAACTCCTAACCAGACCAAACTCTACTTAGCTTTTTCTGGAAATTGGCTAGATACTGCTCCTTGCTATGTACAGTGAAATACTTCCTTACCATTCTCTTGGTTCTACATATTAGCTGAATTAAATTCTGAAGGAAGCAGACTATAAGCCAATAGTACTTTATTTTATTTGTCCTATGTTGGAGGCACTCATTTACCCTGGGAATTAAATTGAAATAGGAGATTATAAATGCACCAGTTTATCATGAATGAGGATTACAGATCTTTCATCTGTTTTGATGCTATGGTTAGCAGGGGATCATAGTTATGAATTATCGACTGTCCAGAGAGTACATTTTTTCATAAAATGATAGTCATTAAAAATATTACCACCACTGACTGCATCCATTATTTTTGGAACATAAGCCAGATGTAGATTAAAATCTATCATGAAAACTAATGCGTAATATTCAATCAGTCATATGGCAGACATCTGACAATATGTATTCAGCAATTCTGTAGGTTTCCTGAAATCAAATTATCTGTTATCATACATTTACAAACACACACAGTATGCTTGCAGAAGTAAAATAAAAATGATTAAGTTTTCATTTACAAAGGACACATTTCAATATATACTCAGTTACCTCAAGAAGAAATATTAAATGCTGTTTAAAAGGAGGAGGAAAGAATTTGGTATTGATGTCTGCCTGTATGGAATTAGTAATAAATGGTAATAACAGAGAATTTGGCATATCTGTTATCTGTAACTGCATTGGTGAACCTGTAAGTTACGTTTAGAACAGAAGTGGATGAGTCTGGTGCATTTGCAGACATTTTTAACTGTCCATTAAAGACACAAAAACCAGTTTCTTAAAGGGTTTTTGTTCTGTTTTCTTTAACATTGCATCTCTTTACATAAGCATTATGTAAACTTACTTATTAAATTATTAAGCCTAATTACATAAACATAAGCATAATTAAGTAAATATTATTGTCAGGATGAAATCCCAAATCGCATAAAACCATTCATTTATTATTCATTCATTATCGGTGGAGGAGGCATGCTGTGGGCTCCATGAGCCAGGGAATTTCAGCTGGCTGGGTCCAAGGGAAGAGTCTTCTCTGCTGTCACTCCTGCTCTTTGGTACATCTTGCCCTCCAGAGTGAGGTCGGCTTCCACCCTCCTGACCTTCTACAAAAGCTTGAAGACCTCACTCTGCCAGTTGACCTGGGGTTCCAATGGGAGAAGAATATCACACTGGAGGTGGTTGAGAGATCCCACCTCCACCCTTCTCCTACTACTTCTTCCCTCTCCATCTTTTAATTATGACTGATAATTCGTATTTTTATAGTATTTTATTCTTATACATATACATGTTTCTGAATTGTTTTTGTTTTTTTTACATTATAAGCAGCCCATTGTAATTCATGGTGAGATGGGTGGGAGACAAATTTAATAAATAAATACAAATAAATGTATACTGGAAATCATTCGGAGAAATTTAATGTTATTGCCACAGTTAATAAATTCCATAATAAATGAAGAGAGTTGAACTTAAATCTAATGACTTCAACAAAGAACAATACCATTACTTTCTCATTTCATCTAGCCACCACTTTTGTGAGAAGTCAATCTTTTCCATGTAATCATTGTGGTGGTATCAAATTACGGTACTGAAAAAACATCAAAATGACTTTCACTGAAATTAAATGAAGGGAAATGAGCAGTTCATTTTGTAAATGTAATTTACAAAAACCTTGAACAATTCTAGGTTTTTTGCCCAGTCTCAAAGGCTAGATGGCCTAGCAAGTATGATAGGATTTAATCACCTACTGAAGTATTTGTGTCTCAAAAGGAGTTCATTTAAATTAACACAAACAGGAAATTCTGGTAATCTCCTGCTTATGAGAAGGAGAAAACTGACAAAACTCTCCTCAATTTTATCCATGCTTCTGGGCCATTGGGAAGAAGCTGCAAAGCCAGCAAGATAGCATTTCCCTTAAAGGACCTGTGTGATCAGGCACCAGAAAAAAGAATAAGCAGGAATTTGTTACAATGGAATAATGGAGCCACAGAAACTCAATCAAAACAAAATAGAATAAAAAGCAGAAATTTCTAGTAATTGCAATACACTGCCGCTCTGTCAGAATAAAATAACCTTTGCTCTCCAACATTGCTGTTGTTCTCATGGGAATATAGAGATCCAAAACTGATTGCAATGTAGTGCGATGTACATCTGCTTTTCTCACAACTGTGACCAAATACACAATAGGAAATTAGCTGAATATTTTCATTCCCAGGATCGATCTAGCTATCTATCATCTATCTGTTTGCCTATCTTTCCTTCCTTCCTTCCTTCCTTCCTTCCTTCCTTCCTTCCTTCCTTCCTTCCTTCCTTCCTTCCTTACTTACTTACTTACTTACTTACTTCCCTCCCTCCCTCCCCCCTCCCTCTCTCCCTCCCTCTCACAGACACACACAGATTTACTTTATAGAGTAGAGCCAAATACAAGTAATAGGACTTAAAAGAACAACAAACAGAAAAATTTATAAGATGGACATTCTGCAAATGTCAAAAGGTTTTTTGGCCTGGTCACTGTGGTGACACCCCACAAATATTCCTTTTAATGGATGACTCAATAAAAACAGCTACACTGAAATCCCACAGCATGAATGCTTGTTGAACTTTGCAGAATATTCACAAATGATGTGGAGCATGGAGCTGTTTGCTTATATTATCAAAATACCAAAGCTCCTGGAGAATACTCAACAGGAAAAAAATTGACATATGGAACTTGGATTATGGTTCTCTTGAGTAAGTCTCACATAAATAGCATACAAAAGAGACGAAAATCCTTCTTTAGGAAGAAGACAACTTGATATGTTTTTTTTTGAAGTGCAGCTAAACAGTTGACATGGCCAATTCATCTTGAATGCAAGCATTCCAACCTGGAAGAAATCATAGTTCTTATTGACAGAATTTCACTGGCTATTAAAATTAATAGTTCATTGCTTTCCATTCGGGATATTAATAAACACATGGAAAATAATGATTACATAGCAGAAACTTGGAAAAGTAAGAACTCTGCTTTTTAATTTCTCAAAAATTATCAGTTTTGCAAAATGCTGTCATGAGTGAACTAGAATTGGCAATGTTTCTTACTTTAGTTGTACATGGAGATTCTCAGTCATCTTCTAGGTCATGGTAGTTCCAAAGGTGCCTTTTCAAAAGCTTCTTGGATGAGAAGCAAAACGTCTTCAAGGAAAAACAAAGCCCAGCTGCCTTTTGAAAAAGCACCTTTGGGACATACTTTAGCTGTTGTTGAAAGCACAGAAATATCCATCAAGAAATACTTGATACCTTACTTTAAGTGTAGTTTCATATAATACAATCTATACAAACTCAATATTACAAGTGCAAGACTACGATACTGTAATATTGTTGGTAGATTCTTGGGGACACAACAGAGTTTAAGTGTAATATTCCACACTTAGCTTAACAGCATTACATTATATACTGTGAAATCTTGGGATTTCTAATACACGAAAAGAGATAAATCTGATAAGAGACATCAACACTTTAATGAGAATTGTCTACAATGTTGGTCCTCCACAAAGCAAAACAAAAAGCCCATTTCAAGAAATAATGAATAGTTCTGAATGTAAATGCATAACTTTCAGACCTCTCCGTGAAACATCTGGTATTCTGTTAGGCAAGCAATCATTTGTGATTACAATCCTCTTTTTGAAGATTTTGAGCAATGATCCAACTTCTAAATATTGCCACAGAAAGCCCCAAAGTCTGGTATGAAATAATGTTGCAAACATTAAATATTTTCTCAAGAGTTGTTTCAAAAGCCCAGTTTGACACCTCTTGAAGCATTTTGTCCTACATGGTGTAATTTGAACAGAGGACAATATTGCGGTGACTCAGTGTCATGCAGTGATAAAGTTAAGGCTCATTTCGATATGAGTTCTGAGGAACACATTCATTCCATAACTACTTTCATAAACAACAGGTGTGCTCATTTGGCAAACAGATTGACCAGACAAAATCTAGCAGTGGCCTTTTTTTTTTCCCCTTGATTGTACAGCAACAGTGCAACATGATTTCAGTTTTGGAACTGAGGAAGTTAATTTATTGTATTTAAAATACGGAGAATATATAACTTCTTTTCTTTTGCTGAAAATGCAATTATATCAATCAGTCCACTGACTTCAGGTTTGCAGTAGGTAAAAAATAAAGTAAAAAATAAAGTAAAGCAAATTTATCACTAAGTTACATAGATATGGTGACATTTGTACTTCAGAACAAACAGCGGCAGGAGCTGTCAGAATTAATGGCTATTTTAACAATGTATCTCACAGGGAGTGCAGACTCTGAATGTGGCTTCAGTTTAATGAACACTCTAAAAACCAAATTACACAACTGTTTACAATTAAATAATCTGGACACACCGATGCATATTAAAAAAATTAACAGTTTGATGGACTATCTGTCCAGTGCTTATTTTGCATGAGCAAATGTCAAAGATATATTATACTAAAAGATATATTATACTTTTCTCTCTGCCATGTTTCATCAGGTCTGTGCAATAGCTGTAGAACAAACTAGCAGACTAGTGTCAACGCTGTTAATATAGGATATTATTGCTTTGACAAGATATGCAGAACTGTCTGGTATTTTTAGAGTTAATTCAGAAGACAGAAAAGGAGGAGCTTCTTGAGGAAAGCCCGGGAAAGAAAAGGAAGTAAATCTTTGGCCTCCAGCCTAATTGGAAGACGTAATTCATGACTGTAAAAATAGGGAGGGGTATAGCAAGAAAAGGAAGACGCAAGCCAGAGAAATTCAGTTTCTGGCATCCGTCCTTGCAAGTGCCAAGGTTATTTTTGCAATAAATGGATTCTAGAGGTAAAGGCCTCATGTTTCTCATTAAAGGCAATCTTCCTTTGGAACCATAACATCATGCCAGAAACTGAATTTCTCATGTCTCCTCCATATATTATTGTAGCTTAAAATAACTAATAAAATAAAATAACAGGCTCTAAATTTGAAACTGTTTGCACAATGGTAGAACTCCGGAACTACTCATGAGTTGTCAACCTTCCAGGATGATTTGAAATGGAGAAGAGGATGAGTTCATGATATCCATCCCATCTTAACTGAAATAAAATCTGCTTGAGAGGGCCTTGTTCTCTGATGATGGGAAGTTGCGCTCCGCATCAGTAGGAGCATGGCCATAATAGAAAATGCTATGCAAAGAAGGGTAAGAAGAGGAATTTTCTAAAATGATCTAAATGTTCTAAAATGAAAAGGGAATGATTCTGAAATCAAAACAATGGATTTAATCCACATTATAAGAAATTTGTATATTTTAAAATATATAACCATTAACTTCCTGCCTCTCTAAATCCTTGGTTGGAAAGTTTATCATAATGTTATTGCAGTTGAAATAGTGCCACAAGAAAACACACCAGAGAGCGAGAAAGGATTGTGAAATTTAACAGGATGAATGATATTTACTGTCTAAGCTTTACTTTTATGATTATTGTTAATATTAGTGATTATAACTCTTTAGTATTATATTAACTACTGTTATTTAATATTTGTACCCGGATGATAGTCTGCTTGCTAAAGCGTTGAATTCTTTGTGGGGAGCAACCCCACTATTGTATCTACCCTTATCCTTACCCCAACCCTATTCCCCAACCCCACCCATTACCAATCCTATCCCTTCCCCACCCTTATAAAACCTAATAAAATATTTAAAAAAGAAAAAAAGAAAACACACCAGAGTTGGAAAGATCTTTGCTTTAGGTATGCTGAATTCATGTTATCGTGCTGAATGATGAAGAACTATATTCTATATTAGTACATTTTTCACACATTGATATGTAGCAAGTATAGCTAATCTAAGCTTCTGGGATTCCAAGAAACATCTAAGATCCCTTTTTGTTATCATAATTTCCCGCACTTTTGAGGAAGAAATGCTAAAAATAGTAGTGGAAGCCTAGCCATAGGCTTTGCATAGTTTAAAATTCAACAAAGGATCCCCAAAATTTCCCAAATCCAGAAAAAAAAAGAGAATCTTGTTCTCTCCCTCTTGCACCATTACCCTGCCTATTGTGGTTCTTAAACCCATCTCCAATGTTAGGCTGGGCCTGCTGCCACCCAAAAAATGTTTTATTGTTAATGGAGCAAGCATTTAATGGAGTAAGATATCTTTTCCATATTTCAACCTCTTTCTCCACCACAGCTACTCTGACAGCCAGGCATTCTGCTCAGACCACAGTCAACATGTCTCTACCCTGCAGTATAAAAATCTCTAACAAAATAAAAGTAATAATAATAATAATAAAGTTGGAAGGGACCTTGGAGGTCATCTAGTCCAACCCCCTGCTCAGGCAGGAAACCCTATACCATTTCGGACAAATGGCTGTCCAGTCTCTTCTTAAAAACTTCCAGTGTTGGAGCATTCACCGCTTCTAGAGGCAGATTGTTCCACTGGTTAATTGTTCTAACTGTCAGGAAGTTTCTCCTTAGTTCCAGGTTGCTTCTCTTCTTGATTAGTTTCCATCCGTTGCTTCTTGTCCTGCCTTCAGGCACTTTGGAAAATAGCTGTAGTATTGAACAGCAAGTGTAGTATTGAACAGTAAGGAGAATGAAAATGTGTTTCACTGCAGAGGGCAAAAGCTGAAATGTTCATGTACCCGTGTTTCCCCGGAAAGATAGGGTATTATTATTATTATTATTATTATTATTATTATTATTATTATTATTATTATTATTATTATTATTATTATTATTATTATTATTATTATTATTATTATTATTATTATTATTATTATTATTGCCTCCAAAAGAGGCACCAGATCTTATTTTCGGGGGGGGGATGTCTTTTCCACTCACCTCTGGCACCGACAGCCCCACCCAGCCGGTCTACTTCTGCAGTAAAGGAGCAGCTTCACTCTGCAGCTGCATTCCAGCCTGCATTTCACAGTCAAGCCTTTCCAGAAGGCTTCTGCAGCTGAGTACCAAGCTATGGATTGGTTCTCAGCTGCAGTGGCTTTCCGGAAAGGCCCCTGACTGAGAAATGCAGGCCTGGCTACAGAAGACACCAGAGAAGAAGTGGGCTGGCAAGGAGAGCCTGGTTGCAAGGTAAGTGGGTGCAGGGCGCATGGGGCAGCTCCACCCCCCCACCCCAGCCCTAGCTTGATTTTTAGGTGTATGCCTCACCCCAAAACTAGGGCTTATTTTCGGAGTAGGGCTTATATTAGGCCCACCTCCAAAAATCAAGCTAGGGCTTATTTTCAGGGTAGGCTTTACTTTTGGGAATATATTTACTGCTAGGAAACACAATGCAAAATTCTTAGAGAAGCCCAGAACTCTTTCAAGTGGAACTATACTAATGGGAATTAGAAATGTCATAGTCAGTGACATATAGTACATGAAGTTGGAATTACCTTCAAGTTAAGGACTGGTGATCATGTGATGGAGAAGCGGTTTGTGTTTATTTCCTCTGCTACAACCAAATGGACATGAACCTAGAAATGTGTCTTATACCATTAGTCAAACTGGTACTGAGTAACAGACTGATTGGTAATGAAACTCCAGCCTTTTTTTTTCCAGCTCTGAAATATTCCTGGATTGCACTTCAGATCCATTTTCTCCAAAACAACGCTCAAAGGAAACTTGATACAATAAAGTCTGCAGAGGATCAATCATCAATCTTTCTTTCTATGCATGGATGTATTTCGATTTTATATGGTAGAATGGAAAAAAAAAGTGTAAGAAAATTTAAATGTATGTTTGGGTCAAGTAATCCAAGACATCATAGCAAAAATGACCTTTCTTTGGTCCTGAAGAACTATGCCAGTGCCCTTCTCAAATTTGACAAGCTATAAAATGTTTCTATAGGACCCCAGAAACCTAATGTGCTCTTTGTCCTCTAACAAAGCATAGCTTGCTGTGCATACAATTTCTGAATTATCAAATCTAGATGTTTTCATAATAAATGAAGCAAACATATATTTATAAATTAAACATTAAAAAAAATAATGTTAGCATTTATTTTTGTCTCTAGTGCCAGCAGGGGCTAAATATTATATATCCCTTCTGTCGAACTGGCTACTTCCAGGTTGTTCTTCTCTCACATCTCATTAGCATCTGAAGTACAGACAAGACCTTCGCTGTGGAGAGGAGCATATGCTGGACAAACATCTCTCATGGAAGGAGATATGTATATTCTCATTTGAACATTAAAGACTGATTCATGGGGTTCAGTATAACTGCAAAATGTCATTTGTATTCAAGGCCATTTCTAGATCATAATTTTAGTTATGGGTAATTTCATAGCAACGTTTATTTGCATTTTCCGGCTCTAAATGTTTGGGTTTAGCTGCTTTGTAATCCCATTTCAATGGCTCTCTTGTCTCATGTTGATATTTTGCCTCAGAAATTTTTAGAAGATTCTCAAAAAGAAACTTTTAGGATGAGTTTAATAGAAATAAATACATCTAAATTTCCACAACATTAATACATGACATAAGAAATGAAGAAAATTAAAAGTGTTCTAATATCATAATCATCAACTTTGAGAACTGCGTTTCTTGAATGGCCAGGAGATAGGAAGGGATTTCTTACCATTTCCTGTTCCATTTTTTTTTTTCAAAAAATTACAATTACCAGAAATCTCTGGCCAAACAAATACATTGATTTAACAAGAGGGATTCCATCACATTACAACAAAGAGAGAAGGGACGCAGGCTTTGAATGTTAGCAATCCTGGCTGGTTGGGATACGAAATATATAATCCAGATTGAATGCTCCAGTTTGCTTGGTCTTTTGCTTACTTCCTTTGAGCTTTCCCATTATTATTTTTTTAGATTGGAATCTTGAATTTAATTTCTCTTGTTCTGCAACCTGGTCAGGAGTTTTTTTTAATGAAAAAGGTAGAGTGTAAGAGGATTAAATAGGGGAGGGAGGGAGGGAGGGAGGAAGGAAGGAAGGAAGGAAGGAAGGAAGGAAGGAAGGAAGGAAGGAAGGAAGGAAGGAAGGAAGGAAGGAAGGAAGGAAGGAAAAAGGTACAGTATGTGTTGCTGAAACTAAGGGAGAGGGGAAGGATCTGAGTGAAGCTGCATTTATGTTGTGTGATGGAATTGATTAATACAGGATGTATAAGTTTACTTATGAATGAAAGGCATAAAATATAAATTGGTGTCATTTGGACTTGTCTTCCTATGAAAATAGAAATCCATAAATTATTGATAGTTGCATGATTCACTCCAGTGAATGGTGATGATGAAAAAAATTAGAAATTAGTAGAGAGAAAAACTATGCAACATTCTGAATCAATGTAAACCAGTGGGAAAGGTATGTTGTTAGGTGACATGAATGGATGGAAATAAGTTCAGACAGGAAAAGCAAAAGGGCCATTTGGAGCACCAAGAATGAATGACAATGCTGACTGGTAAACACCTTAGAAAAACGTTTGTTTTGAATAAATGCTTCAAGCATGTCTATTCATAGTTATCCATGCAAAATGAATGAGTTGAAAAGGTATGATTGATCTGATAGTTTATGATGAAAGACCGAGGGACATAGTGAAGAATACAAGAGTGGTGATATATTCTGATTTTAGAAATAGCTGCAATTTGGTACTGTCAAAAGTAGAACTCTGGGAATAAATAGACATGAAAGTAAACGTGAAAGAAAGTAGAGTGAAAGTAGAACCATTTCAGGAAGAGAAAGTGCAAGCCTTGTATGAAATAAGTAATAAAGTATAGATTTACCTCCCAATAGGATGAAAAGATGGTGTTTTTTAAATTACAAAAGTTACCTTATGTTACAGAATATAACAGAAATGTGTTGGGTTAAATTAATAGGGAACATAAAAAATGCTTGGAAGACGATGGGGTTTTTTAAAAAAAGAGAATGATTGCAAATGGGAACAAATGGGAATGAGAAAAAGTATATAAATGTAGATAAAGAAAGAAAAAAATAGAGCCAAAGAGCAAGAAACACAAGATTAAAAGAAGCAGAGAACATGAAGAATGATTTTGATGGAGATAGATGTTTGTTTTGGAAATGGATAAAAAGGGCTAACCAAGGATTCTCCAGAGTGAACAGAATGACTAGTGTAACAAAGATCACGGTAGTTGTCTTTGGCAGGAAAAATGCATGAATTGCAAATTATACTTAAACAGTGGAAAAACCTGATTAGGTTGCTGCTTTTATGTGTCTTGGTAGAATGTTTACTGAGAATAGAAAAGTGGATAAAGAAACGCCAAGACATGCAAATATGGGTGGAAGGTAGTGGATGGTGTGCCCTATTGAGAAGTATGTCTTTTTAAAGAAACAAAAATATTTGTGCATAAGAATACACTTCTGCCCACTTGTATAGAAGAGAAGGTTACGCAATCTCATCTTAAAAGAATGCAGTGGGAATGGGTTGTTAAAGAGATGTCTATGGTTAAGCAAGAAAAGATAAAGTCAAGAAATAATACAACAATGAGTAGCCTGCAATATAAAACAAAAATACATTGAAGTGGGTTGGCCATTTAGAGAGGATGAATGAGGATCAAATTGCAACACACCTACATGAAGGAAGAGTGAATAGTTGACAGGTAAAAAATAGAGTGAGAGAAGTATGGTTGGATGGAGCTGATAAGGGCCTTAAATTATAAAACATTGTATGAATGTGATGGAAGCTAGATTAGTTTGCAAGAATGCAAAGGTATGGATATATACAGTAAAAGATGTTGGTATAAAATAGTTTTAGCTATATTTTTTTCTTTTTCATAAACTTCTTTGGGTTACAATTTCTTTGTAGTATCATTCAATCAATCAATCAGAATAGAGCTGGAAGGGACCTTGAAGGTCTTCTAGTTCAACCCCCTGCTGAAGCAGAAGAGCCTATACCATTATAGACAGGTGGCTGTCCAGTCTTTTCTTAAAAACCTCCAGTGATGAGTGCATAATGTTCCAAACAGAATTTTAAATGTAGCATAAGCCACTAAGACAGAGTATGTTTTTCCTGCTTTTTCTGCCAGAAATTGTACTTTTTCTAGCAAGTAAGTGAAAAAAAATGCAAATGGAACTTTGTGATTAAATCCTGCACCAAGAGAACTTGGTTAAAAAAATATATAAGCCTTGATCTAGGCCTAAGCAAAGAAATAAAAAAAGATAAATAGCCAGCATTTGCTAATGTGCCTGCTGTTCATAACTCCTGTAACCAGATGTACAACATGGTGAGGAAGAAACTCTTAAAGTCGTTTGAAGATATTTTGATAACTCTGAGTAATCTTGAATATAAACACTCTCTAATGTTGCATGCCATGTAAGGATGCCCAAAGAAACCAGTAAACAAAGCACACTGGACTTAGTCCAGATCTCTCAAACATTGGTAAAAGAACAATTATTAAAATAAGTTAAAGGTTCAACTTACTAGAGCCATTATTTCTAGCCAACAAATTCTTCAGTCTTCTTACAGTTACCACTAGATGGCACTAGAATAGTCTGTTAAAGTTATTGATTGTAATTGTCCTAACACTAATAGGCCTTACAAAGCTGCTTTGGTTCGTCTTAAAAAGGAGCTTTGTCTCAAAGGCAAGGAAAATAATGTGCCTTCTGAGTACCTGCAAAACCTGGAAGAGATTTCTGCAATGAAAAACCTTGCCTGCCTCCTTCAAGCATTGGAAAAAGCTGTGAAGGTGGTAGACAAACTAAGCAAAATGGACATACCTTGAGGGGCTTGTGTTGCTTCATGAAGCAGCTTCAAGGAGTTATTTAATGAAACAAAATGGCTTCTTAACATTCTGCACAGCCCAAAGAAGTAATGATGGGCACAGTATATATGACATTGCTTTTTTTCAGACTTTGTCACATATTTTATAGGCATCGTTTGACTGACTCATGGATTGAGCATTGGAGATCAAACTTTCCCCCTCCTTTAGAAAAATGATAAATGATGACTTAATTATGAATATTTCATGATTGCATTGACTTAATTGATTATACCTTGTTTATGATTTCATTCTTTTTTATCTGCTATCATTGATTTGATACTGTATTCTATGTATATGTTTAAATTGTCATTTCCTTGTATTGACTGTAAACTGCCAAGAGTCAATTGATTGTGTCAGGATAGGAATTCAATAAATAAAAATATAACTTGAAAAACTGCCCTGGGACTTCAAAGATCTCAGTTAAAGGGGAAGGCCCTCATACCTCACCATTATAGAAAGTGACACTTCACCATTAGAGAAAGTAGTCATTGAAGTAAGGTCTAACAAAACATTCACAAAAGAGAAGGAATGGAGTATTTATCAAATCCCCAATTTCCAATAATGTCTCCTTACAAAATCCTCAAACTCTGATGAATCACCATGAAATCCTCTCTCATCTTTACCTAAGAGTAGAATTCAAAACCATGAGAGCTATTTGGTTATTGTATCTTAGCTTTTCTGTATTTTCTTAGAGTAATGAAAACCAGAGTAGGTTTCTTTAGAAATATTTAAAATAATGACAGCAAAAATGGTGTTGTTTATACATTTTAATAAAATGAAAATTCAGATCATATTAACGTGCTTTATAGATACCAACCACAGAAATGAATGCTATATTCTGATATTATAATTATAGTATGTGCAGCAGACATCTTCCATAAAGGGAATGTCAAACAACTCAGCAGTTATTTCATTTAACATCCTTGCAACTAGAGAGCCAGACATGTTATTACTTATTATGTTTGCCCATTTTTTTAAAATCCAAAACTACTTTTAGTATATACCTTTTTCTTAGGAAAGGATATTCCACATAGCAATTGTGCTGTGGAATATCACAAAATAGAACCTTTTCCTGTCCCTGGGTTCCGATGCCAGGAAATATCTCCCTTCTAGAATATTACCCATTTTATGGACCTTCAAAGATATATTATTTCCATTCATATGGTGGTGGCATACTTTTATCTTGCCTCATAGCAGCAATGGTTTTTGTAGACCTAACAAGTTTGGTGTGTGCTGTAATCAGCCACCAGGTGGCAGTAATAATACATTTAGGCCACTATATATGGTTCAAGGCTAAAATTCTGCAGATAATGCCACGGTTTTCTCTGAAAATACAATAGAAACCCAAACATCTCCTCACTCAAGGTTGTCTGAGATTTAGTGGATTTTTTTCCTGAATGAAAACACAGCACAATTAAATCAGCATAGGAAAATTCCAGTCATTGTCCAAATGTAGCCATAGAGGAGTTCTTTCCAAGCACCCCTTTTCTCTGATACTCCTGACAGATATGGTAAAAAAAATATCGATAAGGGAAATCAGATTTCCCCCAAACTCTGAGAGACTTGCCAGCAAAATCTATTTTCAAACCTTCTACCATGTGGGGTATATTCAAGAGCAATTTGTTGATGCAGTAATTGATCTTTAAAAAGAGCCACCATTGAACTTGAGGTGTGTCCTTACCCAGTGAGGGTGTGCTATTGCCAATGGATTTGCTCAACTCTTTAGCAAAAGGCATTCTCCTTTACCTAAGTCAGTGGTGGCGAACCTATGGCACGGGTGCCAGAGGCGGCACTCAGAGCCCTCTCTGTGGGCACGCGTGCCGTCGCCCCAGTCCTAGGCCTTCAGCTGGGTTTTATAAAACCTTTTCGCTTTAGGCCTCCGCTGCCATGTGCAAAAAAAAAAAAAGGTTCAATCAGTCAATTTCAACTTCTCGTGGGGAAAAAAAAGCTCTTGCAAAGTTGGAATTGATTGATTGAACTTTTTAGTCCCACCCAGTCTGCCATTACCACTGCAGCCACGCCCACCCAATTGGCCACACCCAATGGGCCACACCCACCCGGCACTCGACAATGCATAAGTGGGTTTTGGGTTGCAGTTTGGGCACTCAGTCTCTTAAAGGTTCGCCATCACTGACCTAAGTGATCCTAGACAACAACAGAGCCTTTCTATGCCACTCTGAACTGGAACCATGAATCAGGGAGTGCTCCCAAATCATGCACCAGATCTGTTTGAGGCAGCGCAAACCCATCCAAAAACAAAGATAAAAAGTCCTGATCCAGATGGTCCCAAAATTCATAGCTATTCGATCTTACAAGATTTGAATCTGAGTCTTTTCTCTTCCTTCCAGGTTCGTAATACCAAAACAGGGGCATCACTTAGAGCAGGGGTTCCCAACCAGGGGTGCGAGACGATATTCCAGGGGGTGCGAAAACTTGGGTTTTCAAAATTATAGTTTATATGTATAATTTGTTGCTCTTATTTCGAACTTTTGTAAGGGGTGCGAGAATATATAATAATAATAATAATAATAAAGTTGGAAGGGACCTTGGAGGTCATCGAGTCCAACCCCCTGCTCAGGCAGGAAACCCTATACCATTTCAGACAAATGGCTGTCCAGTCTCTTCTTAAAAACTTCCAGTGTTGGAGCATTCACCGCTTCTGGAGGCAGGTTGTTCCACTGGTTAATTGTTCTAACTGTCAGGAAGTTTCTCCTCAGTTCCAGGTTGCTTCTTTCCTTGACTAGTTTCCATCCATTACTTCTTGTCCTGCCCTCAGGCGCCTTGGAGAATAGCTTGACTCCCTCTTCTTTGTGGCAGCCCCTGAGATATTGGAATACTGCTATCATGTCACCCCTAGTCCTTCTTTCATTAAACTAGACATACCCAATTCCAGCAAACGTTCTTGATATGCTTTAGCCTCCAGTCCCCTAATCATCTTTGTTGCCCTTCTCTGCACTCTTTCTAGAGTCTCAAATCTTTTTTACATCGTGGTGACCAAAACTGGATGCAGTATTCCAAGTGTGGCCTTACCAAGGCATTGTAAAGTGGTATTAATACTTCACGTGATCTTGATTCTATCCCTCTGTTAATGCAGCCCAGCACTGTGTTGGCTTTTTTGGCAGCTGCAGCACACTGCTGGCTCATATTTAAGTGATTGTCCACTTAAATATGAGCCAGCAGAAGCGTTCTAGGGGTGCGGGGTATCAGAAAAGGTTGGGAACCTGACTTAGAGGGATGAAATGTACAACTGGTAGTTTCTCAACTCGTGCCAATGGATGACCTCACCGAGCAGACTCATGTAAATGTCAAACAAAAGAGTTAAAAAAAACCTTGAAGGATATAATTGGAAATAAATCTCTGTGATAGGCAAGAATTAGATTCTACAACTAGTTTCTTTTCCTTTTCAGTGCTCAGCCCACCAACACTAAAAAACCAGCTTGTTTGCTTGCTGGAAAAATGGAATAGGAGTTTTGTCCTGGAATCATTACCCTATGTGCTGTAAAGGAGGCTCTTTTTTGTGTGTCCTTTTTAGTAAGAAATTAGCCATTTAGGCATGGGTGTCTGGCACAAACTGTATAAACAATGACAAAATGTGCATCCCAGTGCAAAGCCCCTCCTTTCATACTGGGCGTTCCAAAGACCGATTGCATTGTGATGTGACAACATACTTTTGTCATTTGCTCCCCCTCCCTGTCCCACCACCCCTTCACCTATGGAACCTAGGAAGTGGGCTTTTTCTCTATTTCTCTACTTAAATCTGATTAGCACAGATGCCAATGCAATTTCAGCATCAAATTATAAAATCAGTTTACTTGCATGAGAATTTCAATATATTGTGCTAGTTTAGTTAGATCTGATTTTTTTTCTTGTTTTTGTTGAGATGTTTTATGATTTTATTCTGCTATCTTGTTGAATATTTTATAATATCCTTTTTAATATTTTTACTAATTAATTCTATGAAAATGTTTTACAGAATAAAAGCACTGCAGGGTTAGGAAAAAAAGAAAAGAAACAGGGAGGGAGGGAGGGAGGGAGGGAGGGAGGGAGGAAGGAAGGAAGGAAGGAAGGAAGGAAGGAAGGAAGGAAGGAAGGAAGGAAGGACTTCCATTCTTCATTACAACACTTACAAATATATTTATATTTTATCCTCTCTCTCTATGGCTCCTTTTTTCCATATTCTAACCTTCATAATCACCAAACCCATAAATCATAAGTTCATTTTTCCATTTTCAGCAAAAGGTTCAAAAAGAGTTTCCAGTCACTCACAAACATATTGTCTTTTATCTAATCAAATAATTTTGCCACCCCTGCAGAATATTTCATAATATTTCAATAAAATACCTATTTATATATTATATTGTAACATATGTCTCTTATATATTGCCCTGAGTCTTTAGGATAATGGGTAGGTTATGCATTATTTCAATGAATATATCAAGTAATAAGTCACATCCTCATTATAAGGTCAGAGAAACACAAAAAGAGGAAGGGGACTCACTTTTTCTTCTGTCCTCCCTTTTGTCACCATTTATGGTTTGAGATTGAACGTATGTGGTGGAGAAGCTTCTACAGCTATGTGAGGTTGAATCCAAAACAGAACAGTGCAGTGTACTATGTAGGAATAAATCTACTTCAGAAGTTTATTCTCTGCATAGATGATTTATATGGCAACTAATATGTCACATTTTACTTTCAACTAGCTGTCACAGATCGGGGTTGCAAATATCCCAACAATCATGAGATGGCATCAAAATTTAAAGATTTCTATCTCTTTGCTGTTATCTGGTGGTTAAGAGGACTTTTTCATTCCAAATATTTTTTAAATTCCCAAGCAGAATATCTGATTTGGCTAAACCTACTTAGTGAACGTCACCTCTGATCTCTTTCTAAAGCACATTCAAATTCCTGGGTGTGCAGCTAACGAGTAGGTCGCTCAACAGTGAGAAACTGGTGATGCGGGCACAGCAGCGCCTGCATTTTCTGCGCCGCATGAGAAAAGCACATCTTCCTTCCCCTGTCCTGACCACTTTCTACAGGGGGACAATCGAGAGCATCCTGTCATACAGCATCACAGTCTGGTTTGGAGGCATCACTGCTTCAGACAGGAAGGCGGTGCAGAGTGGTGAGAATGGCTGAAAAGATCATTGGCAGTTCCTTCCCTCCTATCCAGGACATAGCACAGAAGCATTGCTTGAGCAGGGTCCGTAAGATTATCTGGGACACTACACATCTTCTTCACGACCTGTTTTCCTTGTTACCTTCTGGGAGGAGGCTTCGTGGTATCCATAGCAGAACATCCAGATTCGCCATAGTTTCATTCCATACAGCATTAACCTTGCGAACTCTCAAGCTTCCTCCTTGCGTTATATATTCAAGATGGACAGTATTTAATATTTATTTGCTATGTATATGTAGGGATGTGGGTCTATATATATGTTGTTCATAGTATGTTTAGGTGTGTGTCATGTATGTGTTTCACTTTGAGAGCAGGCAACTAAATTTCATTTTTGATGTGTGCCGTTGTGCCCACAATATAAAAATGACAATAAAGGTAATCTTATCTTATCATTCTACCTGTCCTATCAACCTGTTTTTTAACATAAAGCTCTAAATCTAGACTATTTTTTTTTCATTTTTCTCTACCACATGGCAATTTAATATACTTTTTTCTTCTTTCAAAATCCACATGAGTGCCCTATTCCACATTTTCAATGAAAGACAGCTTTCAAATATAAACACTATTCAATTTGCCAGAAATATATCAATTTTACAAGATCTAAAGCATGAAGCATTGTCACAGTCCTAAATCTCTAAGGTCTTAAAATGAATCCCTGAAAACTTGGTTTATTATATCCAAGGGCCTTAGAACTAATATAAAACTTGGGGGGGGGGGAGAATAGGGAAGATATTGCATTTTATTGTATCAAGCCTAATATTTACATTGTTGTAATGACAAGAATCATGTTATTATACATAGTGAGATTTAAATTGAATGTCAAATATTATACCTGCTACCCCAGTCTAATATGCCTAGCCTTTTTTTTACCACTTCAGAATAACCGCAGGACTGCTTATTTTCTGTAATTCAAAAACCAGAAGTGAAATAAAAACAAGTCTGAAATTGGACAGCTGTAGATCCTGTACTTTTAAAATGGCATCATTATGGATAGGAGAACTAAAGTATATATTGAATGTTCACAGTTAGTGCTAATGTAACCTATACAGAATAGTTTTGTTAAAAGATGAAAATAGTTTACCAAGAATTGGCATAGGCTGTTCAGCAGCTGTTTCTTAAAAACACATATTATATTGAATGTTTCTGCCCGTTTTTTATTTCCTAACTCACTATTGCCAAAAGTTTCTAAAAGTGCTCTAGGCTTGAAAGTGTGTTTGGGTTATCTATAGAGAAAAACCATTTTGTTGTTGTAAAATTAGATGCTATGGCAGCAAATCATAGAAAAAATGCTAGTAGTAGAACTGAATGTAGACACTGGGCTTTAAATTAGATTCATGTTTTAACTGGTACCTTTAAACAAATAATTTTCACTTAGGATTTTTCAATTTTTCCATTATTGAATATTAAGGTAGCTTCCTTGTGGTTTGCAGATACTCCAGATTATGGTAGACAGTCAAGTTTTCTTGGGATTTTATGCTTCTAATATCCAGATCCTGAAGTAGTTTAATTGCTAAAGTTTCCTTATTCCAGTGGGTTAGTCTTATCCTGAGGAATTCAGTTTCCTGAAATAATATGCCCAAAGTATGTGTAATTTCCATAGCATGCAGCAGAATGGATCTCAGAGAAGCATCAGAAGTATCTGTTTAAATGAAACAATTGAGTAGAGAACACTTCCCTTCACTTTTCAAAAAGGAACCAAATCAACCCAAATTCATGGAGTATATAGGGGCTATGAGTTCAGCAAAACTTGTAATGAAGAACCTATAATTTTTATCTAGCACTCCTGATTGTGCTTCTTCACAGGGCTAACACAAACTTGGACAGCCACTTCTCAAAACTGATTTAGAAGATTTTTGTTCTGGGCAAGGTGTTGGATTAAGTAGCCTATAATATCTATCAAACTCATATGTTCTTGATTCTATCACCTCCTTTCTATTTATCTTTGCCTTTGGTTTTGCTATTTGAATCTGAGACTTCACATTTGAATCCTTTTCCTGTTTAACCCTCTGTCTGTCTTTTGTATCTTTTCAAGAACTTTGACATAACTCCAATTGCTTTCCTGCTTAGCACAATTGATTGGGACAAGACATTATCATGCAGCAATTTAGGGCCAGAACTTTGCAGATTTCATCTGAAACCATAACTTTGGTCCAGAGTTTAACCTGAGTTTAACCTCAGGATTTGATCATTCTTTCTGATTTTCTAGACAGTCCAGCTTAAATATTTATGCTAGCAAACAGAGGATTTAATAGTTGGATTTGGAAAGTAATAACATTCCACCCTAAAGCATCCTGAAGGAAAAGAAAAGACAACATCTGCATAGTTGCTAAAAAAAACCCCAATGCTTGTAATTCATACAATTTTCACTTTTCTATTATTGTATAATATGTTCTTGCTCATTCAGCTTCATCCTTTTCTTCATACAGCCATTCTGTCTCAGAATTCTGCAGTCCCAGCACATATCACAAAGGCCACATTGGGGAAAGGTACTCTAACTGCATTATTATTATTTTGCTAATAATATCCCTGTTACAATATATAAAGAGGTCCTGTCATGTTTTCTCGCAGCCTTTTTTTTTTTTTACTGGTAATTTGCATGACAGCAATAATGTTCGTGGTGTTCTTTTTACAAGGTTTGTCTTTATGTCTGGTTCTAAGTTCATGCTCTTTCACTAGGATTAAAAATAATGTCAGCTGTCTAATCCCCTGTAAATCCTTCAGGTGTCAGTTACTTCTGATTTTGTATAAAAAGGACGTTGGAGTCTTTCTGCATTCAACAACTAATTCCAGCAGCTAATTCCAGCAAGTCTAGGACAGGTACTTTTTCATCAGATTCTTAATTTATATTGTATAGCAAATGACAAACTCTTTATAAAAGTGCATGCTTTTTAAAATTACTAGTAGTAATATTTTCTGCCTCGTTTAATTGTTTTCTTTTTTTAAAAAAATCATCTTAGGAATAAAAAGGATGTTCATCTATTGCTATTTTTAATTATTCAGGTGTTAAATGATCTTCTCTTTCCTACATATAAGCACAGTACTGTATGAATTCTTCTTGTCTAACTGTAATTCTAAAATAATTTTTCTGTTCAGACATGGTAACTGACTATGTCTAGAGATCTGTGGAAATGTGCATCCCTCTGTTTAAGTGTTCCTAAATTCTTGGATTTGAATTACAGGATGAAGGCAACCACTTTCTATGTTATCTTATTTTCTTGCTGGAAAATGATTTATTGTCATTCCTGTGAACTATCCAATATTACAATAGCTGTGGAGAAGGAAGAATGTGGCTTTTGCATCCTGGTGAATGCAACCTGGTGTTCTGGTTACTGCTTCACGAGGGTAAGGATCCAAGAAGGTCGGGGGGGGGGCTAAAAAGAAGTAAAGTATTTTCCAAACACTTTAGGTACAAGCCATAATTCACAATTCTGACAAATATTTCAGTCAAGTTCAGAAACATAACTGCCGTAACTATCAAATGACAAGTGATATGATTTTAAGATGCATGCAAAACTAGTCCAGTGTAAAATAGATATCTTTTGAATAGATATCTCCACAGAGCAATTCTATGCATTTTATTTGGAAAGAATGCCATTTCAAGCACGGACAAAATTGCCACTTCATATGTCAAACCTTAACTCAAGTTCCTGGAAATAATTTTCATTAAATCAGTAGGGTTTAATGTTGAAATAAAAATTCTAACAGCCAAGAACCTAGAGAGATATTCCTTGTTTGTATAGTTTTGAATGATGTGGCATTTTTAACTGATCTCCTAGTGTAAGAATGCTTCTGAGCTCCTAACTCCTCATTGAAGATATATTTTGTGAAACAGAATATATATTTATCAGATGCAAATACAAATATATTCTTATATGAGGCAAGTGATTGAGATCAGCAGTTTCCTGAATTCTGTTGACTTACTGGCATGAACTCCAGGGAAATGTAGACTCTACCTGGAATAAACAAATAAACAAATTATTGCTTTTTTGAGAAATACTTTTATTTCTCTTATTTTTGTCATTATTTTAACTGTTGTTCAATTTCAAGAGTTGCATGTTTTCCCGCATTGCAAATTGCATACCGCATTGCCTCCTAGATACAGAACTGTAGCAAACAGCCTTGTAACAAATATTTTTATTTATCGCAGACCCTAAAATGTGACTTAGATCTGATTTAACAAATTGTTAAATATGATGTTCCATAATATGATAAAGTTGCTTAATATTGGGTTTAGATCTGTTCCTAGCAATAACAACATGTTGGCATTTACTACTTCAGAAAGGCCATTTAGGTTTAACATTTCTTTTGTTTTCTCCCACAATTAGGATCGAGCTAATATAATCCTTCCACAGAAACATGTCCAGAATGTCTGCACATTCACGTCAATTGTATATGAGACTGTAAAGATCCCAGGATGTGCTGGTCATGCAGAATCCTTTTATTCCTACCCAGTTGCGACAGGATGTCACTGCAACACCTGCGACACAGACATTACCGACTGCACCCGGAGAGGCTTGGAGCCAAATTATTGCTCCTATGGCCAGCATCGGATCATGGAGTGAGGCTTCATAATGTTTTTTGTAATGCTTGCTTTGTAAAAACATTGTCAACAACAAAACTGTGTAAAGAATATATCAGAAACGATAAGGCATAAAGCCAGCCCATCCGCTTTATATCCAAGTTGCATTCCTCTTCAATATCCTGGCCAGGGAACTTCAGTGTTATCTCTGACACTGCAATGTTTAATGGCCTTTAAAGCTCACGTCCTCCAAGTTTATGCAGAACCATTTTTCCTCCAGCTCTGATTTTTTTTTTCTCCCACTTCCATTATCAGCTAAGTATTCCCTTTATTTCTCTGCTGAATGTCAGTATTGCCACGCTCACTGTACATTTCATGTTAGTCACCTGCTTATTGTTACTGTCTACATGAAGAACCTAGTCTACAGTTTCGTGATGAGATAGCACACAGCTTTGATTTCATTAGGATTCAGCTATATGTAATGTGTAGCAGGGCTTGGAAGTTTGTTTAGATAGTGGATAGATTAGATTTACTGATTTCTAAGAAACCTGCAGTAGATCAGCAATTATTTAGCAAGAGCAGCAACAAAGTCTGCCACATAATGGCTTTCTTCCCTGAAATTGTTACTGTTGAATCAAGAAAGCATAGCATAACCACAGTAGATTTTGGGGTGGAACAATAGTTCTGATGCTCTGAACAAATCCCTGAATTTGTAATTCTTTTGTACTAAGCTTCTGTGAATTTTGGGCTTCTAGTCAAAAAGAAAAACACAAGCCAAAAGTTGTTTACTGTTCCTATAGCTTAAATATTGTATTGAGAGTTTCCGTGTATTGAAGACTGTATTTTTAGTATGGTGCATTTCCTAACACCACCACCCCGCGCATCCCTCCAAAGACTTGGAATAGTAATGAAGTAGATTTTCAGACCAAGTGCAACTATCTGGTTAGGTAGTTGCATTAAGTTGTAAGAGGACTCGGTATGAATTTTTCAATTAAAAATGTCCATTGTTTTGTTTCAGACACTTGGTCCATCCAAAATGGACCAAGCCTCACTTATATCCTATTCAATGTATATTTAGAACTGTCTCTGTAAATAAATATTTCTTTGAAATAATAAACATTTTATTTTGTTGCACTTAACTGATGAGATTCTTGGGGAAAAAATGTGAAAGCTAATGGCAAAACCTCCGATCATGCGTTTCTAAATCAATTTTCTCATGCTGTTTCTATAAAGTCAAGGCATGTTCATCCCCAGCTTGCCCCTTTCCTGTGTCTACTTTTGTATGGTGAATGCCAACCTGTCATGACATAAATTGATATCTGATAGATCAGTCTCTTCTGCCTGGGGCTCTGTACTCTTTCATGACTTTCTATAGAAAATCACAGAGAATGTATTCTTACGGTTACAGATCAAAAATTCCTAGGACATTCTAGGGATAAATTAATTATTTGGGTTTTTCCTCCCAAGGTCAGAAAAAAGCTCCAGTCTTAAAAAATGAAATCTGGTTTCATTACCTTGCCAACTTCTCTTACAAATGCATCAGAAATGTGAAAAGGCATGGATTTTTAAATTTAATTTTTGTATTAATGCAATTTAGACTCTACGCAACTATAAATGACCCTGGGCAGCTTACGCTACACAAAAAGCAAAAAGAATAAAAATGAGGAAACAGTACATGCATCCAGAAGACAAACTTTCTACAACAACATCAAGTCCAGCAAGGCTCAAGCACCTTTCTGCACTAAGGTCTGGGAGAACAGCCACATTTACAATGACTTTCTGACTGTCATCAGGATGGGAACTGTAGAGCTCATAGGGGTGGGGGGGAGGAGACGATGTACACTGAGAAGAAGCGTAGAGAAGGCACACTTCCTATGTCACCATGTGATTAAAGGGATCCAAAGCACATGCCTGATTTCAGTGGACAAGCAGAAATATTTGGAGAAGGTGATCACTTAAAAGACCCAAAGTATGCCAGGGAGGCCTTTATAAATGGTAACTAGCACTTTGAATTGTAAGAGCCCTGATAGTGCAGTAGTTAGAATGCAGCATTGCAGGCAAATTCTGCCCACAGTCTGGAGTTCGATCCTGACCAGTTCTAACCAGCCTTCCATCCTTCTGAGGTCAGTAAAATGAGGACCCAGATTGTTGGGGGCAATATGCTGACATTACAAATCAATCAGAGAGTGCTATAAAGCACTGCCGGGTGATATATAAGTCTAAGTGCTAGTGCTAGTGCTACTTAGAAGTCAACCAATGCACTCATGAAGCAGTGAGGTCACATAGGCATATCATGGCTTGCTCATCATTGCCTGCACTGCTGTGTTATGGACCAGCTATAATTTCCACATTGCAGTAATCCATTCATGAAGTGAGTAGGTTGTGAGTGATTCTCTGAAAGGCCTCCATATCCTGGAATAGGCCCAATAGATGAATCTGTAGGAAGGCCATCTTGGCTGCAATTACCAGTTGCTCTTTGAGCAGCAACTGTGAATCAACACAGCCAACAACCAGAAAGTGATTTCACTAAAGTCACTGACTGATGGTAATCTCGTCCAGTACCAAATCAATCGCAACAGTCGCAAGACAAAAAACAGATCCAAAATGTATCCACGGATAATGATCAGGCCTTCAGTGACTTGGGATAGGTCTATAATTACCCTGGTGGCCATGAATTTCTAAGATGCTCCAGGTTCAATGTTACCTGGTAGAAGGTTGAAATGCTCAAGGACTCACAGCCTTGAGGTTTCCATAACTGATGGAATCCAACAGGTTGTACAGGAATGACGCAGTGCAGTAGGGAGAGTAATACAAAAGTAGTCATTCCAATATTCCCTAGAACCCATCTTCAATTAGAGTAACTCACATCCAATTATCTGCAGTGCATAGTCTCCGAAGGCCTTCACAATAACCAATATATTCCACCCTCCCTTAGATTCTCAGTTGATCCCAAGCCTGAAACGTGGACACACACATTTCTGATGGAGGAACTCATACAAGTTTACCTACAATTTGGTTATTCATGCCATGTCAGATTTTGAAATGTGGTAAAAGTCAGTCAAAGTTCTATAGCCTTGTGCCATGCTTCCAATACAGAGAAAAAAATCTTGATTCCAAAAATTAAAACATCTTCTTTCTATTGTTTATAATGGAAAATAAATAAACACATAAAAAGTAGCTTTTCTGTTGACTCATACCAAAGTAACCTTAAAGATCTCAAAAATATTAGTTCAATCAACATCCAGAAGCCCTTTTTACCCATCAAATAAAATTTTAACTCTTATTTTTAAATCTAATTCTAGCTTTCTTTTTGTGCCAGGTAGGTTTCCACAACAGGGCCTCTAAATCCTCCCATCTTAGTAACTGGCTAAAGGCCTTTTCCCACCATTGAGTCCAATCATATTCTTTTTCTCTTTTATCCAGTTTTGTCTGTACTGTCATGTTGTCAACGTTTTTTGTGCCTCGTATTTGGAAGTCCAATCCTGTTGCTTTTAAAGTTGTAAATGTTTTAGTTGAGTTCTGCCTTTGATCATCAAAGAAATCCATCATGTGGGATGTGTCCTCTTCCTCTTCAATAAATTCAGTAGATTCAATAGATTGTAAATGTATTCTATCCATCTCATTAAGTTGTAGATCTGATTGTGTATCATAGTCAATCAAAGGTTGAGCTTCAATTTTTAATTCTGAGTCCTCCTTGAAACTAAGCGATCTAATATGTTCTTTAAGTTCCAGTCTCATTTCCAAGATTTTTTCTAATATAAGTCCATAATTAATCTGTGAGTAGGATTCCATCTTCTTTTTTTTTTTAAAGAGATTCAGCTTAAAGAATAGATTGCAGCGTTATAAAATATAAAATGCAGACAGAGATATATTTCCAAAGAAAGATAGAGAAAAAAAAACCAATAGTCAAGTCCAGCACAGAGATAAAAACTGGCAGTCAGTTGTTATGTTGTAATCCAGTCTGGGCATCATGCCAAAATCAGGAAGTGGGAGTTCAAATGGAGAAAGTTACATTGTATCAGTCATAGTTTCTGGGCTTCATGCCAAGTCCCAGGATGCATTGTATCCAAAAGAATCTACATAAGTCCGCCCAGAGAGCAAAAAGTTTTTTAGGCAGTACTGTTCAGGAGGGGGGGGAGAAAAAAAGAACATTCCACCCCCTCCCTAAGGATTTTCACCTAAACTGAAGATAAACAAGCCAAACGAGAAAGTCACAATAACCCGGATGCCCGAGTTCCACCTGCTTATGTAGACAAAATAAAATAATAAAAAAAACAATAATTGTTTTTCCAAAGCCCGTTTTCCCCAGTAATCAAACGCTGCTTTCTCAAAATAGGGAAATAGTTCTTAAAGCTGTTAGCAGGGAAAAAGGTAAATTAACAAGAGGGAAGGAAAGGTCTCACCCGGATCTTCCACGGTGGTTCTTTTCACTTAGATGTTGCTGTGACTTTCGGCTGGAGCAGCTGAGTGATCGGCCATGTTACTGGCCGATCTTTTCCCCGTCGGCCCAAAGGTGGTTTTCTAGGACCGCAGAGGGAGCCGCCGCTCCCTCCGCGATCAACGAGTGCCCTCCTCTACGGTGGTCGCCCCTACAGGGCGACTTTCGACCCTATCCAGGGTCTACCGGCGGGGGGAAACCGGACGGCCAAGAGAACGAGTTCTCTGCACGTCCGCGGGCGCTGCGACCGGAACCGGAAGTCAACACTAGATTTAAATTATGGATTTGATTATGATTTGGAATGGCAATAAGAAAAATTGGAAAATTTATAATTAAAGGAGTTAGATTGAGATTGAGACTGGTGAAATATTATTGATATTTTTATTTATAAGAATTGAATGGTAATTAGTGAGGTATTAAATGGATTAAATTGAAACAATTGAGGAATCTTTTAGGGACATGGACTGATCTATGAAAATATTGGATAGAATATATGAAATAGAATATAGTTGAGAAATATTAAGATATAATAGTTATATTACTTGTTTATGATAGAAATAATTATTGTCCTATTATTATTATTATAATGTTATTATATTACTATGTCTAATGCAATAGTTTTAAAATATATAAATTCATGTTTATTTACATAATATGTATGTGAAATAGAATAAGAGATATAATTTGATTGAGAAGCATAAAATGAAATTGGAATAATAGATAGAGGTGAGAAACAATTTATATTTTAGGAATGCTCGAATTGTATACCATAAGAGGGAACTTTTAAAGTAGTAGTTTAAATTGTATATGTATGACTGTATTTTTTGTTGTGTTCTATGGAGTGCCCTATCTCCACGATGTGTTATAAGCACTTGGCTGTAAAACAAACAAAAACTAATAAACCTTGTTATGGGAAAAAAAAAAAAAGTAGCTTTTCTATGAATATTTACCTCCCCCCAAAAAAAGAACAATGTATAACACTAAATAAATAACAGTATATAAAGAGCAAATACTGCAAGAATAAATATATATATGAAAAAGAAGCTACAAAACAGTAGACAAACTTAAGCATTGCAACTGCATTGTATAGTCAAAAGGAGGCTAAAACGAAAGACATTTTTGCAAAATATGTGCACATATTTATATGTAGAAATGCACATTTGAAAATAATTGTGTAATGTTAAATTGAAATGCAAAGAAATGCCATGCGTAACATCACAAAGGGGATTATAGTCCATATGACCTGAATACATATTCTGTGTGCTGTCCTGGTGTACACTGGGTAGCTCACACAATAGCAGACCACTTGATCTGAATGTAAATGTCCCAGATTCAATCTTTGCTGTTTCCATGTAAAGCTGGAAATGTTCTGCCAGATACTTATTAAGCTGATGTAGAGCAGACAAGAGAACAAGAAATGCATGGTTTCATGCAATGGTTTGCTATGTACTTATGTTCCTAACTGCTGCTATGCAATGCCTTTGCTCTGCTTTCCCAATTCATATGTATCTGAACTGGCCATGGATTGGACAACTTTTGGTCAAAGGACTATCCTTGTATTTGAAAATGCAAGGATTTATATTGTAATTCTTATGAATAAAATTAATTTTAAAAATGATGTTTGCTGTGATCAGGTACCCATCAACGTATTCCTGTTAATGTTATTTCTTCCTGTTTACAGCCCCGTTCCATTCTCCAGAAAAGCATAGCTCACTTGTGAATGGCAATCAAAAGAGCAAGTTCCAGGGATTCCACTAAAAAAAGGAGTGGCACTTTCCATTGTTACTCCAGAACATGGGGAGAGACTAACAGCATCACCCATTTTATTTGCTTCTGGAAAGAAAGCAAAAATATATCCACAGTGGAGAACTTAATCATTTATTTGACCCACCATGGCAATGCTATTGTAAGATGTAATAACATTAACCATATTACCAGGGTAATTATCCTCCAGTCTTACATATGACATCACCTGCCAGCAATGTGCCTCCACTCCCTTCCTCATTATTTAATTTTTGTCCCACGATATATTCAAGAGAAGGTGGGTGTGTAAAGTATTAACTATTACACATGTTCCTTTCTGAGAGCTTGGCTGTCATTAGATTATCCAATTCAGTCTGTTATCAGTGGGTGTTTCATCTTCTTTTTCATTTCTTGTCCAGGCAACTTGGCCTTGATTTTATAGCTGGCTCAGCCAATGATGATTAATGCTCTCCAGACACCTGGATGAGAACCTCATGTATCAGTCATAACATGCCTAATTAAATTGTTGGCTTAATCCTAACCTTCTTCAATACAGAGAATTCCACATCAGA